>OX596021.1:2607176-3807176 GCA_951394055.1 Villa cingulata | reverse complement strand
GCCCCCTGAGCTTGAGGGCCCCGGGGCACTGCCCCGCCTAGCCCCTATGTAGCTACGCCACTGTACATACATAAATAAATTATTCATTATATGTATATAAATTCAATAATGTTTACAGGCTATTAATATTATAATTATATAATTGAACGAATTTTAATTTCATTTAACTAATCATTAACAAAACTATCAATTTATCTTGTAAATCGAAAAAACTTTGAAAAACAAAGCAAATAAAATAAATGTGTATGTAATGTATTACATAATTGTTTTATATTATTTCAATTATTGAAAACTCATTACAAATATTTTGTTTTTTGTTTTTTTTTCATAATAATCTTAAACCTAGAATATTATATTATGAATTTAATTTAAATAATTCAAACATCTTATAATTTTGCATAAAAATATAATTTATTTAAAATGTTTTCTAGAAAATTACAAAAAAAAAAAAATAGTTTAATAGATGATTAATGAATACATAAATGTGCGAATATTATGTGGTAATATTTGCACAGAACTTTCTAGAATCGTCTGATTTGATTAATTAAAATGACTATATATGTACGTTATTTTTTGTTAAAATTTTTTATAAATTTTAAATTCATTAAAATTCTAGTTTACATTTATTTGCAATAATATTATAGTGTGATGCATAATTTAGCAAAACAGTAAATACATATAAATAAATTTAAAGTAATATAATTATGTCCGTTACAATTATTTTTTATTCTGGTTGTTATTTATCGTCTTATTTTTTAACGATTAACGATTTTATCAAAAGGATATTCTTTTTAGAAAAATCCCATTATTCTTAATATTTTTTTTTATTTTTTTGATTTAAAATATAAAAAATATTCCAATGAAACAATGAAATCAATGAAATTTTTGTAAACATTTTAAAAAAAAAACAGAAAATTTATTATGGGTATTTTGATCGAAAGGAAAAAAGGAATTTTTTATTTTGTACACGCCATCTACATTATAAATATGTTCTTTATCCTTTATTCCTTTTTGAATAATGCAACTTAATATGTATTTGTTATTTGTTGCATTTGTTGCAATATGTTGCTATAATAACGTTTAATAAATTTATCAACTTTTTTATTACCATGACATATAGGGTAGATACGGTTTGATTTGTTTATTTATTTTTAAGTGGTATTGTATTTTTTAAAATTAATACTTCAATTATTTAAAAAAGATGAAATGTAGAGTAAAAAAATATAGTAATTATCGTGGAAAAAAAAGACATTAAGAATGGCATATGGTGTATTATAGACAGAGCAGCCAAAGTATTATGGAATGAATATGAAACATTTTTCTTTTACTTTTTATGTCATGTGACGTGATTGTGTTGATATATATTTTGCATTCACTGTAGTCCTATTGCAATAATGTATTGCTTCTACTTTTAATGTCTTGATTTTTTTTTTTAATAAAAAGTGATATTGGTTTTTTTTATTTTGTTTATTTCTAAAAATTAAATTTAAAGTAATAGAATTTGTTTAAAATCATATTTTAGCTTTACGCTTGTTTACATTGCTTGTCGAACAGCATTCGACCAATTGACGTCTTTCTACATTTTTGTTGTATAATAATTGTGATTGTAAATTAAATTTTATACTACGAAATGTGAATTGTAGAATGGTAGATCTAGAATTATTGTAGATTGGTAGCACTAAAAACACTAGTATATCAGAATATAATTAATCTGGCAGTTCTCACATTTTTTGCACATTTTGAGCTTCTCTGTTTCTATGACGATGACGATGACAATTGACATTGACATTTGTCGAAAATTATGTTTAGTTTTAGTTTGACTATATTTTTTGTTGATGCAAATTTTATTTTAAAGTGTTTATATTTTAGGGTTTTAGTAATAAATGATTATATTTAAACTTGAATTATAAAAGTAAATTAAAATTAATTATTTTTGTCAATTGAATAACCTTATAAATAGAAAATGGACAGAAAAGTACTCGTAAAAAAAGAAACGAAAAAATATAATAAGCACACGGAAACACACATGCTTTACTCCTACAATAAAAAAAAAATTTACAAATATATTAAAGAAAATGGTACTAGCCAAAATGCCTGCATGGAATTAGAGAAACATATGAAAAAAAATAATCCAGAAGAGATTTGTGGTAAAGTAAATACATTATAAATAATTTATAAAATGAAATTGCATATTTACTTATTTCTAAATTTAAATCATTTTCAGAATTTTTAAATAAAGTTAGTGAACAGACACAGAAAAATGTGCATAAAGAAATAAATACACCAGTATTTGATAATTTAGAGGCATTGATAAAGGATTTCGAAGATAATGGATACAATGAATGTTGTAAATATGAGATACCAATGATTATGAAGTTGATAGCTGAAACTGAAAGTCATCCGACCACTAGTAAAAATGGAATTGATTTTGCGTAATTAATTTAAAAATGTTTTTTTTTCATTAATCATTTACATAATTATATGTATATTTAGTAATTTAAAAAAATATTTGTAGGAGTCTTTATAATTACCTTTCCGACATTATGAGAGGTAATGTTCCAAAGGAATTGAATGCTGCCACAGAAAAATTTTTAATGGAAACATTTGAAGTAAATGATATAAAAAAAAGTTTAAAGTTGAAAAAAGAAAATAATTTTAATTACAAATTTTTTTTTTTTTTTTTTTAAAGGATTTATTAGATTGGACAAATTGTAAACACTATAAGAACAAATCAGAAATAGAAGAAATAACTGCAAGTATGCCGAAAAAAGCGAAACGAAAAATGTTTAAATCATTGGATCCGTTGGATTTAAATACTTTGAAAGTGATCTGATCTGATAAAAGACTTAATTAATTTAAAAATTTATATTTAAATAAAATTATATTATATTTTTTAATTAGTTGTTTCATTATATGAATTTTGTATTCAATAAAATTTTGTTTCGCTCATCCATTGAAGGAAATTTAATCTATATAATGTGCTTTAAAAGGAAAATCTTTTAATCATTGAAATTTTCGACAAACGAGGAATTATTAGATACATTACATATCTAAATGAAAAGGTATAATGAAAGATACATTACAAATCAAGTGAAATCATTTTGAACACAAACGTAATTTATATGGGTACATATAATATGAATTATTTTGTTTTCTCTAATATTGGTTTTTAAAAAACGTAATTACAATTATTTCATTCATAATTTCATTAATAGTTTTAAATTTGAACAATGAAATATTTTTTTCTATATTTTTGTTTTGTAATTAATAATTATTCATACTTTTGCGTCATCCTTATATAGCTTTGAATAAATACCATACCATCTTGGGAGTAAAGATTTTAGAAATGCTGATTGTTGTCTACTTTCTTTTCTGTGATATCAAGTTGCTCAAGAGTGCAATTAGATTATTCTAAAGATTTACATCAGTACCAACAATCATTTATGATCCATGATATGATATACATATAACGATATAACGTACATATGAATAAATTAAAACAAGTAAATTTTCAATAATTTATATATTTATTTAATTATACATTAAAATTTTTTGAAACATCATCACTTTAATTAATTTTTTTTTTTGTTTTGATTTGATTTTAATATTATTATAATACAAATATTTGAAAGATTTTGAAAAAAAATTTATTTTTTTTTTGTTCATTTTTATTTTTTTCATATTTTTTTGTTGTTGTTAATTTTTACTTATAATTTTCTCTTATCTAATTATGCACTTATAAATGAAATATTGATTATTAATAAATTCATTTTGTTTTTTTTTTTTTTATTAATTTTTTTATTTGTTATCCAAAAATAAAATATGTATACATTTATTTATCTAAATAATTATGTAATATCATATTATATAATTTATTTTTAATTTTTTTTCTTTTTTTACAAAGATATGCATACATATATATTATTAAATGTGTACAATTTGGAAAATAATCCAAAAAAAAAACAACAATAAAAATAACAACAAAATTAAAATAAAATATATAAAAATGATATTTTAAATATTTATATGTATGTTTATATTCCAATACTACATATAGTTTTTTCTCTTTAAAAAAAAAAAATGTAATTTTTCATTTTTTTTTCAGTTTTTTTTTTTTTTTTTTAATTTTTTGTTGTTCTTATACTCTTACTTTTAATTTAAATTTACACATAACAAATAATTAACATTCAAAAGTATATTATATTTATTATATATAAAGATGTACGTATACTTAATGTAGGTATGTACATATATGCATATAGTAGAATGTATGTTTTTTTTATTTAATTTTCGAAATTAGAATGCAAATATACACTTATGTGTATGTAGGTATATGAATAAATATACTTTTTTTTTTTAATTTTTCCTTTTCCTTCAAATTTGTTCTGATTGTTTCAAAATATTTTTTGTAAAATTGTAGGATACATTTATATGTTTATATGTTACAGTTACATTCGGAAAAATAACAGTGCTCATTCAACAGTCTGAAAAAAAAAATAATAATTTTATTGATTTTTTGATTTTTGTAATTAATTTATTTGTGTATGAATTGAAAGACGTTACGTTACTTATATGAAATGTTTATTATTTAAATTTAATATTTAAAAAAAAAAAAAAATGTTTTATGAAGAATTTGTCTGGCCGTGCATTTCTGCTATCATTAATTCGGATAATTTTTTATGACTTTTACAGTGTACTTGAGAATCATTAAAATAAATTACATGAGACTAGTTTAATTCAAATAATAACAGTTTTTTTTTTGCTAGTAAATGATCTATAAATATGAGTGGGTTCAAAAATTCAACACTTTGTTAGTGTCGCAAAAGAAGATTTCGTCAACAGTTCAAAAATAAATCATGACTAAAGTCATGTGTTCATTTTTGCATTTTATTGTTAACACTAACTTATCATTATTATCATTCACTAACTTTAAATTATTATCAATACAATTATGGATCAAGAAAACAATGAACAATGAATTAAATTTCAATATTTTGAATTTAGTTTATTTATTTGATTTATTTTTGATTTTTGTAAATTTTTATCGATTTGTAAAATTTTAAAAGACAACAAAACTTCAAAACTGTCGTAAAATTAATCAGCATCATCAAAGTATCGCAACATAAATAATCAGTGTTGCGCTAACACTGCGGCAACACTTCTGTAACACTGCAAAATCATGATTAATTTTTGAACCCAGCCATATTTATGGATGAATTTCGTTTGGGTAATTGTTTGAATCATAAAACTAAGAAAATAAAGTAGCTACATATGTATATGTATTATGTATATTTTTTTATGAAGCACTACTTATTATTTCGAATGTAATTGTATAATATGTATGTACGTATAATGTGGGTGGAATATGATTTTTTATTCATTTAATTTTTTTTTTTTTAAATTAATAAAATTGCATTCAGAAAAATTTAAGAGTTTTAATTTTCTTTTTTTTTTATAATTTATTGAACAATATAGTGTACATACTCTCATATACTATTCAGAGATTTTTCCTTTTTTTTTTTATTGAAAGTTACATATTTGTTTTGTTTTTATTTATTTATTTTTAAATTAAATTATGTACATAATACATATTATATTTTATGTTTATATTACCTGCATTATATACAATTATTTTATTAATTCATTTTCATTCATGTATATTGTATAAATGCATAGTATTTGCATAGTATTGATAGTATATAATATATAATATCTAATTAATTTTATATATATGTATATATACTGTACTATATATGTAAATAAAATATACAACACATGTATATGTATATATATAAATATATATATGTATATTATTTTGTTATTTGTGTTGTCAGTCGTAGTAGAGCCTTATTCTTTCCCCTATTTAAGTATATTAAT
Source organism: Villa cingulata (assembly GCA_951394055.1). Taxonomy (NCBI): domain Eukaryota; kingdom Metazoa; phylum Arthropoda; class Insecta; order Diptera; family Bombyliidae; genus Villa; species Villa cingulata. The sequence goes on along the minus strand of OX596021.1, from coordinate 3,801,299 downwards.
ATTTTGTTATAATAATTTTTCTAAATTAAATATTTTAATTTATTAATTAATATGTTATCATTATTTAATCATTTTCATTAACATCACCACCATATTTATTTAAAATTTTATTTTTATTTTTGTTGCATTTAACAAATCATTTTTACACATATACAGATTAAAAATTATTTTATTTTATTTTACTTTTTTTATTTCTCACAATATTTATTTCATTGTGAATTATTATACATATATGTAATTATAAATAATTTTTTAAATTTTCATATTTAATATTCGATTTATTCTTGAATGAATTTTGCTAACATTAACACTAAAAACTAATAAAAAAAAAAAAAAAACTACGAAACGAAACATAAAAACTGAAAAAAACCTGAATTTATTTGTTGAAAATTTGAAAAAAGTATTTAAATACGCGCATACATATATTTATTCATGTGTGCACATTTATTCATGTGACTGCTAAATACAAACAGAAATCGATGTATTGCTAAATTGGTTTGACCTTAAGAAATTGTCCAAAATTATAAAATTATATTTTTCATATGCATATTGAAGTGCTAAAAAATGTGCTGCTATATGAAATTATAGTGGAGCAGAGTGTAGAAGCAACGATCGATGAATAAAGGATTTTCCATTTTTATTTCATTTCAATTTGATGGGCTGGAAAAAACGATTTTTTAGCTTAGCATTTTATTCTCTGTTTGTTTTTATATGATCGTCAAATCAAATGGCCCTGACGGTTCGTTTGGTGAGGGCAAAATGCAAAAGGGAGACAGTTTACTGTTCACCTTTTTGTAATAAATAAATAAATGAATTTTCTGTTTGTACGTAAAGCAGCATAAGGTTTATAAATATGTAGTGGTAAGTAAGTGGAATAAGGAAAATAATTAAAAATAAAACTTATTATAAGTATTTATTCATTCTTACAGTAGCACAGTTCTAAATAGAAGTGGTAGTAGTAGTATGATATGATACATAATTTCTATATGTATAACATAATTTAAATTGAATCGAAAATATTTTTATTTTTCGAGTCATTTGTTTTTTTTTTTTTTCTGCATTTTTATATATAGTTTAATGTTGAAAAATTGTTGTAAAATTTGTTTGTTTTGTTTTTCTTTTAACAATTATTTTATTTTATTATTAATTATTTTTTTAATATCTTAAATGTGAATATATACTAAATATGTATATACGAATTTAATTTTAATATAATTGATTAATAACAATTTTAATTAAGTTAATTTCAATTTATAATATATATAAATACTGTTTAGAAATAGATTAGATATAGCGTAAGATAGTAGACAGAGAGAGAGAAAGAAAGAGAGATCATCTACGAGTTTGCTTATAAGCTCAAGTTATTTTCCTTGTTGAAAGCAAGAAAAAAATAAAAAATAAAAAAATAAATAAATAAAAAATCGAAATAAAACAGTGATTTTTGAAAATAAATTTTTGTTTTTAAAATTTTTTTTCTTAATTGTTACTTTGTTTGTTTTTCAAAAAATTTTTAAGTTTATAACGTAAAATGCACAACAAATACAAAACGGTTGTATCTAAGTATCTACTCGTATATATGATATTAAAAATATACAAAAACATATGTAATTTTTGGATAAATCTCTTGAGCTTTATTAAAATGCAACACTACGTTTTGGATTGTCATTTGGCATTCCTATCTAAAAATTTGTTAACATTTTTCTTGTTTTTTTTTTTTTTTGCTTTTTAAAATTTTTATTTTTTTTTATATATATGTATGTAGTTTTTAGTTTTCAGTTTATCTTAATTTTTTTTTTTTTATTTTTGTAAATTTTTGACTGAATTTTAAAATTATTTGCATCGATACAGTGTGCGGTACGTTACATTGATATATGGTATATAATTCAAAGTAATGATGCGTTACATTTTGAAGTTAAAAATACCACATCGGTTGTATCGATTCATTTCTTTTTTTTTTTTATAAAAATACAAAAAATTAAAAAGAAATCATAACAATTTAAAATTTCTATCTATCTATCAGGATTTTTTGTTTTCATATTAAAAAATAATTTTCATAAAAAAAAAAAAATAAAACTAAATCGAAACTAAATAAATTTATTACTTATTTGGGTTTTTGTTTCAATTGATTTTTATTTTTTATAGTACTTTATGCTCTGGTACACATAAGTAAATATATTGGGTATAGATAGAAGAAGGAGGAGATATGTGTAGCTTTGTTTAAATTTATTTAAAAAAATAATTTTTAAATTTACATACGAGTAACAAACAGTATAAAAATCAAAAAAGGATATTTGTTTTAAAAGAAATTCAAAAATGAATAATATACTCGTAAGAAACCAGAAAATGTCTGCGAATAAAATAAAGATGAAACGGTTGAGAAATGTCAAAATTTTAAATTTGATTTTTATACAAAAAAAACATTTTTATGAAAAAAATTAATGAATTTTTTTTTTCTTTCATTCTATAAATTTTCATATACATACACATACATATGTGAATTTTTGTTTTTTTTAAAATTTTATAGATAAATTTTTTATTTTTATTTTCATATTTTTTAAAATTTTATTTTTATTTTTGTTTTTGTTTTATACATAAATAATGATTGTCTTTTATTTTCTTCTCATTTGTTTTATTTTTCTTTCTTTGTTTTTTTTTTTTTTTGTGAAATATTCTCTTATCTTTCTTTAAAAATTTTCTTTTTTCTTTTTTAAATATATTTATTATCTTCAAATAAGTATAAAAATTAAGGTGTATGTGTGTGTGTGAATTGTATATACATATATATATATAACCAGAATACAGATTTTATAAAATATTACTCATTATACAATAGATAGATAAGTAAAAATGTATATAGGTAATGTACATAAGTATGTATCATTATAAGTAGGTAGGTATACATACGGTAAACATACGGATATACGTATACTATACAGTAAGTTAATAAGTATGTATTCTATGTAGGTATGTAATGAATGTGTTATAATTTACGATTATGTGTATTGAAAATAATTCAAATTTAATTCAATTTTGTAATACAAACATATGTATATACATAAGTACAATTTAATTAATTTATTTTGTCTGCGATAATTTAAGTACATTATTATAATATGTATGTATGTGTTTGTAAGAATGTACATATATATATATTTTACATTATATTATTTATTATATATGTATATAAATACTTATTTTTCATATACATTTATTATTCATAAAACTCATATATATGTAAATATGTAAATAAATGCATATGAACTTACATATGCTGCACATATTTGTATATGAAAATTTAATAATATTAAATTATGTATAATTGTATAACATAAAGATTTTATATATGTACATTACATACATATATTTTATAATGTAATTTTATAAAGTAATTTTTTTTATTATTTTTTATACTTTTATTGTATACACGCAAGTACATATATGTACATACGTTATACGTAGTAACATCGAACACATATACATATATACATATATTTGAAAATTTAATATGATTTAATATGTTTATTTTATTTAAATTTTTTTGTTTTTTTAATTTTTTTTTATTTATTTATTAATTTTCCTTTCGTATATTCATTCATAATTATTTTTTTTTTTTTATTTTTGATTTATTGATATTATTATAAAATATGAATATGGATATAATTATTATTAATGTGTATGTAATGTACGAGTATATGATGAGTGTGTAAAATGTATCGATGTACGTAATGGATTGTTGTAAATAAATTTTTATGTGTACTATATACATATAAGTACATCAGGATCAGTTGTATATATGTATTGAATGTTTTTATACATTTATGATGTACTTAAATACATATTGATGTTGTAAAATATAATTTAGAATGACCTTTCCATTTAAACATTTATATAATGTATGATATCTCTGCTTTATGCTTACCACGACTACTACATATACATAGGTTGAGTTCATCATTACAATCGAATGAGCGATGATCAGATCAGATTTAACACAGATCATTTAGAATTTCAAATCATATAATCTATAGTCTAGACTCTAGAGCGTAAAGTTGAATGAAAAGAATTTTTTTTTTGTTTCCTTTTTTTTTTGTGATCGGTTTAAGTCTAGCATATGAAGTGTCTTAAATAGTATATCAACTGTCAAATAAAAATAATTATAAATTATATTAGATAATGAAAATTATAAATTTACAAAATTTTAAATTTGATTCATTTTTCAATCATCAATAATATAATCTACATAATCGTAGTATATGTATTTAAACGGATCGGATTACAAATTATATTATGAACTTTGATTTGAGTAATCACATAGCATTCATATACATATTACAATTATGAATAGCACTTTAGAGTGTTTAGATTAATCCAATCGTTAATCATGAACTCAACCTTAATAGCAACATCATCGTCATCATCATCATCATCTTCAATCATTATTATTAAGTTAATCGAACAACAATAAGCAACAAGTTATTTGATAAAATTTATATCTAATCAAAATCAAAATCGAAATTAAATTCATTTGCAATCATTTCATCTATACAAAATATTAGTATATGTTATACTTGACTACTAGTATGTTGAATGAGAATAAAATATTCAAGTGGCAAACTATTTTATTTTGTTTGCTTTACGTGATACTCTTTACTTACAATTTATTGATGATGATTAAGATGCTATTAGTATTATCATAGAATAATAAAGCTACGCATATAGGTAATATAATAAATAAATATACGCATATGCGTAGCTTTATTATTCTATGGTATTATATAATATACCTGTACATGCCTATATGTAGTTATGTTGTTATGTATTCATCTTATGTATCTGTATCAGATTAGAGATATTAACAATTTAACATTGTGCACAGAATCGGGGAAATTGTTTCAATTATCGGCTGTTTATATATATAACAAGATTTTCTTCAATATGATTTAAATTAATTTTCAATTACGTTTATTGATGTGTATCGCACTATTGAATACTTATTATATGTATGTACATATGTATGTATTTTCTATATCGATTACTTACAATTACGTCACAAAATTTATTATTTTATTCTATTCCCATCATATGTAGATATGTATGTAGGTATATAAAATTCATTCAGTATATGATTGTGTACGTAATTTAATTAATTGTTATGAAAGGATATAAATACATATATAAATATATTATACACTGATGTTTATTGTATAATATTGTACTATACTCGCGTTCGCGTATATTATATACTCGTTTGTGTATAATTTATGGATATTTATTATCGCGTATTTAATATGTACACGTATGTAATTGTTGTAAAGAGTTTTTTATAGAATTGACATATAATTCTTCTATATACATACATACATAACATATGTTTCAGATTTTAGGAAATAGATATATTTATTAATATTACATTAGTAATTTATTATTATTTTCTTTGATCCAAAAATCTGTAAATAAAAAATGTTATTTGTTATTTTTTTTTTGTTTTTCATGCTGTATTTATTTTTTTTATTTTTTTTAAATACATTATATATAAGTATGTACATAAATACAATTTATATATATGTATGTATATAAGGTGCACACGGATACTCACTCCATTATGGCATCGCCGATCAAATTAGTAATATTCTCTCTTATTATTAGTAATATTCTATAACATTTTTTACTTATACTTATTTACTATGAAGATATAATATGTAATTTTATTTATTTTTGATTTATATTTTGATATTCGCGGTTAAATATATTGTATGTATATCTGTGGGTGGTAGGTATATATTCTATATTGACTATTATCACTATATTATAAAAATAAAACCGTTTAGATATGTTCTAAAAAGACAATAACTATACACGTTATATCTAATACTACATCATATTTACACATAACCATAACTATACACACTTAATATATTTCTATCTTGTCAATTCAGACATCATTACGCACACATACGAATATCTAATATGTGAAATTGTATGTTCATATTTTCTATAGGAATCTGATATATTTTTCAATTTATCAGTCAGATATAGAAAAGTGTGTAAACAGCGAATATAAATACATTGTTCTTTACACACACATGCATATGCACTATTTGATTGCTTGTCTGTTTTGAATTTTTTTTATAAATGTATTCTAGAATCTAGAGTTTCAGACGATTTAACTTCAAAAGATGTTTCAAGCGTAAAATATTAGGTACATTTTAATATGTGTACATGTGTGTATTATGCTTATATATGTTTATATCGAATATATACAATCATGTTTTCACATTATTTGAATTTTATTAAAGTGCAACAAATAAAAAATAAAAAAATTTAAAGAACAATTCAAATTTGGAAACAAAAAAAAAAATGAAACATCGGATTTTATTGAAAAATTCATTTTTCATGAATTTACTTTTGTTTTTTTGATTGATTTGTCTTTCATATACGAAAATTAAATATGAAAAAAACCAAGGATAAAATAAATTGAAAAATACATACTCGTATGTATATAGACACATAGTACATGAAGGATGAACAGGATACGTATGAGTTACATATACTAAATCGTATAGTCGTACATGCAGATTGAATATTATTCAGTTTCTATATTCAACGAATCTTTACTCTATTTTTAATGAATATTTAAAATATTTGCTTGTATGTAATATAAAATATATTTGTATGTATACATATGTATGAATGTACATAATATACATGTGATTGTAAAATGTAAAAAAATTTTATATGCGCCTATGGGCAGATTACTTGTATACATTTTATCAAAACGAACCAGGAAACGAAAATAGCTAAATAATAAAATGAAAATTGATTTGCATTGTAAATGATGAACAGTATGAAGACGAAAATAAATAATATTCGAAAGAAAATTTTTTCAAAAAAAATTCCAAAATGAAATTTCAATTTATCGACGCGGCACGGTATACAATCGAAATTATGCAAAATTAATTAGTCCGTAAGCGTTTACTCATAAATAATCCATGTAATAATTCAGTATAACAATCGTTAAATAATTTCATTACTCAACGTTTCTGTGGATAAGGATAAGAAAAATTTTGGTGGTTTAGTTACAGAAACGTGCCAAATTGAACTGTACTACCTTACATGTACTTATACTTTTAAGTATAGTTTTCTTTTTTGAAAGTAGTGTAGGTCCATTTAAAATGCAATAGAGATATTTAGGCGATTGTATTCAAAAGATTTTTTTTTCTAGAAAGAAGTGTTTATAGATAGAATTTTTCTAGCAAATTCCATTCATTATTATCCTTAGTTAACTTTTTTGTCAAAAATGATTATACACCACATTCAAAGAAAACGGCTGTAACCGATTCGTTATATATTCACATCCACAAATCCGTATAATTATGCAATGTACAACCGCCATAGAACATTTTTGGCTTTAAATCAGGTGAAAATCTATTTTCATTTTCATTTTATTGGATTATACTTGTACATCGGGTGTGGTGTTTACTTTTGTATACAGGTATAGTAGAGTACATTATATATTTTTCTTATCCAAATTTTATATCTCAATCCGAATAATATACATTTAAATTTATTTATCAAATCTATATATGTGCATATGTACGTAAACATACGAGCGAGTGTGGTTATATCTATCTCTACACCTACATATAAATTTACTCGTGAATGTTTATGTACGTATATACTGTACACTACACACTACACAATTCATTCATTCATGTGGCTATACAAACTTTCATTCTTTATATACTTAATGACTGTAAAGTTATGTCGTTTATGTATTAAATAATCTTCTGGTTGCTGTCACGCGATCTTTTCTTCCGTAAACAATTTTCTGATGTTATATGTGAAAAATTGAGAAAAATGTATACATGCATACTTATTTGTACATAAAGATTAGAATATAAAATAGGTACTATTTATGGTTTTATTCTATACTCGTAAATATTTATATTGTTGTTCTACATAAAAACATAATTCTAGAATTTAGAACATAGCAGCTATTATACTTGTTCATGTTCACGAATGTATAAATCTTATTTTATTATACACGATATCCTTTCATTCATAGAACGACAACCAACAACAGCCACTACATACATATAATGTACGTACAAATACAAATACTCGTGTATCTATGATGGCATTATTATTGAACAAAAAAAAAAAAAATAAATAAATAAATAAATAAAAAAATTACAACTCGTGTTAGAATTTTGTTGCCCTTTATTAAATTTTCATTTGAGTATTTTATTTATTTTTCTTTTTAATTTTAATTTATTATTGGCTTTTTCACTTACGTTTACTTTGTGTACATTATACGAATATTTATTACATGATGATGATGATTGTGTGTAGGTACCTACCTAGCTACACACGCTATACATTTATTAATTTTTTGTCCTGTAATAAAATTCCATGTTTTGATTAACTTTTATCCAATTATAAGTCAGATATTTAGTATAAAATGAAATTTTATTTTCTATATTAAAAAAAATTTATATAAATATTATAGAAACTTGTATTTATTTATATGTAGGTGTTGATAAATACATATATTGTTTTTTAATCGAGAATTAATTTTGAATTAATTACAGATGGTACAAGGATTAAAAAATGTTCATTAAATTATTTGGTTTAATCATCTTTGGTTATACTATTTTCATTATTTTTTACATGCACATATAAGAGTATTCTTATGTGTGTATATGTGTATGATTGTGTACATAATTTATTTTCAATAATTTTATTTCACTATATCTATATTTGTGTATATACATATATTTCTTTAAAAAAAAATTGTATATTTTAATAGATTTTAATTGAATTTTTATTTTAAAAATTTGATTGTAATCTATTTCATATGAAAACCGTACGTAATATAGTAGTGGCAGACGTACACTATCAATTTTAACATCCGATCAAATCCGATATTATAATGTTGTTTACACTATACAATACATATATTCACATATTTGTTGACGAATGCATAACATACCACAATTCGTTCTGGTTTTTGGATACATGTATTTATCAGACGAACAACGATGACACAAATCGTACTGAAAAAATACAATAATTTCTTTTTATAATCATCAGTCATTACATTTTTCAACGATTTCATTTTTCCAGTTTTAATTTATGTGAATGATCATCATCATTCTGTGATTGTCAGTTTTCAAGCGTAAATTTTTAACTTTCCCTCCCATTTACATGCAGTTTTAGTTTTTTCTGGAAGTCATTGCTTACAACTGGTGAATTTTCATTTTATCAGTATATTTTTTATCATTGTATTTTATCATTAAATTTCGCTACTAATATTGAAGTTGCTGAACAAACTTCATTTGGAATTGTTTGAAAGATGACAAATGAATGCGATCATTCGATACAAAATTTTATTCTTTTATAAACATATTTAACAAGCATTCAAATGATTTTTGTCTGCTACATTGTAATACCCATGCGGGTGTTCCAGTACGAAAACTACTGTATATCAGATATAATAATTCGGCCTATATATGTCTGTCTCTACTATAAATGTGTAATGTAATATTCATAATACGAAAATTTTGTATTAATTTATTTTATTATTTTTTTATATTTTGTTAAATATAAAAAATTTGTATTAATAACGGAAATAAATACATATGTGTGTATGTATATTGTATAAATATGGCAGCCTAAAATTATTATACAATTTGGTTCGTTTTGTATGTAGAGGGTGAGTTCATTTATATGTCTCGATCCAGTATCCATACAAAGTCACTAGCTAGTCTCCAAATGTTCAAATTTAAAAATTCATATTTCAAAATATTACGTTCCATCGCATCTGCAGTTTTGATAGTTTGGGTATCAAGAAAATATTTTGACGACATCGACGCTGAACGAACGAACGAACAACGTTTTATTTTTACAAGGTATCCGTGAGACAATTATATTGAACTCACACTCAATCCTGTATGTGTGTATGTATGCAAATGTAATTTCGTTTCATTTTGATAAAAAAATTATTTCACATCTTATTCAACGTTGTGTTAAAATTGTGTTAGTATTGTAATTTTTTTGTTTGTTTGTGATTATTTCTTTTTTAATTTCGATTTGAATTTTATTATTTCTTCAGTTTCAGGTAAAAATTCATAAGATAAATACATATATAGTAAATAATTTTCATTTATTTGTGTAATGTTTTTTTTCTTTTTTTTGTGAAAAATATTTTATATTTACGTATGTGTAAATTGTTGCGTGTGTATGTGATACGAAATATTATTAAGTATATTTGTTTTATATCTTAATAATATTATTTTTGTTCATTTGTATGTATGTTTACAGCTTACATATTGTAAAATTTAATTAACGTGTACGTTGTTTAACTGATATAATTGGATTTTTTATTTATTTTTATTTTTTATTTGATGTGTATATAACATTACTTGTAAAAGTTTGATTAAAATTTAATTTAAAATTCATTTAATATTTTTTTATTTTTCTTAACAATGATAATACATATATGTATTTTTGATAACATTTATATACTACTACATGTATTTTATTTTCAATTTTTTTATTTTATATCCTACAGTATACATATATAATGAACGAATATATTATATAGAAAAAAATTTTTTTTTTTTTGGGAGGAATAAAATCATTCATGACCAGCATGAATTTGTATTTATTCATTCATTCATTTATTTATTTATTTATTTTTATAAGTTTATTTCACGTTCATTTACTATCTATTAAAGTTAAGTTTTAATTTTAAATTTGATTTTTATTAAAAATTTTTTGTTTCTATTTGAAATTACGTAATTCATATTATAATATTTTATTAATTATCTGCAGAGTTTTATCGAAAAACCAACTATACATAATCGTATTTTCTTCTCGTATCCTTCAGTATTCAATTTATTTCAATTTTTCGAAGAGATTTTATTCGAAAATTTTCTGTAGATAAGTTTCCTTTTAATATAACGCATTCAATCGTGAGTAAAAATGACGTAATTTTTTTGGAAAAAAAATTGTTTTTTTCAATTTTTAGTTTTTTAAATATTGTATTGACATTAAATATTTTCAACTCCTATTTACTTTGATGAATTTAAATTAATTTTTTTTCTCGATAATTTCTATAAGTATATTATGGTCTCATGTGTATAATAATGCAATTAAATGAGTTATTTATTATCTTCTTCTATATGTGTTTTGTTTGTTCGTTTTATATTTTTTCATTTACTCTATCGTATAATAATTATTCAATCAAAATTAAAATACTTATATTTGTAATGTACGTCGATACGTCCTATAACATTGATCGATATAATATAGTATCTCGGGACCTGCCCAAGTTATGAATTATTCTCATTATATGTTTTATTAATTTTATTTGTATATAGTACATTAAATTAATTTATTATTTTACAAATATTACATTATAAATTTGAATACATAACAATACATAATATTGTATGTAATGTAGTGTAATATTATTATATAATTATATGCTCGTGTTGTTTATAAGTAATGTAATGTATATTAATTATATATAAATGTGTGAACGTATTTTTTTAAATATTCTATAAATATACATCAATTATATATGTAATGTATTTATGTACTTAAATTTTAAATATTATGTAACTATTTAATTTTATTTTCCAACAAATTTTTTTTTTAAATACATACATACGTTTTCATATTAAATGTATGTATGTTTTTTTTTTATATTTATTATTTTATTTTATTTGCTTAATTTTTATATGCACATAACACATAAACATTTGATGATTGTATATATCCAGTATACGAATTGGCTCTGTTTAAATTGAAGTGACAAACATTTACATTATAAGGATTATGGTAATGTGTTTGCCTGTATCATACATTATGCTACTGTTTTTCATACTAGAATTAAATGTTTAATATTTATCTATATGTAAAGTGTAAGGTATACCTTAAAAATACCTATTTTTATCGAAATCATTGATAAAGTTAATTTATCTGTATACCTTCATAAGTCTGCATTAACCTAAAATTACATAATTTATGAATTTCAAATTATCAAATTTAATAAAAGAAAATTCTTAATAAAAGTTATTTTGTAATAGAAATAAACATTTTAACAAAATAATTTAAATAATATTTTCATAAAATAAATAAAAAATTAAAGAAGAATATACAGTTAATTTACTTTCATTTCTTTTCAATGTATAGGTATATAAATATATTAACCATCAGCGCTATGGCTCTGCTCTGGGTAATTAAGCCAAGGCTTTCACTGAAATAATTTCTTGACTTATTTATAATGTACTATCATAGGTACTATCATAAATGCAGCATCTGCATAGTTTAACGTGAATTTATTGCGAACCGCACTGAGTTGCTGCTGCTGCTACTGGTAGAGAAGGAAGCTCTTTTACATGATAGCATCATGATGGCTTAGCCTTAGAGCTTAGACCTTAGACTAATCTATTATTTTTAATACATACCACATGTAATTAAAAAAGAAAGAAATTTTGCAAAATACCACAAAAAAAAAAATAAAAAAAATTAACAAGAGATTACGTGGTAGTAGGAGTCGTAGAAAATGAACGGTTTGAAAATAAGTAGGCTTCTTATGCTTTATATGTATAATTTGTGTATGAAGATCAATAATTATGTGTTACAGGTAGATTCTTTTGAAAGTATTTTCTTGTTTTTTTTTGTCGTTATGTATATAATTAATTACATAAATGCATAAATATACTCGTATATATATAATTTTTATTTCTTTCTCTTTTGTTACAATATTAGATATATTTATGTTTTGTATTAATATGTTTATTATGTTATGTGTTTTTTTTTTATTTTATATGTATTATTCACCACAGCACTAGATGGCAAATATATATACAATATAATGTATTTATTATTATATAGAATTTATACATTTATGTTTTATATATACTCATATTAAATTGTTTCAATGTATTGCTTATCGTTTTTTTTTTTTTTTTTTTTGTTTTTGATACATATACAAATATTATATGACATTTTTTATTATATATAGTACATACAATATGTTGTGTTTTATATATTTTATTTTATTTACTTATTTTTTTATTTTTTCATTTCTTTAATTTTTCAAAATTAAATTTTTCTTATATTACATACATTATATGCATTTTTATTTATTTACACATACATATAGTATATATTTATAAATTTTATTAGGTGTTTTCGATTTGCAAATTTCAAGTACTTGCGAGTAGAAAAGGTAAGTAAATGTCTGTGCTAAACCATCTACTCGCAGCTACTCATGAAAAATTCTTCAAATATAGCTGGAAATACTCGTAGATGCAAGTAAGTTACGAATAATTTTTGTGTCATTCGTTTTAACAATTTTATCCTAGACACATTTTAGTACTCGCAAGTACTTGAAATTTGCAAATCGAAAACACCTATTATGTACGATCATCTAAAATATGAATTAAATAGAAGATTAAAAGAAAATAAAAATAGGAATGTTTTTATATTTTTTAAATAATTTATATTTTATTTTGTTATATATTTTTATTAGATGCACACAAATATGAAAATCCTTTTGCGGTACTGTCGATCAATAAATTTCTGCAAATATTATTTTCCCATATTATCTATCATCAGCAGTATAATGTAATCAGCTAATGTTGTATGGGCGTATATGTACATATTGCTATAATAAATAATATTACATATTATTATTGATCGAATTTGGGTGGAAGTATAATGATGCTTTGACTGAGATTTAAAATCATAGTTTACTTTATGATGCGTACGTATATACGAATTAAAATACTCCAAGATTAACTAATTTTTTTGCTTCATTTTTTACTACATATATCCATTGTCATGTACATATACATATATCTCCTATGTATGTATTTAGATTTGTATAATTTTTAAAGTTTGATTATTTTTTGTTTTTACTTTTATTATTTACTGTAGTACATGATGTAATCTATTCTAAAATTATAAAATTATTATTCATATGATGTGTATATACGATGATATACAGTAATTTCAATATGTATGTGTTTGTTTGTTGTTTATTTATTTTTCTTATATATGGTTTTGTTTTTTTTTTCTTTTTCTTTTTCTAAACAATAATTTATATTATTACTTATATTTATGTGTATTGGTATATGATATTTAAAAATTGATTCCTTTTATTTTGATAAATGAACTCTTATGATGATCGTTATTATGCATGGTATTTTTATTATTGTATTTAAGTGAATTTTGTTACATTCACTTCATATACATATGTATAATTCTATTTTAATTTTTATCATAATCATAGTGAATATGTGATTTTATTTTTTTGATTTTAATTGATATCATAATTATATTATATTTAAACGTAGAAATAAATGTATACGTAATGGAACAAGAGATGATTATTATTATCCAACTAATTTTGTTCTCATTATTTACTTTTTTTTTTTTTTTGCATTTTTACTTAAATTTTTAAGATAATTTTTTTTTTTTATAAATTTATTTATTTTTATTTATTTATTTCAGATATTATAATTAAAATTACAGATAAAAGATTGCTTTCACATTGACAGTACATATTATAATTTTCTACTTTTGTTGCTCAATTTTATTTTATCATTTCTGTTTTTTATTTATAATTTATTTTAATTGTACATAATTATATGTTTGAAATTATTTTAAAATGTTCAGTTTATATTCTGCTGGTATATGTACTTATATAGAAATTCATTCAATATTAATATAGTAACATACATCAAGTTTATATTTTATGTATTTAATATTTTTTTTATAATTTATTTTAATTAAATAGATATTATATATGTAAGTATATATATGTACATATATGTAATGTAAATATATATATATATATATATATATATATATATATATATATATGTATACGTATATATATAAATATGTATCTGTTTATTGATTTGTCTATAATGTGATTCAAATAACGTTAATAGATTACGATGATATCATTTTATATACCTACTCGTTAATTAATCTGTATATATGCATTTTTGATTTTTTTAGATATAATACATATGTAAATAGATTTATGTAATGTACATACATATTTATTTACTTACTATAAATTTTAATGTTTTGCTTTTATAATTGCCCATTTGGTTTTTCTTTTTTTTGCTCATTTTGATATTTATATAAGTTAAGTAATTCCGTTTAACATTTATGCACTTTATATACTTTATCCAGTCCGTTTTTTATTTATAATAAATATGTATAATCATGTTTATAGGTTAGGTTTTATTTATTTATTTTTTTTACTTTTTTATTGTTGTTTTTACTAATTTAATATTATTTTTTAATTATTTATTTATTAATTATACACTTATGATATATGTGTAATCATGTACATATACGTAGTATTATGTATATATATATATATATACATTATAATCATGTATTATTTGTATTTGTTTATGTACACAGAGTAGATATAATATCGAATGTAAATTATGTAAATTTATAGCTATATAATACCTACATAAATATATTATATACTGATAAATATACAATATAATGTATGTATGAATATTATTTAAGACCGACCAGAGAAGAGTTGATACTGTAAAAATTTTTGAAGAGAAAAAAAAAATACAAAAACATAAGAAAAATAATTCGACAAAAAAAAAATGAATATAAAAATAAAAATATTATAAGAACATACTATTATAATGTATGTACATTATATTATAATTATTATTATTTTTAATTATTATATAAAAATTCACTATAATTATATGTAAAATATAAATTAATTAAAATTCTTTCTATCTACATATTTTACATATTTATATACAATCAAAAAAATTAATTTTTTTGTTTTCTAATTATGTAATTACAACTCTATCTACTCTACTACTTATATAAATATTATGCATAATCCTATATTTTCATTAATAATTATTTTCAAATTTTAATACACTATATTATAAATTATAAATAACTTATGTATGTAGTATATGGTATGGTATGTACATGCAATGAAAATTATATTCAAAAATTTTTAAACTTTTCAAAAGTTTATTAATTATTTTAAATAAATATCCTCTGAGGAAAACAATGAAAATAAAAAGAGAGTTTTTTCTTTTTTTTGTGCAAAGACTACAAGTACAGCATTGCTCAAGAAAATTAAGTTATTTTTAATTATTTATTGCGAGTATTAGTGTTTGTATAAGAATTTTTGACAATTATGAAAGCATGTTTATACATTTACAAAGATACAAACTTTCCGCGACTTAATAACCAACCAAAGTACATACTTAATACAGTACAGCAATATTATATTTTTAATTGAATTTTTTAGTGTGGCTTTTAAAATTTTTTTCGAACATTCAGCGACGTTTGTGTATACATGTACGTGTATACAAGCAAATTTTATACAAAACTTGAGCAAATTTTATACAAAACTTGATCAGATTTTAATAAATCTGATATCTGTTTGAAGCACCTGCTAATCGAAATATTTTTTGAATTTTTAAGTCACGGAAAGTCTGTACAATTTTGCTAAAGAGTAAAGAGTACAAATATCATTAAAAATAGATTGTGTTGGTGTTCAACATCATACACCATAGTAACTAAAAGAAGTAATTTGAAAGTGTGAATATAAGTGTAAGTACATATATATGTTCTTGGACTTGGACTTATGAAGTAAAGTGTAAAATTTTTTTTTTAAATATTTCTTTTGTTAAATAATTACATATTATCATTTTTTTATACATACTTATGTGTGTTTGTGTGTAAATATGCTGCGTATAGAACAATATAATTTTATATATGCACTTCTAAATAAATTCTAGACAAAATGAAAAGGGAAACATATGTATGTATTTGTTTTTATATAATTTTTCTATTATGTATGAATCTATTTTCTGCGGCACTGAGAATTATTTTGTACTGTTCAAATGTGTGTTATAGTTTATAGAGTATATGTACATATATATTATATATTTATGTACAGATAGATACGTTATAAATATAGTATGTATATAACACCTATTAGATTTTTATTTTTTATATAACTGTAAAATATGTAAATATTATATAGTTACATAATTACATCATGTTCACAAATATGTACTTTAAAGTATATAGATTATTATGTTTATAAATAGTATTGTAAATATTTTTCAAGAAAATAATAAATTATCTATTTTGTAAGAATATAGTATATGTGTATTATATGTCTGTATTTATTTTTGTTTTTCTTTTTCTCTCTTTAAAAAAAAAAAAAAGCAAAAATCAAATTATTTCATAAATCAAATAAGCATCATTTAAAGCGAAATTACAAAAAAAAAAAAGTAAAGCCAATCAAATAAAAGTACACAATTTACAAGCTAAAATATAAGTAAGTATTATTCAGACATTAAAGTATACCTATAAGTCAGTATAAGAGTTGAAAAAAATTTTTTCAAACATTATTTTTTTTTTGTTTTTTCAATATACATACATTTAATATACAATTTTTTTCATAAACATTTGCAAATAAAAAAATATCTATACATAATTACATTTATTATTTATATATGTAAACAAAGCATAATAATAAATCTAAATCTGTCTGTATTTATGTACACATTTAATTAATTTTTAAATTTATACAAGTGTAATAGTTTATAATATAATAGTATAGCATAAAAAAATTATATATAAGTACATAATTAAAATACTTTTACACATACAAAATATAGTTTATATAAGTACATAAATATTAAGCGATTTATATCAGTATAGCAAAAATAGATACCACTTAAATTTATAAAAATACAATAGGTGCTTTCGATTTGTAAATTTCAAGTACTTGCGAGTAGAAAAGGTAAGTAAATGTCTGTGTTAAACCATCTACTCGCAGCTACTCATGAAAAATTCTTCAAGTATAGCTGGAAGTACTCGTAGATTGTCGTAGATGCAAGTAAGTTACGAATAATTTTTATGTAGTCCGCTTTAAAAATTTATTCTAGACACATCTTAGTAGTAGTCGCAAATTCTTGAAATTGCCAAATCGAAAGCATCTAATATTAATCTATACTACCAAAACATACATATAAATCTGTGTTAATCTAAGTATATTAGTTAGTTATATATATACAAAATATATAATATGCTACTATGTATATGCCTTTGAGTGTCAGTCATTCAATACAAAAATATACAATATTCCGTATAGCATTTTAATAGATATACTCGTAAATAATATGACCGTGCGCTCGTATATAATATGTACTCGTATATAGATAGTAAATTCAATTTATTTATAAAATGTTTTTAATTATTATTATTTTTCTATTATATGTACATATAACTGGTAGAAATGCGCAAATTCAATTACAATTTAATACCATTTTTTTTTTGTTTCCATTTATGTATTTAGGTTTTTTTTTTTCCTTTTTCTACTTTAAAAAAATATATATAATATTTTATTTTGCATACGAGGAACGAGTACGTATTTACATTCAGAATGTATTTTAGTACTTACTTTAACTTTCTAAAAATGCATTAGGTATTATGTATTTACACAAATTTTAAATTCTATTTATGTGTGCAAAAATATTATCATTTAATTTAATTTTTTTTTTTTTTGTTTTTGATTCTATATGATATACAAAATATATTATGTATGTATATGTATGTATGTATGTATCTATAATGTATATTTATATATGAGTGTTAAATGTAAAAAAAAAAAAAATTTTTTTTTATTTGTTATTGTTATAGTATAGATTTTCTTTTATTCTGTTGTCTGTTTCATTTTTATTGTTTTTATACTACTCCATACATTTGTTTTTTTTTCTTCCATGTATTATTTTTATGAATTTTGTGTATAAAAATACGAGTATTACTATTTTGAATAGGATAAAATATATTATGATTTTGAAAAAATTTATAGAAAAATATATGAAAAATATTAAAAAAAAATTATAAAAATATATTTAAATTCAAAAATGCATTTACATACTAAATGAATAAAATACATACATAAGATGTACAAAAAAAAAAAAAAAAAAAAATTAATTTAAATTTTCGTAACGAAAAGATAAAAATTGTAATCCAAAAAAAAAAAAAAAAATGAAAATATAAAATTTGATCTAGAAAAAAAAAAAACTGACAAAACAAACATTTGAACAGCATAAACTGAGAGATTTTTTAATATTTTTTTTATAGTTTTTTTTTTTCTTGTATGCATGATAAATTTTCAATTGAAATAAAAAAAAAGACAAAAAAAATTTACGAAACAAAAAAGCTAACTAGCGACTTATAGCGATTACAATTATTTGAATTTTTGTTTTAAATTTCAAAATTAAATGATAAAGTAAATATGTAATCAGATCGTATGTACATACATTTAAATAAAATTTACTGGGAATATATGAAAAAAAAAATAATATGATTTAATGAAAGGTTAGGTATTTATACATTATAAATTTGTATGTATGTATGTATGTATGTATGTAGAGAGAGCTAGAGAGATTAACATAAAATAATATGAAAAATAATAATGAAAAAATAAAAAAATGGCATATGGGCAGATAGTTAATTAATTATGTATATACATATACTTGTATACATTACAAAATATACATTTATTTATTTTGAATATCTTAAATAAAATAATATAATGTATAAAATATGTTATAACAATAATAATAATAATAATAATAATGCTTTTCTGCTTGTATATACATTTACATTTTCATACTATATTAATGTATAAGTATGTGTGTATAATATGAATTTTTAATAATTGCAATAGTCATATAGTAATTTTTAATATGATATACATAAATGCACTTTTAAAATATAATATATACATATTTATACAGTATATAATATAGTCATAAATCATAACATTTAAAATTGATTATTTTTTTTTTCTTCTTTTTTTAAAAAAATGTCATAAGCGTTGTCATAAAGCGCTGTCGACATGTCGATAAACGTGTATGTACAATATAGTTAAAAATTATATACATATTTATTTGTTAAATTTAAATTTATATTTAAATTTTTTATTTATATTGTTTTTCATTCCTTGTTCTTTGTTTTATTATTTAAAGTTTTAAAAAAAAAAGATTTCAATTAATTATTTTATTTAAGAGGAAAATATTAATATGAAAACTGTATAAAGAAAAAATTGTGGTAAAATGTAAAATAAAATGAAAAATAAAGTAATGCAAATAATAAAATAAGAAGAAATCAAAGAAATTTTAAATAAAAATCAGATTGAAATTGAAAATTAACAATAAGTATTTTATTAATTTATTTGTGAGCATCTGTATTATTAGAAATTGTTGAGAGATCACTAACCAGACTTAAAGCTGCTCTCAGAGTGCATTGGGTACGGTCTATCACATAATTTAGTTTGCAGAATTTTTGAAAAAATATCATAGGGAAAGAAATTCTAATGCAACTGTATAGTCTTTGCAAGCGGCTCACTTTAGTCAGAGTGAGACAAAATACGTTCGGCAAAAATTCTCTTGAAAATTTCGACGATATTCCAAAAGTGAATCCATAGACTATAGATAATAGGGTTTGCATCTGATTTTTTCAAATTGATTATAATTTGAGTAAATTCCCTAGAAGCAAACTAAAAAAGTGACACCTACATGTTAGCGAAATAATACTAAAGAGCATTAATTGAATTTGTCAAACAAGTCAGTTAAGCAGAAAATATTACTCCTATATCTATCTAAAGAAAAATTTATTTTTATAATTTTGATTTCATATTTAAAATAATTTTAAGTGATTATTGAAGCTATTTATATTGGTACGAAAATCGATTTAATTATACAAGTATGGGTACCCTTAGTTTCGGGAATTTCATTTTATTTCATTAATGACAATTATTTTAAATCAATCAATTATTTATTATTTTCATAAAATTCTCAATAATTGCACCACTATTAAAAAATCTCTACTAACTTTTAGTGTTCATATAGTGGTGTAACTTAATTTAAATATCTACATATTATATATACCTTATCGTATGTACACGCACATATAATAATTATTGTATTTTTTTATTTAAATTATATCGACACGTATGAAACCATTTCAATGTTATTTTCACAGTTATTTC
This sequence comes from Villa cingulata, assembly GCA_951394055.1. NCBI lineage: Eukaryota > Metazoa > Arthropoda > Insecta > Diptera > Bombyliidae > Villa > Villa cingulata. The sequence goes on along the minus strand of OX596021.1, from coordinate 3,780,196 downwards.
GAAACAATAAAATGTAAAAAACAACAATAATTATTCAAATATCCAGAGAATATTTATTATTATTTCATAGAGAGAAAAAAAAAAGTGAAATTTCATGGTAGACAAATTTTAATTCTGAATAATGGTATATGAGTGATTTGTTGTTTACTCATCGCGGTGTTATATGGTATTTGCTAGATAAACTTTTATACATGCTAACTATAATACGTAACATGCATTTTATGTATGTATATAGTGTAAAAAATAATGTTCTGTCCTTTACGTTTTTTTTTTTATTCATTTGTTTAATGAAAATATTCGCCAAGGATATAAAAGAAAAATCAAATTAAAATTTCAAGTAAAAACGTAAAATAAATTTAAAGAAAAAATTAAAAAAAAAAAAAATTTAATTTTCTTGAAGAATTTCTTTTGTTTGTCGAGAGATTATTTTTTTATTTATGTTTTTTTACTTGACAGAATGAAAACATAAAAGTAAATTAAAAGAAATAAACTTTATCTTCTGGATTTATGTATAGTTTAAGTAAATAGCGAAGCGATATATAGAAGAAGCTGCGAAGATCCGTAAGAGAACTACATAGATTGCATATTTTTTTTTTATTTTTCATTTTTCTGACGAATGCAATATTTTGCTAAATATTTATTCAATTTTTTTTTTTTTTTTAAATAAATTAAACGTATACAATATGCAAAAAGCTATAAAAAGTTTATAATATACAAGATATATGATACGGAAAATATGATATTATTTCATATTAATGAAAGAATAAAAATTTAAAGAAATAAACATAAAATCAAAAATAAATAGGAGTATAATAAATAGGGTAGAATATTCTTTTAAACGTTGAATACTTATTTCAATTTTTGAAACTTTCTTTTCATATTTTGTATTATTTTTTGTTACGCATAAATGCATTGTATTTATATTTAGCAATAAATTTGTTTTAAATAAAAAGAAAAAAAATATCATTACTTTATTCGTTTAAAAAAAAGAAAAACATAAATTGAATAAAATTAATTTTTAACAAAATAACAATAAAAACAGGACAGACATAGACAAAAAAAGGTACATATGTATGTATACGAATACTTAAAAATATTATTATGCATTCATATGAAAATATATGCACGAATATTTATATATATTTATTTGTATATGTATACCAAATGCTCATATGCATGTATATTATAAAGATATTTAAAAAAAAAAAAAAAGACAGTGATTAATATTGAAAAGGATATATAGCATGCAAATTTGAATTCATCACAAAAAAATGTATGTGTATATATGCAAGTAAAGTAGTTGTATTTTGATAATTTTTATTCATTATCTCTCATCACATATACATAAATATGTATAATCATAAGTATAATATTATTTCGTGCTGACGATCACTTATTCATGTAATTTAATACATATCTTCCAAGGCAAAAACTAAAAAATATCAAAAAGAAAACAGAAAGAAAAAAAAAATTTATTCAAGAAAATAATTATTAGTTATGGAAAAAAACAGGATATAGGATGTTATCTTTTATCAGGTCAAATTCAACAATTTTAAAGACAAATTAATCAGTTTTCGAATCAAATTCAACATTGTTCAAATAAAGTTCAACATTTTTACATGTCAATATAATCAATTTGAATTTATTTGAATTTGATTTGAAACGTGGTTATTATTTGTTTTTAAAATTGTTGAATTTGACCATAAAAATAATGAAAAATAAAAATCAAATAACAGAAAATTATAGTTATGTACTTACTTCTTATAATTATTATAGAAAAATAATAGATATTACCTCATACTATCTTTGGAAAAATAAAGTATACGGGTGCAAAATTAACTTATGATAAAATACATATAATGTATTATTTTTTTTTAAATGAAACAACAAAAAAAAACTGAATATAAAAAAATTTATAAACAAAATGTAAAGAAATAATGTAAAAAATTAATTTTGAATAATTATTATAATCGTCATATACTTAATAATGAAAATCGTGCAAATTTTAATAAAATTTTCATTCACTATACTATATATATAATTTTGTATTTTTTACTTTTACTTTACTTTTATTTTTTATCATATTTTTTTTTTCTAAATGTAAAAATATACAAGGACAATTTTACGAAAATGTCAATGATTTTTTTTTTGATTTTTATATTTCATTATTTTTGTAGCAAACTCAAAATATGATTAATTATTCAGAATTAAATCAAATCCAGTTTCACTCAACTCATATTGTACGTACTTACGTATGTGTAGGATGATAAATTCATTGACATTTTCGTGAAAAATGTTTTTTTGTATTTTTTAACTTTACCTGTGTTCGTGGTAATCAGTTTTTATAAAGAAAATAATTTCTATGAATACTTAATTTCTTTTTCGAATTAATTATGATTATTGTATATTATCCTTTTTATAATATTTATTTATTTATTTATTCATTTTTTTTTTTGTATTTTTGTATTTTTTTTTTTCATGAAATTTTATTTTTAATTACAAAATTTTTTCTCATAAATATAGTAATTTCATTTTTGTTCTTTGATATAATGTAAGAATTAAAATTTTCCTGTACATACTTATCTCCTATATAGTTATTATATTTATAGTTGAATATGTCCATGATTCTTTTATATAGTATATATTTTTTTCTTTATCAAATTTTTACAATGTCATTATTGTGTTTAAGATTTTTTTTTTATGCAATTTTTTCAAATAAAAAATGATAATTCTGATATGAAAATAATTTACACTTACAACACTAACCGTAATTGTATTATATATATTTTTACTTATATATTTATTGTATATATTTATGTATGTACAAGTATATTAAGTGAATGTAGCATGTATATACTAATATGTATGTATGTCATAAATGTGAAGAAATTCAATTAAAATTTACATAATTTTTTACATTTTTAATAATTTACTTTTCTTTTTCTTTTTTTTAATAATAAATATTTTTTGTTTCATTTTTGAATGTTCAATCTCTATCCTACAATAAATTAATAAGTATTTATGCATTTAGGTTAAATTATATGTGGTAGCTATATGATTTAAAAATATGTAAATATTTACATAAATTATTTTGTACATTATTTACAATTTTTATAATATGAAAAAATAAATTAACATACATCATATACTTTAAGTATGTGTGTCTATATTATATATATATATATATATATATATATGTTATGTATGTATGTTATTCATTTATATTTGTTAATATGACAAGTCGACAGGACTTTTATTTAGCTATATATAGTATGTACAACATATTTTTTTTGAATATTTTTTTAATATTAAATTTTCTGTATACACATAAATGTACATTATGTTCGATGTTACTTTTGATTTCAACTCCATATACTACTTACATACATATGTGGAAGATTAAGATCAAAATAATGAAGAAAAAAATATATGTACATTATATATAAATCCGAATTTATTTTTAAATGAAATAATTTTTTTTCAACATTTTACATACTAGATACATTATTATACATATGTATGTAGTAAAGTGTGTATAAGTATGTATATCAAACTTTTATCCTATATAAAGTATGTATACATAAACTTTCTGCCCTGCCATTTTATACAAAATTCAAATACAATAAAATAATGTACTAAATAAAATGTTTACAAGAACACTACAAATTAAAAGATAAAAATTATCTACTTTTAAATTCACAACAAAAAAAAAATCAAAGAAAGAAAGAAAAACCAAGAGTGATGAATATTCTTTTTATATTTTCTCTTTAATTTTTTCTTTAAGCCGATAATGTATTTTTAATTTTTATTTTTTAAATTTCAAATTGAAAATTTATCCAATCATATAATGATAAAATTTTATTTGAATTTTAATTTGATTATAATTATGTTAGTATACGTATGTAGTACATAATGTGTTTGTCAAAAATTTAAATTTAAATAAATATTTTAAAAATTTTTTGTTATTACAATATGTATTTTGATTCTTTATAATAATGAAAACGGACATAGGTACGTTGTGGTTATACACAAACTATGCCTGTGATATTATTCGTAATATTCGATATTTAAAATTTTTTTCCGGAGTGTACATATACTTCAAATTGGTAATTTTATGAAAATTATAATTCACAATGATTATTGTTAAACCGAGTGACTATGAGTGGGTTCAAAAATTCAACACTGTGTTAGTGTTGCAAAAGAAGCTTTCGTCAACAGTTCAAAAAGTAATCATGACTAAAATCATGTGTTCATTTTTGCATTTTATTGTTAACACTAACTTATCACAAAGTCAACATTTGCATCATGATTTTTGATGTTGCAATGAATAAATTAATAATCTCAAATTTGTGACGTTTAGTTGATTTTAAATTATTATCAATACAATTTATTATGGATCAAGAAAACAATGAACAATGAATTAAATTTCAATATTTTGAAGTTAGTTTATTTATTTATTTAATTTAATTTTTGATTTTTGTGAATTTTTATCGATTTGTAAAATTTTAAAACACAACAAAACTTCAAAATTGTCGTAAAATTAATCAGCAACATCAAAGTATCGCAACATAAATAATCAGTGTTGCGCTAACATTGCGGCAACACTTCTGCAACACTGCAAAATCATGATTAATTTTTGAACTCAGCCTATCATAATTGCTTGTATGAAAATAGTACTTATATTGTGAATTATTTTTTTTTTTTTTTTAAATATACATATACAATGTATATAGTATATATTAAGTGCACGCGGATACTGAGTCCATTATATTGTGAATTCTTGATTTTGACATAATTATTATTTTATTAATTCGGATTTAATGAAGATTCTTTGAAGAAGAATTCACTCAACATTTTAATTTTTTCTAAAAATACTTTAAATTTAACAAATAAAACAAATTTGATACGCAATAAAATGATATTTTTTTTTTTCAAATATAACATTATTTATGCGTCTCATGTCTGCTAGAATATTGTAATATTTATTATTTTGTTGTACTTATATACATACATATTTATCGAATATTACAGTATAGCGTTAACGTATGTCTGTCTGTCTAAAACAATTTATACATTCAAATGCGATATTATTTAATTAATTTAAATTCAAATTTAAATTTAACAAATATCTATACACTATTTCAAATACTTACGTACTTGTATAAATATGTACAAATTTGTTTCAGGCTTTCAGTATATGTACAAGAAATATAATTTAAAATTTTGAAAATGTTTATATTTCTTTGTAATATAATAGACATTACATACAAATGACATAAATATACGTATACATACATATTCAAAATGTATTGTTGTCAGTAAATCAAACGATCAAATTTTAGAAGAAAGAAAATATAAAAATAAAAGCAAATTATAATAAAATAATGAAAATACTAATAAAAATTTTCAAAAAAAAAGAAAGAAATATATTATAAAACAAACAATAAATAAAAAGAAAATATTTCTAAATTAAATAATTATATTGTATATGTAATATAATAAGTATATAAATTTTAATATGTATTTTCATTATAAGTTGGTATATATTATGTATATTTTTGTTTATTTATAAACGTTAATATCATAAAATATCATCATCATAAAATATTATGAAAAATTATATGTATATTATTTTTATCCTTTTATTAAATCGAAAAATTCATTTTAAAGAATTCAAATTAAATGAATTCATATATAAAAGAATTATATTTCGATTTAATTAAATTTTTGTTAATTGCTAAACGTTATATTGAGTGACGGACACTTTCGGACGTAGTTACGTGTTCCATTATATGGTAATTGATGTGTTGGTGTTGCACCACCAGATACAGAAGCTAGTTGTCTTACCATTCCAGAGCCTAATTGCTGTAATAGACCAGAACCAGAACCTAATGGTCCAGATGATAGGCATGTCGATGGTCGTCTAGAACGTATCGATTGCATACTGGACGATAATAAAAATGGTACACTGCTTGATGTATTCGGCATTGAACCACCCTAAATATATATACGTTTAAGTGTATACGTATACGTATACAATTATATTAAAATTTACAAAAAATAAACAAAATGTAAGAAAAAAAAAAAGTGGAAAAAGAAAAAAGAAAAATACACAAAAATTTAGTATCATATTTTATTAAATTTTATGTATGTATATTTTTAAATTACTATTTACATGATGTACATACATAAGATTTATGTACGTACATAATGTAAAAATTTTTAATAATTAAATCATTTTTTTGTTTTTTGCAGATTATCGTAGAATTTTTCGTTAAATTGAAAATTAACAGTAGTAACAGCATTAATATAGAGTTGCATTCTACAAAATTCTACAACAATAATTATTATGATTATACTACTAAAATATAATGATGTACGAATATATAAAGCATATTATTGTTGATTACACATAATATAGTAATTTACAATATTTAACTTACTTCTCAGGACATGCTTATTATTGTTATAAATATGCCTATTTAATAACAGAATTATTTGTTATTTCATTATTATTGTTATGTATTTACCTCTCTATATTTATTTATATACAAAATTTATTTATACAGATAAATGTAAACAAAAGAAAGAGTAAGGTACTAAAATGAATTTTTTTTTTCTCAAGTAAAATTAAAAAAAAAAAAAAATAGAATTACAAACCTCGTGTTTTATATAAATACGATGTTGTCATTTCCCAGCTCGCTTAACGTAATTAGGATGAAGAAAAAATAATAATTTTATATTTCAAAATTGAATTTGTACTTACCTTCGCACTTTCATACTTACTATCACACTATTACATGCAGAATAATAAATACAGAAATATAGACGGATATTTATTCAGGATGATGAAGATGAAATTAAATTGTGCATTAATATAATGAATGCTCACAATTTGATTTAAGTAAGGAAGGTGAGTTATGTACTACCTACATATAGTAACTATTTTACTACATAATTAAATTTCTTTTTCTATTATTTTTATTGTACCTTGAGGATACACGTATACTATAAGGATAAGATGAATATCAAAGAATGTAATATCTTTTCATTTTATGATTCAATTTTCGTTTTCATTTCATTTTAAATGATATTTTATTACAATTTACAACAGTTCTTCATAATCCGAATAGAAATATTGTATATTTTTTTTTACAATTATTTGATTTAATTGTAAACTGTACTCGTAAATTACATTATATATTTTTATTTTTTGTCTATACTGTATAATTTTTATTTGCCTTTTAATCAAAAATAATTAACAGAAATGAATAAATTTGAATACAATTAATTTGAATCAAGAATTAATTTTCTAATATTAATTATTTGGATTTATTTAATATTTTACAGTCAATTTGTGAAAATTTATGTTAAACAAGGATACAAAATTTTATGCTTAATTCAAATATTTTTCATTTTCTATTTCATTTGTTAAAAAAAATTACATTACATACAGATGGATAACACGAAATTTATTACAATAATATTCAAGAGTTTTTTATTTGAAAAATTTGATGCGTATAAATAATGCAACTCTATTTCCGTATACTACCGTTCCGTAAAATTTCATTTATATACCTACATACATCGTATCGTATGCAGAACGATGCAATTAGAACTAAAAATAAATTTATTTTTCAAAAATCACATTTATGGGAGTACAATACAATCAAAAGCACAATCTAAATTTACGAAAATTAAAAATTATTTCTTTCGAACTTTTTTAATTAAAAACAAAATGTATACATAAATATAAAAAAAAAAAAATCTGCTAGCGCATTCCTATAGATAAGCACACAAAATCAAAAATTAATTAGAAATCAATTAGAATGAAAAATTCGAATGACATATGACATATAAAAACAAACAATAAGAGAAAATTTTCTCTTTCTTTTCGTAAAAATAATAACTGATATTCGTATCGAAATTGAAATATAATTGAATGAAAAAATGAATTTTTTTTTTCTGTTGTTATTTGATGAATTTGTACTCACGATCATGCTCCGTGCAAGCTGCGAAAGAATAGAGAAAAGCTTTCGTTGATTTTGATTTTCTTTTTGTTTTTTTTTTTTTGTTTTCGTTTCATTTAATTTTTTTTTTTTTTTAAATATAAAAATAAAAATTTCAATCAAATTAATTCTGAATGCATCACAACATTCATAAAAATCAAAAAAAAAAAAAAAAAATACTCCAATACTCTCTAACTGCTGATGAAGAGAGAGTACAACAACAGTTGTATGTAACAGGTAACAACAGTTTCATTACCACAATAATTTTGTATAAGAAAAGTACATTATTTGTAAATTAGTATTATGTACAGTAGGTATATACATAGACAGTTATACGAGTTATAACAAAAATTTGAAACAAAAACAAACAAAATTAAGGATTAAAATAAAAATATACATTTAAAAGAAATAAAATATGAAAAAAAAAAAACAAAATTTAAAATCAACATTTTTTTCAAACAATTTCTTTCATTCAAATTATCATAAGATGACAAACAAAACGAAACAATATTCAAACAATTACAATAGACATGACATTTAATTTTATATATTTTTGTGTGTATTTATAATAATTGAAAATATATTTTAAGTATTTACATTGTCAATTCACGTTGACAGAAAATTTTCAATCAGCCGCAAATCAATCAAATGAACAGATTTAATATTTTCGGGTGTTTTTATAAATATGCAAAATATGCGCAACTTGCGTTTGTGTAATGGAATTCATATGAAGCGGAGTAATTTCATCCGAAACCGAAAGTAACTTCACGTTTATTTAATTCAAAATGGCTGCTAGATTTTTTACGGAGAAGAAAAAATGTATAATAGACAAGTATGCGTGATAAAATCTATATAGTTCCATTATATGATTAACGTTTAATTAAACTCTAATTTGCATGATTTCAAATCATTTGCGCATACAAGTTGTATATTTATGAAAACACTCATATTATTATTTTTTTTAAATTTATCAACGAATTATATATACAGCTTTTTTTTGGACATCACATATGTAAATAAATTCATTAAAAACAATAAAATAATAATAAAAATAATATCATTGGTACACTGATCAGTGGTAGCTATCTGATGATCTGTGTGTCAATGGTATAAAATCAAAATCCAAAACAATAACTTCAATCAATGACGAATATACACTTGTATTTAAAATATTTTACAAATTTTTTTTTTATAATCGTATTTACATTAAAAAAAAAAAACACAATATAATGTACACACAAATGAATTAATGAACGTATTGAATTGGATGAACACACATTGAATTGGATGAACGTAGGGATAGTGGACAGCAAAACGAATTCCAAAATCAAATACTATATGATAAATATTAATAAATTTTATATCCTTTCAAATGTTAATCCTATTCCTAAAAATTCCTTCTACCATATAGGGATTTAGGTTTGTTAGAAAATTCATTAAATTGAAATTTTGTATAAAAATCTCGGAATGTAGTTAGAAATTGTGTGACTTTAGGCATTTCACCTATACTTGACATTAAATTATTATAATGCGCTTTAAATATGTATTACTTATGTGAACTTAAATTTTATCATAATAAAAAAAAATGCTTAACCATTTTCCTTATTGAAATTATTTCAAATTATCAAGCATTAAATATGAAATCTTCTTTAGATTTATCCTTGAATAAGAAACATACAAAAAAAAAATAAAATTTTCACAAATGTATATATAATATTCGTATTTATATACGCATACACACAAATAATAAATACACATATATAGTACATACAAGGTATAAATCTCTGATTTGGATGATTTTGATGATTTTTCGACTAACATACACATAACATATACATACATGAATTTAAAATTTTGAAATGTTTGTCTTTGATCTTGAAAAGGGTTTCGAGTTTCTTGCTTCAATGTGTTCAGATAAATGCAAAATGAAATTTAAAAGGATTCAAAAATCTAAATGAAATTGTTTAAATAAAATGGCTATACAAAAAACAAAAAAACAAAAATAAATAGAAATGAAATTTGGATAAAGGAAAGTATATATAAATTAAAAGAAAATATGAATTCAATGAGAATGTGAATGTATTGGACAAAAATTAAATTCAAAATGAAAGCATCGATGTGATTTTTGAATTAAGTATGTACAATGTTTATGTAACATGTAATGGCTGGGTAGACAAAAGAAAATTGAATACATATATCATGAAATGATATTTTATGCATGTGATGTATGTACGCCTACGGTTATAAATATGAGCATAGTATGAATTTAATGAATTTTAAATGAATAAATTTTATTATTGTAATGGATATAAGCAGATTCTAATTATGTTGAGTCAAAGGTTGAGTACAATTAGAGAACTCTGACGTTATGTATTTCTATACATTCATATAATAATGATTAATATTGATCTATTATTTCATTTATGTACTTACACATTTTTCCTACGGTAAAATGTAATGTAAGAATATAACAAAGGTTAATTTGTATTTTTCTTTAGAAAAATAGAAGCTTTGAGAGGTAAATGATTGAGGTTGAATTGTCCTGAACCTAGTTTAAATGCCACCCATGGCGACTACACATTTGTCAAACTACTATAATATACGACTGCAACTGCGATGTTGCAGAGTTGTGTACTACGGTACTACGTACTACCTACTACGAATTTCATAATACAGTGTCCGTTGTTGTATAAAGTGTGATATATTGTAAATAGGTATATCATTAAAATCACATATACATAGCATACATATATACGTAGTAGATATACCATTTGTAAAAGAATCCTTTTTTATTTAAATTATCAAAATACGTTAAGTAGGACATATTCGATAATCAAAAACTTATTATAATTTTTCATGACACATCCGACGCGGAAATGGACAATATCTTAAAATATGATCAATATTTACACTTATCGTCTGTCCTGGGTATAATATGTTTACCCAAAATGTTTTATTTCATCATTTTATTAATTTTTTTCGTCATTTAATTGTATACTCATATCTCATATGTTACACAGTAAAATCCAAAATATATCCATGTATATAATTAAAATTGGAATCAAAAAAAAAAAAACGCATCATTTAACGAAAATAATCCGATTATTTTGGCAAGTATATAATGTGCATAAATATAAATATAAATAATGTATAGTTTATAAAAATAACTTTGAAAATTCATTACAATATTTTTTTTTCCACCCACATATTACGAGTATTACGCACATGTAGTATAAATTATGCACTGTATAATTTACACGATATGTAACGAACATAAAATTACAAATTTATGAGTATGTATAATGTAAATGGCATGTACGTAATTATTTGTGGATAAAAATGTTAATTTGAATATCACAAAAATGTTACTACATATTACACTACATGAGTAGTATGCAACATATTATGTCATATACACGTAATAAAACCATGGATTAACACAAAATACATAAAAATTTCATACACATATACATATGTATGTATTACAGATGTATCCAATCCATATAATATGTACTGTACATTTCTATATAAAAGAGGACTTTCGAAATAGGCATATCTCGAAGTTTCAAAATGAAGATTTAAAAATGAGTATACATGATAATATGAAATAGCACTCTCTGCTACAGAGAATGTATAAAGGGGAGAAGCAGGTATAAAATGTTGTTAGTTGATATTCCGTGTTTTATTTTATGTGCAATATTCTCATTCTACATTCTACCATTTCTATACTTAAAGACAAAATAAACTTTTTCTCAATCATAAAAATACGAGTGTACATGATTTTCCGTGTTTTGTTATGTAGAATATTCACCTCCTATTGAAGGAGTAAACCAACTTTTTCTCAACAACGAAAATACGAGTAAACATGATGTTTGAAATACTTTTCGTAATATCGTAGCTAATACGATAGCATGTAATGCTCATATTTATATTATTCCCTTAAAACATCTACTGTATAAAGGACGACAATCATATGTACTTTTCATTAGTTTCACATTTTTTATATTTTTAAATACGAAAATTTATCATCATCATCATCATCATTTATATTCGTATTTAGTATGAAATGTCAATAAAATTCAATTATAAATGAAATTCTGATTTTAAAGGTAGGATGTAGGTATATATAATTTTCTACAAGTTTCTCTTCTGTGAAAAATGTAAAAAAAAAAATTATGAAAATTGTTTTTTAACATTTTAACATTTAAATATAAAACATACCTATTTCATATGAGAAAATTTAATTTTTTACTTACTTAATACAAATTTACGAAGTAGAAAATAGTTGTTGTTGAAAGTAAATAAATATTTTGAATTTTCCTTTTTCCTACATGCATATATACGAGTATTATATTTTGTTTTTTTTTTTTCGAAATTTTATTACTGTGTGTATACTAATCGCATATAAGTATGAGTACGATTGTATACGACTGCATTTCATTTTCATTAATAGAACAAAGTTTTTCTTGTATTTTCATCTTGAATTTACAAATTTACAAAATTTCTTTTATTTTTTAGCCAGAGCCAGCAAGGTTATATTATTTGTGTCATTCTCTTGAACCAAAAAATTTATATAATTCTGGTTGCATCGTACATATGTGTTGTACATCGTTAGAACATTATTGTAAATTGTATGTATATATACTGTACATGTAAATAATTACATTTATCTCTGAGCAAATATCTAGTACATATACAGTATAAATGTGTACTATTTTTTTTTTTTTTTCAAAAATTTAAATTAAAGTTCTAGATGGTTCTAGTTTATAGTTACATTTCATATTATATGATAAATGTTTCGTGTGCAGCTTATATATACATACATGTAAATATTGTACATCATGTAGTATATTATTATATACTAATGCTGGCATACAATTTCATAAATCAAATTTTTATAGTTTTTTTCTTTCAATTTTTTTATATTTACGAGTATACATATATTTACACGTGTAAAAGGATATATATATATAACTATATCTATACCTATAACCTATAATATATGTACACATGTATGTACAGTAAATTAATCTTAAATATAAAATGAATAAATTTACGTGTAATAAATAAAATATATGTAGATATAAGCAGCAGTAGATATGCATGTATGTACTATATATGTATATACAACTAGATATATTTATGTAGGTACAAATGTCCTTGATATAGTGTATATATATATCTTTGTATGTATGTATATGTACTACGTAAATTCATATATATAATAATATGTATATAATGTACAACACTATGTGCGGTTTAAAAAAGAAAATATGATACAAGAGATTCAAATCTGTTGGCCAGCTACTGAATTCTACTTAATATGAATATGACACTATCATCATCAACATCATCGTCATAGATCATAATATGAGTACATGCATATTTTTGTATACACATTTATATGAATATCTACCTACCTACCTATTTTCTAAATAAAATTCATACATTATATTTTATTATTAAATTCATATGCACTACAGTACCATACATACATATCAAATCAACAGATATTATATATGTACATACTTATGTACATATATGTAAGAAATACATTATATAAATTTAATGATAAATGAATGAAAGCAAAAAAAATATATATAATATATGTATAAAAATTATTATTCCTTTCATCATAACATTTATTTATATACAATACAATTTACATCCAATGAATATGTATGTATATGTATATATGTATGTAACATGGGATATCTTATAATATATCATTTATACTAAAATTTTCCCTTAGGCCATGCGTTCATGTAACTTTATAATAAATTCACATAGGTATGTACATACGTTGTTATAATGCATGTATGGAAATAAAGAATGTCCGCAAATACATGAATATGAATATATGTATATAGTATATATTTTTTTTAGGTTGGGGGCGATGCATATGATAACTACGAGTATAATATGATGATGATGATGATTTTGTGATAATTTGTAGATATATACGGATAATTCACTATCTCATATAATTAACTGAAAATATAGTTGTTTTTCTTTATTATTAATTTTTTTTTTTTTTAGTTTTTTTCCTTTTTCTACATCATCATCATCGTCATCATCATCATCATCATCATTATTACATTGAACCGAATATGCAATAATATGTTCAAACATTACAAAATGTTATATTAATACATTATGTACATATATGTAAGTCTGACTGACGTATATTCGTGTAGGGTAATTATATCACAAATTGGATAATTATTTAAAGTAAACGGTTTTTTTGCTTTTTTTTTTCAACATTTATTATGTGTACGAATATGTAACGTACATGTTGTATTACAAGGATTTACATACAATGTACCACGAGGATAATATGGATGTATGTTTATACATACATAGATTGTATAACATTCGACAGATTATATTATATTATTAATTATACCAGGATGAATATATTGTACTCGTACATGTACATTATATGTTTTGTATGCATGGATGTACGTGTGTTCATAATATAAAAAAAAATTTATCTACAATACATACGCATATTATTTACGTATACATTCACAATATACAAATCTCTGTGGAATATAATATACGTACTAAATGTACATTAATTTAGTCTATAGAGTATAGAATCCTAACGTGTAGAAATCTATTATGTGTATGTATGTACGGATGTATAATATCAAATATATAATATCAAATGTACTATACTGCAGTACATTTTGATATAGTTTTCGTAGTCCTTTAATATCTTGCTTGCTATATGTATGTAAAGTATAAACATATTATCTATATATACGTACAGTAGATGTAGATTACATATGAATTTTAATGAATGAAACATAAAAGAATTTTAAAATGAAAGCCAAATAAATAAATATCGTTGATTTAATGTCATCGTATAATTAAAGAAATTTTATATACAGACGTACAATACTCGTATCATAATGTGTAGGTATACATTACAGTCGTATACATATGTACTCTAAAAGTTTATAATCATCCATCCGTTTTATGTATGCCATGAAAGAATTTATATGAGTTGGGTGTATTATGTGAAGATATTGTTAATGGTTGAAAATGACAATTTAATTATAATCAATAAATATCTATAGATACTCGTAAAATTACGATTATTGTCGGAAAAAAATTTGTAATGAATTTTACGTAAAAATTTTTTATTGTGTGTAGGTACAAATGTATATGTGTATTACAAAGGAAATCATAAAATTAAATAAAAAGAATAACAATATCCTTTCAATTTCAATAAAACCTTCTTGCCCATTCGATTATTATATAGGTTTCTCTATATGGTATAGTAAACAAAAATCGTCAGAGGAATTTTCGACCAGTACGTATGTATGTATGTGAGAAATAAGCAAAGGAAATAGATCGATAAAGGAGAAATAATTAAAAAATGAAAGTTCAATAAAAAAATATACATTATGTACATTTTATGCTCGTATATCATCAACTAAGATATTATGTCCTCAAAATGTTTGTGGTGGTATTTTGTATTCATCGATCTCGGATAAATTTACTATACTGTCTCAAATTAAGTCATGAAAATATTAAACTAAAACAAACCTCTAAAAGTTAACCAAACTTTAAACATTTGGCATACAGTATAGTAATATATTAATCGTCGGTAAACTTTATCGATGTGAATGAATAACGAATAATCTTTGTACATAAATGCAACAAATACTTAGTCCTTAAATTCGACAAAAAAATGATTTGTTTGATAAATTCAAAGATCAATGTATCATCAAATAAAATGATTGGTTTGTTGGTTGTATACAGAATAAATGATTATGAAAATGCATGAAAAAACTATAAAAAAATGTATATGTACAAAATGAATTTTGTCTGTAATTCAAATTCGAATGATATTTTAATGACATTCACACAATGAATTAATAGTTTTTCAATTATAATGATATACGCATAACAAATTTTATATTTTTGTACATTATTTACATAATATAAAATATGTATGGGAACTTTTAAAAAGTTCTTCCTTTTGATTTTCCTTGGAAAAAAAATTATAAAAATAAACATCAAAAAAAATATATTTACAAAATACATGGGTATTTTTTTCATATAGTTTCCTTATATATTAGTATAATAAAATAAAGTATTGAAAACTGAAAAATTAATAAAACAAAATTTATCTTATACGAATATTATGTACATATTTTTATATTTGATTATAAATTTAATAGAAAAAAACTCAAAAACAAAACAATATATGAAAATAAAATAACACGAACTCATGTAAATAACATACGTCGAGCAAAAATGTTTAAACACAAATTAACGAGCGAATTATAACGTATACAGCTGAACGAACGTAATATCAAATCATAAATTATATTAAATATACATATACATGAGAAGACGAACAAGAAGAATTCAATCAATGAGCACACATGTGTTGGGGATGCTTTTGCACGTAAATAAGTATATATGCACGTAAGTATTATAAATAATTAAGTATTTTTTGCGGCATTACAATATTCATCTCTACATTATAATGCACGTCTCTAAGTATCTAGTATTATGCAGTATTTATGTAGAGCAAACAGAATGAAATGTTATCATCGATATAAATAATTATGATGCATTATTACATGAAACACCAGTAAATATACATTTATGTAATATACATTATGTACAATAAAAAGATTAAAACATTTTGTTGTTTTTTTTTTTTGCCATTCTTGTAGAAAAGCTTGATGGTCATTCGTTTCTTTTTAAATACTTTTTTTTTTTTTTTGTTAAAAAATCATTCCTATAGTATTTCTTGTTTTCTTGCAATTTGCTTTTCACTTTTTAAACATAACAAATTACGAATACAATGAACGTAAAAATAAAATTGAAAATTTATAAAAAAAAAAAAAATAAAAAAAAAAATTTAAAAACAAATTAACAAACATTTTTTTCTTTTTAATATGCTGCCAAATAACACACACACAGGATAACACGTTTCATATTCAATTCAATTAAAAAAAAAAACTTTTTTTTTCATTTTTATTTTTGCTTTTTCATTTTTTTTTTATACAAATAAATTTTATTTTATTTTTTTTTATTTTTTCAATTTTATTGAACACGGGGATTAATTATATTTGATATGAACTTACTACGTAAGCAGAAGTGGAAGGCACTGAAAGGCTCGACCCAGAGCCTCCACGAGCGCTGAAGCCATAAGCCTATATATATTGTATATGTAATATGGTTTTTTATTTTAATTTATTTATTTACATACATAATATATAAGTATTTATTTATTCATTTAATTGATTATAAATAATGATGTATGAATAAATTTGATTTGATTTATTTTATTTATTTTGATTTTGTTCATTTCTTTTTTCTCTTAAAAAAAAAAAAAAATCCATAATTGAAAATAATAATTAAAAAGGATAATAGAAATAAAAAAATTACATGACAAAAGTACTGATTTGATTTAATTTGATTATTTAAACAGAATGATGTACATACATTATGTAATGTACGTTAAATACAATTCGAAATTCATATCATTTGTATACAAAATACCGTATAAATGTTAAAAGTCTTCGAAAAGTTTTAAGGGTTGATCAGTGTTATACGAGTATATACAGCGTGTTTGTATGCATATATAATTTGAGTATTTGTCGCAGTACTTTTATCAAAATTTTTTTTTTTTTTAAATGTATATGTAACAAAAAAAGAAGAAGAAAAATTAAAATAAAAAGATAATATATATTTTCATTAATTTAATTTATTTTTTTTTTTTTCGTATCAAGTTCAAAAGTAATTAATTGAAGTATTTTTATTGTATAGGAAAATAAATTTTGGTAAAATTAAAATAGAAAATTGTTAGAGTGAATATTTTAATGAAAATTTGAGTTCGATGACAAAAATATTTTTTTCAATCATTTATGTAAATATGTACAGTACACACACGGACTATATTCACTAACAAATATTTTTGTTTAAAGACGTTTTGAGATTCAAATTTAAATGAAAAATAATTTTAATTTATTTTTTGAATATTTTTCAATCGAAAAATTTTCGCTAGGATCTTTAAATCGATTATATTGTAATTTGAATAAATATAGTTACGTCGTTATTCATATTATAAACGACCGACAACATTAATTATTATTATTTTTTGAGGCGAATAAATGAGTAAATCATACATTATATGTTTCATTATCCTTAATTCAATATGGGAGGGTTTTAAGAAGAATTACTTTGAAAAATTGATTACCTATGGGCATTGTATATCTATGAAAATGATCTATCTAAAGAAAGACGAACTCTTAATCAGAATCACTATGTAACTTGAGTCAGTCAATGTGGAAGTATAAACAAGTGAAAGGAAGGAAGGTAAGAGTATATAGTTCTGGCATGTTTGCAGTTCATGGAAAAATCGAAGTGCGATAGAATAACTTCAATTTATTATTTTTAAAATAATTTTCAATAAATTTTTGTTAATCCCCTCACATCATATACATACATATATCAAATCAACATAAGTATTTTGTACTATTTTGATTGAAATAGATTTTCCTATTTTGAAATGGATATTCTTCTGATTTTTTTCTTTTGTTATTTAAGAATGTTTCTTCATATAAATTAAATTTTGAAAATTAATTTAAACATTTGAACTTTATTTGTAGATTTATGGAGTTGTACTTACTATACTTATATCAGAAATCAGGAAACATTTTTATTAAATTTTCAAAAGTCAAATAATAAAAAGAAACTTATAAAATTAATGAAGTAACTCAAATCGTCTTTAAAACTGGCTGTCTAGCTAAAAAGATGCGCTCCAGTAATCTAGTGTGTCTACATAAATACATAATATGTCGAATATCTACATTGAATGATTTAAATTGATGCAGGATACGCACTACCATAAGGTACTAAGCATAACTACCATTCAACATCGTAATGATGATACAAGGTGATGATAATTTTGATTTTGTATTAATCGAATTGTTTTGTTAATGTATGCATTGATATTAGTAGGTTGAATTGCTATTATATATGTAAACGTAAAACTATATGCAACATCTTGTATATAAAAAATGTATATAAACACAAGTTAAGTAATACGGTAATACAGAAATATGACAGAAATATAGTATAAGGAGAATTATTCCTAAAAATTCCTAATTTTCATTTACTTTTTCTATATATATATATATATATTTTTTGGCATTTTCTAAAATACATACATATTTTCTACGTATTCACATATTAAAATTCATATTTTTGTAGATACAGTATGATCGAAAATAAAATGAAAAATAAATAAATAAATAAATTATAAGAGAAAATGTTTTAATTACTCCACGAACTAAATGCGAGCCAGTCTATATAGAGAATATTTTATGTATATAATAATGTATGCAATAATTTGTATACTGTATAGATAAATAACTTACAGTCGGTGGAGATAAATTAACAGCTGAACCTCGTCTCTCTTGTGGGCCAATACTTGAATGCCGTCGAATCGGTAATCCACCACCAGGTGTACCACCAGGTGATGATGCACATGATGGTGCTATACGAATTTTTGGTGTCATTAATGTATTGTCCGATAATCTTCGATTCGGAAATGCATTTGCAACACGTAAAAAATTGCTATCCGGTGATGATGGTGATCCACCGAACCACCAGCCACCCAACATTCCAGAACCTATAATAAAATTTAAATGAATGAATAAATTTAAAAAAAAAGGAACAGGAATTAAAAACAAAATGAAGTTATGAAATGAGAGAAAATGAACTGAAAAATATTATGCGAAAAAAATGTGAAAAGTTTAAAAGTAATTTTAGTAATTTTTCAAAATAAAAATAAAAAGAATTCTCTTGTTTTTAAATTTTTTTCATTATTATGGTATATGCTTTACACTGTACTTCTATCTATCTATAGGTATACATTCAACAAATATTTGAGAACGGACATACATAGTTATATGGTCATAAATTATGTACGTGAATTTTTGTGTTTAAACGCAAAATATTTACATCAGGGGCTATATACATACATAATTGAATTGAATTATTGAAATAATAACGTACACTGTTCATATATGTATGTATGAATGTATGATAAAATTTAAAATGTCATTGCCACTATACCATACAACCGCATAACATATTGTATACATGAAAACTAGCACACAATGAATGCGAAAAAATTGAAAATATGTAATGTACTCCCATATAGTCGTATAATGTTTTTGATGAGAAGGAAAAAAAAAATGAATGCGGTAAATAATTGCGGAAAAAAGGTTGATCGTAAATTTACCAGTATACACACATATGTAGATATAATGTTGTAAGATTGTAACACATTCAAATATGTATGCATTAATACATGTAAATATTGTGTAACGCGGTGACATATAAAATGAAATATTTTATGAAAATATCAAATTTTATTTTTGTTGCTTGATTTTTTTAAATTAAAACTTGGGTTATGTGAAAATTTCATATATATTTACTTATGTGTGAATATATTTATAGTAATTAATATATGTGTACGTATATGTGTTCATATGTGAATTTTATGCACACACACAATTACGTTTGTTAAATAGATTAAAATGCGAGTTTTACTAAAGTTATTCATTCGTTATTGTTACTATACACATCATATTGCTCTTTTATTCATACATATACGATATATAATATCCTTCTGTCAAGTCAATACAATTAAAATTATATTATATGTACGAATATGTGCTTTGCTTTGTGTTTATTTAATCATATTCGTTCTTTGTAATATTGAAAATTTTATAAATTTTTATTTAAAATTTATACTCGTATGCACAATCATATTGTATTGCATATTCTATATATTTATTGCTAGATACATGTTTATACACATAAATGTAGATAGATATTATGATGCGTACACATATACGTATGCATCTGATATAAAAGTTTTGCATTTCAATTTATGCATGCATGTATGTGGTATATATGTATGTACTTATTCACATAAGGTCGTATACAGATATGTACGTATAGAAGTAACAATGATCTTTTCATATACCTATACAATATACGATGTTTCTATATACATACATATATAATTATCCATACATATGTACTCGTATGTATGTTAATTTAGTTATATTGTATATAAAAATCTGAACAGTAAATCGATTATTCCGGTTAATTAGATCTAATGAAGTTTATTTTGAATGAAATTTCGTAACAGATTGAATCCTGCTTTATATAAATAGAGAAATACACGGTTGAATACATTACAAAAAGAATTATTATTATTATATACTTAGATATCATCTGTATATGTACATTTATCTGTGTATAATCGTTTGTATGTTTGTATATTTAGTATACGTACATACAGTATCTCTAGAAAGTATCCGGACATAACACAAATTTATATTTTATATAGAGAGATCAGTTAACGAAATATGTATATATTTACATATAACCACTATTAAAACTTAATTTGTAACGTAATGCTGAAGAATCGGCAATAGAAAATAATTTTAAATACTAACAACATAATATAATTAATCTGAAATCTATACGTCTGATTTTTGTATACATTATGCCCGTTATATGATTGTCCAAAAGATATAACCAAATCAATTCAAGATGCCAATTTTTGCAATTTTTAATTAGGTTATGGCTTAGGATTTTTAATTCTTGCAATATCTACTCAATTATTGACTTTTTTATATACTTAGTAGCTAACTGTTTTAACTTTTCAACTTTATCTATTTGAAAAATTCTACTTAAATGTACTCTTTAAAATTAAAACATTAAATCGTGACTAAATCAGTTACCGTGTTTAAAATTTTTAATAATATTTGATACATCACCAATTGAGAATATTGTCCCCAAAACTTTCTTGAGATACTGTATATGCTTGAAACTTTTCTATTGTATGGTGTGTGTTTGTATTCAGACCTTTTGCTGTATTTTATTATTATTATATCGTTTTGCATTTACACACATATTATAGATTGTACACGTTTGTATGTGCGTGGTATAGATATATATAGTAATTTAATATGAATATGCGAAAAGACAAAGAATTATATTAACTGAAAAGAGATTTTCTTTTCCTGTTTTTCTATTTATTTTCCTTTTTTTCTATTGTTTGTATAGATCAACGAAAAGGAAAACGGATACATCATATAAATATACCAATATATACATATATATTATATAATTCTTGAACATACTCGTATGTATACATATGTATATACCTATCTATATATTGAATGGAATCCTTTTTGTGCACGAATATTCATAATAAATGATAATTTTCATTGTACATACACACACATGAGAGTATATGTATTTTACGATAAAGAAATCATTCGTAATTACGTTAATATTCGCATATTTTCTTTACATGAAAAAACGATTTTTTTTTTAAAGTTAACGAACCAATAGAAATGTTTTCGTTCTTATTTTATTTAATTTTATTTTATATTTTTTTTTATAAATTATAGAGAAGCATATAAATGGTAATGTAGTAAGTAATAATTTGAATAAGGCGCTAACATGTGTCGACAAAATACACAGATATGTACATCAAAACAACAACAGTAACCAGAGTTATGAAAGTATGAAATCAATTTCTTTAAACAAATTGATAATCGTGAACTGAAAAAAAAAACGTGCATGTACGTACGTACGAACAGTACACTACACATACTGTTGTTGCTGTGTGCAATATTATAAGCATATGTAAAAGAGGATATTTATGATGTAAAAGAAGATAAAGAATGAATAAGAATATTAAGACATTTATTATTATTATTATTATTATTATAATTTTTTTATATTTTTCTTATCTACATTATATTTATTAATTTCTCATATTTTGAGTAATTGTATCTTTTTTCGTTCATCATTGATTATCATATTTAATATTTAATCTCTCATAAAATATAAATTTGAAATAGAATTAATGATGAATTTAAAAGAAAAGGAAAAGTAATTCTGTATACGTATACATTACGTATAATAAAATTCAATTTTGCATGAAAGCAAAGGTAATTCTCGTTATAGTGAATTTTAGTGTAGGATTTGATTTGATTAATTTGGACTAACAAATTACGAAACAGATGGAAAACTGAGAGAATTTATTTGCATATATGCATATCCATACATTTGTATGGTGTACGTGCTTTAAAGAACACTCAGCAACAGGCATTTAATTTGAAACTTTTTGTACGACAATGATCAATATCAGTATACAGGAGGATTCTTAAAATGATTCCTGTTACGGCTGTTGCTGCTGCTGAAGTGCTGACTACGCGATTTTATTTTGTCTGAGGTATGGTAAAAAACGTGCAACAAAAACAGAAAAATAATTTTTTCTGGGATGATGATGATGATCATCATCATTATTATCATCATGATTTGAAAATGATTAAATATCAATTTCTTTGATTAGACCATCTGCACGTTTATTTATATGACGGTCATAATGACCGTATCTGATATGTGTATATGTATACCATCAACAACGAACGTATAGGTGACTGATAAAATTCAGAATATCTAGCAGCAGTAGGAGGAGATTTTAAACGTTTTCTGTTTTCGAAATAAACATATAAGAAGGTGAAAAGGTAAAATCGATTTTGAGAAGATTTTTTTTTAAAAAGCAGTACACGTACATATACTGTTTTGGTTTGTTTTGAAATGGTACACATGTCTGTATATCGTTCTTACATGATTGTGTCCCAAAGCAAACACACAATCATTGTGTGTACGATTATATACATATTTCTACGTGTAATTGTTTCTTAAGTTTTGGATCTCAAATGTAATATTGTACACATGTGTGCATATACACGAAGGGATAAGTCGTATTTTATAATCATTAAACGTTATTGGAATAACTATAGGCTAACAACTGTCAAAGTGTTTTAGTTTTAAAAAGGATATTGTCTACACTTGTATTATATATGTCTAATGAAAATTCTATCAAATATTTTAGGAATCCTTCTTTCATTTTAATTTCATTTTTCATCACTGGAAAGAAAAAAACAGAAAATAAAAAAAGAAATAAAAATTTATTTTTACCTCCGGAATTTTTTCTAGCCATATCCTCGGCACTTGATGTTTTTCTTTGATCGATACGAAGATTTGGTATATTAAACGGTGGTACATGCATATTATCTGATGAGAATTGATGACGCAATGGTCTATGTCGTTCCGGTGATGGTATCGAAAGATTGTCCAATTTTAATTTGTTACGCTGTTGTCGATCTATATTATCGAGCATTTCTTGTAGTACCTTTGCAGGAAAAGCGAAAAGAAAAAATACTGTTATTGCACTGCTAGTATTGGTATAGTTTGAGAAATATGTACTTAATAACAATTTATGTTCTATTATGAGTTGTGACATAAATTTTAGATTAGTTTTTTTTTCTCTCTAAAAACCTTATCATTCATTCAATATATTTAATAATTTAACAATTTTCTCTATATTTCTTCCTTTCATTTATAAAAAAAAATATTTAAAATTGAATTTACCTCTAAAAGTATTGTAAATTGTTCCAAATTTAATGAAGGATTTACTGTTTGTGGAATTAATGATGGCATTACTCTTGTCGCCATTATATTAACAGATAGACCATACTTTTTGTCACTTAACATCACCCTGTATATATCTGTGTAAGAAAAATAAAAAAAAAAGTGAAATAAAAATTAGAAACAAAAAATTTTTTTTTGTAATTATCGTTTGTTTGTCCTGTTTTGTTTTTTATTATTTTCGTCCTTTAAGTGAGGCAATGCACAAACATTTAATCATTTGTCTGTTCAACAAATGAAAGAACAAAATATTAAAATATAAAAGGTAAAATTACATATGTATGTACGTGCTGAAAAAAAAATACGATTACAAGCATACAATTTGAGTAAAATAAAAAAATAAAAAATAAATTAAATAAAAACGACAATAACAACAGTATCAAACCCAAACCCAAACAAGGATGATGACAACAACAGATATACAAATAACAAAAGTTTAATGGAAGTTCCGGTGAAGAAAACGAAAAATAAAAAACAAAACAATGTTTTCTTTCTTGTCTTCTTATTTTCACTTATAAAAGTTATAAGTAAAAATATTCGCACTCAGTTTGATAAGATAAACAACACGTACTATACATATAGTGTTGTGTTGTTATGTATGTGGTGAGGTGTGGTATGGTATGGTACAATAAAGTTGTACCACGTACTTATAAGAAAAGTGAAAGTTTTATTATGATCTCGAACTCTCAAATTGTTGAACATTTCATTTTTTTTTTTTTGTGTGGTATGCAGATTTTGAATACAACTGATAAATATTTACAATTTACTTAAAATATCAGGTCTCAAATACATACATCCAATATAACCTCCATGTGTTGAGTGGTCCAACAAAACAACAACAACCAAATACATACATACATACGCTATAAACATAATCATGTATCATTTAAATGTGTAACGAGCGTATTATGACATTCGAAAATGAGATAATAAAACAGCAAAAAGTAAGCTGATAGCAATGAATGAATGTACAAATTGAAAGAAAAAAGAATAAAAAAAGTAAATGAAGAAAAAAAATTTTTTTTTATTTTGAAACAAAAATAAAAATAAATAAAGGTGCTTAGAAAGTTTTCAGGGTGTTTAGCCAGAGAGCATTTATTAAATGATGTGAGTGTCATTTATCACCCACCATATAACGAAATGCCTACATATAGTACAGTATAAAGACGAGTACGTTCGCACGTTCGTATGATGTAAATTTTGAAGCGAAAGAAAACGAAAAAGAAAAAATTAAATATTTAAATGTATAAAAGCTTTAAATTTAAAATTCATATTTTAAGGATGATTATGAGAGGCTGTATAAATTGCTGGGTTGTAGTATATCAATCCCGGGTCGAAATGGAATTCATTTGTATTAGGGGAAACGAAAAAGTATGTAATGCCATTTTCATAAGCTTTGTCACATGTCAGCTTACTGTGTCGTATCAAATGCATTCGAAAGTTATTTTAGTGACTTGTCAAATTGTAAAAAATAAAAGTCTAATCTTCTTCTTTTTTTTCAAATTTAAAGCGAAATAGCCAGTTCCAAGTATCATATGTAGCACAATTGTATGCTTTTAAGTTTCACAGGTGTATAGTAACGGAACGTTTTTACTATCGAAATTGAAGTATAGGAGTGACTGTATCACCTATCATTTTCCTCACAATTTATTTCGTCACTAAAATGTTAATTCCATAGATATTTAGATAAAAAATCGATTGATTTTTATTGATCCAACATTGAAAGTTTGCAACACTGAATAACAGAAGATTGTTGATAACAGGTATTTTAAACCTTTTAAAAATTTATTGTTAAGAAACGACATTACTTTTCGGTCCCTCTATCTATTATTTTGGATCGGCTCAGTTCGTATTCATACGTTTATTTCAGATGTATCATACCACATACCATCCGTGTAATACTACCGCATATGCCGCACCATTACAATTTTAAGGAATATATGAAAAATATATATTAAAATATCCAGTTACACATGAATACATGCACATGCATATACACAAGATTATCCTTGTGTACCATTTTGTTTTTTTAATTTCTAAACTGTGTTCTGTTGTCTTTTGGTTCTGTGAATTATTTTTTTTAGGTTTTTATTTTTCGGTTTAATGTTCTTTAAGTTTTAATGATAACATTGTATGAGTAGTGTACATGTTTTGAATAAATTTATTTAAAAAAACATATTTCTTTTCAGTTAATGTACATTCATAATGCGAATGTATTTGTGAGTGTGTTTTCTAGACTAATGTTTCTTTATTTTAGATAAAATTTTTTTATATTTTTATTTTTATTATTTAACTTTCACATCTAATAAAATGTACATAGGTATACCGAATAAAACACATTTGTTCAGATATTAGTAGAGTAGAGGAATACAAATTATAATGTATGAATGGATATATAAATGTGTGTGTATCATTTAATATAGCATATTACACGTGTAATGACTACAGTTTTATTTTTGATATTTTTCCACATTTAATAAAATTTTCACTTTAAATATATGTACAAGAATTTTTTGTTTTGATATTTGTAGGATTCAACAAGAGCACTAGAGGATTTTTTCTTTATTGCTTCGCTTTTGTTTTTTTTGTTTTTTTTTTCATTTCAACTCAAAATGTGTGATAATTAAAGTTGACAAACGAATGAAATTGTAAAAAATGAAAAAAAATATATGAAAATTTATCTGAAAATAGAAAAATGAAAAAAAGGGAGTTGGAAAATTATTCAGCTCTAACATGAGAATATAAGTGTACATGAATGTCAGAAAGGTATGTGCACTGACTGTGAAATTGAAAAAGGAAATCAAAATTACAGAACTGTGGCAGAAATAGTATAGTAGTAGTTGTGGAAAATTTCCAAAATCTTTATTTAATCTGTATGTGTATGAGTGTGTAGTACACACTAAGTCCATACATTCTTATATCCATATCTTATATGCAGGTTTAAGGCAGAAAGACAAGTATGCCCGAACAAATAATAAAAAAACATGTGACATATTTTAGATTTGTTTTTGTTATTTTTTTTAGGGAATGAAATTTGTGCAAGAAGAAAAACAAATACACAATATCGAAAATTTATGAACCAAATTTGGAAAAAAAATTACAAAATTACAGTTGCTTTTTAGCAATTAAATTGCAATATGGAAGATCACTAAAGCGAAAATATATGTATTCGAAAATTAGTTTCTGTTGATTTTTGATCGTTTAATTTCTAATGAAAAAACAACAACAGGACAAAAGAAGAAATCCAATCGATCTAATATCTAGAATTAGGTTGAACGTAGTTTTTTAAATGAATATCTGATAGGAGATTTTTTGGTGCTGACGATACGAAACAATTCAACAAAATATTTTATTTCTTTTTTATAATCCTTTTGTGACAATTTATTTTGCGAATTTAATCTAGTAAATACGATAGATGAAAAAAGTGTTTTGGATTTCGTTTTCGTAAAGCTCATAAACCATATTTTTTGGCTGTTTGAATATTTGATTAAATTCATTAATCTCTCCAGTTATTTGGACTTGGATCAAATTATTTACTAAAGTAAAAAAAAAATTTATGTTTGAACGTAAATGTAAATTTTTCTCCCTCATAA
Source organism: Villa cingulata (assembly GCA_951394055.1). Taxonomy (NCBI): domain Eukaryota; kingdom Metazoa; phylum Arthropoda; class Insecta; order Diptera; family Bombyliidae; genus Villa; species Villa cingulata. The sequence goes on along the minus strand of OX596021.1, from coordinate 3,752,031 downwards.
GGATATTTCATTTTTTGTTTTTTATGTTTTCTAAAAATTAATTATTTTCTTTTTTCAACTTTTCTTATAAACTACTTATAAAAGATATTCACGTTCTTATTTGAATTATATTATCCTACGACGTAAGGATTAAATGCTACCCCCGTTAAACTGTTAAATGTAAAACAACAATAATAGCTATAAAATGAAGAAAATGAAATAATTAAAATTTTCATAATTATCATCGTCATCATCATCATTATGATTCATGAAAATTCTAAATATTTATTCGACTGTTTCTAATTCTGATTATAGAGGTATAGGTACGATGTACGGTTATAAATTTTTTCTTCTTGAAAATCACACATAAAAAATTTATCTTGAATTCAAAACAAAAACTGAAAAAAAAAAAAAACAACATTAAAAAAATACGTATTTCCGTATTAAAATACGTAGTTCTAAGGATTCATCAATTCCTAATTTGCATTTTGGGTTTGTTTGTTTTTATTTTTGTGTATTTTTTTTAAGTTGCGTTTTATTTACCTGATAATTCGAACTGTATAAATGTATTCGTTCTTACGTGATTTTTATTTAAATCAAGAATACATTTTTTTCATTTTGTTTTATACTAATTAAATTCTTTGCATAATAATTTTTAACGAAATTTATGAAAATCTTTCTTCAAGGATACTTCTTGATATAGCGTCGTTGATGTTGATACATATAGCAGTAATTCATACTTGAAAATTTATATTCATATAGATTCTTCTTTTCTTCTAAAGCTGTTTTATTTATGCTTGGGGTTAGAAAGGTATAAAGAAACAATAATAAAGTGATCACGAAAAAATAAATTACCATATAACCGGTTAGCAGTTTGATAAAAATACGAGAATAGTAACAAACGAACGAAAGTAATTACTATCAAAGAAAATTCATTTCTTATCTTACATAAAATTTTCCTCATTTCACTGCAAATACTCATACCTTTTATATGTGGAAATGTTTGTAAATAATTGTAAAAAATGTGAGAAAATTTTCCTCTTTTTAGATTTTCTTTATTTTGGTTAGATTCGATTAGGAAATACGGCTCATGAAAATTGATGAAAATTTTCAAATTAAATTTATTGTGGTAATTTTTTCTATTCTTCGCGGTTATTCAAAAAAAAAAAAAGATTATTTTGATTGCGATTTTTATTACTGCAATTAATTAATTGATTTTGTGGTATAATATTCCACTCAAATCTTATAAAGTTTCAGTTCAGTTTCAGTAGAAAACATTATAATAACTGACATCTGATAAATCCAATAAGAAAATGAAGAAAGAAAATTGTTAAAGAGAATAAATGTGAAAGAAAATGTGTAGTACATAATTTAAAAAAGAAAAAGGAAAGAAACCCTCATTTTCGCGTATCTTTCTACTTTACTCTCTACTTCTCTTTCTATACATCTCAAATTCTCAAAAGTTAAATAACCATGTTTGTTTAAAAATGAAAATATAAATCAAAACAATTATCGGTGTTTCTTGTTTACACAGATCTTGTTTCATTTCAATTTGAAATTTCACTGTTTACTCACCCACTACAGTGTAGTACCATAATTTACACAAAAAAAGGAGAAGATAAACTATTGCTAGTAGAAGGAAAAGTAGAAAAATGCGTAAAGAAATTGAAGTAGAAGGAGAAGTAAATAGAGAAGTAAAAAGAAGAGTAGAAAGATACGTAAATAGTAGTTTCTCTTCTATTATTCTTTTTTAAATTACGTACTGCACTGCAAAAGCAGTGTACGAGGAAGAATTTCGGATTGAAACAAGATTCGTGTGAACATGAAATACCAATAAATGTATTGACATATATTTTCATATGTAAACAAACATGGTTTAAAATTTGGAAAATTTTCGTTTCTTTCTCCGTCTCTCTTTCATCTGAAATTACCAATCTTCCTCAACAACAACCTTGGTGTAATACTTGGGTGTACTATACGTTACGTTGTATTCTCGATCTATATGAGAATAAGAAAATGACAAACGTAATTTTCTTGTATTAATTTCATGTTTCCGTCTTTTGAATTTTCATTATTTTTCGTTCGAGAAATCAGAAATAGATAGGAAATCTTCTACATTCAACGTGAGTCGTATTTTTTTTTTTTGTTCCTTATTTGATATTGAATTGGCTATAAAAAGGAAATTTATTTTTTTGCAAATGGTAGTCAAACCACAGAAAAAAGAAAATGAATAAAAAGATGACAATTTTTTTTCTCATTATTTTCAATTTTTTTAATTAAACTTTTTTCTTTTAATTTTTTTGTGATTTGATTGAAATTAAATTTTAGATTAAGATAATTTCTGCTTTGTCTGATTTATATGAAATTGTAGGATGTTTTAAAACATTAATTCATTACGATTTGAATTTGATTTTTTAAGAAATTCTTAATAATTTATATTAATTATTGCAATAGCAATTATTAGAATTATTATTCCTTTATTTGATCAATTTTAGCCAATCTTACAGTTACTACTATTTAAACATTTTCGATATTTCACTATCATTTTCATACAAAAAAATTTGAATTACCATGTGCGAGTACGTACGAATACAATACATACATACGCATGCATATTTACGCATCTGTCAAGTAATTTTATTCGAATTAAACGTTACAATTTATAAATTTCACATTTTAATAAAATTACTAGCAGAAGAGCAATGGAAAATACGTATTTCAGGGAGAATATGTACATATCCTTGAAGGCTGCTAAAAAAAATTGAAAAAACCTTTTTTTACAAAGTTTTTCTTTTCAGTAAAATAAACTAAAGGAAAAAAAGAAAAACGAATACATACGAGTATCAACATGTGTTTGTGAAGATACGAAAAAGTAAAACGAAATAAAATAAAATTAAACGAACAAAATATTATTAAAAAGTTGTTAATGAGAAAAATAAACTTTCAAAAGAAAGTCAAAATCAAAAATGAAAAAATAAAATAAAATGAAATATGAATACTCGTGTACGTATACACGCATATAATACAGTGCAGTACATAAATCACACAAGAAATTAAGAAGAGAAACTATACTATTCGCGTATCTTTCTACTTTTCTTTCTACTTCTCCTTCTACACTTCGAATATGCGAGAGTTCAATGATCTTGTTTCAGTTTGAAATTCTCCTTCTAATATACTATACTTCTTATACTACAATCTAGTACCTAATAAAGGCGAGGGAAGAAGGAGAATATAGAAGAAGAATTTCAAATAGAACTAGATTCATGTAAATAAGAAAAATCAGTAAGTGTACTATTGATCTTTATTTTCATGTGTAAACAAACATGATCATTAAGCTCTCGCATATTTGAGGTGTAGAGGGAGAAGTAGAAAGAAAAGTAGAAGTAGAATGATATGTGAATGGTAGTTCCTCTTCTCCTTTTCTTTTTTAAATCATGTACTGCATACTGTAATAGCCGTGTACAAAGAAGAATTTCAGATCGAAACAAGAACCAAGTATACAAAACAAACCAATAAATGTATTGAGTATTGACCTGTATTTTCATGTGTAAACAAACATGGTCATTCAAATGTCCCGTATTTGAGGTTTTAGAAGGGGAAGTAGAAAGAAAAGTAGAAAGATAAGCGAATAATAGATTCTCTTGTTATTTTCTTTTGTAAAATATATACTGTAGTACTGTAGTAGGCGTGTACGGAGAAGAATTTCAGAATGAAATGAAACCAGATCTATGTATACAAGAAAAGTCTATAATGCATTGATTTATACTTTCATTTGAAAACAAACAATGCCATTGAACTTTTAAATATTTTAGATGTATAGTATGGCAATTTTTTGTTATTGTTCTTCTTCAATTTTCGTACATAATACCTGCAAGTACTGTACGTATATATACATTAATATGTGCAATTCCATTAAACATTTTCCACATCTCAAATATTCTAATAATAAAGAAGATAAAATGAAAAATACTAAAATAAAATATAAACAAAATGAATGAAAAAATAAATAAAGCACTAAAGAAAAGATGATTCATGTACATACATATGTATATACATATACAGACGTACATATAGGATTATACGTAAATATTTCAAAATATTTACACACTCACAAAATTCATCTGTTATACTACAATCTATCTACTCGTATTTCAAGTAGAAAATAGGATTAAGAAAATTGTTTTAATCTTCTCGTAAATGGATTATAAAAGTACATTTAAAAAGTTTTAAATTTTCAAGAAAAAAATAAAAATTAAATGTGTTGATATTATAAGTGTATATGGTGAGTATTTATATGTATGTGTATACTTTTTACGTTAAATATTACAAAAACATTTATATCTCTATCTATATACTCAGGCATTATGTTTTAATATAAAATTAATTCATCATAAGATGCAATGAAATAAAAATAAAAATAAAAATCTGTACTTACTTACTACACGTAGAATAATATCTGGATCCGAGAGTCTTACGTCCCACAATAATGGTAAAACTTCATCTATAATCTGTGGAAATAAAATAATCAATATTAAGTATCAATAGAATGGACGTATATAATTGCAATATGTGCTCGTATGTGTGCAGTGTCTGTGTAGTATATGTGAATGTAGGTGAATAAGCACATAATCCACATATGAATATACAAAATAAATGGTATACAAGCAATACGAATTTTCGAATTTTTCGAATATCTAACAAGGAGATTTTTTTAAAATTATTTCGAGTAATTTAAACAGGAAAAAATAAAATGAATAAATAAGTGAATGAATGTGCAAGTAAGTATGTGTAAGTAAAAAGTAATTATCATTGTTTATTACATAATGTATAATGTTCTCGTAAGCTCACCTGTGATTTATCCAATTTTTCAAGTGTACGCTCTATACACGATAATACATTAGCTACAATCTTTATGTCGGAATGATTCTTCTCAAAGACCATTTTTATCTTTGGTAAAACCATTTTTCTAATTGATGCCTCATCAATACAATCATAAACATTTGTAACTGCTACTAAAGCTGCACTCTATATCATTTTCATTTAAATAAATAAATTAATAATAAATTGAAAGGAATAAAAATTTAATGATTATTGAAATAATAAAATAAAAAAAATAATGACAAGATAATTGACAATAATTAAAGATTATTTTTGTAATTAGAATACATAAGTGAATGACATCATTAAAACAGAATATATTTTTATACATATTTGAATGCTTACATATTTCTTAATTTTTACTTAAAATTAAATTTCAAAAAAAAAAAAATAACACAGAAATTTAAAAAAACTTAAATCAACATTCCCGCTCTTAATTTTTTTTTAATTTTAAATTTTCTTTTATTGTCGGAATTTCAGGTATTCAACAGATATTTTTGAGCCGTAGGGTAGGCTAAATACTTTTTCACAATGTCCTATGTCCAACATTTTGCATGTGTATAGAGGGCATTGGAAAGACTATTTACACTGAATGTAATGAGAAGAATGACATCACAAAGCACTTTCTGTCTGAGTATCCACTGTCTTCTCTTAAATTAGACAATATTTTTAGCATCGATGTTGTCAGGTTAGAATCACTCAAACCAGGAATTAATACGCTTTCTAATATATATAATGATAAAATTGAACTATATTGAATTATTTTATTTTCAAATCATACAATTTTCGTTTTATCATTGTGTATGCGTTATTAGAGTAAAATATTCAATGGAATAATTTAAACAATTCTAAAATCTCATCAGTCGAAACGGCTTGTAATTACACATTAGAAATTATATGATCGAGATTTTACTGTATAGAACCATAGAACTAAACAAATAGCATCAAATAGTGTATTTCTGTACAAAAAATTAAGTGAGTGTATAAATGTATGTTCTCATGTATAAATTTTAATTGAGTATAAATAAAACAAGTGTATTTCTATGTATCTTTGTAAACGTCCTAATTATCATATCGAAATTCGAAATCTACTACAATATTTTGCTACATGTATGTGTACATACCCAATCGTATAAATTTTAGTAAAGCAAAAACAAAAAAAAAGGATAAGTATGATAAAAAAGTAAAAACGAAAACTTTTCCAATTATTTTACATTATTATTAACTTTTACTTTGTGAATCATTAAATATAAATCTAACTTAATTTTCATTTTATATACATATGTAAATATACAATTGTATAATAGGTATACTCATCGTTCGTGTATACATACATAGAGCCCTGAAATGTGTATATGTGTGTATATTATATTCATTTATATTATGACAATTATGAAAATAAAATAAAAAATAAAAATTCATTAAATACATAATTATGAAAATACACACATACATATAAGGATATATAAAAATGTAGATAGATAGTACGCTCATATATTAAAGGATGTTTATTTAAAACTTTTGTAATTTTATCTTTAAAAATTTCAGGTACCTATACTTGTGGATATTCAATAAAATTTGTCCTTTTTGTTCTAATAAAACTTTGTATAATTAGCATATACTCGTATAATTATGAAACAGTTTGAATTCTTATAAAATTTTTATGAAATTAAAGATTTTCTAATAATTCTATACACATACAAAAGTAAATATGAATAAATATATAATGAATAAAATTACATTATCGTTAAATTGAATGAATAATATTCTGATTTATTCGGTAAACTTTTATTCTGAAGTCATTTGTCATTGGTAATCGATAGATTTTCGTATCATTTTTGTATCCTATCGCGTTTGGATATACAAGCAAAAACGAAATAAATTTAATTATATACATAGTTAGTTAGTGCTTGAAAATATTTTCGAAAAATTTTTATACATCCATGAAACTGCAAAAATTTACAAAATTACCAACTAACTAGCACCACCTACGTACATATGTAGCAAACAGCATTCAAATTTTAGTGAATTGTTATTGCCTGCCAATAAATGATAAACGTATAAATAATGTTCACGTACACATATTCCCATTACATCACGCGATAAAATATAAACTTATGTATGTATACGATTCATAAATTCTATTTTGAATTTGATATGTATGTATACTACTTTTATAGAGCTCATAATATGTATATACGTACTGTACTTATATTCTATTTCAGATCCTTTTTATCATACTTCGGATTATTTGACAAATGCTTCTTTTTGTTTTTACTTACATAACTTTTAAAATATGAAAAAATTTTAAACATTCCTATACACATACATTACATCTAAGTATGTGCGAGTAAAAGTATGTTTTCAGTTTTAAATAAGTTCTATTTATACATATGTACATCTGTAGTACGTGTATATCGCATATGTTATCCTTAACTTAAAAGTTAAAGTTAAAGTTAAAGTATACTCAAGTGTATCATTTAATAAATGCACATTTTATGAAAAATATTACATACACAAGTATTTTATAGATACTTTTCAAACATTTTGTATAATACAAAAAATAAAAACATAAATATATATCTATAGGTTATACATACACATGCTCACATTATGTGTAATATCAATATTTGGAATGATGCGATAGTTTGTTTAAAAAATAAAAGCATTTTGTTTTTTACATACATTGTACGTATACGTATGTACGTATATGACGTATGTTTATCTTTCATATATTATTATCCTGTTACTATTGATATCACTATTATTATTATTATTATTATTATTATTATTATTATTATTATTATTATTATTATATTATTACATGCTAATACCATACTCGTATATGTATTCTATAAACGTGTTTTTATAGTTTTGATTGCTGGTGGTAATACACACAAATGCCTTACGTGAAAACACAAAAATGAACATTTTTTACTTAAGCCTCAAAACAAACTAAAAAATAATAAAGAAAAAACCACAAAAAATAAATAAACAAAAAATCGAAAATCTCTCTACGATAGGAAGAATATACATTGTATCCATGTATGTACATGAGCATCTGTATACCAAAAAATAATAACGTAGATTTTATCTTACGATTTACACGTACTCATATAAGTATGTATAGCAGCTCAAATTATGTATGTACTACACGTATATCTGATGGTACATACACTTGTTCGCAAACATAATGTATTTGCCTGTATGTACGTATGTATGTTTTTTTTTTTTTGCAAATATTATACAGTGTTTTTAGCACCTGTTTATATTGTGTAGGTGTACCGAATCATTCTTCCTAGCATCTGTAAATATGTGATAGAGATTACGCAGTGAATGTGTACCAAAATTAAATCATCTATCAATGTATATAGTCAAGAATATTTTTATCCATAATCTTTATATGAATAGTCCTTATTTCATGCAGTACACATACTGGAATGATGCTTCAATGATTCATGGATTCGTATTCAAATTTATTCGTTGTAAAAATATTCATTTACATATTTATCTAAATTTTTATATGTATATTTATACACCATTCTATAGCTATATTTATATACGAGTATAATGCATATGGTATCTAGGATTTATATTTTTATTTATATTGGTAATCCTTTTCTTGTGTCTTTTTATATATACTTTTCATATGAGTATACATAAATATAAATTTATTATATTTAAAAAAAATATACATACATACACATGTATTCATACTAACCTGAACCTGTATTGTTGTGCTTTCGAAAGCGTTAAATAGAAGCGGTAAAACATCTGTTTTAATATCATCTCGTGGTGTCTTCTCTAATATCACATGCAAATTCTCGAGTAGTGTCACAGTTGCTTGAATTGATTTCGGTGAAGCGAATACCAATCTAAATAAACGTAAACGATAATGGTATATGTATACATATAATGATTTGATTAAATGAAATTTATATAAAATGTGAACGTTTGTGTAAGAGAAAATGAATAAAAATGTAAAATTAGTACCTATCTAAATAAAAAAAAAAATAAATTAAAGTGTACTCAAATCAAATTAAATTTAAAGGAAATTGAATTAAATACTCCTTTCTCTATAAATAAGAAGGAAGAATAAAATTTCCAAAGTGGAAAAGATTATGAGAGTAGTATTCTTGCGATTTAATTTTCCTTACTTTAGAAAGAAAAATGAAAATCAAAAAAATCTCAATATGTGAGTATATCATGAATACACCATATTACATACGTTTGATTTTTTAATACAGAAGTAGACAGAAAATTTTTTTTTCTATTCATAAATTTGCATAAAATTACGAGTACAATGAATGGAGTATATGTAGGTTAAAATGAACGAATACAAACGAATGAATCGAATTTCCTTATTCCGCAATTCACTAATTAAAATCAGAATTAAGTACGAGTAAATGAAATTTTCAGTAATTACCAATACCAATTTACTGAATTCAAGTATATCCAAGTACTTAATGTACATTGTACATTCTATTACATTTCTTATTGTACGAGTGTATTAGCGAAACTATAGGAAAAGTAAAACCAAAGAATCATAGATACATCATTTTTGTACCCTCATTACTTACTTAATTAAATGAAAAATCCGAAATATTTCTAATTGATTGAAAACATTCGTCTCAATTATGTGAACATGATGAGATTAATTCATTTTATACCTGCCTGTTGATGTGTGACGACAAACATCATTCAAGGATACATATAGTACATGTACTGGCATTTGGTATATATGTATATAGCAATTTGTCTATACGAATATGTGCAGAAAATGTTATACATACATATGTGCAAAATTATTTACGCTACAAATATACATATGCCACAAATAAATGCACAGTAATACACGGATATAATTATACTCATGCTCGTATATTAAATTATTTTAATGAAATCTTATGTGTATTTTATAGGATTCCATTTATTTTACTGTGCTGTACTGTACTGTGCTAATCCATTCAAAGCTAATTTATAAATTTTTCGGTTTAATAAAGAATTTCAGTAATGAGAGAATTTGATCCTGTTTTTTTCGGTTATGGTTAAAAAATCATTTTTTTTTTAAAAATATCCTTCTATCATTTTTTTTTTTTTAGAATATTACATTTAAGTGATTATGAAATAATTTTTCATTTTTGCTAAAATACACCGTTTAGATTTTAATTAAATTTAAATGAAAAAATTAAAAATAAATAAAAATAAAATCCTTTTAACGTATACCTAAATGTGGGCAATATAATCATTTCATATTCATCTGGTCTAGCTTCTTGTACCATTGCCAGTGCTGGCTGTAATACGGCTGCAAGTACTTCAGCTGTTTTCATTTCTTGTTGTAGACATGGCCAAACATGTTGCCACCATAATTTCTAAAAAAAGGAAAAATTCAAAATTAAAAATCAGTAAACATACGTATATATGTATGTATGTATAAGTATTCATAAATAAAAGTGAAATGTGAAATAAAATATGTAATAAAAAACAAAAGACCAGAAAATTCATTTATTAAAAATCTGCGATGTGTAATCGATCTGTATACGGTAATTATCGTAGATTTTCACAACACTAAACTTGTAAAGTCAAATCTCAAACATACTCAAATGGAAAAATGGAAAAAGAAATACGAAATTATTGAGTATATCCTGAAAATATATTTTCCAGGATATTAATTCGAATGAAATATAAATCGTTCTTATTTTACTTGCTTTTTCCTTTTTTTAACTGTAAAAAAAAAATTGAATGTAAGCAATCAAAAATTTATATGTAAATATTATCCTTTTTATATATATATTTTTTTTTATTTTTTACTTCATTCATATAAAATTCACGTATACGTGTACTTATTATAAGAACTGATGGGTTATGATGTACATACATTACATATTTCATACTTAAATAACTGCCAAAAAAAAAAGAAAAGAAAAATCATAAAATCGTATAGAAAATAAACAAAAGAGGAAAAAACAAATTATTTTAAATGTAATAAAGAACGAAAGCAAAACACAAGAAACAGAAAAGCATGAATATGAATTTTTAAGAGTATACATATATACTACGTATACAACAAGAATACATGAAAAACATGAATTATTTAAGGAAAATCTGTAATTTGAAAATAAAAAAAATAAAAAAAACCCTTTTTAAAAATTGAATAGAAAATAATATTCATTTTATTTTTGTATTATTTTTGATATATTTTATATTACTGTTATTGCTCGTTTCTTTCTTCCCCATTTATCGTGTTTCTTTCAATTTATTCATTTAAATTTTTAAAAGTTTATTTTCATATTTTTTTTTGCTACTCGTATTCGCTTGTACATACATACATTATCTGCATGTACTATGACTATGAAGTACATATAAATGAAAAATATTTGTACATAATCGTATATTAGTATGTATGTATGTATGTATGTACGTACATAACTGTGTGTTTAAGAAAATTGAAAGTACACAGTATCCAATATAAATAACCGGATAATTGAATATACTAAATTATAGAAACAAGCGATAAATGTCACAGAAAGAGCACACAAAATAAACAAATAAACAAACAAAAACAAAAAAAAAATATTGTGAAAAATTCGAAAGCATATACTATATCCAGGATAATTTATGTATAGTCATCATATATGTATATATAAGCATCATATATGTACATACAATACATATAAGGATAAAAGTGATATATAAATGAAGAAGTGAAATTTATGTTGAAATTGTTGATTTTTAAATTTCTGAAAAACAAAAAAAAAATGTAAAAATATTTTTTTTTTCGCTTTTACTTACCCTCGGTATAAATGGGAGCACTTCTTTCAATGTTGTTCTATAAAAATGTGCCTTCTGTGTTGGATCTTTCATATTTATCACGTCCAAAAATTGTAAGGCATGAACAGCTGGATCGCTATTATATGCATAATAGATTAAAGATATACTGTATATAGATATTCATTTTATTTAAAAGGACATTTTTATTAACGTTCATTAATATACACGCTTTTAAGAAGTTATTTGTTATACTTGTATTTAATGTGATATAATCAACGAAATTGATACTTTTGGGTCATTTTGAATTTTTTTTTTTTTTTAAATACGAATTTTACACTGACATTCAAAAAAATTATCACACTATTAATTCTTATGTTCAAGCCACAAATTGTATATTTTTTTTTACATGAACTGGATTCTAATGTTAATTAATTTTTCTTTTGAATATTAACTGTTTTCAAAATTACACCAAATTAGAACATATTAAGTAGTTCACATAAAAGAACGATCAGGTGTATCGCGGTTACTGATAACTTAATAGGTGTTAGAGTTATTTTGCTTGCCAGTGTACATTATATACCCTTTAAATTATTTTATAAACATACGTGTAACATTTTGTTTTCTCAAAAGAATTTAATTTTTTATTTCATTTAATTATTTTATCTCATGAAGAGTTTAAATGAAAGTATAAATTATCTTTATTGCTAACATCGTAAATAAGAACGAAGAAGAAAAAAAATTTATTTTTAATTTCAATCTCTATTATCTTTTTTTTTTTCTATTGTTTCTGTCTCTGTTCTTTGAAAGAATACCTTACAAATTACACAAATTAATTTATTTGAAATGAAAATGATATGTAAAAAATGAATTGAACCAAAACATAAGAAAGAAGATAATAGATAATAATGATAATGTTAATATAACATTACATTATAACATATACAGTAAAAAAAAAGGATATATGTATGTATGTATGTATGAAATAAACTAATATGAAAAACTTACTTAAAGTATTTAATCAATTGCAAAAGTTGTGCGGTTGGTCTAGATGTTGGATCCTTACTTACAAGACGTGATGTCGCCTCTTGTAATGGTATCGGTACTCGTGGTAGCATATTATGTACAGCATCATCTAACTATAAATTGAAAAAAAAAAAAGAAAGTAAAAAGAAAACCAAACAACAAGATTAAAATAATAAAAAATTAAAACCAAAATAAATTATATAAATGAATGGTTACAAATTTTTTTATAAATTATAAATGGGGTTATAACGTCGAATGTAATGTATATGAAAAACACAACGTACAATATTATGTACGTAAAACGTAAAACTTTGTTAGTATAAGAATCTTTTTCTTCATATGCACGAGTATTATATGTACTTATTTTCTTATTTTTATATAAGTACAATATTAATTCTTGTCTATTATTAATAACTGTACGATGGTACGTGTTAGAAAATAATTTAAATAAATGTTTCTAATAATTAAAAATATAAAAGCTCATAAATATTTGGTGTAAGTGTTCGTATATTTCCATTCCATCTAGTACATTGATCCCTTTTTTTTGGGATTTGGTTTTGGTATAAGAAAAATGAATACCTGGCAAAAATAACAAGAAAATATTTTGTACACAAAAGGTCAAAATAATTCAGACAGTCTATAACGAATATATCTTATACAATATGTACTTGTATACTCGTATGTGAAAATACGATGTTATGTTTGTGTCATTTTAAAAATTTAGTTTTTGATAAATTGAGCAAAGAAAAATCTATCTACATATTACAGCCCTGTATACATACAGAAATTGAAATGTGATAATAGATTCTGATTTCTACTTGCTTTCACCCAGTTCGATTATGATTTCGATCAGCTATGTACACCAACATTAAAGGCAATAACGAACTTTTTAGCACTGTATAGCTGGAGAATAAAAAAATGTATGATCTTGAATGATACAATATACAACTGTTGAATGAATTACTGATTGGATCGGTGCTATATAACTGATTCAGTATCAGTTGTACCCTTAAATATAGAACATTTAAAAAGAGAATTGAAAGAAAAATGATTTATTGATGTGTGGGTAAAAAAATTTTTTTGTAGTAAAAAAAAAAAAACTTTAAATAAAATTTGTGTTAACTTTTAACAATTTATTTTACACTCATAATTTCCCATTAAAATTGATTAAATTATTGTTTCTTTAGTCATTAATCGAATAAATTTCTTAATTGTACATGAATATAATAATTGTACTATACATGTACATATAAAAGCACTATAACACAATATAATATGTGTAAATGTATAACATTAAATATGTAAGTATTTTGTAAATCTTTTATAAATATTCATAATCGTATATAATGTAATGTTATCATACCCAGTTCTTTTATATAGGTTGAAATGATTCACTAAAAACCGGGAATCAAATTCCGGGAGCGCAAATGAGGACAGAATGAAAGATACAAATAACTGTAAAAAAAAAAAAAAACTATTTTCTGCGAAAATTTTAAGACAACATTTTTATGGTTTTCAACTTATAAAGTATGCTTTCCACGCTCTGTCAATATGATTATAAAATACTGATTCCACTTAAATGAAATTTTTCTGCGTACAAATACAAGGCTACTGCAGTGTAGTACCAGTAGTACATAATTCAAACAAGAAAATGAAAACAGAAATTACAATTCGCGTATCTTTTTCTTTTCTTTCTACAACTTAAATACTTACTTGAATAAACAAAATCAAATTAAAGTTTAAAATAGTAAATTTTCCAATCTAAAGGGTGAAAAATTTATAAATGTACCGGGCGGCCAAGACACTTAAACCGTCGCTGCATTTTATGTACATGCAGAATATTTGAAGTGTAAATAAATCAATTTAGAAAATTACCTGTTCATATTATATATATGGGATAATTTACATATATGTACAAATGGTATATTAAATTTTAATTAATTGATATAACTATATGCCTATGTTTGTAATCAAAATTACATAGAGAATGCATAATATATAATCACATGATATGATATAAGTAGTATAAAGTAACAAGGATAATACTATATTTGTATAAGTGTGTACAATTCGATTTATTATTTATCTTTATGACAAAGTAAATTCAATTATTAAATAATGTATGCTCAATATATGTATGCTCTTTTCATCCTTGAAATATTTATATGTATGTATATACTTTTAGATATAAACTGTGTATGTACTTATATACACTATCGTATGCATGACGTACGTATATGCTAAATATATGGTGTTGGTAAATTTTAAATTGTCTGTGATAATCCATAGGACTAATATGGTAAATATATTATCTACGAGTACATTTGAAAGGATGCGATATTATTTACATTACATACATCCTCTTATATGTATATTTACGTTTTTGTATAAATTTGTGACTGAGAAATAAATTTTGTACACTAACAAATACATATACTTATATGCGAGCACACCTATACATTTGCATCAATAAAATTGATTTAAAAAGATTAATTTTTATTTTATTGATTATCATTTTTAAAATGTAAATACTCAATGCTTACACTATATGCATAATAAATTTTTTCTCTGTTTGATATTCTGTTCCTGCATTCAAATAAATTTTCAATTTACGAGTATTTTGTGTTTCAAACAAAAAAAAAGAAACTTAAACGAATTAAAGAAAAATGATGTTTTTCAATTAACATTCATTCAAAAATATAAAAAAAGAACACGGTAAAAAGTAGAACAGACTTTTTGGCAAACTTTTAACAAACAGTTCAAGAACATAGACATAACATTCCTATACATACATATAAATGTGAATATCTGCCGTAGAAGTAATAAAATTATCTGAATGGAATACGAAATTAAGCGATAATCTGATACTACATATAAAATTTATGTAACACATTAAGAGTAAAATTTTTGTTATAATCTGTATAAAATTTTATTTTATTTGCTTTGTAAGTTATTTCATAACTAGAAGATATTTTTGTCTTTTTTATAAATTCATAATCACAATGTATGTAATATTGTTCTAAGATTTAGAATTTAGGACTTATATGTAACTACATATTTATATGACTTGAGTAGTAATTATTAATAAAAAAATTTAATAGAGTTTCATTTAAATGCTTACCATTTCTAATTGCTTCATGTACGTAGAGGATGAATAATTTGCTTGTATTAATGGTCTACCTTGATTAAATATTGCACATACAACCATTCCTAGGGAGAACATGTCACTCAATATGGAACAAGTTGAATGCATTTGAATTTCTGGTGCTGAAAATACCAAAAAAAGAAGTGGATATATAGTACTTTAAATGCATTTTTCTGTAATTTTTAAAATGTTTTCTTTTATACATACATACAAGGATCATAGATAAAAAAAATTATCTGATATTCACATCATATTTACACTTACCCATGAAATCTAAATTTGGTTGCATCATTTTTGATACTCGAGAACTCCACGGTTGGCAAATAATTGAATCACCTACATCAGTCTCATTCACTCTTTCTAAAAATATTAAAATTCAAAAATAAAAATGAATTATTAATTGTATTTTCATGATCCTTTTAGTATATTATATTATTAATCAATTTTTTTTTTTTAATTACCAATAAATTCTAATCCACTTAATTTCCATGTACCCTTTTTTGTAACTAAAATTGAAGATGGACAAACATTACGATGTATCACATGACCAGAATAATGCAGATATGAAAGAGCTTCAGTTATCTAGAAAAAAAAAAAACAAAAAACAAAATATGAAAAAAATCATTTTCAAAATGAACTAAAACGTATAGTGATAGGATTAATTTTCTTTTTTTTTTCTTTTTTGGTAAAAGTTTGAACAAATTTTAAATTAACTTTAAGTAATGCAAGTAATCTTGTTGACAAATTAACTTTATGTACGTTGCTGGCAAACTATCATATTTTACATTATTGCATGCAAAATGAATTTTATGACAGCACCTTTACTCTTCATATACACATATGTACTCGTACATTTTTTTTTCTGAAATATTTACAATTATTATTTTCGAATGAACAAAGAGAATCCTTTATATATGTAGATGCAAGATAATAACAAATTGATGCAATCATTTCAGTGACAATCACAAGTCACAATGATCATCAGGCTCTTTCAGATGACAAATTGAAAATTTAAAATAAAATAAAATTTAAAAAAAGATAATAATAAAAAAAGAGCAACTCTTATGTGCATTTGTATGTGTGTGTGTGTGTTTGTCTCTGTATACAAACAAATTGATATGTATGTATACGTGTACTATTTTACATACACAAAAATGCGAAACGTAGCACATTTAACTTAACTTATGTGCATTTCTATTCATATTCTTTCAAGACTTTTTAAGCATTTTTTTTTGCCTAGCTTTTTGTTGTTTTTTGTGAAAATTCCATCTAACACATTTTCAATTCATTGATTTAGAACGGAAATCAAATTAAATTCAAACTAAACACACATACACACACAAAGAAAAAGGAATTGAAAATGAAAAATCAAAAACGAAAATGTTTCGTTTTTATTTCATTTTATTTTCATTTTAGTCGGTTTGCTTTTTTTGTGTATCTGTATACTGTATACGAATTTTTTATATTTTTTTCCTGATTTTTTACAATATTTATGTACTCGTATACTGGTAAAAAAGAATGCTTTTTTTTCTGAATTCTTTCAAATATTTTTTTCAAATTTTTTATACAAAAAAATTCGATACAAAAATGTTTTCTTTCACTTTTTACTTGAATAAATTTTCATTTTTATTTTTATTTTTACCATCATTTGTGTTTCTTTTATTTTTTTTTTGTAATCTTAGTTTTTTTTTATTTTATTTTCTACTTCTATACGCATACATAAATTCTTCAATTTTACATTTTTATAAACAAGGCAAAGAAAAGATCTTTTATTTGTCTTGATTTTTATTTAAAACTATATTTTATTTTTTTATTATTTGCTTTTAATTTTGTTTCTTTTTTGTTTTTGTTTTGTGTGTTTTGTTTTTTTTTTTGTTTTTTTTATCGTTTTGTATAAACAAATGCGAAATCTAAATAAAAACGAATATACGAAGAAAAAACAAATTCAATGATATTATTCAAATCATGTTATAAAACAAAAGATAAAATAAATAAATCTTGAATCTGAATAAATCTTCTTCCTTTGACTACTATATATGTGTTCGTGTATATATGCAAATCTCAAACATGCACGTGAATGTGTATGAAAAAAATAACAATAATGTCATCACCTATTTACTCGTTTTTTGTATAGATGTATATAGTAACATCATTACATTTATAAAATATGTACATTAAGTGTTATGGGTTCACATTCATTTATTCGAATTTATAATATAGTTCCTTATTTTTCCTTTTCGTGTATCGTTTTACTTATCTTTGTTTATTTTTTTCTTTCTTTTTTCTTTTAGCTTCTCAAATAAATGGAACTTTTTATTTTACTTTCATTTTCTTTTTTGTTCTTTAATTTATTTAATCATGCATTTATTTTTTTTTTTAATTTTATTTTACTAGAAATTTCTTATTTATGAAAAATTTAAAATTTGCTTACATTTTACACAAAATTTTGTGTGAGTGTCAGTAATTCTTTTTTAATGTCTGTTCGCTTTTATATTTTTGTTCTGTTTGTTTAAATACTTTTTGTTCAACAAATTTATATTTTGCATCTGTTGAATAATTTTTTATATAAAATTTGTTTTATTATAAAATATTGAAAATCTCAGATCCGAAATGTTTTTACAGAATTTAGGTCCTAAATAAACGATTTTCAACGGAAGCAGTTATGGTAAAAAAAAAAAAAAATAAACGCAAACAAATGAAAATGTACACTTCATGTTGTCCCAAACAGTTATTCGATAAAGTTCATTATGATTGAATCTTCAATTTATTTGGTCAAAGCCGCTCTAACTAAGTTATATTGGGTCTGTCTGTCTCTACAGGAGGTACAAAATCTCCTCCCTCTATGCCTACCCGCATTCCTATGATTGGATATTCTTTTCATCTTTTCTTTTGACCTTTTCTTATTGAATTAATACTCATTTTGCTTAGAGATTAGATTAACCCAGCCCTGTTCTGTGTCTTTGAATTGAATATATACAACACAAAATGAAAGATATATGACATTCACAATAAATTTCAAATTTACTAGTATGTAACAACTTATGTACATATGTTGCTGCATAAAAATAAAAATTGCCTTTTTTTTTTGGGTATCCCTTTTGATTTCTTTTACATCACTTCTACAGAGATTTTCACTTTTGAGTTTTTGTTTTTTCTTTGTTTTTTTGTTTAAATTTTTTATATATTAATATAGAATTTACATAAATACAATATTTTATAATGTATGAGTATATTTACTTTTCACAAACAAATTTATGTTTACATATACAGACTAAATAACAACATGTTCATTATACATAAGAAAAAATTTTATTTTGTTTTTCAATTTTCACTTATTTCTCTTTTCTTAGGATAAATGTTAAAAATATTTAAAAGTTTATGTATGTATAAAGAAATTAAGTTTTCAATTTTGTTATAAACTTAAAATTTTAATGTAAAGTTATAGTAAATGAACCTTCTTATATACAAAATAATAATCGAGTAAGGAAATTGTGAAAAAGAAAAAAAAAATAAAGTATCCCTTTTGTGAATAAATTTGATAGCATTTGTAACTCGTATAAGTTAATACGTATAAAATATTCGTGAATTTTTTATGTTTTTCCAAGCACATAGATAGATATTAAGCAGATAGATGTACGTATATGTATGTTATGTAATGTATAAAATATAATAAACATGTTTACCTTTTTAAATATTGGTCCTTAAGTTCTTATAAATTTTTTGATAATAAGAAATATTCTTCTTGGGTCTATTAGGAAAACTACATTTTATATAAACTCTTACGTGTTAATTCATAAATAGTATACATTTTCGTATATACAAATTCACCACGGACATAAGACTTATTTATGTACAAAAAATCATACAATCATATACATATGTACATACAGTAATATATTTGTTTGTAAACTTGTAATTTTATAAAATTTATGATAATATATACATGTACATGTACATGCTGCTAATATGTGCTATGGGACTCATAACCTTTTTTTCTAAATACAAAATTCAAAGTTTTAACCTGGAATTATATTGTGTACAATTACACAGAAATACCGTATATAAAATGTTATTTAACTACTACAGTTTACAGTTTTTGTTTAGAATATTATCGTTGTTAATACTTTACTTTATTTACATGTTTTATATCACGATTATTATGGCATATTTTATTATTTATTCATTTTTTTTTTTAATTGACTTCATTAATTTAATAGTCAGTTTAATGTGATTGTTGTTTCCCCTTAACAAAATATGATACTATCTACAGTATGTACAATTATATATATCTACCTATGTATGTATTTATTTGTATGTATTTGTGTTTGAGTGTGAGTATGTATAGATATCAGATTTTAAAATACCATTCAATATTTAAACAATGATTCGAATAAATTTTAATGATGTACATTTATTGAATATTTTATCTTTTGTATTTATTATGAAATTATTATTATTATCAGAATACATATATACTACCAATTGTACAACTGAAAGAGTATATAAATATCTACGAGTATGTATGGAGTTGATAATTAATATATAATGAACAGAAATTTAATACTTATTTGATTTTATATGACTTTTAATAATAATTGATCTTTTTATGGTCTACTACTCTCTAATAAATTAAGTACTGAATACTCAGTAAATACTCGTATCTGCGTTCATTTTCTGTTCACTTTAACAATTCAAACATATTTTATAGTAGAGACAGATATGCATTAATTCAATGACTCCACGCTATATAGAGACTGTGTCACCAAGTTTGAAAACTTTTGTCTTTGATGACGTTCTGCAGTTTTAAACCTTATAAGAAGGAATCTTACATCTTTGCTAATAGTTTGCAGCCAACGTTTTCTAGCTCTTTTAACTTCAATATTCTAGACATCTAGACAAACATTTTACGTGAAATAAGCATCTGTGGCATGCGTATTTCGTGTCCTGTCCAATGCAATCTATTTACTCAGCTTTATAAATATACATAAGTAGATAGCAATGGTTTGTTATATATTTTCTTCAATTTCAAATTGTATCTTATTCTTCGCAGTCAATCTTTGGAAACCGAACCGATGATATATTTTAATACCTTCCTTTTGAATATATCTGGGAGAGATCAAAGTTTCTCTGCTGTAACTGACTGTCAGTCGAATTACTGTTTTGTATAACCTGAAATTTGTTTTTAATGGATATTTCTTGATTTCAATATTTGTAAATTCATTTGTAAATAAATTAGCGTATGTCTGTCTCTACTATTAAATACCATGCTAACGTTATTTTATTCGAAGATTAAAAATAGTAATCAAAATTCTTTTATTTGTGAAAATTTTCAAGTTATCTAAATTTTCCAATTTCGATAAATCAATTACATATTATAATTTCCAACTAAAAAAAATTCAAACCATTTGTTCTCGTATTTCAATTGACAAAATTAAATTCAAAATTAGATTCATATGCATAATTTCAGTCCGTTTAATAAATTCTGAAAACGATCAGATTTTAAATTACATTTATACGAGTAGTTCTATAATGCAAAATAATATTCATTTTGCTTTCATTTAATCGTGACAATAAATAAATGATAATTTTTATCAAGATATTCAAAATATATTTTAATTGAAATTTTTGTCAATTTTGCAAAATATTAATTCTAATTTTATTAATCTAAAAAAATGAAAAATAAAAATTTAATTAATTCTAACGACACTAATTAAAATAATACCAAATAATAAAAATTATAAATATATAACAGAACACAGATAATTAAAATATACTCGTGTACCAATAAAATATAGTTTATTGTAATAAAATGTAATGAACTTACCTGTAGGATTCCATATTTAAGCTCAATATCTAAGAAATTATACTCTCTAGCATGTATCGGTCTCTGTATGATTCCTTGTTGTTGAGATGGTGGTTGTGATTGTGGGATTTGTTGTGATGCTCCAGTACTAGGTGGCCCAGTTACAAGTCCATAATTTCCAGATTCCTATAAAGGTGTATGCGAACATTATTATTATGTAAATATTCATGTTACAAATAATATGCATATATTAAAAAATTTTTATTATTTTTTTCTTTTTTATTATTTTGTTTTAAGACAAAATCACATTTACTAGTTTATTAAGTCAATTTTTTAGGATGATGATGATGATGATGACGGTAATGATTCCGATGAAAAATACATAAACCTCAAAAAGACAAGATTAAGACACCTATACTCTATAGTGCTGCTACAGTCTATATGTATGTATGTATAGATGATTTCGGTTTTTATTTTTTCATCGTTTTGAGAAGATGAAAAATTTTCTTAATTTAAATAATGATACTGCCTGTCATTATATTTATTACATCCTGAATCCCAAATGAATATCGACAAATGAAATACACTCGTATAAGAATTCATTTTCATTTCTTTATTACGGTATATCGTGTGATGGATATACTCATGCATACTCATATCGTACATATATACATACGTACGAATAAATATATGAAAAATGTATACAATTTAAAATTTCTATAATGGTTTTATTATTTGTTTCCTTTTTCTTCTGGCTTTACTTTGATTCATTTAAAGGTATAAAGCAAAAAAAAAAAAAAAAACAAAAAATAAATAAAACCTGATATTTATGAATGTTATATACATACCTATATATATATATATATATATATATATATATGTAGAATATGATAGCATACTTATAAATATTAAGAATTTTATGCAAAAACAAAAATGATATGAAAATAAAATATTTCAAAGAATTTTGATGTGAGGCAATTAAAACTTAAAACAAGGATCTGCCATTTGTAAATATCGTATTTTACCATCGTATAAGGATAATAAGGGTAAAATGTGAAATCTGTTTCTTGTTCATAAAGAGTGTATACGCCGTGTTATACATGTGTGAACGTTTTACGTGCGTATATACAAACGCGGGTGTATATAATGCGTGTAAAAATTATGGATTATTTATTTTTACTCAGATTCATACATTCATTTCATGGTTAATTTTTTTATTTTTGCAAAAGGATGAAACGATTTTAATGCTCTTATTTCTTTAACGCAAATAATATTTCTTAGTATATTATACAAATACACCTAGTATAATACACACACAGGTACACACACAGGTACAGGTACAGGTATATTTATTTTAATTTTACACTTCCGTAATGTATGAACATGTGTGTACAATTTTTTAATCGATAAAAATAGGATACTACCACACTGCCTACACTGTTTACATTATTCCATCTATATATTATATATGCATATATACTATACTATATATATATATTCAAACATATTTTCTGATAGAATATCCAATAAATCTAGCGTGTATTAAGAATCTTATAAAATTTAATTTTGATTCATAAAAATTTCATAAAAATTATACCTTCCGATGTAGAAATTTGAAATTAACATATGCACAAGCAAAATATGTAATTTAATGTGTTACATACGTGTTTTGAATTATTCCCAGGAATTGTTATGAATTTCCTTCTTTTTTTTTCATTTTTTAAATTAGAATTAAAATTTTTCATTAATTTAATTTTAATCAACAAATGTATGTACATTGTATATATGGGTGAGTTAATTAATGTCTTGATATACCGTATCCTATATCCATATACATACATAATCATGAGTTTTGTAACGCTTTAATACACAAAATGTCGAAATATTGCATTGTATATTTTTGCGTTTTCACTAGTTTATGTATGGAGAAAGTATCCACAAATAATGTTATTGTCAAATCGTCGAAACATTTATAAAGTACTTAATACCCCATTATAAAATGTACATATGTGTAGTATCACTTATCTACATACCTGAAATGCAAGAATATTTGCTAAGCTCGCAAGTATTGGTTCAGTTGCAAATGCCAGACTATCAGGACATTCTTCAACTGGATGAATTATTTGTAAAATCTAAATAACAAAATAAAAAATATAAAAATATCAAATTTAAAAAATTTATTTTTAAAAGAAATTAAATAAAACAAATAAATAATCATTTCTATATCCTATTATAGATTATATCATACATAAATAAGTATGTATAATATATACTCACTTTCGGATGCCTAAATCGTTCTAATTGTTTAACTGATGCCCTTAACAATTCTGTAACACTTTCTTTTCGTTTCGGTTTATGTAATTTTTCTGCAATTTTCTTTTCAAATACAAATATAGAACATTCCTGAAAATACAAAATAAAAAAATAATAATTAATAATATCTAATAATACATTTTAAAGTTTTCAAATTTTAATTTTTATTCTTATCAAGTTCATAATCAAGTCTTTAATCGAATAAAAATGTGTGAACATATCAATATCAATATGTACAAATTTATTTTTATTTGTGATCATATTCGCAACACAGATATTCTATACGCAATAATATAACTCAATGAATCAAATAAATTCTTCTAAAATACTTAATATACGTAATAATCCTCAATAGAATAATAATTCTTAATCAAATGAATAAAGTTTACATATTATGTACACATAAATACATAAATTTATATTCATAGACATTTATTATCTATCCGTGTTAGTATATAATTAAAAAACTATACAAATTATTATATTATCATTATGACATTATTATCTATAATATTATATATTATATTAACATGACACACAAGATATACAGGAAGGATAATTTCCAATATTATATCCGATTCAATTTTATATTTAATTTATGTATGTTGTGATGTGTGTATGTGTGTATACAGACTCGTATATAAAATACACCAGTGGTCACAAATAGTGTATTATCTTCCTTTAATATTCATGACTTTATTTGAGGTGTGATGTGAATATGTGTGTTTCTTCAATCTTCTTCTTCATCGAATCACTTCCACACTAATTCCAAATCCATATCTTTAGTAAATACTGAAACTAATCTAGTGTAATTCTTGATGTTTCACTTGATCACACTGATTTCACTCTGATTTAGCTTACTTCTAGTTGCTTGTGGTGATCAATGAAGCAAACAAATGCGTCAAAAACAAGTTATTTTTTTCTTTAGTTTTTTTGCGAATTTATCCTAAGATACTTTTCAGATTAATGAAGTATTTCAGTGTACTGAAACACTTCGAAGAAATATCTAATAATTCCTAAACATTTTTAATTCCGTATTCTATTGGATTGTATTTTTTGTGACCGCGAGTGTAGTAAATATTCATATTTAAATACATATGCATGTGTATAATTAATATCATCACATATTAAATTAATACCATATACTACATTGAATTGTCATGCCAAAGTACCATCATGACTATGACTATTTATTATCTGTTATATCGTTAAATGGCAGATGTATATATATTTGTGCAATTTATCGATAATGTATGTACGGATATGAACATTTTTATACATATATACATATATTCACACATTAGTATGTGTGTTAATATTTAAATTACTTTGAATATTATATGTATTATATAGTCAAAAAGTTTTAAAAAGAATATTTCTCTTTTCTATATAAATTTCCCTTAAAATTTTTTTTTATTGTTTTTAATTAACTTTAACTTTTCTTTATCAAATACATACAAGTTATGTCAAATATTTCTTCTTTTGAAAATGCCTCCTGTATATTGAAAAGAAATTCCTGTAGTCATGTTTGCTACTTTCATCTTTCATTTAATCCAAATAACGAATACCATATCAGTTGGATAATACATACTACATTATATCACAAACAATATACAGACGTCCCAATGAAACCAAAAATATGTCATCATATAAAATGAAAAAATCGTGTGTCCCCATCTACTTTACATAAATCAAAATGCTTCAATTTAGTTTAGTTTTGAATCCATAAAAATAATATTCAAATAATACCAAACTTTGAACTTGAAACAAACTTTAAATGAATGTTGTTAATATGTAGTACAATACATATTCATTTTTACACATTTAATACATATGTTCATAAGTTTGTACAACCAGTACAACTAACAAAGCGTATAGCACATACATAGCACCCATTCACCAGGAAACAATATAAATTTGGTACTGTATTGAATTTATCAGTGTATTTACATACGCATTAACGCACATATTTTAACATTTGACAGTATATGTAGTAGTGTCGAATGTCTGCTTTGCCTGTGCCCTGTGCTTTAAGAATTATACGCAAACGTATTTGCAATAGCCAGAGTAAATTTGTTTTTGTACATTTCAATCTACCTGCTATCGCAGAGAATATAATACATACATACATATATATATATTATTTGTGGTGCTGCTATACGAATACTTCGCAGGTTTATTTCTTTCATCATTTTTTTTCTTTTTGATGTTGCTTTTGCTATGCCACTATCTTGACACACAATTACATATATATGTGCAGTGTGTATGTAGTATGTACACTATTGTACATGGTAGAAAAATTATTTCAGGATTTGTTATAATTTTTGAACAATTTTTGACTTGAGCATTTAGAATATTATTTTTTAAAAACAGACAAATAATAAGGGTATTCACGGTTTGGTCTTGTATCATTGTAAACGGTGTAAACGTACAATCCTACACCTATTGTAAACATCTTCAATGTAATTTTTACCTACACTGCTTGTAAAAATTTACACTGCTGAAACCCATTGTATATTACTATTGCTTACTATTGTATATGCCATTCTGACATTAAATGCTAAAATAATTTGATTATTTTTATAATATTTTAGCTGACATAATTTGCTTGATTTCAATACAAAGTTTTCGTTCACGATATAGTGTAATGTGTAAGATTTTGGTGTATATTCACACTTTTTACACTCTTACAACATTTCGTGAATACCTCTAACATTATAAGCATTTACACTGGCCTGTGCTGTGCAGTGATAATTTTTATATTTCCTTCTGTATGGTACAATATATCACAAACAATAAACATGTTTATTAAAGGGTATTTTATGTATACAACTTGTTATACACATACGCATCATTATAAATCATTATGGTGTACTACTACTATTCTTACTGTGGTCTATACATATACGTGACGCATACAAAATATACAATGTATACAAAAACTAGTGTATATGGACATGTATACAAAAACCAGTGCAGGTATATATTTTTTTTCACACAAAAAAAGGAAAAAAATGAAAGAATAACTAGCGATACATATTCCTTCAAAATTTAATGTAATGCAAACATTTAATAGGGTTCAATGTCCAATATTATTGTTATATATACCCCATAAGTATAGTATAATCCTTATCTGTGTTTATACATACATAGGACTAAATGATACCTGCAAGACAACATGTACTATGGTAGCATACCATCAGCAATAATATTATCATATACATATAGAAATGTTTATGATATTATATATACTGCCAAATTGCAACATATAAATCGTATATTTTCTATTATGTAAATATACGAATAAACCCAAACACACTCAAATCAGATTGTTTATATGTATGCGTATATAATTTTATGAACCATATTTTAAAACTTTTATCGAATGCAAGAACAATCGAATATTAACGTATATTTTGAATTTAAATATATCCAAGACTCGAATCTGGACCTAACAATAGGTCCATATGAATATGATTTTGTTACATATTGAATATATGTAGAGAAACATCTGATATTGTTTGTGATTATATTTACGTCCTAAAGCATTTTATTTATACATACATACATTTTATAATACTATACTACATATCTTAATATGTTATGAGGCTATGAGTAATGTGTATTGTATACGTACATATCTACATTTATATTACATTTATATCCTTTCTAATATTAAGGCAAATAATCGAATCGAATAAATAAATTGAATTTCTATTAGATTTCCTGCTTCTGCTCAATACACAATATTTAATTAATCATTTTCGTATATGCAATTATAGATTTTCTTATGTTGAATATGAATAAATGTATGTAGATACAGTTAATTTTGACATCATAATGTATATATGTACTTGTGTGTTTATTATTTAATCGTACAATGAATAAATGATAAACATACGAATACATTGGTCTCTCTCAGCACCTACAGAAAAGAATAATAGAATTCACTGTTCAATGATAAAGATTTTGAGAATGTGATATGAAGTAGATTATAGATTGCTTAAATAAAAATTAATTACCGTAGGACCATAGTATATTTCAAAAAAAAAAAAAAAAAAAAAAAAAAAATGATATGTTTCATTTTGCACATGAAATATCGTTTCCCATTTCCTCTTCCATACCACAAGTATTAAATAAATCGATCTCTAGATGACTAAATGAACACGAAATTGAATTAATTATGGAATGAATGACACAAATAATAACATAAAATATTTATGTGAAAGAAACACTTTTAGATAATTTCTTCAATATTACTATTGATTATTATTAGAGATGTTATTACAGTGATCAATATGAAAAGTTTCCTGAATATTATGTACTATATGCATGTAATAAGAGGATGACATATACTCATATTTATAATGAATTTTACGTATCTACATCCACACCACAAATATGTGTACATTTATATGTTTACCATACTACATTGTTTAAATGTATGTATTTAACCTGGTTAAGTCGAAAACAAAATACCACATTATAGTAAAATTTTATCCTTTAACCAAAAATTGGATACCATGTTTCTGTTAGTATATCTATATACATACGAGTTTATAAACATTGAGGAGTGGCTCTTTGAAATTTTGTATTCATAAGTTTATGACTACCATTTACAAATGCCAATCTACGAATCCTATATAATATACCTTACCTACTTATGTAGATAGTAAATGTATACAAATATGTACTCGTATATTGTGTATGTAAATATTTATGTATATGGTATATGTGATTCCATGTACAATATTATTTAATATACAATAGTGCCTTCGGTGTACTTCACTGTACTTTTTCATTATATATACAAAACCGTAAATCAATTAATGTTGGTGTATTCAGGTATGGAAAACCAAAATTTGTTATTAAAATTAACGTGTGCGGTTTTTATTACTTGTTATGGAAATGTAAAACATGTCAATTTAACAATATAGTATGTACTGTGGTACTATACAGTAATGTACAAAGAATCACAGATGCGAGTATATGTATGTGTATATTTTATTATTGCAAAGAAAAGTAAAAAGTAATACACATCATATTATCAATATTATATGATATTCATTGTAGCATTTACACATCCATATACATACATACAAACTTACACACATTATGTATACATATATGTAAATATCTTGCACACATATGAATATTTTTATTTAAAAACTTTTCACATTTTTTACATAAAAGAAACGACAGTAAATTATTATAAATCATAATATGGTTATAATTTAACTCTTAAAAATAATATTACATGTATACATATATGCATTATGTGGTTTGTGTGCATTATTATACCAAATACATAATAATATACATATACATATATTGTATAAATAAATATGCACATATATATTTTAATTTTTGAAGATATATTAAAATGTTTATTCTTGCAAATTTAGAAGTCATATTAATATATGTATATATATGTTTTTAACGTTTATAATTCGTTAAATTTGATTACATATGACATGACATATACGAATGTAATTATATAAAAACATAAATTTACATATTCATTTGTGTTTAATTCTGTAATATTCGTCTTTTTAACAATTTTATTTTATTCTCTTATACACAAGGAATGTACATATACACGTAGTATACATACTCATATCTCACATGTAAGTAGTTAGCTCAAATATGTACATATTATTTAATCGTAATTTGTTATATAGTAATGCTTATATTTACAACGATAATAAATTCTTCACTCTGTTGGAAATCTTTTCATTCTTTTTTATTGCCTTGAAAATATAAACAGTATCGCAATATGTATGTATGTACATAAATATTCTCATTCATTCATAATACGTATTTCGTATATCCGCTTTATACAAAATCTTCATACACGTATGAATTTTTCCTTTCATAATTTTTTATTCATATACAGTACAAAAAGTATTAATTCGTTTGAACAACATCCAAAAATACATTTTTTTTTTTTTTTGATAATAATTACTCCCTATTACAAAATCAAATTATGTAAATACTTTATACTTATTTTTAGATCCATAATTATTTGCATATGTACATATTTACATTAATTAAATACTCGTATTAGTTCAATTTTAGCTGGAAAAATCTTCATAGAAAAATATTATAAAACACACAAATCATATCTCGTATTTATTTTTTTTTTATAATTTTTCAATATTATTGATTTATGTTGTACGAAATCGAAGTTTGATTATTTCTTAAATATCCATAAATAAACTTTCACATAATTTAAATATTTTATTCACATTAAATGATATAACACATTTAGTACCACACCCACTACACCAATTACTGAAAAACTCAATATCCAAATATCGCAACAGAAATTTTCAAAAAAAAAATGTTTTCTTTTTTCAACTCAAAATTCAACTTTATAATTTCCAATCATTCAAAAACCATTAAATAATATTTACATATATCAAATATAAAAGCGAAATGAAATGCATAATTAAATTGAAATAAAACTGTAGAAATGAATGAATGATTATTTTGGGTGAACAATGGAACATCCAACAAAATGTCAATGTTATTATTATTATTATGATCAACCCACAAACTAAATAACCAAAATAACCATAGGTTTTGGTAAGTTTTAGGTTTTTATTAGGGTTGAATTTTGAATTTGAATTGTTAATTAATTTATATCGTTACAGATTACTATGTAAACAGATTTATGTAAGGTACTAAAGATATTTTTAAATTGAAAACTATTCGTTTTTAGAATTCAGTTAATATAGTTTAATAATAAATTATTTTAAACGCAGAAAAAATTGATTGAATTAGTTCTAACTGTAACAAGATACAATATTTATTGCATTATATATGCATGAGGATATGTTATACATATCCTTAATTAGGATAAAAGCATACGAATATATACAAAGTACAAAATCACATTACATTTTATTTTATACCCAGTGGCGGATTTTAAATTTCAAAATGAAAATTCAAAAAATTTTTTGGCATTTTCATTAAAAATTAAATACTACTCGTACTAGCATAGCGTATACTATTGGTGCTGTAATAGATAACAGTCAATGATCTCCACTACTCTACAGAATGGATAGAGTTGGAGAGGAGCAAGTATAAAATGTTATTGTTGTTTTGTTTGTAGCCTTTCAAAATTCTACACTTTAAGCAGCTAACACCTATGTTGCCTATACATAAATCCAGCCCTGGATCTGCTCATACCTTTTTCGTTTTTGCTACATATACAAGTGTGTGCTATGCAAGTATGCAATTATGTACATTATTATCTGAAATATGTGAAAAAATGTACCATAAATATAATATAAATTGTCCCAACGGTCAATATTATAACAAGTATAATTCAGTGTTGGAAAAAAATAAATTGCCATCATCAATCTTAGAGCTGATAACATTTTATCGATTCAATAATCTTTTTAAGGTGTATGAATTTAAAGGAAATTTATTCCGTATACATACTATTGTATATTTTATTTCTTTACGTGCTGTATATATTTCGTCAAATTACTTTACTTTTATAATTGGATAAAATAGAACGAAATTGAATAAAATAAATTAAGCAAAAAAACGGAAAATAAAAACAATTAATTGATAAATTAAATTATTACATACAATAAATGAATGAAAAAGAAAAAAAAAATCTTATAAATTTTAAATTGTTAGTAGATACAAAGTTTCTTAAATGCTAAACCCGTTTAATTATATCATTTACTTGTGTTATAATGTTGTAATTCTAAGGACATAATTTAATTTTCTAATTAATGATCATAAATTCTATTGAAAATAATAAAAATAAAATTAAAAAGGTTCTGTCTGTTCATTATTTTGAAAAATTTTTTCTGTCTAATAAGCATTTCGCATATTATTACCTATTTGTAATTATTCTAGTATATGTACTTATGTATTTATATCCATAACTTATTGCGCATACATATATGTACATAAATATATTTAGATTATTCATAACATTTTATGTATGTAGATTATAACTTTTTCGAAAATTTAATCTACAGCATTTGTTTTCTTCTTCTGTTTTATGTTTTTCAATTTTATTTTTATTTTTTTTTTATCAGCATAGAAACTAACTTATCAGAAATTTTATTTTGAATCCCAAAAAGTGTAGATGTTGAAAAAGCTATTCAATGAACAATTTGTTTTTACTACTAATTTTTCATTTTGCATAAAAATAAAAATAGAACCTTTATTTATATTAAACGCGTTTGAAGTCAATAATATACTCTTAATAGTATTCAATAATAACAATAATAATTCTGTATACTCGTTAAAATATCGTTAATTTGTTAAACTTTATAATGTAAATATAATAATATGAGTATATAAGTATGTATGTATTTTAATTAAAATAAGGATTAAATTTTTTAGAAATTCTCGTATACTATATATTTGAAAAAATTCGATATTGAAAACATTTTGAAATTTCTTATATCTACCTACATAAATATTTTTATTTAAACATACATACATACATATACGAATAATGTTTACAAGTATTTATAAAATAAAATCTTATTAAAACTTTTTACATTTTAGTTATTTTTTACTTTTTTTTTTCTCTCTCTCTCTCTTTTTGTCTTATAAGTTGGTAAAAAGTTTCTTGATAAATCGAAAATCAATAATATTATAGTTTCAATTATATAGTTATCATTTAAAAATGAAATTAAAGCTACGTATACACGACGAGAGTCTCCGGACTCTGGACTCCGTTTTCTGGAGACCAAAATCTCAAGCACGTATACACGATAGGAGACTTTGGTGCCAGGAGACCACAAAATTAGGCCTCCGGAGGCAAGAGAATAGGAGATTCTTGGAGACCAGTCTCTTTAGTGTATACATGGAATACGCATTTGGTCTCTGGTTTAAATCTCAGGAGGCCTATTTGATGTTTCTCCTGATGTTACTTGCCGTCATTCCAGTCGTAATGAATTTTTCGGATGGATAAGTTGAAAAATAGTTGGCCGAATTTCAACTAATTGCAGCAACTCTTTGACTTTTTTTGTTGTCCACATATTGTTGTAATTATATATATTATATACATATATGTACATATATAATATTTATATATTTATATATATAAGTATATACATATATATGAGTATATTTTATATTTTAAATTATTTTATATTATTTATTATAAAATTTATTAATTTATTTATTTATTTTATTTATTTAATTTATTATATTTTTATATTTTTTAATAATATTATTTAGAAAAAACTACACTATTGTTTTTTCAAACATCAACAATCGAAATGTCATTTTTAGACTCTAGAGTCCAAGAGTCAAATATCAAAACATTTTGAAAACCAGAGTCCATGTGTGGAGTCCACTTCTTTTCAGTATACACGGCAGGAGAACAAGAGACCAAAATGGACTCCAGAGAACACTGGTCTCTTGAAATTTTGAAGATCTCTTTGGTGTATACACACATCTCTTGGACTCCGAAGACCGTTTTTTGGACTCTGGAGACCAAAATCTCTTGTCGTGTATACGTACCTTAAGGTTTAAGACAAAATTTTAAATCAAAAAAAATATATATTAAAATAATTTAATTTTAATTTAATTCATTTAAAGTTTGAAGTTTAAAGTTTTTGATATAAAAATGAAAAATTTACTTTTCTTTTCAAATTCTTTCAAATTAAAATAAGTATTTTATATACATACATAGTTTGATATGGTTGTTGTTCTATTGTTGATCTGATACTCATAATCTTACTTAGACTATAAATATAGTACAATCTGTCCATTTCAATTAAAGCGCTTTAAGTTTAAGTAAAAATCTACAAAACTTAAAATCATGTGGTGAACAAGTGAGAGCTATGTATATCATTGATGGCAATGATGAAGTCACAAGTTTAGTATTAATTTGTTTGTTTCAAAAATATTTATGAATAAAATTTACATTTAAAAATGATTCTGATTCGAGAATACAAATTTTTTAGTACTTCTTTTACATAAATCTGATTCAGTATTTCACCAATTACGCAGCTATAATTTATTATTTTTCACTCAGAAGCCCAGAAAAACATGATCTTGGCTTGGTGATCAATTAAGAAGTTGAAAATTTACGTATTTACATGAAAAAAATATATCTGTAAAATTTCTACACAACAAAATGAACATTTGGCATTATGATTTACCAAACAATGCTTGACACAAAATTTCAATTTTGCAAGAAAAATCTAGGGAAAAGTATTAGTATATCTGACTGCTATAATATTTAAAAAATGAAATAGTATTGTAGGTGCACTGATCGATCACCCAATTCATATACGCAATATCTTATGTACTATAACTGTAATACTTACTTATAAGGTGTTATATTTCATATTTTCAAATAAATTTTTCAATTAAAACTTTTCAAAACAAAACAAAAAAAAAATTATTTTCTTTACGAAAATCATCAATTTTAATTTAAAATGCATATGAGAAATTATATTACATACATAGAGTAAGATGTCAAAACATGGCAAAACTCTTCTAAATAAATATATTTTTATTTAAGTATTTTCACTATTTAAATGTTTTATTTTAATTTTAATTTTCAAATAACTTTTAATATATGTATCTATAAATATACGAGTATACATAATATGTGATATGTGGGTAAATAAATGTGGACAAATAAGTAAATATATATGTATTCATATGTACATATACATTATAAATTTTGCAACATTAAAAACTTTTTAAATTATTGTGCATTTATATACGAGTACAAGAACATAAGTTTATGATATACTACTATACTGATATTTGAATTAAGATAAAAGTAAACTTTTGAACATAAATATGTATTTATTTATTTAGTACAGACCTACTAATGTATAATAATCTATAATGTTATATATGTATGTATGTATTTTGTATTAATGTATATGTACGTCTTTCTACTCCTATAATTTTTTTTTCCATTTTCTACCCCGTTTCTCGTTTAAACTTCAAAACATCTATTAGAATTTATGACTAAAGTTTATATAAATAATAATAATAATAATATAGACTTGTCAAAATGTATAAAAGTAAACAAATTTGTTGTGTTGAAAAATATAAAAACAACAAAAAAAAATAGGAAAAATTGTATCCATATTTATGTACTACATTAAAATGCACACATAAAAGTACATACATACAAATATACATGTTTCGATGTAAGTATATAAAAATTTAAAAGGATAACCATCTGTTTACTGTATATTCTACTACATCTACTACCTCTAGTATGTACTACAAATGTATTTTACATCAAACATTTTAATTTATATTTTCATTTCATATTAATTTACCTTTATACATTTAAATTGTAACCATGAAACAATTTGAATATATGATATTATGTACATACTATAAAGGAGTATAACATAATATGTGGGGCGGTATGTAAAATTGTTCATTTTGATTTTATAACGTAATATGGTAAACACGCAAATTACAAAATCTCATAACTTTTATACATTCTAGTTCTGTTTGACAAAGTAATTTTTGATATGTACATATAGGTACACGGATGTATGTATATGACAATAAAAAAGGAAAAATTTATAACATTTCTATTATATTTCGAATAATTACGAAACTTTTATATGCAAAAAAAAATGTAATAAAAAGTTTGATAAAAATTTCATTTCAACAAAATAATGAATGATAATGAAAATACATACATATATGTATTTACATTTCATATTACATACAGGGTGATGCAAAAATTTATCAATTAAGATTTTCCGTAGTTTATGTCTTCTCTATTTGTGAATAAAATTCCATATTTTCTTATCCTTTTTCTGACAATACCCACAAATGCGTCTGATTGCGTCAATATTTCAGAAGATTTTGTGTTAAAGTTTCAAGAATATGAAAAATATTGCAAATATTTAATTGGTGTACACTCTGACTCATATACTGTGTACTTCGGATAATTTTCCTTGTTGAAAGTCAAAATCATAATCGAATCCAATATTCTGCCCATTTTCTCGCACATTATCCTTTAAAATATTTAAACAATAATTGTATTGATTTAAAGATAAATTTTTAATTTCCTAAATCAATTTCAGACAAATAAGCCTCACATCATAATTCCATCACCCTCATATATTATTCAAATAAATTCATTATCTTGGCTGTCATATGTTAATTTTTTGAATTTTGAATTTTTTGAATTCAGTTGACTGAATTCCAAAATACATTTTGCAGTTGAATTATGTTCCATATCGAATCGAAAAACCACGGTGTACGTAAATTATTTCAGAATATACCCACATGATAATGCATGTGTACTAGTTCGTGAATGTCAATTATACATTCACATAAATCAATTTTTTTACATTATCACTTTCGATAACTTTATAGAAGTATTTATGTAATTAAAAATTGATAATGCCTGCACTCTATTACATAATTATAAATAAGGACCATCTTTTCAGGATTTCATTTAAAAAATAATAATAACAATAAAAATCAAATATAAATTTATTTCACTCCATATATTTTCAAATTAATTTCAAATTCATTTAAATTGTATTTAAAGGTATATTATATATACGAACACGATATTATACAATATATACCCTAAATGTCAATGTAAATAAATACTTTACAAAGACAATTAAAGTGACTAACAAGATTTAACAAACTTAACCAATAACAAAAACAGATGACAACGACGACGACAAAAACAAAGAAAAACACAAAACACAAAACTTTATAACAAAAATTAAATGAGACAATTTTACTTAAAATTTGTGTGTGAAAAATATACATAAGAATAAATATACTGAACAGAAACATAAATGTAAATGAAGATGTGTAGGTATGTATAAGTGTATCATGGTACAAACGAAATGTCTACATATACTTATCTTTGGGAAATAATTAAATTCTAAAAAAAAAGAAATTTAAAACTTAATTTAAAGAAAATAACGAAAAAATATTAATTATTTTTTTTTCATGTCGTAATATTCATAGAAAATGCTCGTATTGTAACCTACACACATCTAGGTAGGTTTACTTATGCTTACAAAATATTT
Organism: Villa cingulata; assembly: GCA_951394055.1. Classification (NCBI taxonomy): domain Eukaryota; kingdom Metazoa; phylum Arthropoda; class Insecta; order Diptera; family Bombyliidae; genus Villa; species Villa cingulata. The sequence goes on along the minus strand of OX596021.1, from coordinate 3,715,088 downwards.
AAGAAAAAAAATATGTAGGTATTATTATGATCTCATAAATTAAATGAAAAATAGAATGAAAATTTATAAACATTTAAAAATAAATGAAATTAGATTAATTTTTATGATATAGTCTCTTACACTACTACTACGCACATAAATGAGCAGGTATACATGTATGTATAATAAAACAATAAAGATAAATACTGGAAAATTATTTTTCATGTTTGAAAAAAAAAAGGGAAAATAAATTCATTTTTAATATTCGTTGATTTCAATCCTGTTTTTGGTTGTTTTTCATTTTCTTTATTTTTTTTGCCAACTAAATTAAATTGTATTTAATGCTGATATGTAAATAATTTGTTATAGATAAGATTGTTTATATTTTTGTAATTTCTTATGAATTTTAAATTAAAATACACAAAAATGACTAAATAAAATACATAGGTAAATAAATATGAAAAAAAAAAAAAAAAAACGTAACGTAACGTTGAAGAAATATTGTTTTGTTTTTGAAATGTTATTTTTCATTTTTAAATAATTCCAGATTATATTAAAAAAAAATTGTAAGTAACTACGTGTGTATACATACAAATCATAGATGTATACATTGAGTATGTACATAAAAGAAACATTTTTTTTTTTGTTGAGTTTGAATATTTTGTTTTTCGTATTTACTTTGTTTTTTGTTTTGGCATTTTTAAAAAAAATTATGTATTTCATATAATTTTTAAAATGATTGTCTTTCCAGTTTTCATAATTTGATAAACAGAATTTTATATTGTTTTTCAATTTAAATTTTAATTAAGAAAGTTCTTTTTTCTTTATTTATTTATATCATTTCATTTTTAGAAACAAAAAAAATAAATAAAATGAAAAATTATGAAAAACAAAATTTATTATTACTCATTTAATTCAATATGCCCAAGTCGATCAAAAATTTTTCCCATCAGCAATGTACACCAGTAACTGATTACTGATGATAAACTGGATAATATGTATATCTGACATAAAATTACTGATCGGCGGTGCCATGGACTGAGTATCCGCGTGCACTTAATATATACTATATACATTTATGTATATATGTATATTTTTAAAATGAAATGAAAATTTAATTCAATATATTTCACATATACTCGTATACATATAAATAAGTAGGTATACTTATATATGTATATGTAAAAATTTTTAAATGAAAAATGAATATAAATTTATTTAAAAATAATAAATAAATAATGTATACAACTTGATACAACATACGACGAGTATAATTGTGTACAAACTTTTCAAGGAATTCAATTTTTAATGCTTCATTTCAAAAGAAATTTTTTTTTCCATTTTTCGTATAATATGTACCTACATATATGCGTACCCACACTTATATATACAACTTGAAATGTTGAAGGTTGATTCACATTGAACAAAATGAAATTTTGATATTGATTCGATGCAAAAAGATATATGTATAGACCATGCCATATATATGTATAATACACATTATGTATACAAGACCAATTTCTTTGAAATCCTTGAACCTTTTATACAAAATTCTATAGTTGTATTGTAAACGTAAACATAAAAATTAATAAATATACATACATACATATATAATGTATATACTTTTCTACATATTTTACTTTATTTTCTTTGGATAGGAAGAGGATCAGTTTGTATTCAATATTCTCTATTAGCACAAGTATATAAATGTACTTCAAAAGTCTTATATTACTTCATTGATTTTTGAATTTTGCACTTGTAAAATTTATATTTTGAAATATTTACGAGTACTGCACAATAAAAAATAGAATGTTTCACTTTTACATACTTTTTTATTTAAGTATATTGGTAATATATAACGTTCTCGAGAGGATCAATAGATCCATGTTTGAGGTTATGAGTACGTTGGCATAAAATATCAAATTCAATCCCACTGGGTAAACAATTGCCCTCAGACATGGAGAAATGTAAAATTTTTACATTGAAAAGACTCTTTCAGGCTATATAGGTCTGAGAAGAAATGCCAAAGACTTCAGAACATATCTTCTGTGAATACAAACTAAGTAGTGGTAATGAAAATGTTGTACCATCTAAATCAATGGTATCTACCATCCGATTTTGTTTGGCAGATCTCTAGACTATCAAATAAAAGGTGTGGGATATGAAAAATTTCAACAAGTCAAAATGTCATGCTTCTGTAACATATCCGCTCCTTCCATTTATACATCTATCAATCTGCCCAAACAAGTTCAGGTCCTCCAGCCAACACACTATCATCGCTCAAATCAATCGCTCGATGATAATTCGATCAGGAATTTACGCAGCAGTAATGATTACTGATGATTGACTGTATAATATACCTTGGACGGATAGAGGGAATTACTCGTGTACACTTGACTCCATACAGAACCTTCAATCCAATGAGTTTTTCATAAAAAAAAAATAGATAAACTCTCTGCCGATTTTTTAATTTTAAAATCCTATTTAATTTAAGCTTTCAATGCAATTAACATTTTAAAAATTAATTAAAGTATAGAATGATGAACACAGGGAAAAAAATATGTTACAAACAATGCTAGGAAAAATATGTACAAATCATTTTAAAAAAAAAATTGTTCATTATATAAATTGAAAAATGTTGATGTTAACATGTGAATGAGATGCACAAAATAATGTGAAAAATTTAATTTACATTTTTAATTAATCATTCAAATGTTTTGTATTTCTTATATGAAAAATAATGCTGGATAATAATCATTAATTAACAATTCACATACGATTACATATACATACACTTTTGTGAACAATGTACATACAAATACGAGTATTTCACAATACGAGTACCGTACATAAAAATCGGAAATTTATGTACATAAATTTTACATGTAATACAAGTACAAATTCTTTATATACATAGAACAAATATGTACTATATAATAAGTGAATAAAATTAATAAAAAAAAATCAAGCATCCGCCTTCTTAAATAAATTTTCATTTGATTTAGATAGAAAAAAAAAATTATTATCGAATGATGATTATAACAGAAAGAATAAGAAAACCATTTTATTTATTATTTACGATTGCATGAATTTCTTTGAAATTTCTTTTATCATGCAACTATATTACGTGTATGTAATGTAAATATGTAATATGTATAAGAGATATTACGACAACGATGATTATTTCAAAGTAATGACTCCGTATGTTCCAGATGATAAATTATTTTTCTCATGTACTAAGAATATATATGTATGTACTCTTATATGCATATGATGAATATGCGTAAATTTCATCTAATAAATTCTATACGTATATAAATGCTTTAAATATTTAATAATCGCATACTTGTAATATATGCTTGTATTCAATTCAATTTATTTGCATGTCAATAAAATAAAATGCTTTCAAACATTAAGAATACTTAATATGTAATATATTTTAAGAAAATTACAATATTCTATTCTATATACAAAATATTAACATGGGATTTTGAGAAATGCATTTATGTGTTTTAAAGTCTAAAAAAAATACATAAGTATTTGAACATGAATTATATAAATATGTGAGTCGGTATAATATTTTATATTTTTATATGGATACGTTTGTTTCATATGAGTAATAAAGAATTTATTTATATTTTGAAAAATTTCATGTACTACAAGTATAGGTACTTCAAATGAAAATTTGTAGAAATTGTATAACAAAATTAATTTAAATACAATTAAATCGACCTTTATTTAGTCCTCTTTGTGAATTATTATTATAAGTATCTTATCTAAATTGTATATCATACATACGAATATTTCTCATTTTAATATTGAAATACAGTAGACTACATATATGTACGTATATATACACACTACACATACGGTTACAGACATTACATAAAGTAATAATAAATATACCTATTTAAAAATTATAAAATCTTTCCATTATTCGAATACATTTTTTATGTGTAAGCAGATTATTATATTCATGTCATATACCTACTCATATGAAATAATAAGTAATTAAATAATGTACACCTACATAAATACATATAATGTATGTATATAAAATACAAATTCATGTATATACATATTATTTAATATTTTAAAACATTATCATGTACATTGTACAGGTACATCATATTTACTAAATATACTCGAGCAAGAAGAATCCATTTTCCTTGTTTGTTCATTAATTCAATATAATTTAGAAAATTTTAATTATTTATTTTACATTACAATTTTACGATAAAAATTGTCAAATCACTTTGCATGAATTCTTAATCCTATTTAAGCGATTAGAATATATGACTTAAATATTATTGAATCGGATGTCAAATAAGTATGTGTCTTCAATAACTCCGTCAGTGTTGAGTATGTGTATGTGATATCATACGGATATCTAGAGTCGCTTCTAGAGTTGTTTACTATCTTTGCTTTTCACTGCATTTCTATAATGAACTTCAATTATTGTATATGTGTTTGTTCATTACAGTGAGTGTGTTAAAAATCAAAATCAGAATATACCAGTAGGTATGTCCTTAAAGTTACACCTTAAACATATGAAGACTTTTTGATTGAATTAAAATTGAATTATAATTTGAATTGAAATTTACTAAAAAAATAAAATAAAAATATAATTTAAATTTTTCATTTAAAAAATTAAAATTAATTTTTCATACGATACGATAGAGCATCCATTATCCATTTTATTTATTTTTTTTTTTTTTCATTTTCAACTTTTTTTTATTTATTCTTTTTATATTATGTATTTTAATTTAATGCGTTGAATGTTTTTGCCTTCCTAATAAATAAATTTAATTGAAATACGAATACTATTAATGAATTAAATTGAAAATATTTAAAATTACTATGATATCATTATTATTATTTTTTTTTTAAATTTAATTTGTTTAAAAAAATGTAAAAAGTATGAACAGATAACTTTCTGTTATTCGAAACTTAATTATTTTTTAGTTAAAAATACTGTACTTATTTATGTACATATACTAACGTATATATGTATATGTATGTGACGTTCATTCATATGTCAATTTTCATTTATCAATTACAACATTCGATTCAATTATCCAGCATTGATGCAAAGTAATTTTTATGATTGTGGTGTGTGCATCAACATGTTGTACACCAAAAAAAAAATCATATTTCTACAATTAATGCACAAACAGTTTATGTATAAGTATTTATGAATGTGTACATGCATTATATGCATTCATTAAACATCAATTTGATTGATTAAATTAAGAATGATAAAATACTCATGATAATGGTGATATGATTCGAAATCAAAATAGCAAAAACATAAATTTTCAATTTTGAAATTCTTGTTTTTTAAAATCCAACTGTAATGTACATATATAGTTTGGCACATTCTAAATGCAATTAAATTAAAAATAATTTAGTTTTTTTTTTTTTTATTTATATCACAGTATGTATACTCATATTATGGACATTAAAATTGAATTTTGATTTTTTTTAAATCTAGATAGATAATATAAAACATAAAAAATTTAGTTGTAAGTTGTAATATGTTTAGTTGTAATATCATTATTATCAATGGCACTGGAATTGTGGCCATGGCCACTTTCAGATTTCGCCTTCACAGATTTATTTCGAGCTATTCCAGCTCCCTATAACTGTAATATATTTTCTGTACCATGCCGCACTGCATCCAACCATATTTTCATTTCACTTTACTATTAAGGACTTTCATCATTTCATCGATATTCTGTTCTCTTTCATTCTCACCATATTATACCTCATCCACAATAATTTTCTGAACTACATTACTTCGCACATTGACAGTGGACAGGCGACGTCATAAATTTGATAGTAGTGAAGTGACTTTCGTTCGAATGTGTTCAGTTGTCTGTCACTGCCATCGCACAATTGGGGTGACAGCGACAGCGTAATTAAATGGGACTTCTATTCTATTTTTCGGCGACAACGAGCCATCCCGACCTAGATTTTACAGTAGTAGTAATCTATTCGCAAGAAGAAAAAATGTAAAATTCATATATATTTTACGCTGCAGTTGCGCCCGAATTGTGCGAACTTTCGGCGATACTCTGTCGCTGTCGCCCGAATTGTGCGATGGGTGTCATTCTTACATCATCATTTAGTATTTCATTAACTCGGTTCTTTAAAATAATATGAGTCAAATTTTATAAAAACGATTCATACGAGTATACTCATTGTAATTACATAAATTTCACATTGATACACTTTCCTAACACAAAGACATATTTCATCGTTAATCCATTGTTAAATTAATTACTGGTAAAAATTCAAATTTTAATTTGTATTTAAATATTCAATAGAAAATATATATCAGATCTATAATTATTTAAAAAACCATGCAATCTTTTATGTCAAATTTTTTTTTTTAAAAAAAATAAATATTTTAAGGATGTTTAATTTTCTTTTTTACCAATTTTATGATAATGAGATTTGATTAATTAATGATGATTTAACGTTATACATATAGTTCTTTTTATATGTATTATGTACATCATAGAACTATGAAAAAACAAGATAAATTTATAAATTCTAAAATACTTATTTCTTGAAATTTTTAAATAATAATAATAATAATTTATCTTCCCACATAATTACTTGAGGGCTTCCCACACAAAAACTAGTGAATCGAATGAAAATCAAAGACAAAAATAAAATTTTATAAAATAATATTTAACTTTTTCTTATGCAAATTAAAATCCAAAATCAAAGAAAATTATATACAAAAGAAATATTAAAAGGTTTTGTATTTTATTTTTTACGTATTACATTGAAAATAAATTCTAAAGAATCGGCTGGTTTTTTTTTTTTATTTTCTATACAAAAGTGAAAATTTTAATTTTTTCTTTCTTCCCAATTATAAATTATTCCACTTTTTTTTATTATTCTTTCACATTCCCTTGTATTTTCAATTCTGTATTGTTAGTAAATGAGATTCTATTTGATATTTTTTTTTTCAAATTTATCTTACTGATAGGTAACGATTCTTTTATATGTACATGTGTGATTCTTTAATGAATTCTTAAAAAAAAAACAAAAAAAAAACCCACAATATAGAAAAAATAACTTCACTTTTCTTTTGTATCCCAACTCAACATTTTTTTTTTATTAATTTCTTCTTTGTTAACATCTAACTCGAGTAAATTCTTTTTAATTTTCTTTATTTGATTTTTATCAAGAAGAATAATATAACCTCATTTTTTCAGACTTATTAAATTTTAAAGTTTTAGGTACATATTACGCACAATCGTGTAGGCTCGTAAGTATGATTAAGAGTAAAATATCTCATCCCTATAAGACAAAACTTTTTCTTATTTCTAGATTTTTTAATTAACGGAGGATTAAACTATTTAAATGGTTCTTCTTTTAATTTTTTTTTAAACAAAAAGATCTTTATCCTAAAATAAATTTTAATTGTTAATTAATAATAATTTAAATATATAATTTAAAAAAAAATAAAAAAATGAAAAAAATTATTCAACTTACCTTTCCATCACTTTTCTTGTATGCATCATGAATTTTCCATATTAATTCTGGTCCAGCACATGCTGTCTGTTTACCAATTTCAAAATATTGTGTTATTGGATTATTATCGAATGGATTTTGTGGACCCGTTGTACCACTCTTAAATTTTGAGAACATAGTTGCTGCCGGCATACCATCGATTATTTTCGAGAATACAGCCGACAAACTAGCTTTCCGATTTTCTTCAATTTTTAAAATTTTTCCTATTTTACTTTTTCGATCAAATAATATCAATATCAATCATATATATATATATAAATTAAATATACGATATATGGGTTACATATGTACATATACAAAATTTATGAAATTATATAGTGTATATAGTGGTAGTAGTAGTATAACAAACAAACAAACAAAACAAACAAACCAAAAAAAAAAATATATGTATTTATAGATATGTAACAAGCAAACAAATACTATTATTTAGTTTTTTTTTATTTTTATTTTTTTTTTTTTGGATATAATTTATACGGGGACTTATATATGTATGCACATATAAATGTTTTAACTATCTTCACATACCACCAATCATCATTTGATTTTTTATAGTTGCTTTTATTGAATAATAGTCACTCATTTTTTGTTTATCTATCTGTCATCAATTAATTAGTTGTAATCGTATTTTCTTCGAATTTCGTTAACTCATACGTGTACATATTGTAAATGCTGATTTAATGTTAAACATATTTCTTTTTTCTTCTTCTTTTTTTTTAGGCACTAATTAGTAAGAACATGACTTTTGATTATTTTGATTAATTATGATTTCATTTAATTTCTTTTGATTTCTTTTGATTTCTTTTGATGATTTTACTGTTTTTTTTTTTTTTAAGATTAATTTTTATTTCTTTGTTTTGTTTGTTTTTCTTGGATTATTATTTTTTTAAATTTTTGTATATATGTAATTGTATTATGTACTTATAGGATATGTACTATGTACTCTCTATATATGTATGTATCTATAGTATCAAAACTATTAATTCTTTGTTTTTTTCTCTCTCCTATATTATTATTTTTATATATATATGTAAGTACATATATATAATTATGATAATATATTATGATATTCTTTTTATCATTTTTGTTTTACATTAAAACAGTTTTGATTTGATTAAAATAATTAAATATCTGAAAGTAAAAGAAAAAATAAAAATTAGAAAATTTTAAAAATATGGAATTCTTTGTATTTGATATCAACTCTTAAATGTGTATCTTTGCATTTAAGTCAAATTATTAACATGCATGAATACTCAATTCACAATACAAAAAAAAAAATTTATAAAATCATTTAAAAAACATTGTATAAACATAGTAACAAAAATTATTTCATTTTCATTCATACACATATCTTTGATACGAATATACGATATATACGAGTATGTGAAAAAAAAATAAAACAAGACACATCTGTTGCGTCATCATCATTACAATTTTATTGGGTAATAAAAAGTTATACTTATTATGAAGTTCATAAAAACAGACATAAATAACATATGCACTATATGAGGTACGTACAAGGAAATCGCAAAAGATGTAGACCAAGAGATATCTGGCGTAGAAGCACACTCACATAATTGTCAACAACAAATAAAACGTAGTCTGAAGCAAAAACTTTAGCCAACAACCGCGTGAGGTGGAGAGCTTTTGTTGAAGACCTATGCTCCCTAGCGGAGTGACAGGAAATGATGATGATGATATGATGATATGAGGTATACGTATGAGGACTATACCTATAGTACTAGAAACGTGTCAGAGTACATATATGTATGTATCATTATGCCCATCAATTTTACACATCAATGTTTATGTGATATTATATGAGTATGTAGTTTAATAATCGTTTTACTTTTATTCATTTCAAAAGAAAAATAAAATTTCATCATCATGAATCAGCCTTTTTAACTACAACCACAAAACTATTACAATTCATTAGCTATAAATGATAATAATTTAAAATATTCCAGTGTATACGAATTAATGTACTATACACATTAATATATACTTTAGTGTGAAATATTTTGATAAATTTAATTTTAAATCAATTTGAAAATTTATAATTGGCATTCAGAAAATAAATTTCTACAAAAAATTACATGAAAAAAAAATTTAATTCACACAATCTCAGCATTAAAACACATTACCTATATATACTCGTAGATACGAGATACCGCAGCATGGCAGCATGTTATTTATACGGTATTATGCTTTATAAGAATGTACATGTATTTTTTGCCTTTAATTAAATTGATTGAATTGATTTAATTTTACAAAATTTTTTTTCTTCGTTTCTTGCAGTTATTTAACACACAATGATATACTATATCGTATCAAATGTTATTCAATTATTTTTCTTACTTTAAATTGTAGAAAGAAAAAAAATAAAATTACAGCACACAACCAATCACTTTTTAAGATTATGTAGAGAAATAGTAGTGTAGTAGTAGTAGTAATAGGAGTAGTATTAGTAGAAAAAAGTAGTGACAGTGATAGTAGAGGTCCAGTCAGTCATTTAATCAATTCAATTTAATTTTTTTTTTACTCTCTTCCTTTCTCTGAATGAATATAATGCTACTTATTTTCCTGGAAAATACAGTGTACTATCGTCATAAATAACATGATACGATATATACAAAACAAAATAAAAAATAAAATTAAAATACAGAAAAAATGTATATAAAGAGGAACGGAGTACATATTACAAGGATATTATTATTGTGAAAAAGCAACCAACAACAATATAATAGTCACAAAATACACACACACACATACATAAAAAGAGAGATATACATTCATAATGTAAAGAAGAATAAAAGAAGAACAAAAATAATACAACGTATATACAACTGAAAAAAATTTATGCATTGTAACGTTAACTATTCATTTAGTTTGTCTTTTGTAAAAATAATATCCTTTGTAACAGGTGTTTTTATCTCGCTGAAAAGCAAAACAAAAATGAAAACAATAAACAAAAGTAAAAAAATAAAAATGAAAAATATAAAACAAATTTAGATCCTTTTGATCTTAGCATCATTACGTGATGTTGCAACTATTATACTTTTTCAATTAGTATACGTATATAATACATAAAAAAAATTTTTTATACATTGCATAGTAAACAATATTTTATGGAGTGTATCCTTTTATACATATTTAACATATGAAATACGCGTTAAAATGAAAAAATATTTTTTTTAATAAATGTTAAGTTCCTTGTTTTTTGTAATTTTTATTTAATACGAAAAATTAAATTATAAGGTCCATTTTTTACATACCACTTTATTATATATCTAGGTATTTACATATTTAAATAATAAAAAAGGGTATTACACACACATAAATTAAAACAGAAAAAAACGTTCATACATTTACATCATACTAATAGCATTTCGAGCTTACTTCTCTACTCTGAAAATACTCTAAACAGTGGAGATTTACTATCACGATATTACCACAGCTATTACTGTATTCATAGTATACGCTGTGAAAGTACACAGAGTCGGTTTTAGCCTCTTGTACCGTGCAGTACCTAATATACACAAAAAAATAAGAAGAAAAACTAATATTCGCGTATCTTTCTACTTTTCTTTCTACTTTTGCTACTTCATCTCAAATACTCAACAAGAGTTAAATGACCACGTTTGTTTACACATGAAAATGTAGGTTAAAACATTAATCGGTTTTTCTTAAAAGCACTGATCTTGTTTCAATTCAATCTAAAATTCCGCTCCGTACTCGCCTACTACAGTGCAGTACATTATTTACACAAGAAAAGTAGAAGAAAAAGTATTTTTCTACTTTTCCTTTTACTGCTAGTAGTTTTTCTTCTCCTTGCTAGTAGTCTTCTCCTTTTCTTGTGTAGACTATGTACTACTACAGTAGGAGTGTACGAAGAATTTCAGATTGAAGTGAAACTAGAGCTAGAAACCGATAATTGTTTTGACCTATTTTCATTTGTAAACAAATATGATCCTTCAACTATTGAGTATTTGAGACAACGAATCAGAAGTAGAAAGTAAAGTAGCTAGAAAGATACGCGAATAGTATTATATTTTCTTCTACTTTTCTTGTGTACGTTATACACTGCACTTTAGTTGGCGAGTACAGAGAAGAATTTCAGATCAAAAATAGACTTGATCCGTGTATTTTGTTGAAAGTGAATCAATCATACCAGGTCATACTGCTTCGAATTATATAATAAAATATGAGTAAATGAGTGTGTGTATATAATTTTATATTCACGTACAGAGTTATTATATACTGAAGACGACATTTATGGCATACTTTTTAAGTCGTGAACCATATTTCTTCGTATAAGTATTTATTATACGAAAATTTTAAGAAAATATTTTTTTTACTGTAATTTGTAAAATTAATTTCCTAAAAACGGATATAGGATTTTCATTCTGTCCTTGTTCGTGCCCTCGAGATTTGCGTCCATTTTTAGTAAATTATTTCAATCTATAAGAGAACTGCGGGTATGATAGTACGAGTAGTATTTCGCACATCATATGTAGGTATACATTTTTGAATTTTCATTTTGAAACTTCGAGTGGTTTTTAGGGAAATCCTACACTTAATTGCGATATAGCCTATCCACACCTTCTAATAATAATATTTTCTTATATACTGTATTTCTAAATTCTTAAAATTTAGCACACTCCCCATTATACATTTATACAGACTTTTCATTCTATCCACGTATTTACTTTTGATAAATATCTACGTAACTCGTTATATTAAAGTCGTAAATTTATTTACATGCTCTAACATCGGTCTATATACGAAAGTATATACATTACACACAGCGCCGGATTTCAATTTTTGGTGCCCTAGGTTTTTAAAGAAAATGGTGCCCTAGTTTTTTATTTTATATTGTTTTTTTATTTAAAATAAAATAATTACAATTTTTAATTTATATTTAATGGCTAAAACACTGTTTTCTTGACTTTTAATAGCGAAATCTTTAATAATGTCATTAAAATCGATTTCACGTAGTAGATCACTTTCGATGCAAAGAAATGATAATGCATCCAATCTTTCCTGCTTCATCATAGTACGAAAAGGATTTTTTAATCTCTTGAGTTGTGAAAATGATCTTTCTGCCGTACAATTTGTAACCATCAAACTCTAAAATATACGTAATGCAATCTCTACGTTTGGAAAAGCTGATGTTAATTTATCTTTTTTTTTTTGCGAAATAATATATTTTATTTTTTTTTTCATTTTGAATTATTTTTTACAATGGTTGGTGCCCCCTTCTCGGTGATGCCCTAAGCCTGTGCCTTGTGTGCCTTACTATAATCCATGACTGATTACACAAAAAGAAAAATACAAAAATCAAAAATTCAAAGGAAAAAATATTCTAATGTTACTTTTACTTTTACGAAGAAATGAAATGATGATGAAAACCGATAAATAAAATTTTCGAAAATATTAATATTACATATACGAACACAAAAAAAAATAACATAATAATGTATTTTCTTGTGAATAAATTATTCTCTTTATCATATATCATATGTATGTACATGTACATATGTGATATGTGTATAGAGTATACAAGATGATTGATTCAGAATGGTATGTCTCAAGAGCAGTATCCCAATATGTTATACATCACATCAAGGCAAACAAAATATCTACGTGTATATGGTGTGAGGAGAAGGTCTATTTCAACCATTTAGTCATCAGAAAAAGAAAAGGTATGAAAAATTTTGTGGTTCATATAATATGTTGAATACTCTTCAACTGATGCTGTACAACAACAACATTTGAAACCGTCGGCGTAATATTCAATTGAACAAAAAATACAAGTAAATAAATAAAAAAAAATGTTTTAAAAAATATTACTTAAATTTCATGAAAATTATTTTGAATTTTAGAATACAGTTAACGTGAGAATTCGAGAAATCATAGAAATAAAAATTCAACGAAATTATTCAAAGGGTTATTTTCATTTTTACGTTTTTTTTATTTTGTTTTTTATTGCTTTCATCGTTTTCTATCTTTCCTCGTTCTATTCTTCTTCTTCAATCTTTCGTTTGGATTAATTCAGAAATTTTAAAACATGGAATAAAATAAAATATTATATTCTTTTAGATTATTTTTAAATGAAATACTGATAGATAGGATATATTTTAGAGTACCTATATTTGAATTTTTAAGTAAGAATATAATCTATGTACTTACATTATGTACATATACATACATACACTCGAATTTTATTTTCGATTATATAAGTAAAACATAAAAACATTACATATTATAACTTTACATAAAAAATTAAAGAACTTTTGACATTATTCTTTATCCCGTCCCTTTCTCATAATACTCATATCTCATCATCATCATCATCATACATGTCACATTTCACTTTTTATGCTACTTTTCAAAAATAATATTTTTTAAAAATAAAAATAAAAAATCAACAAAGTTTTGTGTTAGATTAGAATCTGTTGTCAAGGATAAATTCAGTAGTAATACTTAATGTACGTACATTATGTATATATTTATGTATTTATCTAAATGTACTCGTCTCGTATACATAACGTACATATGTACAATCAACATATCCTTTATTTTGTTGTTTTTAAAATTTTTACCATTTTGCATACTATCAATACTATACATAACTTTACATAAATAAAAAAGGATACATATGTGCATGTATGCGTAAAAAATTAAATATGACTTGAATATATCTAGAATAAATGAATAAAAAGTATCAATGAATATTTTAATATAAATATACTCGTATGTATGTACATATGTAGAATTATATGTTCAAACATATATATGTAAATACTGTGCACGTTCATATATCAAGAAAAAAAAAATATCTGAAATGCAAATTGTATAAGAAAACATTTGAATTAACTGTACGATCCTATAAGGTCCTTTTTTCATTTATTATTACATTTATATTTATTTATCTTTCTTGATTATCCAAAATTATATATTATGTATATACATACTCATATTTGACAATATTAATTTAAAATCTGTCTGCAAAAATATGAATTTATATTATGTCGCTATTATGAAAAAATAATGTAAATATAAAAAGGATATTAATAAATTTCGTACACTGAATAAAAAGGATCAAGTAGACAATCAAAATAATCGAATACCTCATCTAATTAAATTTCTTCGTAAATTTCAGTTGAAGAGAAGAATTTCGACTAGACGTTTAGATATTGGAACAATCAAATGTATTCTGATACAGAGAGATGGTCAGAAATGGTCAGAAACTTAAACTAAAAGCGATGCTCCCCACAATCATCATACAAAATACGACACTGACAACTCCCAGGGTGATTAAATGAAGTTCACAATCACATCACAAGTATCATATCCAAACATTGTACGCAGTCTAAATTCCTATACATACAGTCCTTTCCTATACTTCGTTGATGAAAGGAAAAAGAAAATCCAAAGATTCCTCTCTGTGACTAATATTGTGCTAATAGTGACGTGGTAAATATATACCTACACGACAAATAATCCTGTCAAAAAAAGTCGTCACGAAATTTGTTGGTTATAATAAAAGTTTAACAGAAAATAGTTAGTAGAATTCTTGAAATAGACTATTATGCCATTAAAGGAAAAGTTAAATAATAATAAAAAAAAAAATACTAATTAACTGCAGTTGAAAAGTTTTTATTAATTGCATTCTCCCCAACGATATGTAAAATGATTGTAACGTAATATAATACATAATTTTTGTCAATTAATCAAAAGTTTTACTTTTACATTTTATGATTAATTGATAAAAATTCTGTAGCACTTCATTAAAATATCTTATTATCTTAAGAATGATGTATGTATTACAAAAATTATTTGAAAATTTTAAAAAATAAAAATTTAATCGAATAATTTGAAAGTATACGTGTAATTATATCAAAATTCAAGATCATAGTATAAGGTGTCTAGCTATTATAGTATATACTCGTTCTCGTAGTATATAGTATGTACATCCCTATCACTGTTTGTTAATGACTCTTCAAAATAAAGTTTAAATTATTATATAAATGAACTTATTTAGTTTACTGATAGAGACATAATACAAGCGACTATATATATAAATAGAGAGGAAAATGTACATATGTATGTGTGTATTAGAAAAATACAATTTAACGTAAATGTCACTCTAATTGTTATTACAATCAGTGAAATGTTAAAAGTATAAAATGTGAAAATTCAGCAAAAATATATGTGTGTAAAACATAGATACATATACGAGCATATAATGTATATGTACGGGTATAGTATGTATACGAAAAATAATGATTATTATAACGTCAAGATAAGATATATGTAGATAAAAATCACATAAAATTATCATAAAAATGAAAAATAAATAACTGACATCTGAAAAATTTGCCTAATTTTTTTTATATTTATGTGATTTTTTATTATTATTATTATTATTATTCTTCTATATTATTTGTGATCTTAAATATATAATATATATCTATGCATAAATACATTCATAATATCTATACATAAATGATAAATATATGATATGTAGTATGTGTATGAGTATTTACCTTTTTAAAAGACAGGTGTACGAGTATTTTATATAATACTCGTAGGATATTTTCATATTGTATGTAATACCTATGTAATGTAAATATATACATTGACAATTTATTTTTCGCTTTCATTTTTCATCTTTGGATTTTTCGTTTACGCGATTTGAATAAAATGAAATGAACGGAAGAAAATTCAATTTCTAATAATATATAAAAGTCAATTTTTTATTTTTTTCCATTCATTGTTTTTTTTTTGTTATCTTCGTTGTAAAAATGTTATTAAAATTAGTTAGCATAAAATCAAAAAAAAGATAAAAATCAAAAATTGTTATATGATTGCCTTTAGCATATTTTTGTAAACGTGTATAATAATCTTCCCACTCTTAAATCATATCATACTCATACAAATATATGTACATACATACATATATACATAATATTATCCTATAATTATTATTTGTGTTTATTTTTTGTACCATTATTTGAAAAATGACTTGTTTCCACGCTCTATTTCAATGTACACAAACAAATACATACAAATACATCTATTACAAAGGTGTTATTTTTTAACTGTTTGTATAGATGTATATATACCGACATGTACACCTACACATACTCGTATATATAAATATAATGATACAAATTTATGATTGAAATTCCTGATTTAGAAATACGATGATATAACAATGAAAAAAAAAAAATTTATAAAAAAGAAATTCTTAAATCCTTAAGAGACTTCATTTCATGTAAATCAGTTTTTTTTTTTTTTTTTTTTTGAAAATTTCCAATTTTGTTCATTCATCAATTTATGTACCACAATTCATGATTTAGTTACCATTACGTACACATGTATATGTAAAATGATGTGTGAAGGTTAAATGCAAAATTAGAAATTTAAACAACAAAAAAGAAATTATAATGAAAAAATACATATAGGTATTACAAAGAATTCCTATATGATCCTGTAAATTATATACTATTCATTCAGTTATAAAGTTTAGAAAATTGAAATTCTCTGAACAGATAAATAATGTACACGAATATACGAGTACGTTACACATATGTAAGTATGTACATATGATTTAATCAATAGGGATTTCCTATACAAAAATTAATGGTTGAATATATATATGTATTTTAGATTGTTCACAAAACGAATTTTAAAAGTAAAAAATAAAAAAATACAAAAAATTAAAAAACCCACACACATATTTTTAAATAAAATTTAAATTTATACACTTTAGATACATATACGAGTATATTACAGGAAATTACTTCCCAAAGTTATTTATTCTGTAAAAATTGTAAAATTTCAAAAAAAAAAAAAAAAAAAACAAGAACAAAAGCAAAAACACAAAAATAATTGTATTTGTTACTACAGGATCAATGTGTACGTCCATATACATATACATGCATACAATTCGTTGATATTGTAACAAATAAATAATGTACAATTTAAAATTTGTCGTAAAAGCTAAAAACAAAATTAAAAAAATGACAATGGCTGGCAATATGCGTGGGCGGGTAGATACTTTAATTTTGTTCGTGATAAATTACTAAAACCACTTCAATTTTTTTTTACACAATATCCGTCTAAATTGAATTGTTATATTCAGTCCAGTACCTGCACACATTTTGTATTTTTTTTATTATCTTATAAATTGAAGGACATTTTTAACTAAATGAAAATAATATTTTAATAGAGACATTTTTTGTTTCTTTTTTTTTGGTTTAGACTCGACAAAAATAATAAAACAATTCACAAAAATAAAAAATTGTGAAAAGGTTTACTGCTCGTATATCACTATCTATCAACAAAAAGGATCCCAAATTTTTATCTCTATATAGCATTCTAATAATGTTTTTTTTTTATTTGAAAATATAAATTATAATTTTTTCTTTTTTTTTTGGGTTTATTTTTAAGCTCATTCTCTAAATTTCAAATATAACAACCACATATTATGGTATATACTCGTATATAAATGATAAATTTCTTATACATTGAACATTTAAAATCCTCCCGCATATGTAATCTCATGTATATATCCTATAATATTCTTTAATGTTTGTCCATTTTTATTCTTTTCAAAACAACATATACGTAAAGAGCGCGGATAGAGCATATATGTATAAGTATGTATATAAAAGTTAACATGAATCTATTAAAGGTTTATTTGATTTTCTGACATTTTTTTAATCCTCTCATCCACACTTTGTGTATATGAAATGTATGAATAATGTTACATATTTTTCGCTATATACTTTTATACATATGTAGTTATATTATTTTACATTTCAATGTTATTTTATTTTGCTTCATTTCTAAAAATAATATTACACAGTATACCGTATGTTATTTCCCTAGAAAAATAAACAATAAAAATAATGACAGAATTCCGATACATTTTATTTTTTCACATTGAATATACGAGTAATATGTACGAGTATGTAAGGATATATAAGTAAGTGATCAACTTGTATGAGGATATTATTTACATTTTACTCTCGTATTTTTTTATATTATTTTTAACGATATTGTGCGTATATACATTTGTACACATAAATTCAAACTTTCACTTTACATAAATATGTACGCACTCGTATGTACATATGTATATACTTTTTTCACAATTTATATGTACATAACATAGATACGTCGATTATACATATACATTTATGTAAACATGTCCTAGAACTTATGTTTCCTTAATTTCTATATTCAAAAGAAAAATATATATTTTTTTTTTCTTTTCTTAACAGAACTATTATACAAGATTCTATAATATAAATTCTAGTATGTTTCTTTTTTGTTTGCCAAATTGAAGCAAAATAAAAAAATACAAAATTATAGATTCTTCTAAATCGATTTCAATCGTGTAAATCGTAATTTGATAGTTCTTTTCATGTCAATCCTTTCCGTTTCATTAAAAGAAAAAAAAAGTAAATGAAAATAAAAATAAAATCAATAATTTAAAGGGATGTTTCAAAATGAATTTACTTTTCTCTTTCATTTCTTTTTAGATATTTTTTTATTTTTCTCCTTTTTTTTATTATTCTAAACAAACGTTTTATTATGTGTGCAAGTTTATTTTCAAAAATATAAATTCTCTATATATGATAGATGCGAATGTGTATACTTCCTATATATATATAGTATATGCCAAATAGATACCCACTTGTTTGATTTTTTTTTTCTATTCTAAGAAAAAAATTGAATATTCTTCTCCCATGAATGTTATGTATGTATGTCATGTAAAAGTATAGATACATTTTGATTTGGTAGTAAATATTTTTCTATATACTTATAACTATATATACGCAGAGAGAAAATCATCCACAAAAAAAAAAAAAAAAAACAAAATTTGCACAACATAAAAATGAAATGGTAACATTGAATTTTCATTAATACTATACGGTATATAGCCGTACCGTATATCGTACTCTTTAAAAAAAAAAAAACAAATACACTGCACACCTTTTATAGATGGTACACATATTGAATTATACACAAACCTACAAAAATACTCATCTCATATCTATGTGTGTATTTACAAGGATATATACTATCTACGAGTATTTAGAAAAAGAGGAAAAAATATAAATTTTTATCTTTTCCTAAAGGCATCATAAAATCGTAATAATGATATTTTTCTGTTAGATGTGTAACATTCATACATATGTGCATATCATATGTATGTATATAGAATATACGGATGTATAAAATATACTTGCATATCCTTATTTGTATCTACTTAAATGTACTGAGAATAAATTCAATTATTGATAATAATATTAAAGCAATTTAAAAAATAAAATATTATCTTTAAGGATATCAATTATGATAAAATCTGTGTATATACCTCCATCTAAATATTATGTTACACACACATTCTATGTAATATATATGTAATATACGAATAAAAAAGTGTGTAATAATAAGATATACATATACATACGAGTATGTATACTTAAACCTATGAATGAATGATGGATAAATTTATTTAATTCTTTTTTTTTTTTGCTTTTTAAATTTCAAGATAAAAACGAATTATCGATGATACGATAATCACATATGTATATAAATACTACACAAATAATATATCATTTTGTCTTTGAATTTGATTGAATAAAAAAAATAAAATTTATAGAGATATAAATTCGAAAATTATTCAAAATTCAATTTGTATATACGAATACGAATATATGTATGTATGTATACAAATTATATACGTAGATACATATGTTTATTTTTAGATATTTTTCAATTTGATGAAAATTGTTTTGATTATTATGAACGCGACCTTATGAATTATTTAAACGAATTGATACAATAATGCAAAAATATAAAAATTTACAATCATCCATTCACACAAAAATGATACAACCGAGTACTATTTCTACTATTGTATAAATCTTTCTAAAAATTTAACCATGAAATAAATACAAATTATATTTGCGGTAATAAATTTAAAATTCTGTTCTGATTTTAAAGCATTTCATTCAAAAAGAGATTAAGAAAGAACCTTCATATATGTATTTTCGAAAAATTATTATTTATTTATGTACATTACACTTAAATCATCATTATCACATATGTATTTCTCATGAATTACATTACACATAATGATGACATATGTGTATGTACGACTGTACGAGTAATAATAGTTGTTAAGAATCTATTGACATAGAAATTTAATCAGATCCATACATATTATTATACTGATGGTCGTTTTACGACAACGACAATTTATATCATTTGAAATAAGTATGTTAATAAAAATGTTTAATATATTCAATTGTTTTGTATATATTTTGTCACGATATGTAGTATATAGCTACCTATTATATCATCATACTTAATACACATTTGTATTAAAAGAAAATAAAACAATACATGAATTGATTACATTCCTTGGATGATTTGTTACGATTTTGTTTACGTACAAATACGTGATGGCGTCTTTTTCATATTATACACAAACAAGAATTTTCAAATTTGTAGAATTTCTCTTCACATTTTTTTATGATTTTATGAATAAAATTTTTAAATTGGGTCATTGCTTTATTGATAGTCATAAGTACAGTGCTATAAAAAATACATAGCATCATCTCATATTTCGTCTCAAATCATAAAGTTCTTGTGTCCTACAGGAAAATTAAAAAAATTAATAAAATTAAAATGTAAAAAGTTTAAATTGAAATTTTATCTTTTATCGAAGAATCTGTATCCTTGAGAAGTATGACAATATCATTTATTTATTTAGACATGACCAGTTCAAAGCTAAGGCGTTATAATTTTTGAAAGTGTTTGGAAAAATCTGAGCGACAAAGTTTCTTAAAGAAAACCTCAGACTGTTGCTGGTTATTGATTATCAAAGGAACTATCTTTTCAACTTCTACATAGCTTAATACATACTTTTGTTTTTAAAATATTCAAATAAAATTTTATTCTTATTAAATTTAGATTTTCTATATATTTTAATTTTGATAAAAAAAAATTTAAAAAGATGACACGAGATTATCTCAAAAAATTTTTCATATAACTGTAGATACTTTCAAAACTATAACAAAACAAAATACATATATCTATAAACAAAAAAAAAATACGATAAAGGAAAAGGAGTAGTATATAAATATTAGAATTTGCTCTAGGATAATCATAAAATATTGAATATTGTTTTCAATTTAGTTTTAAATAATTTTGAATATTTTAAATTTATTTCATTTTGAATATCATACATAAGGTACTACCGTACTACGTGTATAACATACAAGATACAAATACTTATGTATACAGAAAATACATATTTTATTTTATTCATATTAATTCATAATATATTAACTATATATATGTAAATGTATGTATATGTATGGATGTTTTTAATTTAAATAATTCCCGAACCATTGGCATGGAATATTCAAATAACTGTAAAATGAATTGAATAATTTATTTTTGAAAATCATATTTATATTTTAAAGTTTAAATAACCGAAAATAATATTTTAGGAACATAACAAATTTAGTCTATACGACTACCAAAATATACTATGTTTGCATTTATAAAGGATTTTACTATTTAAACGTAAATATATAGTATGTACGTACTTATTTCCTTTCAATTTTCAAAACACTCACTAAGAAAATTAATCATTTTTCCGCTTAAAAACAAATCTATTGTTATCTTAATATTTATTTCACATTAATGAACTAAAAAAAAAAAAAAAATTAACAATCCTCATGCACGAATTCTATTAAGATTTTCATAATATTTAATATTAGATTAGCTGATAAATTTGATTAAATATTAATTTTTTTTTGCATAGGATAAATATAAATATTAGATATTTATTATTTTAAATTTTTTGAAAATATTATATAGATATGTATGTATATAATTGGCACATAATTTGTTTTTCATTTTTTTTTTTTTACATTTGTTAAATAATGTACAAGAGTATTATTTGAATATTTTAATGTATTATTCATGTATGTGAATATTTCACTTCACTTCACTTATTTTATTTGTTTTACTTGTTGTATTTTTCACTTTGTTTTGTGAAAAAATTATTTTTTCTGTTTGTTTATTTATTTATTTTTTTTTTCGGTTACACATTATGAATTTCAATCCAATTTCATATGTCAACTCTAAGACATTTGTATTATTGATTATAATATAATGTACTTTCGAGAAAATACAATTTCATATAAAATAATGTATCACAAATGATGAATATATTCTCATATAACCCACGTACATACATACACAAACACACATTTTATACATATTATTTGCTCATATTATATACGAATATAATTTACCTATATACATCAAAATAAAAAAAAAATAAATAAATAAAATCTACAAACAAATCCATATGGAATTGTATAATGACACTAATTAAATTTATATAAAAATAACCTAATAATAATACATTTTCTTATAAAGGTTTTACTTTCTTTTTTTTTACATAATATATTTTTGGAAAGAATATACTCATACAAATACATACATATATACATACTTCAAAACTACATAATATATATATACTCGTATATTTGTATATTAACATTTTTTGTTTTCCCTTTCTGATAAATATCTACATATTTCCTTCTTTATTTTATTCAATTTGACAAAATAAAATTTTTGCATTTTTTTGTTCTTTCATATACACGCATACTATTATTCATATACATATATATATTCATGTCAATTATACGAAAAATATTATAATACATACAAATAGATACATATACCGTATACATAATATACTTGTTTGTCTGTCAAATAATTTGACTAGAAAATTAATTACATTTCGTACATATACTTATATCTTATATGTATGTATCGTTACCGTATATTCTTTCTGTGTGTGCGTATTTAAAATTTGCCATGCATAACATCAATTATTTACCATTTTCAGTTAATAATGAAATATACCGACCGAATAAAATTTTATTTTTGTATATACCTACATATATATGTACATACTTTATGTATACCATATCTATGAGCTGAAAGTATGTAAGTATAGGTACTATATATGTTTATTACATTTTCATTTCTATGTAGTATTTATTAATTTGTATTTTTAGCTTCATATTCATACTCTATTCTATATACAACATTAAATCATCAATACATTCAATGAAAAGTGAAGCTCTCTCACTCTCTCCCTCTTCAATATTTCATTTCAATTATCGTTAAAATTTCATTTTCTGACTATTGAATTGTATGTAAGTACATATATACGTATATACTCGGTATTTAACATCCTACACATTTACGTATATTTATATAATTTCAAAGGATCATATAACAACATCATAATATAAGAGCAAATAAGAGAGAACCGTCAACAAGATTATTATTGAATGATTTAAAACATAATGAAAATATAAAAATAAAAACAAAATAAATAATTAAGGATATTCATTATAAATAAAACTAAAAAGGAAATAACTAAAAGGTATACAATTACTAATATATTTATTATTAAATTATAATAAATTATTTAGCTCATCATTTAAATTGTTTTATTGTTTTTTTTTTTTTTTCTTGTTTTTTGCTAAAAATAATCTGATAATATATGTATGTATAAATGTAGATTTTCTTATGTCAACAGGAAAATAGATTTTAAATTATATGATACAGATATAGGTATAGATAGAAAATAAATAGCAGAAATCAAATTTTCTTTTTTCATTAATTAAGCTCAGTCAGATCTAAATATGGGCTGTTACGCTATAAAGAAAAATAATAAATAGAAAAAATGGTATGTGGGTGCATATTAATTGGTACTTGTATGGATTGTTCTTTAAATAAAAATACATAAATCAAATTTTTTACTTTTTCATCATTTAAAATTCATTTTCATTATTATTTCAATCATTATAGAGTTTAAAATAATTTTGAAAAAAAAAAAATTATGCTTGCTGGTAATTAAAAAATTCAAAATAAAATCACTATTACTATTATTATTATTATTGAATTTCTGATTTCAAATGAATGAAGGAAAATGTACAAGTAGCTATACATACCAACACATGAATTATATTCAGTTCTTATAAGTATAGCATTACATATTCGATAGTACTAATTAAATATAATTTTTGTATAATATAATTGAAATTACATATATATTTTGCCACATTTATATAACCACAAAAATACATTACTATATTACATACGTAAATTTATAATTTAAGATACGATATTAAGAAGTATTATCATGAATTACATAAAATCATTAAATTGAAAATATCATATAATTATTCACATAAATGTATTGTATCTAACATCTAAGTACTCGTAGTTATTACTATCGTACAGTTTCACTTACATAACTTAACTTGTAATTATAATTAAATATCAAATTTGAAAATGGTATTTGAAAATACATACCAAAAATAAATATTTACTTCTTGCTATACATATACATACATATTTGAATATGTACTCATTCTCGTTCGTATGTTCATCGTATTATGTATATAATACACTTGAAACTTTTGCAATTTTGTATATCATTAAAAAACAAACAAAAAAAGAAAAAAATAATAATTCTCTAATTAGAACTGATTTATATTACACATATTAAGTATTTGGGTTTGATTCGAGTTTATAATTTGATATTTGATACGTATTTGGACTATAAAATAATTTTCAAGTACTTATATTTGCATTATGCACTACAATAAATTATTACATACTTCAATCTTGATGATATGTAAATGTATATTACATTACATACTCTTATGTACATGTGTTATATGCTAAATTAAAAATGTTTAATGAAAAAATTTCAACATTTTATGTATATATTATATGGATATAAGAATGTAAGAGTTTAAGAATTTAAGTGTAGTTATTAATTATTTACATTACATTACTTACATAAATTTTATGCGTTTATGATAATTTTTATTAAATTCATTTTGAATAAACAAACCAATAACATATCAAATTTTCCATTCAATTATATTTATGGTAAAGTAAAAATAAATACAAAAATATATTTGCATTTACATATTACATACGAGTATTTAAGTAGTCATTGATGTACATTATATTATAAAAATCATCACTTATAAGTATGATTTACAGAAATTTATTTATAAATAAAAATTATTATACAAATGTTAAATTTTAAAATTATTGATAAGTATTAGTTTAATGAAAAATTATATATACACCAATTACAGCGTCGTTAAATACGAATCTAAGTATGCTACATCTAAGAGTATAAGTACAAATAATTTTTAATTATTATTTTCATAAATATTACGTAGGTACATACTTACTATTTCTTACTCACACAGAGGATGTTATAATTTCATAAAGATCTAAGTATAAAAAATTAGGTAACTTTAAAATATTTCTATATCTATAAATCCATCTATCTATCTAAAAACTCATTTAGACTTTCCACTGATCTTTATTTTTTCTCACTTATTCTTTACATGGCATCTCCATTAGCATTTTCTGTTAGACAGAAATGTTATGACAGCTATCTTGACATCAATATTTTTGTTAACATTTTTTGAATGTTGGGATTTTTCTGTTAAGACATTTTATTATTTAAAATGGCATTAAATGATAAACAGTGTTCAGCAATTAAAATTTTAAAAGTTTTAGAAAATTTGGAAAAGTCAGAGTTAGAAGAAATCAGAAAACTAAGGAAAAGAAAATTTTGGGTTAATCCTTTTTTAGCTAAAAGACATAAATACGATATTGATGAACATTTATTGAAAGATATTCTTTGGGTTGAAAATGAAAATGACGGCTATTTCAATAACTTTTGTAGATTAAATAAAGATGATTTTGAGAAGCTTTTGATTTTGGTAGGTTAAAATAAATAAATTATGAAAATAAATTATAACATAGCTTTTTAACTATAATTTTCACTTTTAGGTTTTACCATCTATAGAAAAAAAAACAACAAAATTCAGAGAATCTATTTCAGCAAGAACCCGTTTAGCTATAACTTTAAGATTTATTGCCAGTGGAGATTCCTATCATTCTTTAGAATATTTAACAAGAGTATCGAGAAAAACAATTAGTAAATTCATATGTCAAGTTTTGAATGCTATATATGATGCATTACAACCTAAATATTTGAAAGTGAGTTTTATTATTTTGTGTCAGTCATAAATATAGAAATCGTGTTTTTCAGATGCTACAAACTGAAGATGAATGGACCAATGTAGCAAAAGAATTCGATTCAATTTGGGACTTTCCTCATTGCTTGGGTGCAATTGATGGGAAGCATATAAGAATAAAATGTCCACCGCAATCACACTCGGATTTTTATAATTATAAAGGTTTTTTTAGTGTAGTGTTATTGGCAGTTGTAAATGCTCATTCGAAATTTATCTACATTGATGTCGGCTCAAACGGAAGAGTTTCAGATAATGTTATATTCAAAAGTAGTGACTTATATAGTGGCATTTTATCTGGTGAATTATCTTTACCTCCTGCACAACAACTCGGAAAGCAAGAAATGAAAATACCATATTATCTAATTGGTGATGACATATTTGGTCTAGATAAACATATGATGAAAGCATACAGTAGATGCTTAAATCTAGACACAAAGCAAGAGGTTTTTAATTACAGGTTGAGCCGAGCTCGAATGACTGTTGAAATGGCATTCGGAAGATTAGTCAGCAGATTTAGAATTTTTCATCGCCCATTAGAGGTTTCATTAAGTTGTGTAGATGCAATTATTAAAACATGTTGTGTGCTTCATAATTATTTAACCCGGGAAATAAGAACTGCCCCAAATGTTGATGAAATATCAATAGAAGAAGTTCCAAATACTATAGCTCCTCTAAATAATCAGGAACATAGCACATATAAACATTCATGCAAAATTAGAGATGTTATAAGTTTATATTGCATCACAGATGGTGACGTTCTTTATCAGTGGAATAAAATTAGAAAACAATGAACATTAAAATAAACATTAACAAAAGCAATAAACATTACATGAATAAATTAATAATATTAATAAAGTACATATACACGTTTTTTATTTATATTTTTCTTTTACATTTTGCTTTTAAAACTTTTTTGATTTTTAAATATTTTCAAATATTTCGGCGTCTAACATAGCTAATTCAATTTTATCGTTGTTTCTATCCAAAGAACTTGAATAAAGTGTCGACGATGAAGATGGAAGAGACCTGCATACGTGTCTCGAAACGACACTCTGAATTTCGGCCATCGCTTCTGAAGCATTTGTAAGAGGAATTTGTTTCAGTTGCAAAGAAATACTTTTAGCAAATATATCAAAAACGTCTTCTTGTTTTGATGGCAGTGAGTGCGTCAAAATTTTTTTAATTGCCATATTATATTTTCCTGACACATCGACTTTTTGTGCTTTCCGCTTTTGCGTTGGTTTTTGAGGTGAAGATCTTGGTAGAAAGGTATCTTCTGCTTCAAAAGCTTCTTCAACATTCTGTAAAGGGATTAGGAATACAAGAAAATTTATACAAAAAAATGAACTGCATATAGTATAACTAACTATGTTTTCTTTGTTTTTTTCTTCTCTCTGTTCCGTTTCAATATTTTGAATTGCAATACTCTCCGTATTCCCAAAGCCTTCGTATTCAATGCTAAGATCCTATAAATAATAAAATTATTAATTAATAGAACAATCGAACCTAATACATATGAACAATAAATAGAAATCATACATTATGTTTAAAATTGTTAGTATCTCTCTTTCGCAAAATAATTGCTTTGTCCAAAAAAGTCATTTCGTCAAAGTAATACAAGTTCGATAAATATATATTTTCAGCACAAGACCCTGACTTTTTAGAATCATCTGTCTTTTTTTTTTCACTTAAGTACGTCGATCTTAAAGATTTTAATTTCGTTTTGATTTCCTTTGTTGATGTTTTAAATTCACCTGCTATGTTTTCCCATGCCTTTTTCTTCAAATCTACTCTTTTATAATATTTAGATTGAAAATTCCAAAGGCATTCATTTTCTCTGTATAAATTTATTAATTTTATTACCTCACTTTTTGATAAATTCATTTTTATGTTTTTCTTCACTTTTAAATTACAACAAATATTCTTAAAAAATCTATTTAATTTCGAGTTATAGTTGTTAATGTTTTTATTTTTTAAAAAAATATTTCTATTTTTTAAAAAATATTCCTGTTTTTTCTATTTCTTTTTGTCTAATTTTTTATCAATTTACACAAAACACTTTTTTAATAATATGAAAAACAGAATATACACATACATATATAATTATAAATTGAAAAATAAAAAAAAGGTTTAAATTGTCAGCACGACGCGCATACAAAAATCAAATATCTACCATTTTGCTACACAAAATGTTAGACATCAGAGCTAACATTTCTGTTAACAAAAATGTTAAGACTTTTCTGTCATCTTCAATAAAAATTGTCATTGTGTGAGTGTAAAGACAGCTGTCATAACATTTCTGTCTAACAGAAAATGCTAATGGAGATGCCATGTTAATTTTTGAAGATTTTTCGCATAAAATCTACAAACAACAATTAAAATATCATCTATATAGACGACAGCTCTTAGCGCATTCAGTATTTGAAATTTATCTCAATTCTGTATAAGTGTTCGTTATCTTTTATGGGTTCTGATATTTTTAAAATACTACGTTCGAATTTATGAAGCTTATCTTTATATATTTTTCCTAAATTCTACGTTTCATCACTAAAACAAACTATACAGGATATATGCAGGTAAACTATACATATTTGCGTTGTGATTATGTTTTTGTTTATTATTTTAGTGGATTTCATATTTCATTCATTAACAGTTTAAAAATGCAAGAATGCAATTATTTCATATCCTGACTTCAAATTTCTCATTTAAAGTGTTATTTAAAAAGTTAAAATTTTTTTGCAAATAAGAATAAAATAAAATACAAACATAATCAAGCTATATACATACTACATCATTTAATCAGGATTCTAAAAAATTATTTTAAAATTACTCGTATAAAAATATTGCTATATAAGATACGAATATACAAACACTAAGTATAGGTACTTGATGTAAAATTCTACGAATATTTTTTATTTTCCTAACTTTAAATTATGATGAAAGTTAAATATGCAAAATAATTTACTCGTAATTAAAATCGATGGTCTCTATCATGTATTCATACTTGAATGTTTATACTTGTACATATATATATACATATATAATATCAATAATAAAAGTATATTATGTACATATTTGTATAAGGATTAAATAATACTCGTATTTCATATACGTATACAGAATTTTAAAGTTATATGAAAATTGAAAATTGATTTTATATTTTATATTCATAAGAATGAATATTATATTATGTAGAACGGTACAGTTGTACGAGTATATGTGTATGTTTATGCACTCAAAGCAGTTATTAAAATTTTCCTTCTTTTAGATAATGCTATTTATAATGCTATTTATTTATATACTATACACATAGATATACGTTATATGGTTATATGTATAATATATCTAAACAATAAGAAGAAAAGTGTGTATTTCTTTATATTGATTTTCTTCCGTTTTTCTTTGAATTAATGAAATACATATATAAATAATTTTTTATTTTCATTCATTTTTTATTTTACATTATCTACAAAAAATAAAATCCTTATGAAAATTTAAATAGAAAAAATCTGAAAATTTAAATAGAAAAAATCTCTAAGATGAAAAGACGAAAATATATGTATTATTTCGAATTGAAATTATATAAGTAGATACATATACTATATACAGTTCAGTTAACGATATTTCTTTTGTGGATACGAACATATATATGTAATGTACATACAGTGTAAATATGATAATATGATAATGATGATGACGATGGTATATAGTATATGAGTGAAAAATACAAAATTTTTAAATTTTCTCTTATCTGACCTTACAATAACAATTACGATTATTTCAAATGAATTTTTTTCAAACTTTTCAAATGTTTTTTTTTTAAACTAAATCTTATATCGATATCTCAATCTCTATATCGAAAGTACTTTACTAAAAAGAGCAGAAAAAATAAATTATGATTAAGATTTTCATTGATTTGTAACGTTACAACTACCTACCTATAGACCTACTGCTGCTATACAGTATTTCAATAAATTTGAAAGTGTGAAGCTGAATCAACTAAATATCGAGTGAATTGTTGATCTCTGTCCATCTACAGATGATAAAAATTTTAAATAAAATAGAAAAATTGAATTTGTACAAATGTTAAAAAAATGTATATTGTTGTGATCAATCTCAGTATTTCGCACATTTCAAAAAAATAAAAAAAATACTATACCAAACTAGTAAATAAATTGAATAAAATTTTTAAAATCTTAAAAAAAAAATAACTTGATGAAAAAATAAATTATTTTAGATATAAAATTATTTTCATCGAACTTACATATTTTCACAAAATAATTTCCTTCTTAATTTATTTACAGTTGATTCTCTGATAAACACACATACAAATTTATATATACATATTTATTTTTTTTTTTTACAAATTTAAGTTTTTATTATTTTATTATTATTAATATAGAAATTTTATTTTGTTAATTTTTTTATATATTTTTCATTTATTATATTTTATATTCAAAATAAAATATTTCACATATACATACATTTATATTATAATGTACATATACATTTAATCCTATGTATATTTAAAATTCATATATGATAATTTAAATTTTATTATGCATTTATTCAATATTAAAAATAATATTAATTATAATAATAATTTTAAAAAATTAGTTATAAATTCATAATCATGAACATAATTATTTAAAAACAGAAAATAATAAACACAAGCACACACACACACATTTAAATACGCATTATAATACAAATGAATTTATTCAATTTTATTCAATTTTCTTGATTATTTAAATCACTTTAATTTTTTTTTTTTTTTTCATTCAGGTACATACATAACATACAGTATATATACTCATACATACGTATAATCAAATACATGTACATATACATATATATTTTTATTTTTTTTAAAAATTCTTTTATTTTTGATTTTTAATTTGTTAATTTTATTTTTACCTTTTTTTTTACCAATTATCACTCATATGTACACAATTAATTCATTCATTTATTTTATTTATTTATTTTTTTTAAAGTGTTCATTTTATTCTTTTAACTTCATTTTTATAATTTTATATATATGCATGTTTTTTTAATTTAAATTTGCTCTACTGTATTGGTTGATTTGGTACATAAGATATTTTATATTTATTTATTTTGTATATTATTAACGTGAAATAAAAACAAAACAAAAAAAAAATTATAAATACGATGACAAGAATAAAAAGAAATTGTACTTATAAATGACGCAAATAATAAATAAATATGAAAATTTGAAAAATTTTAATTTTAATCGCAATTTATTTAAATTAAAAATTCAATGGAAAAAAAAAACAAAAAAATTACACTTTAATAAATCTGTAATACGAATGATAATTATAATGAGATAAATTTTTTTTTTTTTTTTTTGGGAATTCATTTACAATTTAAGGAATTTACATTAAAATTATAAAAATTTGAAATTTTATCCTTTTGTGTTTGAGACACACGTACATAATTTTACAATATTTTTTAAGAAAATTAAAATACATCTTAAATTTACAATAATAAAAAATCACCCTACTCGATATAAAATCGAAAAAACAAAATAATCAACAAAAAAATGAAATGAAAATGTAGAAAATTTCTGTTATTGTACCAAGTATAACAACTGACCTAACTAATGTAGTAATTTAGTATTATTTTATGTACATCGAAGTAAACGTAATAACGAACAAATACGAACTGAACAAACGCTAAACACTGAAGGAAAGACTACGAACGACTAAACTAAAATGATTGTACAAATAAAATGAAATGATTTTAAATACGATATAATGATGAATGAGCCTCAAATTCAGTCAGCCTATATATATATATATAGTATAATAATATAATAATAAATGTATTTTTATAATAAATGTCGTATAGGATTGGTATTATATAGTAGATACTTGTTGCAGGATTGCACAGACATTTATAAGTAAATAGTATTTTATGTATGATATGACATCTATACATCTCTATTTTTTACAGAGTAAATTGGTAGATGTAATATCAACCTGTTGAAATTCAAATTATATAAAAATGAAAATTTCACTCATAAAATTGAAAAAAAAAAAAAAAATAATAATAAAAAAAAAATTATGAACGAAAATTAAAAATAAAATAAAGCAAAAAAATTATATAGAATCCAGCAACACATTCACACGTTATAATAATCCATAAAGTTCGATGGTTCGAGTACGAGTATACCACCTTCTTGTGTGGTGTTTGGTGTGGTGTATACACCTTTTCATTTTCAATTTACGTTTTTTTTTTTTTTTGATTTTTTTTTCTGTTTTTTTTTTTTAACTAAATTGTGACTATGAAGCGTAGTATTATGGTTTGTGTTATGCTCAACTTTAATCAATTAAAAAAAAATAAATTAATAATTTAACAAGACGAAAAAAAAATAAAGTTTTTGATTACATTTATATTTCTATTCTGAATATGGTACACAATATTTGATTTTATCATTCATTACAAATGAGTACGTTGTATGTGTATACACTATATATGTAATTACTTATTATTTAGACACAGAAAAAAATAATTTAACGAAAATTTTATGATTTCATTTTGCAAACAAGTAAAATAATAATTTAAAAAAAAAATTTTTTTTTTTTGCTTTTGGTAAATATGTATGTATAATTAAATTAATTGTCATAGAATTTATTTATATTAAGTTTAATTTGATTGATTGGAAAAGAAAATAAAATTTTCATTATTTGATAACGGTTAAAAAATATATAGTATATACATTATATATAATTTACATATACGATTTAATTATTATAAATGCGTATTCGTGTAAAACTTGGGATGTACAAAAATATATTTTCAATTAATAAGAAAATTTTCAATTTTTAATTTTTTCTCATTTTTTTTTTTAATTAAATTTTTGCCAAAAATGAAAAAAAAAAAAAACAGAACTTATTTACAAGCAAAAAAACATGTTTTTTTTTTAACATACAGAGAATTTATAATTTTGTTTATTTATATGTAGTAGTATATATATATAGGTGTATTATATATTAATTATTTAACTTCTTTTTTTTTTTCTTGTAAGCAACACACGTTTGAACACTCTTGAGCCGATTAAAAGACTAAAATCTAAAAACTAAACGCGACGAAACGATAACAGAAAATATACATATTTAGTATATACTACACACTATATACCTTTATATACCGAAATATTTTATTTTATTTTATGTTGTTGTTTTTTTTTTCTTCTGTCTTTGGTTTTGCCCAATACTCACATTCACATACGTATGTATAGCATCTACATAAATGTATATTATCTCACATCTATAAAAATCTCAGATACATATAGTACATATAATATAATAAAATAAAAAAAAAATAAATAAAATCTTATATACATGTACATATATAAACAGTTATTTTGTCCTTCAATGGATACCTGTATCCATAAAATGGCTAAAAAATACAAGAATGTTAAATTATTATTATTTCTGATTATATCCCCGGATCGCTGAGTTTTCTTTTCTTATTTTTTTTTTTTGTTTGTTATTTTAATGTTGGGGAAATTTTGGTTTACGGTATATGAATGAGTACTAAAAAGGCGCAACAGCTTGATTTTTCTAAAGTTTGCTATACAATATATATTGCACATTATATAGTATGTATACAATGTACATTATGTACACAATTGTATATATTTATAATACATCTATATAGAATCTATATATATGTTAGATATTTAGTACATATAGTAAAATAAATCTCTCCAAATTTATTAGAAAAAAAAATAAAATTTTCATTTTCTCCAATTTTCAAACCCCAGCCCCAACTAAGTATTGATGTATAGATACATACTCGTACATATGTATGTAATTGTAAAATTTCTGCAAAAATTTTCATATAAACAGAATATCCTTGGAGGAGAAAATTATTTGTAAAAATTTATATAAAATAGAAGTAGGTATTTTGTATATTTATTAGATTTGTATGGTATATGTATATATGTATGTATTTGATTGATAACATGTACATATGTGTATATATATAAATAAAAAATAAAAATATGTACAATATATCATCACTCATACATAATCGTATAGATACCTATAAATATATGTATTTTATGGAGATTCATGATGAGTATTAAATCTACAGGTAAAGCACACATATATGTACATAATATGTATGTATGTATATATACGTAATTTCTACTATACAAAAAATTCACATAAAATGAAAATTTAACTGAAATATTTTCACAGTACAATATTATTCAAATCGTTTTCAGTGTGAAATGCAACATGTTGTGTTGTGTATGGAGATTTATATTCGATATGAGTGTTGTTTTTTGATTTCTTATATAAAGTTGTTATGTACAAACAGAAAACGAGGCAACGCTACAAGTTTAATTGACCACTTGCCATGCTGAACTGCATAAAAATGTACATTTCAGTATTGGAATTGGAGTACGTTTAAAATCTGGTCATTGGTCAATTAGCATAATCACATCACTGTGTGATCTGTATGAAGGGTTTTTTATTAGCTTCTAACTAACAGCGTTTAGTCTATTCCTCCCATGAGTATTTATATGTCCTTGCATTAGTATTTGAAAAAGAGAATTAGATTAGAACTGCTAGATAACCTGGTATATTCTATGATAAAAACTCGTATATAATCCTATCTTTCGGGTGACGTATATAAAGGATGTAATTTTTTTTCGTTAAAACAAAAACATAGAAATTGAAATTTTGTGCAGTTAGAATAAAAAAACAATCAAATTAAAGTTTAAAATATCAGAGAACGAAAAATTTAGAAGTGCACCCAAGAAGCTTAAAGGATTTATAATAATTATTAAATAAATTCTATACGTTGCAACATTTTTTTTTCTTCATTTTAAGTTCTAAGATTTCAAGATTTATTTTTATTTTTTCTTTTTTTTACAAATTATTATTCATTGTGATAACGAAACCTGTACAAAAGAAAAAAAAATCTGCACTATGAATATTTCATTTCCTTTTTCATTCATTTCACATTTTTATTCACTTTTCATTCTATTATATGCTTATTTTTCCTTTTTTATTATACAGAGAACATACTTATTATTTTTGTATAAAAAGTTAATTTGCATACACGTACATATATACTTAATGATCCTTATAGTGAGTACATTATTATACTCGTAATTTATGAAATTATTACTCAAAATACATATAAAAAAAAAAAACGATAAAAAATTTCGTGACAAAATTTTTTTAAAAAAAAATAGTTAAAATCAAAATCATAATTGAGTCCTGCATTAATGGATTCATTCACTATATACACTATCCCACACCATTATCCTATTGTTATGTAGAAAACATTTTTTTTGTCGTTCATTATTATTAACTGTAAAATTGAAATAATTTTCTTGTCTCAGTGGAAGCCAAAAAAAAGGAACATCGCCATGTGGAATTGTTATAATTTTATCATTACATTTAGACTTGGATGCATTCACGAATGAATTTATGAATTAATATTTTTTTTTTTAATATTTACTGTTACATTTTACCATTTTACATTACCTACTTCGGTATCCAGGAATCACTATGTGGAGACGATCCAAATTTACTCCTCTGTACGAGTATAAAATTATTATTCATTAGACATAACTATCTAGCTTATACTCACCGTATATTCATGCTATTGATATCAAAAATAGGCAAATAGGCACGTCATATCTCATATAGTATCGGAATCTGAGAATTTTGGGGGGAAAATGATGACAGAGGTCAACTGATATGACATCAAATTCAAATAATGTAAATTATATAAATAATATAAATAAACGTATGACTGCTTCAAAAAAAATGATAAATATTTTCATTATGTTCATTATCTACGATATCCGTGAATACCTTTATTATTTTTTCCTATTTAATTTTATGTAAGTAGTTCACAAATAAATTTAAAAATATGTAAAACAATGCCAAAAATTGAGAAATTAAAATAATCATTAAAATATCATATATGTATGTGATGTATGTATAGTTGATGTATAGCTAGGCCTAGGCCTATAAAACAATTTTCAAGTTCAAAAATAAATTTTACAAAAGAAGGGAACAAAAAAGGACAAAAATCGATAAAGAAAAACATCCTGAATTCATTAGAATTTGTTAAAACAAAGGGAATTTTGTTTATAAAATGAAATCAAAAATAAATAAAAAAAAAAAAAGAACAGTTTCCTTTTTGAAGTTACTTAACTAAGTGTTATGTTTCTGGCAGACTAAATACTATATGAACGTACATATTATTATATACAATATATTATGTGTATATGTGTGTTCTTAATAATTATAAGTTTGTACTATGTATATATATGTAATAT
Source organism: Villa cingulata (assembly GCA_951394055.1). NCBI lineage: Eukaryota > Metazoa > Arthropoda > Insecta > Diptera > Bombyliidae > Villa > Villa cingulata. The sequence continues at coordinate 3,678,035 of OX596021.1, read as the reverse complement.
ATCCTTGTAAATTTTATCCTATTACAATTTCTATCTATAAAGAGCAAAGTAAAAATGAATGAAAAAATGTTTTAAATGAAAGGATTCTCCTTCAAAAGAATATAACTTTAAAAGATGAATAATTAAATATGATGAATTTTATATGATGAATTTTAAATACATATACATACCTACCATTACCATACATACAGTACCTCATTTAGGGTGATCAAATTACAGCCAAAACTAGCATACAAAATTTCTATGCAATAAATGATCATTTGGCTTGAACTCTTTCCATGATGCTATGGTCGTACTGAATTTAAAAAAAAAATAAGCACATACACACATATATCTGATGTAATGTATAAAAAAAAATATGTAGCACTACCTTGACCGCCCCAATATTTAAAGTAAAAATTTTGTATGTAGATTCATATGTGTATAAATTGAACGATCAATTTCTATACTAGGATCTTTTTTTTTTCTTATGAAATATATGTAAATAAAACGTAAAATCAAAATTTTTAAATATGTATACATATAAATCTTGAAATAATTTTAGCGTAAAATAAATAAAATATCTACCAACTTTTAGAAATAATGAGTACTCGTGCGTATATACATAAGTACGTAACATGCATACACAAATTTAATTAACCCAATTAACATTTATTCTTACCTTCAGACATGAATTTTTGTGTACATTTTTTAAAATTTGTTAAAATCGATACCTCATCCTGTTCGGTTTAATTTCACACTTGGAGAAAATTTGTAAAAGAATCAGGGTGTTCACTTCTGCAAAAGAGATTTCATGACTGGAAGTGCTGAAGGAATAATACACGGAACTGTGGAGAATGTAGGAAGCTTCTATTTGAGGGTTAAGATTCAGAAAACACTGTAGCACCATTGACGAATGCATGCTAGACTACTATAAATCTAAACCTTAATTTTTAAATACTCGGTAGATATTTAATTATGAAATATTTGTTATAAAATTTTCCACCCAACTTATACTCAGAAGGTCTGCAGTTACGAGAACCCTACTAAAAAAAGATTTTTTTTCACGTACATTTGAATAACAACGTATGCCTGCTATCCTGCTATCAACTGCTAATACTAAGATTAACTATAGTAATAGTATATTAGTTCATGAAATAGCAACAAGCTAAACAAAAATGTATCTACACCAAAAAAGAAAAATAATAATAAAAAAAGAGACGCTCCTAAATGAATTTTATAACATTTTTTTATTTTTATCATGCAAGCAAACCCAGATCCAAGTTATGTTTTTTATATCCTAGATCTGGATGAATTTCTATTATTTTAATAATTTTTATTATCACGCTAACGACAACGGCTACACTATAAATTCGGGTACATACTCGTACATAGATGTGTTGTATACGAATTTATATACAAACTTACATACGAGCAATACGAGACAAATTATATCCTTCAAAAGTTTAAATAAAAACAAGAAAATTATAGGAAGGAAGAATTAATATAAAACGACGATAAGAACTTTTGTTGAACATTCATGATCCTAATTAAATCTACTCTATATTAGTTACATTTCCTTCGTTTTTACTATAAAAAAATAAAACTAAATGTAATAAATTTACAATAAAAATTAATATGTACCTAAAACCCACAATAAATATACTACAACCACCTACAATACATACATTATTATTTGTTAATCACATTTTATCCACCAATTTATCAAAAATTCAATCGAATGACAAACTACTAACCAAACCAACCGATTTTTTTGTTTTCTTTCTTACCTACTACAACGTGCAATATTTTTACTTAACTACTCACTTACTGACTCCTGATGTTACACTGCAGTAGCCAATAGCTAAACTTGCATCGTGGACGAGTACCTTAATACAGTCAACATTATTATGTGTAAAATTAAATGAAGAAAAATTGAAACAACATCGAATTTCATGATAGCGACAATAATAAAATTCAAACAAAAAAAAAACAAAATAAATAAATAAAATTATGAAGTATGGTAGAAAAGTGTGCACATAAAATAACCGGCAAAATGTTATAGAATAGAATTAAAAAATATGTTAAAAAAATAATTATCGCCTATGATGAACGTTATGTACATACAATTTTTGCGTGTCAATTTCTCATAATAAGTTTTCGTTAGTGGGGGTATTCAAGAAAACAAAAAGAATACATAAAGACGAATAGAGTCTATGTACACAATATCATAAAGTATTTATTTAAAAAAAATTTTTGTTTTAAATATAATAAAAGGATAATAAAATTATTGTTAAAATTAAAAATTTTGAAAAAATAAAATATAAAAATGATAACTATATACATAAATACTTACTTATAATTTTTTCCCATTACATACCTAATGATAAATTTTTATTTGTGGGAAAAAAAAATTCAGGATAAATCCTTTTCGAAATTATCATTTTTTCTTCAGCTATCATAAATAAAAAATAATAGTAATGTTGTCAAACTATAATCTATAATTAAACAATAAAATATCGAATTGAATAAATCAACTTTCTTTTTAAATTTATTTCTTTTGTATATAAAATAAATGTTCTTTAATTCTATAAAAAGAATAAAAGAGAAGTCTAACGAAAATTCAATTATATATTTTTTTTCTTCTTTTTTCTTTTATGAACATTCAGCTTGTAGATAAATTTTGATTTTCTCTTGAAACTCAGCACTCATCCAATGATTTATAAGAATTTTTTCCTCATCATTAATAACAGGCAATAATTTTGATAATTCATTTTTGATACGTTGACTTTTCATAGCAACGAAAGCCTATATATAAAAATGAATGTACATACGCATGCAAAAAAAATTAAATTGCAAAATTTCAACAACAACAAAAAAAAATTATATATATTACCTGTGAGGAAAGTGCAAGTTTTTTAGCACAACTCAATGTGTCTTCTTGAACTCTTTCTGGTGCTGTTAATTTCGTTATTAAACCTGATAATGCAGCATCGGTTGCATTCGTTTTTTCGCACAGCCATAATAACCTTGTTTTCTGTAAATAGTAAATATGTGATTTGACATTTTGTTTTAAGATACATTTTAATATGGAGATAATTGAAAATATAAATTTACTTACAAAGTTATTCCTGATATTATTTGTTGATGATAATATACAATAACCTTCTGGAAATTGACCAAATTTTGCACAAGCAGTTTCAAATGTGCATTTATCGCTCGATATAACAATATCAAATAGAGGTAACATTGTCACACCCAAACCAACACAAGCACCTTGTATTCCAGCAATTATTGGCTTAGAAAAACTGGCCAGTTCTTTCAGAAAATCTCTAATTATTTTAAATTCGAAGAAAATATTAATTAAATTGTGTAAAATTTTTATGCCATCAATGTATATTACCTAACCGATCTTGACATCTCTTCAGAAGCATTTTTACGTTTTTCTGCATTCTGATTCAAAACATAATTCAAATCAAGCCCCTGACAGAAGTTAGGACTTTCTGAAGTTATAACCACCACTTTACATGAACCATCGTTGGAGAGAGCATGCAAATTTTTAGTTAAAGTTTTTAAAATCTAAAAAAGCAAATCAAATTTAACAAATTACAAAAATGAATAAAAAATATTTAATAAAAAAAATTATATACTTATTCTTCTCACCTGAACTGAATATGAATGCTTTGTTTTATCGTATTTTGGATGTACTATTAATTGTGTAACATTACCATGCTTTTTAATTACTACCGTGTTATTTAATGGCGGCATATGTGACTCATCTTTAGTTTTAGAGCTATTAACAGCTACATTCAAATTCCTTACGGATTTCCTTCCTCTGGTTTCTGTCGATGGTACTTTCTTATTCATACCATTTTCAACGGTAAGTAAACCCGTAACACTTTTTTCATCATTCTCTTTTTTATTCGCATTTGACTTTGTTTCTGGTTTTGCAAATTCAAAAGCAACAATATTCTCAACTTTTCCTTTACCCTTTGTACTGGTTGTTTGTTTTGCTGCTAAAGTTGGAGGTATGTACTCTACGCTCAGACGACGTGGACTTGTAGTACTTGAATATGAACTGGATCTTCGACGAATAATCATTGAGTCCTCGTTTCTCTGATTGTAAATATAATCCCATTTATCTTTTTTAGGTTTTGGAGTGCGCTTCTTTGGTAGCGCCACTTCAATTTCTGTTGATTGTTTGATTGATTTTTTTGTTGCCGCTTGTTGTACTGAAGCCACATTTTGCTTTTTTAATGTAGGAGTTTCACGTCTTGTCACTACTGCTATCTCCTTTTTCGAAGATGCCAAATTTTCTTTTTTATTAAGAATAACATTTCGATTTTGCACATGCTCTTTTTTCAGAATATCTTTCTTCTTAATGATTGGTTCCTTTTTGGTTACAGTAGCTTTATTGATTTGATCACTTTGTAGTTCTGATGGTGAATCATTATCTAATGGCTCCTCTGTTTCAGAAAGCTTCTTTTTCTTCTGAATTATTGCAACGGGTGTCTGAGTACGACGTTTTTGCGTAACAACGACAATTTCTTCATTTTTAGTTTCTGGTGATTTTATTTTCGGTTTTACAGCATTTGCCTTTTTAGGCATGTATGTACCTTTTGATAACTGGCTCTGTGGTGGCGGAGACGGCTGAACTAAACTAGAAAGAGGGAAATGTGTTTCGGGTGCATCAGGATCCCATATAATTTTCTTTTTTATAATTCTGCGTGGCTTTTTTGGCTCTAAAATTATAATTTCGCTTTTTGTTTTATTTAAGATCTTTTTATTTGCTTTCTTAGCAGGTAATTCTGCTTCTTTTTTGAGATCATCATTCCAATCAGACGAAATCGAATTCAATAATTTAACCGCTAATTTTCCAGGTGGATTATCTGTTGCACATTTTCTTTTGCGTCCTCTTTGTTGTTTAACCTCTACTCTTTCATCAATATCTGTTTTTTTCTTATTTTTGTCTTCTTCATTTCCCTGTATAATTATTTCATAATGACCTTCATTTTCACCCTCTAATATTTGCAATACTTCATTATTATCTACGTCGTCTTTTTGTTGTACTTTTATATTGTTTTTTATACGTTTCTTACGTGGAATCCGCGTTTCCAATTCATCAAGCTGATCTTGTGCTATTTTCATTTCTTCCGTTTCTTCGTCGCTATCATGTGCCGAAGATGCTACCACATTAAGGAGTATCTTTGGTTTTTCATTAATCGGCGGGTTTTCATCATTATTGCATGCATCCATTTTATCTTTTTTAACCGCTGTTGAACATTTTTCATCTGCTGTAGAAGATTCTATTTCCTCTTCATTTTCATCCTTTCCGAGCTCATTTTTTTCAGCAATTTGAGCTGATACTTCTTCTATTATATTTGTTTCATCAGATTCATTATTATCCATTTTATCGGACATATTTATTTACCAATGTTGTATTGTATAATAACAAATTGTTTTGATATCAAACTGTGGCTAAATTTCACTTTCATTCAAATAAAATATAACAATTCAAATATGAAAATGATTTAAAACTTTATTTGAAATCAACTTGTAACTTTAAAATAATTAATTTTAATGAATTTTAACAAGTTTTCACAAATAAAATTATATTTCAAAAAATTCAAATATTAAAATGACGCCACAGCCACATAATATTTGTAATATTAACACTACATGTACATGACAACAACAACACTAACAAGCTTACCACTTACCACTTCACTTAACAGTGACCAGCCGCCAGCCGCAGCCATCAAATTATTTCTTATTTACCACTTAATTGTACCAATCGGTCATTACCATTTGTGTCAGTTGTCATGTTTATGTTTGTTTTTTTCGTTGTGCGTTCCTTCGTTCCTTCTGTTTTTGTAGCTAATCATCAAACCAAAGCCAAGACGATTGGACGATTGCGAATTTCGATATTAAAATTCAAGTGTCAAGAGTTAGCATTGCCATTTCTGCCATTTCCCATATTCCCATCCACCAGAAGCTCAGTGTTTTATTTAAAATTTTATAATCAATGATTTCATTAGAAAAAAAAAGTAAAAATAAAAAATGTATTGAAGGATATTTATTATATTTGATAAATTTATTTATGGGGTATGGGGTACATCAATATAATAATTTATTTTTATTTACATGTTTCTATATTTCAATTGATAGATGTCACTATTTATTTTTTATTACAGATTTTTGTTTTCAAATTTTCATTTTTTCAAATAAAATGTAAAATTAAAAACAAAATACGAAAATGAAAGAAAAAGGAAAATATTAGGATTAAGTAAAGATGAAGAGTGAGTGAGAATGAATGAGTTCGACACAGCGAGCGACTATCCATCGTCGTAATTATTTTATCGTATTGAAATGGTATTGATAAATTTTATTACAAGAAATCCTTCATTAAAAAAATTCATTATAATTTAATAATACGCCTAATAATAAATAATAATAATAAAAGTTTTTTTTAGTGATATTCTATAAATATTATATTGTGTTTTAATAAAGTTTAAAAAACAAAGAAAATAGTTAATGTAAAGATATTAAGATTTGTTCAGACTCAAGAAAGAAAAATAAATTCGAAACTAAACACCGCTAGTTTTTCTAATTTTTAATATTATTCTTTTTTGTTTACTAATTTATTTTATTTTATTTTTAAATAATTAGTAATAATTGATTTGTTATCAGTTTAATTATTGTTATTTAAAAAGTAGTTAATTTTCATAAAAAATATATATACATATATAATTACATACCTACATATTATATATATATAATATATATATATATACGATATAATATAGAATATGGGAGATGCTGAAAAACAACCATTATTACAACAAACTGATGGAAATTCAAGTTATACGACAGCAACTAGCGATAATGAAGGAATAACAGCAGCACAGAATGTAGATGCAGGTAAATGATTTTTTTTAATTCCACTGTGTGATTTATGATAAATAAAAATGCATATGTATAATATCTCTACATTTAAATAAAATATATGGTGAAGGTGATAATGTAAATGTAATATCATTTCAAAACTCATGATAATATGCCTACGAAACAAAATTAACATGTAACTCTAGTCTAGAGCTTGACTTGACTTGACTGTATAGTATCTAAATCTACACAGTCAGTTCAGTATACATACACTATACGTCTATACAGTACACTTAACTTTAGCTTTTGTTATTAATTGGCTTCAATTTTACTTATTTTTTGTTGTATTGTTTTTAATATGTTACATTACATTTATATATATAAATGTTAATATTTATTTTTTTTTTACCTACTTTTATTTTGCATGAATATTAAAGTACAATGGAACTTACATATTTATGTATCATATTCATATTCATATGTATGATGAAAAAGATATCTCTGTTCCTGCTGTATGAGTTTGAGTTTGAGTGAATTATGAAGTTTACTATGATCTGCTCTGCTCTGATAATATGTACATTTTACATTACATATGTGCATATGTGCATCATAATAATATTATATCTGTATATCTGTGTTCTATATATCGTCTTGTAATCAGTCAGATTACATAAAAATGTAATATTGCATTTGCATTATTTTTGTATAAAAATGATATTTGTTTTAGCCTCCTCTCCCATAATAGATAAAATAGTAATTATAATAATATATCTATGATGCCTATCTGTATCTATACATACATATTTCATATTGTAGAAACCTTCTAAATGCAATACTTATTTACTTATTAACTGCTAATATCATAAAATACTAAAAATTTGTTATATAAATTCATCTATATATTATATGTGCATATTTACTATATTTGTTTAAAAAAAAACATTTTCTTTTAATTGTAAATGTTTAATTATAAATGTATATATATAAAGAATACTTATTGATAAAGAAAAGATTCAGTTTCGAAATAAATAATACCAATAATACTCATATATGTATTTGATTATCATATTGCACTATAAATACGTATACATATATACTTACGTACGTACAGACATCATATGACTCATTTATTAAATGTATCACATCACCATGGTATATACGTTATCAGAATTGTATTTGTATACTTGTGTACATATTTATATTTTAAATAAAACAAAATTATAAACATGTAGTTAGGTGCGTACACAATGTAGATTTTATGGGATTTTATGTACGTGTACTCCAATTATATTTCAATTTTTCAAATGATTTAAATTTTTAAGATCTGCAAAATTGTATTCATTAGATGTGTAATATTTATACTTAATTCTGCTATAAACTACACTTTAATACTTAAATTTAAGATATGTTTTGATGATTCAGCATTGTTTTTGTTTGTAGATAATAAATATTAATAGCAGAGCAGACAATACTATTTACGTATACAAAAACAATTATGAAAATAAAATAATTTTTCATACTTCGCTAAATTGTCTGATAAAATGTTTGACAAAAAGAGTAAACAAAATAAAATTGATTCTTTTCTTACCAAATTAATAATTCATTTATAGCTATAATTTAATATTAATTTTAATGTTTATTACTTATTATGAAGTATTATAATCGTTATCTCATTAAAAATGAGATATTTTTAAGTTCCTTATAATATATGTACATCCTAATCTAATCTAATCATAATATTCTCAATATAGTATAGTACATAATATTATATACGCATACATTGTGCTTAAATATTTATGTACGTATTATATGTTTAATTTTATTATCATTTATTATTTAAATATTTTATTTTATTTTATTTTATTTTGTTTTTTTTTATTTATATGTATTTTATGTTATAAAAATTTTATATTAAAAAATTTATTTACAATTTGACGATTTTATGTTCGTATGTTACCTATTATACAAATTAAGGAGCAGTTACACAGGCTACAGTATCTTCTATAGGTCCTGATGAACTTCCACCACCGTATCAACAAGCAACTGGAGGTGGTATACCGATGGTAACATGCCGTGTATGCCAGGCAATGATCGATATAACATTTAAACGTGAACAGCATGTTGTTAAATGTAATCAATGTAATGAAGCAACTGTAAGTGATATTGTTAACGATGATATTGATTAGTCATTAGTTATTAATGAAATTATATCAGAAATCAATAATAAAAATGATGCAAATATATATATATATATTTTTTCACTTTTTAGCCAATACGAAATGCACCACCCGGAAAAAAATATGTTCGTTGTCCATGTAATTGTTTATTGATATGTAAAAGTTCATCTCAAAGAATTGCATGTCCAAGACCAAATTGTAAGAGAATAATTAATTTGGCACCTAGCCCTGTAACGCCACCAGTATCATCGATGCCGGGAATGTGTCGTGTTACATGTGGTCATTGTTCAGATACTTTCTTGGTAAAATTCATTAACGAAAAAATTAATCAAATTTCATTTTTATTTAATAAATTTACTGTATATGTGTGTCTTTTTTTTTATATATATATATATATTTTTAGTTTAATACATATAATAATGCATTGGCGAGATGCCCACATTGTCGTAAAGTGTCTTCAGTTGGATCAAAATTTGCACGTGGTAGAGGAATTATATTTCTTGTTTTAGGGATAATTTTTCTATTTATTGGAATTGGTGTTACTACAGGAACGTATCAATATGCCAAAGTATGTTTAATCAATTTCATAAATGAAAATTATTTAATCTTATCATTTTATTTGGGGAAATAAATTTAAAAAAAAAAAAAAAACAAATTTAATTTTTTCTTTCTTTTGTAGGATCATGGTGGTATTTTTGTTGCATACATCGTATTATTTTTGATTGCTCTCTTCCTGTTTGCAAGAATGCTGTATTATTGCCGGCTAAAAGTGAGCGCTATCGATGGACCGATGTAATATGTAAATTTTTCATTTTTTTTTTTTTTCATTTTCTTTTTCATTTTAATTATCATTCCTATATAAATTTTATTTTAATTTTTTATTATTTTTGATATTAAAAAAAAATATATATACATATATAAAAATTTAATTTCAAAATAAAAAATCAAATTAATTCGAAATTTTAAACAAAAATTAAATTAATTGAAAAAAATGAAAGTAAATAAATAAATAAATAAATTGTGGTAAAATAAAATTAAAATAAAAATATGTTTTGTATGATCAAAAAAAATTCAAAATTTATAATAATAAGATATCTCTAATATAAAATATCACTACAATAATTATTTAATAATGGACATTAAAATCAAACAGAAAAGAAAAAATAAACAACATTTTTTTCGAACATTCGATAATTATTATTTAAATTACTGAACTATTGAAAACTAAATGAAACAAAAACATAAAAATGGAGAAAATAAATGATATTTAAATGAAAAATATCAAAATACTAGAATTAATATATTAAAAAAGAAAATATATATATGTAATATCGATTTTTTTATATTTTTATTTGCTGATCAAAGACTGAATCAGTTTAATTTTCGAAATCAAAAAGAAAAGTACGTATTATTTAAAGAAATTTTTTTTTAAAAATTATTCAATTATGATGAATGTGAAATTTAATTACATATATAACAGAAAAATGCCCTTTAATAGTGATTCATGATAACGAAATATTATCTAAATTTTATCAAAAAAAAAAAAAAACGTGCATACGTATGCTGCTAAACATTTGGATGTTTTCATAAATTACACAAATTGTATTTGTATTAGCTTTGAAAATTACAAATTTACCGTAATTTGATAAACCAATAAAGACAGTAAGTGATCCAATTTACGCATTCATTATCTGTTTGTTAATCTCGGTTAAGTATAAAATTTTAAATACATATATGTAATGCTGTTTGTTATATATGATAAAGATGAGTTACAATGCATACATTGCTGCAGCGTTATGTCCGTTGAACATTACCACATAATACAATTGATATTCAAATCGATACAATTGTAAATGTATGTAAAAGTTTAAAATTAATTCACATTTTGCTTTGGATCCATTACATCACATCAATTGTTGTCCTCTGTAATATTTTGAATGTAAATTTTGGAAAAAAAAAATTTCTGTTTTTTACATATGTACGCATTCTGTCTGTCATTTTGCATGCTGGCAAATAATTTGCGAATGTGAATTGTCTATTTTTTTTATGAAAGCATCCTAATGTTATATTGATAGAGGGTCCTTTTAAACGTTCTTAAATTTGAAGAAAATGACGACATTACTTCAAATGAAACATTACCTGTTTCAAGATGGTTTGATTTTTAATTATCCATTCTTAAAATTTTAACAGTTTAAAGAAACTGTTTTATAATCTAACAAAAAAAATTAATAATGTAATGTAAATTAAACGTTTTTGTTTATGAAAGGAAACAAAAAAAAAATAAAAATAAGAACGTATAAAAGTGCCCATCATATTCATACAAAATCATAAAAATAATTTATGTATGCATATGATTGTATTGAATATTTAAATAAAATTTTATTACAAAAAAAAAATTATGTATTGTTTTTTTTTTTCGTAATTTTCTATTTTATATATTATTAAGGATAAATTAAAAACAAAAAAAAAATTACTAGAAAAATAATTAATTGTAAATATCGTTTTGTTGCTTTTCAATAATAATAATACATTTATATATATCGAACAATAAAATTGATCACTTAATAAAAAATGATGAAAAAAATGTATTTTATTTTTATTTATTTTTTTTCAAATTTTCTAGATAAAAATTTTGATTTAATTATCGAAAAAAACAAGTAAAAAATTAAATAAAATTTTTGTTATCAAAAGTATATTAGTGATGAATCTCAAACGATCCAACAATAATACAATATTATGACGTATACTTTTAAATATATTTTTAAGTTTTAAGAACATTTTTTTTTATTATTATTAAAATAAATAAATATTCAATTATTTGTATATCGATATTATTATGTTTTGTTTTATTTTATTTTTTAATTTTCGATCGAAATAGCTTGTATTTTTAATGCTTTAAAATGAGTGCATAAAGTACATTTAAATAAAATATATACATAAATGCAGGTATATAATATTGTATAAAATTTAACTAAAAAAAAGAAAAGAATGTTTTGAAAATTTTTATACTCTTAACATGATAATGTATAAATTCGAAAAATACGTATGAAACACATTAAACAATTGATTTGATTATGATTTTGTAATGAAAATGATAAATTGACTGTTTTAAAAAATTAATTGCAAGCAAACTTTATTTTGTCACAACACAATTTGAGATCGAACCAAAAATGTTTGCGATGATCATAATGACAAAATGTACATGAAAATGAAAGGTAAGATAATCATGTGATATAACATGCGCCATTTCGAATAGTGCTAAAAATGTTACTTTAGTGTATTTAAAAGTATTTGAAATGTATCAAATTACCAAGTAACGATACAACTGTCGAAGTATCATAGCTGAGACTGATACTAATGACTGACGATTCGCTAAACTATAATTAAATGAATGTGTTGTTATGAACATGTGCAATGCAAACTGATTAAATGAACACTTAGACGCTCTCATAAATTCAATATTGCCAATCGATAAAATTCAAATAATCAGGGTTACAATTTCAGCAAATAATTTCAACTGCTTTTCTTTAAATGTAAATTTTAATAATCTGATTAGCTGCTTTCACCATATTCTTGCAGGCAAACATTTTGTAAAAAGTCCATTATGTGAAAACGTAAGCTTGCCTTTCACAAGTTTGCAATTTTGTATACAGTCAATATTTATCAAGAAAAAAATTTACTTAAAAAGATAACAATAGAAACAAGAAAAGAAAAAAAAATGAACGAAACATCAACAGAAAAAAAAAGTTAAAAAATAAAAAAAGTAGCAAAAAAAAAAAAAAATATTATGAAATAGTATATAAACGTAATAAAAAACAAATTATAATCATTATTATTAGTGTTTAAAAAGAAAAATAATAATAATAACAATAAAAATACATATTACATTCATACATACACATACATATACATACATACATATATACTACGAAAATCTAAATTATTTAAAGATCTTATCAAATAAATTACTGTGTACTTTTACTACTAATACCTACTACTGCATATTACATTATATATACTGTAATTATTCAATAATTACAATAATAATAATAATAATAATAATAAAATAATTGGGTATCGAATATAAAACATAATTAAAAACAAAAATCTTTGCAAAAAAAAAAAAACAAACAAAAATAGAAATTAAACGAAAAATAAAATTGTAAATAATGTGTTTAAAATATAAAAAAAAATAAAAATAATAATTGGAATATTTGTTCATAATAAAGAAAATATTTTCTATTACATTTAATTTTGTTTCATTTCTTCAAAATTTACTTAATACAAAATTTAATTAATTTCAATAATAATAATTATTACATACATATTTCATAAATATATAACTAAACATGTACATACATATGTATGTATGGTATGGTATATGGTGTAGATATTTAGATATTTTCAATTTTTAGCTCTTCTTAAAGATCCAGCCAATAATAATTTTGATTTTATTTCATTTATATCGAGACATTTTAAATTGCATAAATTTTGTAGATAATCATTGAATTCATTAAAATTGATTCTCCATTTTCTAAAAAGGAAAAAATATACAAAATTTTTAATTTTTATTAGATTATTATTATTATTTTTTTTGTTTTCATTTATTATAAAAGACTGTTTCACGTCAAAGTGTGTAAAATGCGGTGCAGTAAAGAGAGGATTCTTGTCACTTTCATTTTCATGCCACATAATATATTACATTAACGTGAAACATCGGCTGGGCTCAAAAATTAATCATGATTTTGCAGTGTTACAGAAGTGTTGCCGCAGTGTTAGCGCAACATTGATTATTTATGTTGCAATACTTTGATGATGCTGATTAATTTTACGACAGTTTTGAAGTTTTGTTGTCTTTTAAAATTTTACAAATCGATAAAAATTCACAAAAATCAAAAATAAATTAAATAAATAAACTAAATTCAAAATATTGAAATTTAACTCAATGTTCATTGTTTTCTTGATCCATGATAGTATTAATAATAATTTAAAATCAACTAAACGTCACGAATTTGAGATTATTTATTCATTGCAATTGCAACATCAAAAATCATGATGCAAATGTTGACATAGTGATAAGTTAGTGTTAACAATAAAATGCAAAAATGAACACATGATTTTAGTCATGATTACTTTTTTACTTTTACAACATTAACGCAATGTTGAATTTTTGAACCCACACTCATCCTTTAAAATGTTGATATTAAATTATTTTATTGTGTCAATAGTAGCTGTAATAGTATTTTATAACTTTAAAAATAAGAGAAAGTTAAATAATTCTGTGTTTGTGTTCAAATAATTCATTCTTGCAATTTGATTTTTTTTTATTACAAAACCTAAATTTCATGTATTCGAATCCAGTTTCAGTTAATGTAAATGTTGAATCTGATCTTCCAATTAATTTTGCTCTTTCTAACCATGCATCACATTGCGATAATAATATTTGATCGTAATGAATTTTTGTTATCGGTTGCAATACAGATGTTCGAGTATTACAATATGTATGAAAGATATTTTCAAAATTAATTTCTTCATCTTGTTCATCATCATCATCATCATCATTATCATCATTATCAATTTCATTGTTTTCTTCAAGAATATCAATTTCGAAATTTTTATTTTGATCAATTATTTCTGATATATCTTTAAAATTTTCTAATTTTTCTTCTTCAGGTTTTTCTTTATCTTCTTCTGGTTCATTTTCTTTATCTAGAATATTATCAATTTCGAAGAAATTTTTACTCTGATCATTTTCTGATATCTCTATGAAATTTTCTAAATTTTCTTCTTGAGGTTTTTCCTCATCTGACATAATTTTGATGACAAAAAATATATTTTTTTTCTTTTTTTAAAAAACAAATTACTAGAAATTTTACTTTAGAATTATTTTAAAAAATTAAAAGAACATTATTGAAAGAATATAAGTACATATTATTTTATAAAACGGAAATATGTATAAAAATGTCTGTCATGATCATAATAATAATATTAAGGCTAAAGTAGAGTATGTACTCAGTTCTAAGCAAAATTTCAGCTTGACATAATTTACTACGTATTTTAGAACTTTTTGAAATTGTTTTTTTTTTCTAGATTCTAAATTAAACTGCAGAATCTCGCTCAGATCTCAGATTAAATAACTTACCTGGTAGATTTTATAAGACTGGAACATCAATTTTTAGTGTCCAAGCAAAATCTAATCCACGACCATCACTTAAATGTTTTCCTGGCAATGCAATGTGCAATACATCTTTATTAATTGTCCACTACAAAACAAAAAATGTATGATAGGTAATCTAATAATCAAAAATAATTTTCAATGGAAGATTTCAATTTTTCATTATTTACTTTGATTTTTTGATTTTCAAGTCCAAGAAGTTGAATCTTTGTGACTGAATCAGCTTTACCACCCAGAGCGAACAGATCAATTTCATTTGTGTCATAAGGATAATCTAGTATAATAGCATAAACATTTATATGTCCTGCAAAATAAAAAAAAAAAAAAAACGTGTACATTACATTTTGAGAATTTTGTATTTTACTCATTTTTCAATTAAATTTAATTCAATTCATATTTTGCCTTCGGTTTCTCTATTTTTTTTCATTGTATACCAAACGCCATGTGTTTTTGTATCATTTTGATATGTCCATGGTTTACTTGAATATATCGCTTCACCATTTACTTTTAACCATTTACCCAGATCACGTAAACGTTCCTCAAATATCGGTGCAATCGTTCCAAATCTTGTCGGTCCAATATTAATTAGAATATTACCTCCACAACTTATGGTTGTAACAAGTTCTAAATATGTATAAGAAAATGAAATGAAAAACAAAATTCATGTCATGAAATGATTCATATATGAATCATTTGAAAACATTACCAGAAATTAATTCTTTGGATGTCAAATAGTTTTCTAAGGTTGTGTCGAATCGATGACCCCATGTTGTTTTGTCTAAGCTCATTGCATTCTCCCATTTATGTTTTTGTAAAATGCCTGCATATACAAGACAAGTATAAATATTTTGATTGAAATTTATTCATTTAATTGGTCGATTGATTGATTCTTCTTACCAGGATTATATCTATCTGAACATGTAAAAAAATCACCATGTTCACATAATGTACCAATTCCCAATCGATCATTAACTACAACTGTATCACGAACTGGACTTGAATTGTAAAGCCTGAAATTCATTTTATTTTTATTTTTTAAGCTAATTAGCTGCCCCCTATCAGTGATAGAAAAAACAAGAAAGTAAATTTAACGATGCATTATTTACCATGCCAAAAAATTTAAACTGTCCCAATATTTTACTGGTGCCTCCCAATCACCATCAGACCATATAATTTCCGGCCGATATTCTTCGATTAATTCATGCAATTCTGGCATCAATTTATTTTTTACGTAGTCATTATCCATGAATAAACGTAGCTTATCATCAATATACATTCGATTGAACCATTCAAATAATGAATGATATAAACCGAATTTTAATGGAGTCATTGTTCGAATCGCTGATGATAGTTCACCTAAGTATATATAGGTATATGGAATGAGAATTTTATTTAAGAAACAGAAATAAATGATAAATATATTCTGACCTATTATATCTCGTTTCGGTCCAACATCTTTAGAATTCCAACTGAATGAACGAGTTGAAGGCCATAATGTATATCCATCATGATGTTTACTCGTTAATACAACGTACCTTGGATATAGTTTTAAAATATTTTCAAAAAAAAAAAAAAAAAAAGAAAGTAAAAAATAATACTTTATTATTATATATTATATATGTATGTATATACTTTGCTCCACTATCTTTAAATAGTAACGCCCATTGTGTCGCATTAAATAGTTCGGCTGTAAAATCTTTTGCAAATTCCTGATATGTAAATCCTGGCTTATAATTTCGTTCCATAAATTCAACATATTTAGGTACTTTTTGACCTATGATGATGATGAATGAATTTAAAATTTTACATATTTATACGATATTAATTTATAATTATTTTTATAAAATTTCATAATAACGTAAAATATAAAATTAATTTGTTTTTAACTAATAAAATTATCAAATTTTATTTTCCATTATCATCAATACCAACATATGATTAGTAAATTTTCAATCTGATGATTAGATAAATTTACACCAGATATAATTATTGAAAATATATTTTATCATTTCTGATGTTCTTATGATAACTAAGTAAATTCAATATTACAGATATCAGATAGATATCGAATATCACAGAATTAATTGATAAAAATAAAAATAAATAAAAATACTTAAGATTTAAAAGAAAAATTACAAATATTAACTCTTTAAATTTATACATAAATTTATACTTTTTAATGTATACATATGTACGTACCTTGCCAATTTGTCCAAAACCATTCACTACCAAAACTTGGTACAGAATATACTCCCCAATGTAAAAATATACCAATTTTCGCATTATCATACCATTCTGGTAATGGTCTTTTATCTAAACTTTCCCATTTTGGTTCATATTTTTGACGAATTCTATTATCACATAATTCATTTTGACATTCAAAATTTTTTTCAAATTTTAATGATAAAATTAATATTATTTTCATATATAAAATGAATAATAAAATATTTAGATTTTGCATTTTTTAAATTTTATATTATTTATAAGTTTCTTTTTAAAATCATACACCAATCAGTATAAATGTAGATACCTACAATTCAATATTTTGTAAATACAGTATAGACTATGATATGAATACACTTACATATGATATGAATACTACGTGATACTACTTAAACTGAGACTGACTGACTGAAATTAAGTACAAATAACTGAAATTAACTTTATTAAATTGTTGTTTTGTATTCAGTATAAATAAAACTAAAATTTAGTTTGCCGTATAGTCAAGAAAAATTTTAAAAAAGCTTACATTGCATTTTTGTAGATAAAGATATACAATATTAGCTGGATCTACACCACCTACACACACGATTTTATTTATTTATTTTATTCTTTCCAGTTTTTTCATTTTCTTTTTTTCAAATAATTTATTATCAGTTGAGTTTTTTTTTTTTTCGATATCTTATCGACGACGACGCTAGCTTATATTTATCTACATATGTAGCACGATATACATATATACGGGCAAAATGATGATAAACATGAAAATATACAATATAAGTATACAATAAACATGTACAGTACACAATATCTAAATGTAAAAAATGATAAATTATTTATGTTTGTTTACAATAATAAAAATATTCATCGATTAGGAAAACGATTGTGGTAAACCGTGGTGAACTAGCCAACTATATAGTATAATCTATTATGATTACGCTTCATTCATATAGAATAGAAAATTGATATCTAACAAAAAAGAATTTCTCCATTTCGTAGTTATTTAAAATGCATGATAATGAATGGTATTTGATGTATCTATAGTGAAAAAAGATTGATGAATATTACTGGAGGCAAAAAACGTTTGCGTCCGAGGAAAAGATGGATGAATGACGTGTTGATAGACTTGGGATAATTGGGAGTAAGGGACTTCAAGAAGCCATGGCTCACCTAGAGATGTAGTGCTATGGAAGAAGAAGAAGAATAAATGAAAAATAATGAACAATTCAATTATAAGCTACGTCCAGAATTTATTTACTAAATAAGTTAATAACTCAAAATCACCTACCTAAACCTATATATATATATGTTACTTAAAATATCTGTTAACCTATACACAGTTACTTAAATTAAAATTTTAAATTTAAATTCAATTATTGTACATAGGAAATATGTATTTTTAAATATGTGCACCTAATCAATTTTACAATCATTTTTTATTATTTTTGTTATTGTATTTTTATAGTCTTGAATCAAGTATTTCGTTAATTTTTGTAGCATCTGACTCTGCAGTATATTTTTGCTGAGAGATTTTTATAAAATTTAAATCATCATTAATACCAACAAAATATGTTGGAATTTGTCCTCTACCCTTAACATTTGTCAGACCACGATATTCACATAAAATTCCGAATGATCTTAATACATTTGCAGTTTCTTCAGTTACCTTAATATAATTCACCAAAAAATAAAAAAATAAAAAAATTATTATATGTCATTATTTCGCTGTTACTACATAAAATTTACTTGTATTCTTCCAGGTATTCCAGTTGAATCCATTCTCGATGCCATATTCACAGCATTACCCCAAACATCATATAATGGTTTACTTGATCCAACAACTCCAGCCATTATTTCACCATGTGATATTCCTTCAATTTTACACCCATCATTTTCAAAAAAAGAAAAAGGTATAAATATACATACCAAATTAATGAAAAATATGAAGAATAATATGTTTTTATTTTTGCCTTTCAATTTAAGAGTACATTCATATAAGTACATACCTATTCGAAGTTTTCCATTATGTGGTAAATTTTGAAAATTTTCTTGATTAAATCTTTCTAAAGCTTTCATCAATTCTAATGCAAATTCGGTCATAACATAAACGACATTATGAGATTGTCTGGAACTTTGTTTTCTTTCACGTAATCTATCTTTTGGATTTTGATTTGGTTGCAATGAATTCAAATCCAAATTACTTATTGATCTGTTTACTATTTTAAAGGATTTTAAAAGAAAAAAATTATATTAAAAAAGTTTGTTATTTTCTCTATAATATAATTACCACTTTTTATTTGTGTACTTCTTCTACGACCAGTTAATAATGCTGATGATCTCATTGTAAATGATGTTGTCGAATCACCACGTCCAGGATCAAGACCACATGCTGCCATATATGTCCAGCCAGCAACTTTAATTTTTTCAATTCTTAACGGACCTGAATGTGATATTAACTATAAACAAAAAAAAAAAAAAACTACATAATTATACATTCACGCAGACACAATAATGTGATATAAAACCGTCAATGATAATTTACAATTTCATCAAAATCACATATTATTTGATTTAGAACTTTTAATCCAATGTTTTCTGTATCATAATTTTTAATACTGGCAAACATTATAGCAACATTTTCATATTTTTCTGAATACAATTCATCACGCATTTTTCTAGCCATATAAATATCAGCTAAAATGAAATTTGTGTCTTGTAAAAATATATTTCATTCCTTATATGTATATAGTTAAAAATAAAAAAAGAATACTTACCAACATGAGCTGGTAATATATTATGAACTAAAATTTTAATTGTTTCATTTGTAAATTCAGCATCCTCTTTCTTATCCTGCAGTTGTCTTTTCCAACTGAAAATAATATTTTATTTTTTTTTGGGAAATTTATTTAAATTTTAGAGTAGGTATATGAATACTGCAAATATATGCAAATTAAATTTTATTCCACGCACTATACGTCCTCAGCTATGTACAAACAAAAGGCGATGACTAGCTCTGATCCTACTGTGACTGTGGTAAACTATAAAAGTGCACTAGCACGAGGACATTCTATGTTAAAGTGTTTAAATTGCATGTCAAATTATATATCAGCGTAAATGTGGTCGATGTTAAAAGATTCAGAAACTTTAATTTTCTAGTGCCTGCTTCAGCGTTAATGCATTTTAAATTCGACAAATTTTAAAAATAAATGGTTATCTTACTCTGCGTCCATTACAGAATGATTGATTTAATTTCACCAGTTTCATGCAGAATCGCACGAATTAGTTCAACTTAACGACGTGGCTTTACTTATCATCGCTTCGTTTTACTTTCTGTTTGTACGTATAGCCTCAGACGCATGCTCTTATATATTCATATTCATTTATGTTTGTTTACTTACTTATAATCGACTTTAGCAATGTATTCTGTTTGTCTATCGATCAAATGAAATATAATAAATGTAAGAATAATAATGAAGATATGTGAAAATTTTGGATCAAGACCATAATTTGTTGATGAACTATACTGATATACAAATTTATATTTTCCAAATACAATCGTTATATAAAATATGACGATAATTAAACCGATAAATAATTTAAATAAATATGGTATACGAAC
This sequence comes from Villa cingulata, assembly GCA_951394055.1. Taxonomy (NCBI): domain Eukaryota; kingdom Metazoa; phylum Arthropoda; class Insecta; order Diptera; family Bombyliidae; genus Villa; species Villa cingulata. The sequence goes on along the minus strand of OX596021.1, from coordinate 3,656,980 downwards.
AAATAGAAAACTCATAATAATCGTTAATACTAGACTTTCAGTTAATGCCTATATGTATACAAAAAAAAAACAAAAAAAATATATTAAGAAATATGAAATTAATAAAATATAATATGAATCTGTTATTAATATTTTTTTATTACACACACCCAGGCATTAAAACAAAGTCGATGTTGTTTCATAATTTCGTCATGATTTGATGATGTTAAACTATTTTCATCTTGTGAAAAGCTACCTTCATATTTTTTGCATTCTATCTAAATAAAATAAAATTAAACAGAAAAATGAATTATTTTTTTATTATAAAATCTGGTACATGTGTACACTAGAACCATCTAGAACGCATACAACAAGTACTTATATTTTTATACTTGTTTCAACTTACTAAATGTAACATTGAACTTGCACATAATATCGTAACAATTGCTAAATAAATAAATATTCGACTAATTATACTTCTCATAATATTATGTGATACATCGTATAAAAATTTTGAAAATTTATTCTTTGGTATATCAAAATTTTCAGATGTTTCATCATTATCATCTGATGACAATGATGGATTCAATATAATCCATAATTTTTTATACCATGTTAACGGTATAAATAAGAATAAAATTATACCAGATGTACAATTTACAATCCAAAAGAATTCACCACCTCTGAAAAAAAGAAAAAAATAAAAAATTTTTATATAGGTATAGTAATGTATTCTTTTGTACAATTTTCATATTTTGTAACTCGCGTGTAAATATTTACGGATTATTTATTCCTTGTACAGCTAAAATTCCTAATAATGTTACCAATCCAAGAAATGTACTATATTTTAACATAACATCTGGTTCAATTAAAAATAAATATTCCCAACTGATTTCTTTGAAAAATAAAAATAATGTTGATACATTGCTACGAAAATTTCTTTCTTCCATTTCATCTTGTGTTAAACGTTTCGGTGTTCCAGGACAATATTTACTTAAACTACACTTATGGAAAACGATAACGAAAAAAAAATAAAATAAAATAAAATAAACAATGCATAATATAAAATGAAATTTTATTATATAAATGTACACACATATCGTGATGACGATATATGTATCATACATACTGGAATTTTCCAATTGGCATTTTATCTAATTCACGGCTCATTTCTAATTTTGCTTGTGTTCTGATTTGATTGTATTGTTCTATTGTATTTTTCATGAAATTTCCATTAACTGCTATATCAGTTGGACGTCGACTCTGTAATAATTATTTGAAAAAATAAATTATTTTTAAAAAAAATTTTTAATTTTTGATTGCACCATCACATATACTTTTGAATTGTTATCAATTCTCTTTTGTACTCCAGTGGGTGGTCTGTGTGATGGTTCAGTCAAATAATACTATACAATAAATTATAATTAAATATTTTGTATGCGTGAAATTGTTTGTGTTTAAAAAATAGTTTATGAATATATTAGATTATACTTTTGGTGGTTTTATCAAATATGTTTTAATTTCAGATTTTATTAAAACTGGATCATTTTTTGCTCCCAATGTACCTGGCGTATATTCGTACTCATCGTCCAATAAATTCAAAGTTTTATCACTAACATGAATCATTCTACAAGTATATATGTATACATGTATATACATGGGAAGAGTATCAAATATCTTTTAAATTTAATACTATTTTATTTTTTAATAATAATAATAATAATGTATAATACCCAGCCTTTCCGGTTGCTTCAAGTCGATTAGCAATATCCACATCTTTGGACCAAATATCATATTGCCATTTACATGCACCAATAACACCAGATATAATACTACCAGAATGTACACCGATTCTCATGTCAATGTTCAAATTTCTTCGATTTCTTTAAATTTTCAATTACATAATTGATGAAAAAAATTTTTTTATTTAATTTCAAATAATTTTATTTTCATTTATCTATACATTTATTACCTTACATCACGAATAATTCGAATCATTCGTAATCCTAAATCTACACAATTTTTTGCATGATGATCATTTTTATCTGGTACACCGGATACACAATAATAACAATCACCCAAAAATTTTATTCTCAACACATTGTATTCCTGATGTATATTTAGAAATTATAAAAAAAAATTATTCCTTTTTTCTTTTCTATATTTTACAAAATTAAAAATGTAATTTAAAAAATGTTATTTGTATACGATATTACCTCTGATGCCTGATCAAATTTAACAAATAATTCATGTAAGGTTTCTACTAACGGTTTAACATCTAGCTGTGTTGTCATGAATGTGTAATTAACCACATCAGCATACAGAATCGAAACATCATTATGCTCCTCGACAAATAATTTTCTATAAAATTTTATTGTTACATCATACATGTATGAGGTTAGTAGGTCTATCCCGATCTGAATTATCCGATCTGCCTTCATATCTCCGCACCGAAATATTCGAGCACAGTAATCTCTCACGCGAACTCTCTATACTTAGATGCCATAGCTCCCTTTGACTTTCGTCGACTGTTCGCAAAATTGAAGATACCGCTCAAAGAACACCTGTTCAATGACAGAGAGACAATGAGTGCACTACTCACTGCACGCCATTCCAAAAACTGAGTTGAGTTTCATGACTGCTTCAGAAAATGATAACAGCTTTAATGGAAACGCGTTGTTCAAACACATAACGACTACTTTAAAGAACGCGGTGTCAGCTGGATCAGCGCGCGGATATATGAAATCAGGTCGGATATTTTTGGGACAGACCCTTGGTATATATGGTTCGTTCAATCTGCGGAATAATAAAAACACTTACTCAGTTTCTGGTCGCCTCCATCTTTTTATATTGTTCGATGCACAATTCAAAGTATTACTGAAATAATTGAAAATATAGAACTTTTAAATCATCAACATTTTTTATTAAATTTCTGCGTATTTAACTATATATAAGTTATGCTCGTACCTTTTATAAATTGGTGATATTAAACCATTTGTATTTGTTCTCGATTTATTTCGTTTAATTTTTTCAATTTTTTCACGTATTTCCTTTTCTAGTTTATCAGCTGTATACGGTGGTATAATACTGAATAATAAACTTTTCTAATAAAATTCAAAACAAAAATCGTAATTAAAATAATTACAAGTAGGTAGTACATAGTACAAAAATTTTTTTTCGTTGCTTACTTCTTGATCTCTTGCATATCTTAATAATAAATTTTCTTCGACACATTCTCTACGATCTAAAAATGTTATTCGAACAGCAATTTCAGTCATTAAACGAAAATATATACCAAATAAATTGATAAATAATAAAAATATTCCTTCTGATGTTACTTTTATTAACCAATCTGTATCCAATCTGTATGTTACCATTATGAAATTAATTAAATAGCATATTGTAACTGATATTCCTAACATAATTGAATGCCAATTATTTGTTAATGGTAAAAATATATAAATTGCATATAAAATATAACTTCCGTATGCTGTTCTTAATGCTGGGATTGGAAAATTAATTTCTGCATGATATAATGGTATCATAATATCTATATGTATATATGATGTGTGAAATGTTCATATATAAATAAATAAAATAAAATTTACAATTTTATAATTTTTATAAGTATTTTTGAATTTTCTAAAAACAAAAAAAAACGAAAAAAAAAAAGAAATTAAAAATATTCAAAAAATGAACCATACCTGATACAACTAGAATAGAAACGGTAACAAATGATGCTGTAAACGTAATACATTGACGACGTCTTAAAAAATCTTCCCGAAATGTTATAAACAATGACGCCCATACCAATAATATTGCGATTAAATATGAAAATATTTCTGGAAATATTGCTGTTATATCCTACAAAAAAAAAATGTATATTTATAAATGAAACAATAAAATATTAAAAGTAAATGTAATAAAATTCATATTGCTGAATTCATTCGAAATATAGTATTTATTTGAATATTATTGTAGGTATTAAGAGTGTACATGTAGTGACTCTGTATATAACTGTGTGCATAATACATTTCTCAACGAAAAAAACTCACCTTAACCGTTGATAGTAGCATTATTGTATGAATACCACCGACAAGTGCTTGTATCACAATAAATATTGATAAATAACTACGCTGTAATCTTTGTATGTATGTATCGTAAAATGATTCTAATTCTAATTGACGACATTGTCTCTGTAATATTTATTAATGATGAATATTTTAAAAATATATATGTATATGATATATATATTTTTTTAAACGAAAATATACCCTTAGAAAACCCCATTCCCATTTTCTACCGTAAAAAATTTGATTACTATTTTCGTCATGTTTTACTTGAAAATTTTCGGATTTTTGTTGTATTATAAAATCCATTATTTTTGTAATTTTTATTTTTATTTTTCTTTCTTTTATTTTTTCTTTTCTAAAATTAAAAAAACTTTTCAAGTGTTCACGGTGCTCTTTTTAATTTTCTTCATTTGATGTGTCACTATATAATTAACTATGGACTGTTATGCGAATATACTAATTACAAAAATTATTTAAAAACATTATATGTAGATATAATATTTTAATAGTAAAAAATAAAACTAAAAAAAAAATATGAAGAAAAAATTGTAGGAAAATTAAAAAAATCGAACCTTTCCTTAACAAGTATTGTGTTAAAATTTCACAAATAAATAAAAAGATACTATGTATATATTAAGTGTTAGGTGTATATATTTATGTATATGTAGAGGTATAAATACGTACATGCATATACGAGTACGTGTATTTTTAAAATAATTTTTATTGATAAAAAAAAAGTATAAATAATATGTAATAAAATTTTTTGATAAGATAATTTATGTTTTTGAAAACAAAAAAAATTTTTTTGAAAGAAAAAGAAGAAAATTTAATTTAATATCGTATATAGAAAAATTTTCATTTAAAATGTTATGTATGTAGAGAGAGGTACTCGTGTATTTTTTTATTCATTTGGCTTCAAAAAAATTTATTGAAATCAATTTACGATTATGTGTACACATTCGTTATCACTTTGTCTATATGCATTAATTTTACATTTTGACGATTTCACTTTACAGAAATTTACTACAAGTATGTGTATGTATGTGACGATCGCGAGTAATGTAAATTTAATTTAATGCAAAAATAAATTAAAAATCGTATCGTGTATTTAAAAAAAAAATACGTAATGTGTAGCTACAACATTATTGTATGTTAATTTTTTAAAAAAAAACTTTGAATTTTATTAAAATAAATTCAATTTAAACGATTCATGGTTGAGATTTTTGTTTTTTAATTGATACGAGTTTTTTATATACATACATATGTATATTAAATAATTTTTGAATCATTACTAGTACCCAACCAAATACAAACATTGATAGAGAAATTTAATTTGATTTTATAGGTCTTTTAACGAACTGAATATTGGAGTGAAAGATAGTAGACTTCTCGCTTCCTAGTCTAGTTTACAAATGATTTCATTTAATGTTTATAATTGGTTAGCTTTCTAGTTTCTAGTTTCTTTCTACCTACTGATCTGAAGATCACCAGCCCATACCAACGGCGTGAAGACGGAAACGGAAATGGAACAGGGAACAACTGTAGTCGTAGTGTAGTTACTACTATATAGCACTTACATAGTAACGGTTACGGCTCTACTTACTACTCTACTACTAGACTACATTCTCCCCTCATTTCATTAGAGAATTTAAAGTGTATAGCGTGTAGCGTGTAGACTGTAAGCAGGCATCGTTAAACAACTATTATAGACTATAGAGTCATTATTATAGAGTTGTTTAACGATGGGGTATAGGCAAATCAAATTACCATTATTTGCAACTTCAAGCATTCATTCATTTTTGACACTACACTACACATTAATTAATTATTATTTAAATTATACACATTTATATTATGTAATATTTTTAATTAGAAAAATTATTTAAAAAAAATTAAAAAATAAAAAAATAAAAATAAAATGACATCAAAATACCTTTATATGACGGAATTTATTATAGAAGATCTTTTCGTTTTAAATCAAAATCGAATTATACCCGATGAGTATTTATTGTTTGTAAAATTTTCAATTGGTAAAAAATTTTCAGTAACTCTACAAGCGAATAATTCAAATCGTTGCACTAATAATAATAATAACAACAATTTTAGTAATGATTTTCTTATGAATATTGGAAAATGTTGTATATTCAGTTTAAATGGTGACAATTTAAAGGATAACAGCGCGTTAAAAATATGTGTACATCGACAAAAATCTGAAAGTGAAAAATGTAAATTTCTAATTGGAAAATATAAAATTCCAATTAAAATTTTATTTATTGAAATAATGGCAAAATTTAAAATTGCTAATATCGATTATTTCATATATGTTAGTTCTAAATATAAGGAAATGCAACAATTGAATAATGATAATTCAAATATGAAAAATGAAAGTCAAAAAAAAGAAAATGAAGTAGGATCTAAAGAGAAGGAAATGCAACAATTTAACGATAATTCAAGTATAAAAAATGAAAATCAAAAAGAAAATGGAATATTAAAAAAATTGAAAAAATTGAGTAAATTGAGCAAAAATTCAAAAGAAGATCAAAAAGAAAATGAAATAGAAAGAAATGATATTTCAGATGAATTTGAATCCGATTCCGATTCTGATAATGAAGATGCATTTAGTTCAAATTTAATTGAAACTAAAGGAAACGATCAAATAAGACCGGTAGCTGTAACTGAAAATAAAATTGTTCCCTTGTATGATTTACAAAATAAAGTTATTGGAAATATTACGTTCGTGATGAGATTAACTTGTTTTGGTCCGAATGTAACATCAGATTTCACATTAAAAATTCACAATACAACAAGTGAATGTCATTATTTAGAAAATATGAATGATCAGCAGAATATCTCACATGATAATTTATCAGAAAAAAATTGTTTGAATGATATACAGGAAAAATATCAAAATGAAAAGTGTGATGAAAATGATAATCGTTTAAAAATCTCATCATCTTGCGAAAAATTGAAAAGAAAATCATTACCTCCATGCAGAAAGACTGTTAAAAAATGCAAAAATAAATGAAAAATTATTTTATCCATTTGTAAATTTCGTCCTATTTAAAATATGTATTTATTTTTGTCATAAATTTAAAAATTTGAATTTTTTTTTGTTTTTCTTTTATATTTTTTATAAAGAATAATTTATTGTTGGATTACTATTACTAGAACTATCAGCTGAACTAAGAGTTTCTGGTGTTTCTTCTTTAGCTTGGATTTTTGATATGTTTGGATCCTTTTTCTCTTTTTTCTCTTTATCTTTATCTTTATTATGTTTATGCTTATGTTTGTGTTTATGCTTTTTCTTATCTTTTTTCTTTTTCTTTGCCTGCAAATAAAAATATTACAAAACGTAAAATTATCAAATCAAATTTTCATTTCATTTTTGTAATTTTAATCGACACAATAATTAATTATTTTATAATTATTTACCTTAACTGAACTTGAATTATCTGATTTTGATTTACTGTTCTCATCTTCTTGCTTAAACATACCCGGTTCAAAACCGATCGGTCCGGATGTTGCTATCATGCCAGGCAATGAAACTGAATTATCTGAATAGTATTCATTTTTAACTTTTTTCGTTTCAGTTGGTTGCGAGGATGTCACATTATTAACATCAACATTTGGATTTTCAATATCGGTACTATTTTCTTTTTTCACATTATCAATATCATCATCAGCTTCAATTTTTACTTCGCTATTATTATCCATTGCTGAAGCTGGTCTTTTTAGGCTCATATTTGAACCATCTAAACTTCCACTACTCGGCATTGTATTGCCAGATTTAAATCCGTATGGTGTAGATGATCTTGGCGGTTTAACATCCTCATCTTGTACAGCTGTACTTGCACTGGATTGATTTACCTTTTGTGGTTTAAACATTGCTGCTAATTCGGAATTTTGTAAACATAATGGACGTTTAATTCCATACAATCCATAATATAAATCTACAAAATCACATCGAAGTTTTGAATCATGTGACAGTTTTGAACTTAAAAAAAAACATTATTAATTAAACATTTTCATTATGAAAAAACATCAAAAAATTATGAAATTACTTCATAGTGGTCCATATTCTCTCAACCAGTTCTTCTTTATCTAAACGATGTCTTTGATTCCTTTCGAATGGTGGATTTTCTATAAGTAATCTTGCAAGTGCGTGTCTCGCACACGGATCTGGATCTGTTTCTAGCAGCAATAATAGATGTTCCAAATCTTCCCATCTTCCATCAACTTTAACAAAATCAACAAGACATTCCATTGCCGCAATTCGTACATCAATATATTGCCCGTAAGTAGCATAACTACGATATATTTTTGGTAATGATGGTAAATGTCCATATTTTTGCAGTTTTCTGATAACTTTCAGACACGATACTGATACTGCATATTTGTAAGATGGAAGATGTTTTTCAAGATTTAAAAGCCTTGTTACTTCCTCTAGAACAACTCTAAATCATAAATTAATACGAAAGTTATATACAGACAATTCTTTGTTATATTTTTCTACGATTACATTCTAAATTTAAAAATTAATTACTTTGCATCTGCAGATAAATTATCAGCCGTTATAGGAGCACCTTGTTGAACAACCGAAATTACTGGTGTAATTGAATTTCCGAGAGCATCAACTAATGCTGCTCTGTAGTAATTATCCGAGTAATGATTTCTTGTGTTATCATTGTATTTGAATAAATCTAACAGAAAACGAATAACTTCTGGAGGGCAAATTCCATGAGTAGTTCTTAAACCTAAATATAATTTTTAAATTAATTGATCATTTATATTTATTGTACTACGTCATATTGGAAAAGACTTACCAGCCATTGCAACTGGTATAGTTTTTTGCAAAAAATAATGCTGAAAATTCGTGAAATTATTCTGTTTTATAATATGAGGTGCACTAAATGAACCAAATAATTTTTTGAAAATATTTAACATTGCAGGTGGCCCTTGCCAACTAGTGATCATAGCATTTGCAACCTTAAAAAGAATTAATTTAAATTTAATTATGAAACGTATAATTATAAGCGAAATTAATTAATTAAAAATATACTTTTGTTAAACAATGCGCTGCTGCACATCGAACTTTATAAAAGCAACGTTCATTTTCGATTGTATCTGTTAAAGCAAGTCTCGTAGCTGGTGTTGGATATTTTTCTAAAGCTGAAATTGCTTCCATTTGTGCAGTTACATCACGTTCATGTCTTAATTGAAATTGCCATTGGAAATCTGGCTGCTCAATATTCAAGTCTCGTAATAAAATCATTTCTGGGTCAAGTCTTATCCATAAAACTGGTGAATCACTAGAAAATATATGAATCTACAATACAACACAACAATTTATAAATTAACAGGTAAATGTATATTTACTCCATTGGTGATAGATCCATATCAACTTCTTCGCCAGTACATAATGGAATTTTTTTCTTTTTATTTCGTCGACTTTTTGAATGGCATGTTATATCAGCTCTAACGACTGTATTTTCAATTTGTAAAGTATGCTTGAAAGTACCATCCAATTCTTGTAGTTGAACCAATAGTGGACCATTATATTTTCTAACTCCCTTCTGATTTACAGAATCTTGTCGAATTTCTAATTCGATTGTGTTTCGTTTTCGATTAAAAACCGAGGTAAGAGAAAATTTAGCATGACCACCCGTACGAACCCACTGATCCATGAAAACTGACATATCTTTTCCAGTTACTGTAAATATTGCTTTTGTGAATACATTTGTTGAAATAAGAAGATGATGCCATAGACCATTGCCAATTTTTGTAGCCGCCGCATTATTTGCTAATGCCAGTTGTTTATTGAATACCTTAAAAATGTAATAATTTCCATCATTAAAAAAGTAATAAATTCAGGATAATTTTTAGACATACTTGTAATAACAATTCCTGTCCAATTCTATGCTCCAACATTCTAATGACAATATGAGCTTTTTTTCTCATTACTTCAATATACTTTGGTGACATTGTATGCAAACTTTTTATGGGAAAATAATGAACACTTTCGGGTTGTTGTTTAGCAACAGTTGCTGGTGAATTCAAAGTTACAGGTAATGGTGCTGGTGGTTGACTACAATCTAAAATAATTGCACCATACATTTCTTCATATTTAACAACTTCAGCTAGTTCCAATCGAATCCAATCACGATATTCATTATTACCGAAACATTTTTTTGAATATAAACCACATAAATATTCTGCGATACCTTTGGCAAGCCAAGTATCAGACCAATTTTGCATTGTTATAAAACATCCAAAAAATTGTTCTGCTACCGCTTTTGACATTGCTTTCCGTGTTATATACGTTTGATCAATAATTGCAATGGAATGAAGTAAATGTGTTGATACAATACTCATTGTTGAATATGCTGATACATCTGTGTCAGCTTCATCAACAAATACTTGCTTATAACATGAAAAAGGATATCTAGCACATAAAGTTTCTTCATAGAATTCAAATGCTTCATGCATATATCGTACAGAATTCTTTAAAAGTGGCATCAATTGTGGTAAACAAAAATGTGTCACTTCATGCATATGCGGATCAACATATATCTCAAATGGACCGACTGCAAGAGCAATATTCGGAGCACAAACAGGAGTTGATACTACGTAATGATAAGTTTTTCTTCTTAAATCTGGAGTCATTACAACTTCATTCAGTTCACCACATGATACAGCTGTTAAATATTTTTCAACTGTGAACTCTAATTTCCATGTACATGGTTCTGCATAACTATCAACACATGGAAACCATAAGCGTGTTGAATTTTCATGGCCGTATGTGAACATATGAGCTGCAGTCGGTGTTGTCTGGCCTTCTACTTCAGGCGGTATAACAAAATGTACTCCACCTTCAGGATTTTCTAATGAAAATTCAATACCAATACGAAGACCACGTCCTTCCCCTATTAAATGATATCCATCTGGTGGAACTTGTATTATTAATTCACCAGCATTATTGTCAATGTCAGTCTTTTGTGCAGCGGTTAAATGAAATTTTGAAAAATGTTCAAGTGATCGTCTGTAATTTAAGATTCATTAATTATAAGATTTTATTTGTAAAAAGAAAAAAAATTAATTTTCATTTCAGATCAGTAAATCTTTATATTATTGTATCACAAAAACAAACATACGTTTTTGTATCAGCTTGACAAATATCAAGAAATGGATCAAAATATTGAAAAGACGCTTCACAAACATCATTAAGCACAACTCTATAAACTCGACATTGTTTTGCATTTAATCGAATTACACGTAGATTTTCACGTGTTGGAACGATTGTTAGTTCAACAAAACCCTGAAAACAAATTCAAAAATATTCCTATTATAAAAAAAAAAAATAAATAAATAAAATTGATAGCTTACAATTATACTACGTCTTTCGAAACTTATCCCGGTGAGGCTAACAATTTGATGAGCCTTAAATATTGATAAGAAAAATCAAAAACAAATCTGTTGGTTAAAATATTTTTAAATTGATTATAAAAATACTTATAATTTATATGGTCGGACGCAATCATTTGATTTTTCCTTCTTCATTACATTTAACGTTTAACACATTAAAATCAAATTTAATAAAAATTTATTTGATTTTTATTCAATTAATTACTTTAATATTTAATTTTTCTTGTTTACTACAAACAGAAACACCACTTATGACTTTGAAGAAGAAGAAGCAAAATTTGAAATGTCAAAGTCAAATATTTGTATTTGTAAGCACAAACAGACCAACGCTTGCCAACGTACAAGACCCTGCATTATCATTATCAAATATGTACTAAAATGCTTGTTTTGTTGCTACTATTCAAAATTTGTTGCTAAACATAAAAATCAAAAAATTTGAAATTAATTTAGCGCTAGCGTTATCATCAATCCGGGGAACACCTTGCCACCATGTAACTACCAAGAGGAGGCGAAGCCATTTTATTTCCCCACATCCTTGTATTAAATTAAAATGTTAATTCAATTTAATTTAAATGGTATATTATAGAAGATAAATGATAAAATGATTTGTTGTTTATTCATTACTTAATTGCACTTAACTTAATAGCACAACAGCGATAGGGTGACAAAGTAAAAATATTTTATAGTTTACTTTACAAAATGATTAGGTATTAGAGATACTACACATATGAAGTTGTTGTGGGAATTGTAAGATTATTTTTCTAATAACAAATAGCAAATGTGTGACTTTCATTCTGCTCTTATTCGCGCCTCCGAGATTTGGCGCCCGGATTTAGTGAACCAATTCAACTTTAACCTATAATAGAATCGGGTAATTTATAGAAAACTACATATAGATCTATATTATATATTATGTACGTACTTTCGCATTTTTTTTTTGTCGAAAAAAGAAAATTTTAATTTTAATTTTATTTCATTTTCAAATGATATTATTTTTCTTTTTTTCACATTTACCTTATTGTATACATCTAGAAAAATAATACTAATACTTAAAGTAATTAAATCAAATTAATTATTAATATTTCAATTGACTAATTGAATACATATATATGTACATATGTATGTGTATGTAAAGTAATAAATTGTATATTTATGTTATGTATACGAACAATCAATATTTATGTATAGAATAAAAATTAAATTTATACTTCATTATGTATATTTATTTATATTTTTTGTAGATATGTATTGAAAAATAAAAATTTAATTTAGTTTTGAAAATATCTTCGTCGTTAATTCAAGTTCAAAATATATATCTGCGGGTGTTGTATTAAACGAAATTTTATTATTTAAAAATTATCATGGCCATAAAAGATACACAATTAACATTTATAACAGCATTTAAAACGTTATTCTATTTATCTAAAGTACATGGAATTATAACATTTTCATTTTCAGATTTTTATAAATATAAAATTTTAAAATTATCAAATTTGGGTATAGTATGGTCATTATTCTCAGTTATATATCATGGATTGGAATATCATTTTATATCGGTTTCATTGTCATATTATGATCGAAATGATGAAACAAAACGAAGTAAGTACTGTAATCATATACATATATATACGTGTAGTAAAGATAAGAAAAAACTATATTCATCTTGTATTTTTTTTTTCTTTGATACACTATATTTCAATTACACTTTAAATAATGTCTTTTTCGATTTTGAATTATAATTTTAAACTCATCCTACTGTGAAATGAAATTAAAATGCTATACATTTATACACTTGCACGTATATCTTATAACAATCTGTACTTTTTAGAAATAAATTAGATGTATAGTATTTAAAAAGTATTACAAATGAGTATAAGAAATTTCTATTATTTATTTTTAAATCATATAATTTTTTATACATATGTATAGGTGCATTAACTACAGGTATTGCAATCGTATTAAATTATATTGGACCATTAATGATGTCCATCGATATAATAATGTCTATAATAAATGCAAAAAAAATCATTTTAATATTTGAACATTTTAAAATCACCGATGAACGTTTACAGAAAAATGAAATATTCATTGATAATTTTAAATTAAAAAAACGTATAATTATATTAATTATTTCATTATCAATTGCTGAATTAATTAATTATTTATTCATTTATTTTACAACATGTGATTATAAATCGTTTAAAAGTCTATTATCATTTTTATCAAATGCACCATTTATGATAAATATTATTGATAAAGTATGGCTTACATCTTTTTTATACGCATTAAGACAACGTTTTGAATTCATAAATAATTATTTGGATAATATTGTTGATGAATATGGAAAACAAATGAATTATTCTTTTACATATTATAATAACAATGACGATAATTTAACATCAAATATCGATGATGCTGATGATGATGATAATAATGATAATACGATAATAACGACAACAAAAAATGTTACTGGTACCGGTATTAATGATAATGAACATTTTAAAAATAATGATTATAATAATTTTGATATAAACTTTGGATATTTACATAAGGAAATTGTATTGAAAAGTACATCATTTAAAATTGTACCAAGTAATGTAAGAAAAAATAATCATATAATACCTGTATTACCATGGAATGGTAAGTTAAAATATATTAAATTATACTTACATATTTAAATAAATTATTTTCATTATACATATATAAATATTTCATGTGAAAAAAATATAAGGAAAAAAATTCAAAAATCCATCAGTATTCAAAGAGAACATATTAAATAATACACAAAAAATACAAAATAAATTGAATACAATTTGTCAATTGCATGATGAACTTTGCGAAATTGGAAAAACTATAAATGGTATGTGGAGTATACAAATGTTATTTTTAATGGCATATGGATTCATTGGGATAACGGCAAAATTTTATTTTTTTTATTGTAGTATTGTAGGAGAGGTATGTATATAAAATTGTCTGCATATAGTTTTATCGATTCATCATCAGTTATACCGATATATATTTTTTTTTTTCTTTATAGAATGTTCCAAATCTATTTCGACCAGCAACAAATATTTATGTTGTCATTTATACAATATTATTGATTGCTTCAAAATGCGTTTATATTATATTTCTTAGTTGGAAAACGAAATTAGAATCACGTCGAACTGGTATTGGTTTTCATAAATGTGGATTAGCTGTTGATGAAAATAAATTTTATGAAATTGTAAATAAAAATAAATAATTTTATCTTTTTGTTTCATTTATAGCTAAAATTAATATTATAAATATGCATATGTATACATATGTATAAGAAAAGTAATAATTTTTTCTTTTTAAATTTTATACATACATATATAGATAAATCATTTATCATTGAAATTACTCAATCATTCAGTTAATTTTAATGCTTGTGGATTTTTTAATTTGGATATGACAACTTTGTTTGCGGTAAATTCAATATTTTATTTTAGATTTAATTTTTTTTTAATTATCATCCATTTAGGTTATTGGAGCCATAACAAGTTATCTTATAATTTTAATTCAATTCAATTTGGCTACTCATCCTCAGGCAAGATCATCAGAAAAACAACTAATTACTACTACTACTACTGCTGCTACTACATTAATTCCAAATATGACATCATTATTTACAGATGCATTCAATTAAATCTCAATTTCATTAATATCTTGCATCTCATCTCATTATCTCATGCACAAAATGGTCTAAAAACCTTATTTTTTCGCTTTAATTTTATTATTTATGTGAATTTTTGTGTGTTACAGTTACGGGTTACAACAAGTGTAATTTATTGTAAAAATTTATTTTGACATAAATGGATTTAAAAAAATTATTTTAAAATCAATTTGTGGGTTGGTATAAGAAAAATAAAAAATAAAGTAAAAAAATACACTCTTTAAATACACAATATTTATTTATTTTTAATATTTAATAGTCGATTTATTGATATGTCTTTGCCTAAAATTTCCAACATTTCAGCAACACTAGGTCCATCCTGGAAATTATTGCAAAAAAAAGAAATATTTTATAAAAATTATATAAAAATAAATCAATATTCAATTAATAAATTACTTTAAGACCGCTTAATGCTTTTCTCATAGTTTTCATTAAATCGCTAAATTTTAAATTTTTTTCACTTGCAAAATTTTTTAAAAATAATTGAATATTATCTTTTTGAAATTGTGTCTTTTCAAGTTTCGAACATAACTCCGATAAAATATCTGAAATTTGATATAAAAAAGTTTTTATTAAAAACATTGTGAATGGAGTTGTTCATAACATGAATAGGAAATCTACCTCTACTTAAATTAGTTTCAATATTCGTTTTTGGTGGAGACCACAAAAATTTGAAATCACCCTCAACTAAATCATTTAATGTTGTTATTCGATTATTTGACCATTTTAGAATATTTTTTATATTGTCATCGTTCAAATCTAATTTTTCTTTGCTAAAAATTAAACAAAATAATAATTTATCACAAATATTTAAATTTTTATATATTCTCACAATTATATATTACATATTACCTTTCTGGAAATGATTTTTCAACTAGAATTTTCAAATTTTCTAATAATTTATTACATTCATCTTCATTTTCTAATTGTCTTTTGATTTCTAAACGATTAAAATCAAGTAAAAGTTCCGGATTAAGTTTACTCGGATTCGAATTAATTTTAGAAACATCAAACTGTATAGAAAAAACAGTAACAATTAAAATTTAGATGAATAAACTTTAATAATTATATTAACAAACCGTTGATATTAATTCTTCCATCGTATATAATCGAGGTTTTATTGATTGTGATCTAGTAAAACCACCACCAGCTTGTGTAACATAATTCAATAGAGCCAAAGGAAATATTCCACGTTCTCTAAATGCGTAAATTATAAAACAATATTACCATACATTCATACATATAATATTCATATTTATTTTGTATTCTTTAAATGTTCACGTACTTGCATTGATTTACTTGAATATCACCTTGTCTTTTACTCAATTTTGTTCCATCTGAATTTATTAGAAGCGGTAAATGTCCATAGTGTGGCGGATCCCAGTTGAATGCCCTTCACGAAATAATGAGATAAAATAAAATTATTTTTAATTTCAAATTTATTGAAAAAAAAAAAAAAACAAAAATTTATATATTGTGTTTATTTTGCTACTTACTTATACAGCAGTAAATGTTTTGTAGTAGATATTTGCCATTCAACACCACGTAATACATGCGTTATTTTCATATGATGATCATCAACAACATTTGCAAAATGATATGTCGGATAACCATCGGATTTTATTATGATTGGATCACCTTCATTTTCTGATACATCATAAATAACATTACCGTATATTAAATCTTTAATTGGTTCTCTGTATGTTGTTAATTTGAAACGTACACAAAAATTATTATTTTTTGCTAATTTTTCAGCAATTTGTACTGGTGTTAAATGACGACATTTATTATCATATTTTGGTATTTGTCGAGTACGTAATGCATCTTTTCTTAACAATTCTAATCGATGCTCTGAACAAAAACAGTAATATGCTGTTCCATTTTCAAGTAATTTTTTAACTTCATTTCTAAAATAGAAAAATAAAAATACATACATATGTAGTAGGGAAAATTTATAGTATAATACCTAACAATTTTTAATACAAATTTGATTTGATAAATTTCTACTTATCATATTACTCAATTAATATGAAATAATGAATATTAAATGATTTTATATTACATATTATGTATTACATCCTACTTAAAATGAATAATGGTTCTTTGTTTTTAAAGATTTAATCTTACACAGATAAAATCACCTATATAATTCTAATCTTTCACTTTGTATATATGGTCCATAAATTCCATTATCAGTATTTGGCCCTTCATCACATTTAATACCAGCCCAATTTAAATCTTCACTTATTCTTTCAGTTGCGTCTCTAACGACTCGTGTTTGATCAGTATCTTCAATACGTAAAATAAATTTACCATTTTTACCCTTGGCAAATAAATAATTATATAATGCCGTACGTAAACCACCCAAATGAATAAATCCTTTAAAAAAAATTTAAAATAATTACAATTTTTTATGTACAGATATATGTGAATATTTTATATTTCTTGTATACATATTTATATAGGTAACATACCTGTGGGACTTGGAGCAAATCTAACTCTGACCACATTATTTCCTGTATTACATTTTCTTGTAAAATTATTCAATGTATGAAAATTTATTAATAATTTTCTGTTAATTTTTAACATTTTTTTTACATATAAATGTGTGTCTGTTAATAATTATAAAAATTAATTTGTGCAATTCAAAATATCAATTATATCAACTCATCAAAATAAAGTGAATATAACCTGAAAGTCGAATTCAAACAAACTTCAATCAAACAAAATTATTTGTTTGTTTGTCGTTTTGCTTCTTGTCTAACCATTTTATTGGTCTAAAACAATCATATGAGATTTGACGTTTATCAAAATGAAATATGAAAGATGTAAATATTAAATGCACAAGTTGTTATTTTTTTCTAATTTGAAACTGTTTAAGAATTAAGATTAAGAACTACTGTACACATTTAACTTAAAATAATATAAAATTAAATAAAAAATGAATAAAAAAAATTCAAATGATGAAGTTAAGAAAAATGATGCAACTGAACAAGAAAATCATCAATCAGCAGAAATAGCACAACAATCTCGAGAAGAAATTCTTCAAAAACGTAAGGAACGAAAATTACAGAAACGTGAATTGAAACAGTTGGAACGTGACCGAATTAAATATGAAGAAAAATTAAATAAAACATCTGAAAAAATTCGAATTATCTCGAAACTACGTTTCGACGAATGTTGTACAAAATTACAAAATACTCCAATTGCCGCAGCTACAGCTACGACTAATCAAAATCAATCATCATCATTTACTAATGGACCAAGAAAATATAAACCAAGAGGAAAGTTTCATAACGTTCAGAAAGATTTTAATCTATTGGATTTTGTTGTTGAAAAGAAAAAAGTGAAAAATACATTATTATTAGAAAAACCGTTAAAAGTAGATAAGTCATCATTAACAACGATCAAATTAAATCGTGGTAAAAAACGTGAAATACCAAAAAAAAATTTTAGTCGTCTTCGAAAAATTATTTTAAAAGATCGCACCTTGAGACAGCAAGAAAATACTAGCAATGATAATGGTCAAGGAGATGAAATAAAATCTGAATCGAATGTTGCTATTATAATTAATGTAAATAAAGAAAATTGTGGTACAGGGGATGTGGAAAAAATTCAAAATTTAAAGAATTGTATTGAAAATTTTCGTACAGAGAATGCAAATGTAGTAGAAACTCCAATCATAATAAATAAATGTAATGAAAATCACGTACTAAAAGATGAAGAAAATTCAACTTTAAATTTTGATAAATTAGAAATATCAGATAAAAATACAAAATTGAATCTGACAACAACTACATCAAAAATAATTCATTCTAGAAAATTTCGACCGTAAGTACAAAATCATTTACCTTTATAAATATGTATCCCTCTATACTTACATAGAATGTATTATTATTATAATTATTTTGTAGTTACTGTGATAATACGATTTCGAAAAACCTTTGCAATCTCACTGAAAACTTATTACGAGAACTGTTCAGATTTCAGAAAAGAGCTTATGAAAAAAATCAAATAAAAGCCTGTGCACATAGACGTTATATTCTTGGATTTAATGAAGTTCAAAGGCAATTAGATATTCGTAAAACAAAGCTAATTATATTGGCACCAGATTGTGAAAATTGTAATTTGCCTGGTAAATGTTTAAAAATAATTTATATTTATATTATTAAATAATTTATTCATATATAAATGCTTAATATTTTTAGGTGGTATTTTGGATATAATTAATGAAATTAAATTGAAATGCAAAAATGAAAATATTCCATATTTATTTTCATTGAACAGAAATAGAATGGGATATATATTATTTAAAAAAGTGCCTGTAAGTTGTGTTGGAATTTTAAGTTATGATGGTGCACAGGATATATTTCATTCATTAATCGAAGAAGTTGCACAAGAAAAGAAAAACTATGAAAATTTAATTAAAAATGAAAAATTAACTAGTAGCTAGTAGTAATAAGTAATAAATTGTTAGTAGATTTTATTCATATCATTTATACATGATTCTAGATTATTATGCAATTATAATTTTATATGAGAATATTTATAATTTTTTGGAAAAAACAAAAATAAAATGTAAATAAAACAAATTTTATATGAAAGTTTTGTTATTCGCTTTATGATTATCATTTATCATTCCAACTGAATTATCGTAAACAATGGGTGCGTTCAGTTCCTATTATTCTATTCCTATTCCTATTCCTATTCATTATTCGCTACTTTGCAGCGATGTAAGTATTTTGCAGCTGAAAAAAATTTCGCTTTAAAAGTCATCGTAAACAAATTTTGACATATTTAATGTTAGAACAACAGACAAAGCCAACTATCAACTTCAGTAAATTTTATACAGCGATTATCTAAACATCGCTGCATTGAACTGAACGCACCCAATGTGTACTGTCGTATAACTATATATTATGACTTATGAGATACAATACTCCTGCTCCTTTCTAAAATTGGAAAAAATGCAGAAATTTCAATGAAGCACTACAGGAAATAGAAGACAAAAAGCACACCGATTTTATTCTTAATTATTTATATCTTACCTAAATCTTTAATTTTTTTTTTTTTTTTTTTTTTTTATAAAACAAAACACTGAATAAGTAAATATTATTCTGACTAATTTTTATTCTTTATTCATTTTTATTTAAAGATGACATGAAATCTTATAGATAAATTGAATATTACGTTAATCATACAGTAATGATGAAGAATAGAAAAAAAAAATGACAAATGAAAATACAAGTTATCCAGAATGATGAAAATGTAACAACTGGCATACTACATTTACGTGTCCATACATCTTTTTACAATGCAATCGTCTTACATTTTATAATAATATGAAACTATCTCAGAATAAGGTTTATTTGGATAATAGATATTATATATATGTATATATATATATTTAGATACATATTTTTTACACAACTAATCTTTGTTTTCAATAAATTTATATTTTCGTTTTCGATTTTTTTTTTTTTTTTGAAAACTTAATTTTTTTTATGCAATAATGTTCGTGTTAATTCTTTAGTTGAATTCACGATCTGGCAAAACGATTGGTGCAATCATACTCCATGTATATAAAGCCAAACATAGCCAGCTTGAAATTACTTTAATCCACATTGATGCTGAATTTGCATTAAAGTTTTCAAGTGATGAATTTGGTCTACAATAAAGACATCAATAAATAATAAGTTTTAAACAAAATTTTTTTTAAATTTTAATTTAATTAAATATAAAATTTTTAGACTTACTTATACCAATTTGTTAATGTCATCATAACATATAATGTTGCTGTTATAAATACTAAATGAAATAGTGACCAAGAATATGCAACGTTATTTTCCTCATTATCCCATACCTTTTTGCCATCATTTGGATTTGGATTTGATTCTTCATCTAAATTTGCTGTTAATACTAAATTTAATAAAAGCAAACAATTTTCGATACAAAAAATGTGTTAGTGTTTAAAATATTTTCTCTGATATCCCACTAAAAATTTTACTAGATGATAACAATAGTTGTACTTTTTTAATTATTATCTAGCGTACTTGATATTGCATCATGATGATGACTGTAATTGTAGTAAGTACGTAAGCATTTACGTATACGTCTACATATAATTTTAATTCTAATTTATGGTATAAATATACCATTAAAATTTGAATCAATGACGTTCGATTAATTTGGATGGAGTCAGAAATTTTATTCAAAAGTAAATGAAAATGATAGTGGACATCGATTTATTTCTACATTTAATTTTAATGTGTATTTAACTCTGTTTTCATAATTATTATTCGAAAATGATAAAAATTTCAACCAGCATAAGGCGAATTATGAAAAATTCATGTCAAAAATTATCTTTATACGAAAAAAATGTGAATTAAATTTGATTTCTTATAATTTTAATGTGATGTGATATTTTTAAAGTTACCTTGTCTTTCATTATCTGGCATTGCTACTTGAGCAACAGCAGATGCAGATCTTAAAGAACTGTATAAAACACAAAGCACCCATATACACAATCCAATAATGCTTGTAGTATCAAAAGTGACCTATTAAATGAATAATTTATTAATTTATTAATTTAAAATAAAATGAAAATTATGTACATGCATTTCAAATATTTTATCTTACTTTAGTCTCTGTGTGATTGATAATACCGAATAAACCAGGATTGCATTCTTTATCTAATTTTAAAATATATATTAAACATTTATAACAAACATTTTAACTGTAATCAAATTTTTTTTTTTAATTAAATTTTACCTGGATTATTTGCAACTGCTGACCATGTTAAATAAATTGTATAGAGACTGACAACTGAGCTTTGAAGAAGTCCAGATCTTGGTAATGCTTCTTGAATACTTGGTAAAACTGATAGAACACTTACGATGAAGCAAACAATTAAATTTATTGAAATAAAGAATTTATTTAACGAACAGTCGTCAGACTTTAAAATACAAAAAATAAAATATTCTTGTTAAAATATGAAAATTGTCATCAATAAAATTATAAATATAAAGGATTATATTTATCACCTTCGTGAAATAAACGAATAGTAGAACAACACCAGTAATTGCAACAGCATACTGTAATACTGTGACAAAGCATAGAGCGCAATACCAAGCAGTAGAGGAATCACTTTCTTCGTAATGGCCTGTAACAATTCAGTATTTTCCAAATTAAAATGTGATCATTATTTAAAATAAAAATGTTTTATATATAATATATTTACAATCCTACGACTTACCTACCCAAGATTCTGCCCAACTATGAGCAAAATCAATTATTAATACCAATTGAACAAGAATGAATATTAGACCACCAATTAATCCAATACTCATCCAAACCGTTCCAAATGATCCATTTGGTATAAATAGTGCACCGATCGCAATACCAATTACAATTAAAAATTTCAAACCCCAAAATCCATTTTGTATTGGAGCACGAGGATCTCTTGATGTTCTTACACCAATCATTATAATTGCCATCAAAACGAAAAAACATACCATTGCAAAACTAATTCTATAAACAGCCATATAACCGACAGCATGTTGACAATCAACTGTCGGTAATGCTATCGATATTGTTGAAGTTGAATTGGCACAAAATGGTAGTTTTTTTAGTGTATCTTGTAAACCTGGTGCCAATGCTATCATACTCAGAATTGCGCCGCATAATAACATCAATGCATACATAAGACGAGATGATGTTGAATTTTTGCATGATGGACATGCCTGACAGCAAAGTGAACATGCTGTACCAGTACAGCAGCATGCTAACTACATAATATTTTAAATTAATAAAAATAAAATTTAATTAAATATGTATGTAAGTAATCACATATGCATAAGTATGTAATGTATGTACCTACATACATATTTTACAGAAAATCTTTTAGACTTTCATACAAAAATTTTCATATACATAATAGCATTTTCTCAAAATAAAATAAATCTTGGTTACCAACAATTAATAATAAGATTACTCATCTTTTGAGATAAGATTGCAATTGCAAATTATTTTGAAAAAAAAAAAATCGATTACAATTCGCAAACAATTCGTAAAGCAATTGTATGTATGTATATGTAATACTTATGTACGTACATTTACACATCTTTTGTAGTCAATTGCGTTTATTTTGTAAAATTAATTTAATTATTATTTTTTTCATACCTGAGCAGCTGAACATAATCCCATTACAGCTCCCATATTTTATTATTTTACTTTTTAATTTTTAAACTTTGAAATAAATATAAAATTATTATTCACAAAAAATTTTAAATATTATATATTATGTACTTGTAATTTGTAATTTCACTTTTTTCGTTTGCCCTATTTATTTTCCAAAGTTTTTGTCTTTCAAACAAATCAAATATGTAGTGTTAAAAATCAGCTGGATTGGATATAATAATTTGCAAATAATTTGATTTGAAGTTGTTCGTCTCCGTCTGTTTCTTTTTCTTGTCTTTCATGTTATTTAAACTTATGTCAAAAAATGTATAATTCACATTCACCACAACACAATTCACATATTATAAAATTAAAATCCCAGCAGCAGTGCGACGGTACGATGACCTGCAAGATATACACAGGTGTATGTAGTGTGCATATCTTGCATTTATATAATACACATATAGAAAGAAGTATTGTAATTTCTAATTTTTCATTTAATTTTTAAATTAAAAACAAATAAGTTTTAATAATAAATATCATAAATTGAAGGAATAAAGCTGAAAACCCATAGCACGCTGCAAGCTTCACGATGCAAGCTTTTGCATCTTGCTGTCAATTTAAACATAGGAAAATGCGAAGAAGCGTATCAAATACGTACTTCATGTGAAGCATGCCTCACGCCTCATTTGAAGCTGAAGCGCAGGTTTGTTAAATTTTAAATTTTGCAGCATGAAGCCCAACTTTATGTTATTGTCACCTCACATGAGTTGTCATTTTAAACAAATATATTGTGGTTTTTTACCAATATGAGGTATTGATTTGGATTTGCAAAGCCTCAAACTTTTGCAGCGTTTAAAATTTCGCTTTTGAGGCTTGCAGCGTTGAAGCTTGCATCGTCCTATGGGTTTTCAGCTTAAAATATTCTTTTTTCTGTTGAAGAGCAAGCAACTATTGTGAATATTCAAAATAAATTGTATCGTTCGTTCGTATCGTAAAAGTAACGTAACGTAACGTAATCGTAAGGAAAAAGAGAAAATCACGTATAAGGAAGAGAATAGAGAGGGTACTCTTGCGTTGCATTGGTTGCATTGCAGATTGCAGCATATTGCAGTTTGCTTGCACTGCAGTTCTTTTACTCTTTGCTTGCTTTGCATTGTTTTCAGATTTTAGATTTCAGCTTTGCATGCATTTACAATTACAGTTTGCGCAGGAGGAAGTCAAGATAGAAATTTATTAAGAATGCAAATTAATCACTTTTATTTCTTATGGGAACATACAAAAAATTATTACATAAAATAAAATAGGTACCTAGACATTCCATGTATAAATAAAAATCTTAAAAAAATTTAAATTATGCAAACATTAAAAATTTTATTTTTAATTTTCACTCTTCAACAACAACAAAAAAATTGTATATTTAATATCAAAAATTGTTTTCAATATAATTTTTCAAAATATTTTTTATTTTTAATAGTTAATTAACTGTTGTGACAACATCATGAATTGCTTTAGCTACATATTCTACATTATTGTTATTAAGTCCACACATATTGATACGTCCCGATGATAACAAATATATATGATATTTTTCAATCAAAACTTTAACTTGTTCAGCTAAAATAAAATAAAATTAAAAAAAAGTAATTTTAAGTTAAAAATATTCCTAAATTATAAAATTATTTATTTACGATTGAGCCCAGTATATGAGAACATTCCAATTTGTTCAGTAATGTGATTCCATTTTCCAGGAGTTTTTAATTGTGTTAAATGATCGAATAATGCTTGTCTCATTTGTATAATTCTTGATGACATTATTCTAATACAATCCATCCTGTTTAAAATTAAAAAATTTGTAATGAAAATATATAAATAATGAAAACATGAAAATAATACCATTCTTCTCTTAGTTCTGGATTATTCAAAACTCTTGATACAATACGGCTACCAAAAGCTGGTGGATTTGAGTACATTCCTCTTACGAGCAAAGTAATTTGCGAATGAACTGGTTCTACTGTTGAACTATTAGCCTGAACAACGGTCAAATTTCCTACACGTTCACCTAAAATTGAATTCATAATAAAAAATTTCCCTATTATTATTGTAAAAAATATTTACAGTATAATCCAAAATTTTTCGCAAATGATTGAGCACATAACATTTCCATTCCTCTCGATACGAAATATCTAACAGCCCATGCATCCTTATTTGGATCTCCACTAGCAAATCCTTGATAGGCAGAATCGAAAAATGTAAAAAGTTTTTTTTGCTGCGAAATTAAAGAAGGCGTTTAATATGAACATTTTAAAATTTTTTTTGAATTGTTTCTTAAATTTGAAATTATGTATACTTCAATAACTTCAGCAATTTTTTGCCATTGTTCTTGTGTAGGATCACAGCCAGTAGGATTATGAGCGCAAGCATGCAAAATAATTACAGCTCCTTCTGGTGCATTCGATAAATCTTGAATGAAACCTATAGCAAAAATTATAATTTAATTAAATTTTTAAAAAATCTTAAAATTTAAAAATTAAAAATGAATTTACCTTCCATATCAATTCCTCTGTTTTTACTATCCCAATATCGGTAGGTTTTAGCTGTTGTAAAGCCAGCATTTATAAATACTTTGTGATGATTTTCTAATTATTGTGAATGAATAGTTAAAATAAAAAGATTAAATTAATTTTAATCTCATTTAGGATTGATAGTAACATACCCCATGTGGGATCTGAATAATAAAACACAGTTCGGCCACATAATTTTGCCAAAAATTCAGCTCCTAAACGTAAAGCACCAGTTCCAGATAATGTTTGTACGCCAAATGCCTACAAAGTTGAGATAATGAAATTATGTACAATTAATTAAATTAAATAATTATTGAAAAATAAGAATTAAATTCATTGAGTACTAACTCGTTTTTCTTTTAGAGCTGGCGAATCATTCCCTAACAATAAACTAGTCGCAGCCATTGTGAAATCATCAGTACCTAAATTTAAATTAAATGTTTATCTAAAATTTTTTTCATAATTTTGATTTATACTAAATTTAAACTTACCACAAACTGGTAAATACTCATGATTTATATTTTCATCCTGAGTTATTTTTATTTCAGTTTTCCGAACAACCGGTAACACCCAAGGTTTACCATCTTCAGTTCGATAAGCTTAAATTGTTAAGATAAATAAATAAAGATATATAGATAGTATGTAATTTATGAAAAAATATACGAAAAACTAAAAGAACCGATCTCAAATAAAAAATAAATGGGAAAATGAAACACTTTTTCTTCAATTATTATTGAAAGTCTCAACATTTTAAATTTTAATTAAAAAATGATAAAATTCTAATTTTTTTAATTTATTGTAATCATAAGATATGAATTAAGATTTAATATTCTACACATATACCAGTCTACATGCTGGACATTTTAACCGTTCTTGATATTCGATTAATATGTAGGCATACATAAAAATTATCAAATTAATTAAAATAATTTTAAATTCTACATTGTACGTTATTAATTTTATTTGTTAAAAATTTTTTTGGTTACTGATAAGAATTTCATCAGTAATTTAACTCTGAATAAATGATAAACTTAAAAAAAAAGTACGTAACAACAGTAAACAGTAAAAGCAGATAAAGTTGTTTATATTGCGAGTATGAATTATGTAGTATAATAATTATTGATGTAAACTGATCATTCCGAACGTATTTATTTATATTTTTTGATATTTATATATGTACATGTTATATTATACGCAAATAATTATAATGATTAGATGCTTACTTTGAAAATGGTGTAAGTCCATTTTTTTTATTATTATAAACGTTATTTTTATGATAATATTAACTATGTATGTAAATTTTGAAGAATTTTTTGTGAACTATTTGAAGATAAAAAAAAGTTCATGATAAATTGCCTCATTCTTCTAAATTAACTAAATTTCTGTTAAAAATGGTCTTACACCATTTTCAAAGTAGATGATTCATGAATTGATATGCTGATAATTTATGAGTTGAAATCAAAAATACTATTAATATATTTTTAGGTAGAATTTTGTCATATTTTATATATGATATGATTGATGTACAAACAAATACACCAACTAAATAATAGCAATGAAGATTAAAAATTAAATTCTCTGATATTAAAAAGAAATAAAAATAAATACATAGTTGGACATGATAATTTTTTTGCTTTTTTTTTTTTTGTAATACTTTTGGAATTCTAAGAAAAATTTAAAAATGGAATAATGTAGAGTATAATATACTTACATACATTTATGTCACGTGAAAAAAAATTATAGGGGTTTGGGTATTATTATGAGTATTAAATGAATTAAATCGAATGTTTATAATCTAACTTAAATTAACCATTCATTTGTATTTGTATATGAAATTTCATGGTTGATTACTGTGAAAATGTAATTATTATCAATTAGGTAGTAACTGCAAGTTGTGCAAAATTAACACAAGGCAAGGGAAGACACTGTAATGTGTAATGTATGTACGTTATTGTATTGTACTGTACGTACGTAATATATAATATACTGCATGCTTATGTAATATGTAATATACAATATACGCACATATGATGTGCATAATATTTGTAATTAAGTAAACAAAATTATTTATTCAAATTATAATAAACAAATAATCTATTTTTTCTTTTTTTTCAAAATAAATTCAATTGCATAATAAATTAATAGAGTTAAGAGATATATTTAGCAGCATTCTATAAAAATTTAATAGTTAAGTTTTGAATAAACAAATAGCTTTGTACATACGTAAATAAAACACTTAATAATTTTATTTAAAAAATATAATACATACATACATACACCTAAATACAATGTATGTGCATTACATACTCGTAAAATATATATTCAACTGATTAGATATTATATTAATTTCTTAAAAATAATACTACCTATATAGTAATACCAGTAATACTTAATCTATTTTGAAAATAAACATGCATGTACAACACATATGTGTTGTGTACATTTCGACTTTCTATAGTCATAGTCACACAATAAAATTAAATTATATTATGTATTATATTGCATTTTATATTTTATTTATAATAAAGTGCCGGTATTTGAACCGAAAAATTATCATCTGAAACACAAATATAATAAGAGTGTATATTACATTACATATTATGTGATGAATAAATGATATTCGTATCGTACATGTTTGTTCGCGAAATACATCAAGAATCCGATCGGATTAAACATATGTAAATGTAAATGAATATTATTATGTAGGTACCATATGGTATTAAAAATAATTAAAGTAAATGAATAAATTTAATTGCCCTTGTATATGATAAATTTAATGAATAATAACCTTGATTTCAATTCTTTGTAATTTATATTTTTAAATTATATTTTAAATTATTTTATTATATTTTAAATTATGATATTTTTAAATCATTATTAATTATTTAAATAACATAATTATTAATAATAATATATTTATTCATTAATTTTTTTTCTAAAATTATTTAAAAATATTATGTACATTTAAGTCCATTTAAGTACATATGCAATATTCATTTTTACTTTACACTTACCTCCAACTCCAAGATTTACTTTATTTGGGTATTTATCTTCTACACAGGCTTTATTTAATGCAAAAACTTCAATTGGTGGTCCCTTTTGAATATGCGCGAAAACACTTGGGTTTGACATACTTGATCCTTCTAAATTAACTTTTTAAATTTATTTTTTTTAAGATTGCAAATTTTTAAAATTGCAAATTGTGTATATTTTATTATAAAAATTATTAACAACGACCTAGTTAGTTGCTACTTTGCTAGCTGTAACACTTTTTCAATCGAAAATAAAAATGATTTGCTTTCTGAATTTTTTTAACGTTTTTAAAAATAAATCAATGTGAAGGTGAAGGTTGAAATAGAATAGATAGAAAGTAGAAAACACAAGCGTGTACGTACTTTTACAACTATACAAAATTCTAAATAAAATTTTACTCTCCCAATTGGTGCTATATATAGCTCTATGATGTCCAATGTCCACGCCTCCACGGCTACGCCACGATAAACAGAAGTGTATATGTATGTTATATACTGTGCCATACTGTGCGTGCTGTCATTTGATTTGCAAAAATTTTGCACAGTGTACACTGTACACCAACAGCAATATAATGGCAAAGCAAGGCAATCAGAATACAGAATCAGAGCATTATATTAATTTGTATATTGTGTTGCTAATCGCTCGCTATACATAAACTTATATATGTATGTACGTGTGTTGTGTGCTTATTTTTGTTTCCGTTTTATTTTGAAAAAGAATAGAAGTAGTTTAAAAACAATCAGTAATTAATCATAATGAGGATAAAAAATAATCACTAATCAGTTGAACATATGATTGGTTATTTGTTCATAGAATTTTAAGAAAGAAAGAAAAACAGAATTCATGGATTAGTAGTAAAATATTCTCTTAATTAGGTTTACATTACATCATATCATTCAAATTTATTGTTTTATAGTGTTGACACAGATTTGAAGAAATTTAGAAAAAACAAAATTTTTTTTCAAAACAATTCACCATAACCTCCAAATTGTATATATATAATATATGTATGTTATATCTTATATCATCATAACTAAATTAAAAGCAAAAACAAAAGAATTACGTTTAATAATTCAATTTTTTGAAAACTTTGAATTCAATAATCAAGAGAAATAAAAAATATAACGAAATGAAAATATAATTCCATTTTTATTCATACAAAACAAAATTTCATACAGTGTGTGTTTGATAGAGATGAGTAAACAATGTCAACGAGTATAATAACAATAAGCAACCAAGAGTTTCAGTGGATTCTAACTTTAGCATTTCACAATCACAATCAGCTGTTTCAAATTACAAATTTCATTGATAAATAACAACATTTATACCGTTCGTATTTTATACCATTCGTATTATTCACAATAGTTACTTTTCTGTACAATAGAATTTTAACCCATCGTTCATTTTTACGGTTGTTATATTTTTCATCAAATTATGTTTTACTGGTTTCTGTGCAAAACAAAATTTGATATGATCGCAATTTATGTTTACATCATGGTATGTAGAGTAGATATTCGTATTTTCATTCATGAGAAAAATTCAATCTGTCTTTATAGTGCTTTATACTTTGCTTCATTTTCTCTTTATACTTTGTCTGTACTAAACACCACAAGAAGTATTATACGGGAAACAGGGAAAAGCAGTAAGTACGCCAGTAGTGTCTTAAGTCCTACACATCATGTACTCGTATTTTCATTCATAAGAACAATTCATATTTTCTCTTCATACTTGCTCTGCACTCCACATCATAAGAAGTACACGAGAAACAGGAAGAGACAGTGAGTAGTACTAGTAGCATACATAAATGATGCGTACTCAAGCAGTGATGGGACCCTAGAAGGAAAAAAATGTAGTAGTTTGCCCCCAAAAATGTAGTAGATTGAACCAAAATGTAGTAGATTCGGAGAATTATATGTTTATATGGTTATATGCTATATGGTTAAAATAATCGTTAGACTGATTCGGTTTTAAGTTTTGAGCAACATTCCTTCGCTTAATTATAATGGAGAAATTTTCATAAAAAAATTATCAATATTTTTACTGAACTTTTATTTTAATTAACAAATTTCTTGAAAAACAGTATAAAAAGAAATGTAATGTTTTATTTATAACTATCATTATGCTAAATAAAATTTAAGATAATTTCAATGTATCAAATTTATTATTATGTATTTTTATCGACATATAAAAAAATAAACAAACAAATAACAAATTTCTCAAAAAATTGTAAAGAAAGAAAAAGGAATAAAGTGTTTTAGGAATCAGTACTGCCACTCGTCAATTTTTTTCCGTATCCAAATGGAGACTAAAATAGTATCTAGCTATTGATTAGTATAAACCATTGGCTATTGGCTTTGGCTTTATATTCTTTGGTCAGTGTCACCATCACCACACCATGCCTCATGTCTGCAGTGCAGTGAAAGTGAGTACACTGTGTTAAAAAAATTTTGGTTCATGTAATGTAATGTAATATTAGTTCCCAAAACTTAAATTTCAAATATGTAGTAGATTCTGAATAGTACGTAGTAGGTTTTTCGGACTACTCAGATGTAGTAGATCTACTACAATTGTAGTAAAGGTCCCATCACTGTACTCAAGTACTTTGTATTGTATGTAGGTAGATAGACTTTTATAAATATTTCTCATTATATGTACATATGTACATTGTAATTACGATAAATGAATGAAAATTACACATATTTTAAGCTACATAAATGTGTAAATAAATAATAAAATGTTGTTTATCGTACTCTATATACATGCAAATGCGAGATTTAATAGATTTTCCACAGTTATATCATATATTATATTGTCATATGACGTGCTATACCTTCATTGTGTTTGTGTAATTAACCATATAGAATAGAAATTGAATAATAAAAATTTCGTTATAAAGAAATATTTTCAATAATCAAAATTCAAAATGAAAGAAATTTTTATTTTATAATACAAGTGTATATATAGTATTCAACATCAACATATTAAAATTCATTCCTTCAATTTTTTTTTTTTTTTTAATTATTTATCTGTAAAATATCGATGTGGTAAATATGATATGACTGCGTAACGGAAAAATACACCTGTTAGTCAATTCAAGTCATAATAATACAAATGAGTGGACATAATTTTCTATATCTATACGCAAGAATCAACATTAAAATAAAATAAATTTGAATTCGAGCTCGAAATGATAAAATTTTTTCCTTTATTTAGTATTTTAAAGGCACAATGAGTAGAACATCGAATAACATTTATACAGCAATATGTATACGAGTATTTGTATGCAGTTTTAGGAAAATTCAATGAGCATGAAAACCACCGACAATTTAAAATGCGAACTACTGCTTATAATGTCTATAATATGTATGATATAGATATATACATCATATGTACAGGTACAGGTATATGTATGCATATACAATTATTTCTTATTTATTGGTCATGGCTAGTTGTTTTCTAAAAACGATGAAAAAAAGGTTGTTGACTTACTGCTGGATGGATATATTAGTCAAAACTAAAAGTCAAAAATAATAAGAAAAATAGCAGCAGTATATGCACAAACGTATACGTATTATACGTACATATATTCGCTTCTTCATAAGAAAGTTATTTTCATGGTTTATGGCTATTGAGATTTATATCATATAGGTACACATGAGTATGTACGAATATGTATATATGTATATGCATGCAGTCAGCATATTTGTATTTTATATTTTTTTTAAATTGATATGAAGACACAACAGTGTAATGATAACAAAGGCAATTCACTTATATTATATGCATGTATACTAGCGTATTTATATATCTATTTATTTAAATTCCAAAAGGTTCTTAGTTCTAGAATTTGAACATGAATAATAATAAATATGATAAGTCACCACTATATAATTCTTTTATTCACACAATAATATATAATTTGTTTAAAAAAAAAAAAATAAAAAAATGCATACAAATACATACACACTGTACTATATATTTAGTTACCTCTACACATTAATAATAATTCATCATAAATAAAACCGTTTTATATTAAAAGATTATTTTGAAAAAAAACATAACGATATACGTAAATGTATATGTGACTATATCTTTTTTAACATTATAATAATATAAAATATACACATATGTACATATTACACACGAGTATGTATGAAATATTTTTTTCAAAATAAAAACATACATACATATGCATTTATCTGTGTTTTTAAAGTATGAATCATTTTTAAAATTTACGAAATAAATATATAAACGTGCAAACATCACGTAAAAGTATCTTTGAAATGAATATCCATTCATATTTTGAACATAAATACTGCCATTAAGTATAGTATACATGTATGTAATGTATATTATATGATGTGTACATATGCATTTCAGATACACATGTAATATAAGTGACTGGCGCATGTACAATTTATCTATATAATTTGAAAAAAGATACAACAGGTGGGAATTAAGTTGTGAAGCATATTAAAGAAAAATCTTACCAAACCAAAAAGAAGTATTATCTAAATGTTTTCATATTTTTAAAAAAATATATACATATTTTTTTTTATGTTGAGGAGACCGACCAAGTTGATGGGAACACAGAGAAAATAAGATCTAAAATTCACTTTAAAAATAGATGATGGCTGATGGAAAGTGGTAGAAAAGAATGATCCAAAAATCATAAAAGTATGTACAAGCTACAAGGATAAAAAATGTTATCCTAATGCAATGAGAATAAATGGCGTCATATTGTCATAGAGACAAAGCTTCTTTTAATCACTGTTTGAACGTGAAAGAAGAAAATTTATAATAATATATTATTCTTAGAAAAAAATTAAATAATTTTATGTGCAATTAAAATACATACATGTGTACATACGCATACATTTGTATATGCAAGCATATAAAATACTTAGCTCTTTTGCATTTTAAAACTTATTGGCAAAAAGCTAGGGCATACAATCATTCGTTCAGATTACAAAGAATGATTGCACAAAATGCAAGATATGTAAATTTCGATCAAATACAATTTTTTTTTTTAAATTTATAAATTAAAACTGGCATTACTATATTACCGAATGCCCTACCTTTTTCATTTTGTTTTTTTTTCTTTTTTTTTTTGTTGTTTTTCTTAACATGTATACTTTTTCTATTGTTAAATAAATGAGTAACTTAATCTTATATTTTAATTTTTGTTGATGTAGTCCAATTCTTTAAAATCAACTTTGAACTATTTGTTAAAAAAATGTATTTTATTTTATTTCTTTTTTTTTTTTAATTGTATGAGTGTGCTGTACATGTATTGTACATTACATTACATGAAATATATATGCTTGCTTGCATACATATATAAAAGAGAAATAGAATGAATAATTTTTGAAGAAAAATAATAATGAAAAAAATAACGATCTACATAAGAAAAACAAAAAAAAAAATTGTTAATGGTATAATATGAAGGGGGAATAACTATTATATTAATTTTATTTTTATATGTACTGATCACTGTATAGCCAATCTGTACCATATAAGATACGAGCCATATATATAACCAACAGGTAGGTAAGGTAACAATTCTTTATTGTCGTTATGAAAGTGAAGTCGAAACACGTCGATTTCTTATATTATTTTCTTTTATTTGCATATACATATTATGTACTCTTCTGTACATACATATATACTTGTAAGTATTTACCACCAATCTACCATAGCCATACGTATCAGCAACATCATGAACATTTTAATATTTAGTTTTGGTTTGACTTCAAAAACAATTTATATACAATTTTTTAGCTACTTTCAACTTTACCATTCAGCCAGTCATTCATTATCTACAAGTTGTTGGAATTACACGCGCAATTTAAAAATCTTTTTTTTTTTTGCCTTTTTTTGAAATTGAATAAAATTTTTGAAAAAGTATACAAATTTTTTTTTTTTTTTTTTTTTTTGTATAACTACACGAGAGTATATATTTGAAAAATGTTTTAAAATATATAACATTAAAGCATAAAGTTTAAAAAAATAAAAAAATAAGTTAAAAAAAAAATAAAAGTTTTTAATTTCTCTTTTGTTTTTTAGTTTAAATCATTTTTTTTTTTTTTTTAAATAAAATTAAACTTTTATGAAAAAATACAAAAATAAAAAAAAATACTTTCGCAAATATAACTTAACATTATCCATATATTATACCTTATATTGTAATTTATTTTATATGTCTCAATTATAGAATATAAAAAGTACGCAAGTACCTACTCGTATGTCTATAATGTGCACAAGTGTTTGTGTTTTATTTTTTAAATTTTTCTATATACATATTTTATTTTCATGTAATATATAAATAGAGTATAAAATATTAAAAGTTTTTAATTTGTTCAATATACACATATGTATGTACATGCAAACAAACAAGCATATTTATTTATAAAAGATATTATTAATATTATTGATATGTTGCAACTGAAATATGTAAATTTAATGTATCTATATGTACATACTTACTTACATATATTAAGTGTAATCAATTAGTCTGAGTAATTTTTATGTGTTACAGTTACACACTGTACATTCAAGAAGTATACATAAATGTATGTATAGCCAATGTACTAAACAACAAATATAACAAAAAGGTATAAAATTGTTACAAAAAAAAAAGAGAGAAATTGTTAACAACTTATTCCTTTTTTTTAAAATCGATTAATTGAAAAAAAATATTTCAATTTATCATTTTATACAATTTGGATTTTTACGAATATTTTTTTATAATATGGTAAGGATAAAAATGAGTTTTGTACTTTAATTTATTTTAATCACACAGACATACATATATATATACTATTATTACATATATGTTATTAACAAAAATTAAAAGAAAATATTGCATGCATTCATTCATTATTTAAAATAAATCAAAAGGATATAACATATTTGATTATGTGACCATAAAGTTATTATTTTTGTTCATAATTAACGAAAAAAAAAATTTGTATTTTTTAAAATAACAGTCTGTGTATTTATATATATAAATATGTATTTATTATTATATTATTATAAAAATGAAAACATTTAGTAATCAAAACTGTTCAATTTTTTTTTTTAATTTTAATTATTGATTTAAAAAAATATTATATTGAAATCATTGTACCTTAATTATTTTAATTGCAATTGAACCATTGAAATAATTAATGAGTATAATTATCTGCTGGTATACATGCAATTTATACTGTACATATATACTTTCGAAATACATACTACATACTAGGTGCTTTCGATTTGACAATTTCAAGTACTTGCGAGTAGAAAAGGTAAATGTCTGTGCTATATCATCTACTCGCAGCTCCTCTTGGAAAATTTTTCAAGTAGCTGAAAGTAGATGCAAGTGTAGTTACGAATAATTTTTGTGTCGTTCGTTTTAACAATAATTTATCCTAGACACATTTTAGTACTCGCAAGTACTTGAAATTGCCAAATCGAAAGCACCTACTATATGCATTCATATATGTACATAAAAATACGTTACGTATCCTTTCGATAGTTTAATTAAAATTTTTATTTATATGTGTACGTATACATATGTTTATATTTATTTTGATGAAATGTTAATATAAAAATTTCGATGTGTTAAAAGTTTAACCTTGAAGAATTCATAATTTTATATATTTTGGATATTTTCCGCATCCCAATGTTATTGAACCTACAAATATATGTGTGTACATACATATAATGTACATAAGAAATGTATAGACATGCTAATGACTGATTATGATAATGGTGTAGAGAAGTAACCAGTTTTTGAAATTTAGGTCAAATAAATTATTTGTTTTAGTCAGAATTTTTTTTTTACTTCATTTTTTTTTTTTTTTTTTTTTGATTTGTTTTATTTTTATTTAATTCTCAGATTTAGTTTTATTTTGAAACAAATGTAAAATACAATCGTGCATACATACGTGTATATGTACTAGTATTTCTATATATAAAAAAATTATCTAAAATTTATACAAAAATTTATATAGTTGCCATTAATTGTTATTATTATTTTATACTTCAATTTTGAATTTTAGAAGTATGATTTGAAATTATTACAAAATACACTCAGCGACAAAAAAAAAGCAACTTAAGAGTTTTTCTTTTATTTTAATAAGAAATTTTTTAATTGGATTTTTTCTAAGGTCGTTTTTGAAAAATTCAGATATACGAGTAAATAATATATTATTTTTATGAATTAATGAAGTTAAATGTATAGCAGAAAATGAGAAAATTGCAGAAGACCTATGTATACATCTATGACCTATGTGCTATTACTCTTGTGCTCTTTTACTTTTTGAAATTTTAGTTATATTCAATACTTTGGCTTAATGCGGGGATCGAAAATGAACAGAATATATTTACTTCAGTTGCTGCATTTCATAATTATGTATTATAACAGACTAAAATATATTTCATGTACTGTTACTATGTTATCGAATTATTACTTTAATAGCTTACATGCGATTATATATGTATACCTACCTATCTATCCATCATAGATAAAACAATTTGTAAATATTTTTTGTCATTCGGTGTTATTTTGTGTATACACATATACATACTCGTAAAATACAAAAATAATCAAAATTTAATTTTTGTGATAGATATCTAAATAATTAGGTATAAAAGTTGTAAATTTTCGTAGATTATGAAATTTATCTAATAGTTAATATCACAGGGATTTTAGTTTTTATC
This sequence comes from Villa cingulata, assembly GCA_951394055.1. Classification (NCBI taxonomy): domain Eukaryota; kingdom Metazoa; phylum Arthropoda; class Insecta; order Diptera; family Bombyliidae; genus Villa; species Villa cingulata. Next base: position 3,619,331 of record OX596021.1, on the reverse strand, counting down.
TATTAATGATATACCTATACTCTTATATTTATTATTATACACGCATGCACATTATATACATACATACATGCATATGTATAACGAAATACACTTGTAATAAGTAGACTTTAATTATTTTGTATTAATTTTTTATAGCAAAAAAAAAAAAAATTAAAAAAAAGAAATATAAAATCATAAAAAAAATATGTAAGTAGTATAGTTATTTTTTGATGTGGTTTATTTTATATGATATATAGATGTGTACATTACATACTCGTATGTACTTGAACATAATTTTGATCTGAAAAATAATAAAAATTCATTTTAAAAGTACATTCATAATATATATATCAAGTAATCGAAATGTTGTTATGCATATTGATTTTATATAATATTTTTTGTATGTTACCAAAATCGAAACATGAAAGAATGTTGAGAGTTTATATTCGAATATTGAGAGTTTTTGTAAATCGTATCGTATCGTATACGTATATTGCATGCATGAATATGTTGTTAATGTGAATATACATATGTGTGTATGTATTTTTTTTTCATCTATTTAATATTCCATTCATAACAAGAGCTATTCGATAGCTTTTTCATTTCTACGAAATTGTTATATAGCGATAATGTATAGTTAACATGTTCTTTTTATATATTATGTATGTACATACATATGATACGATTATAGATATTTATAGGTACTTTTATATGCAATTTGATATACATATGCATGTATGTATGACTATAATGTGTAGGTATGCATATGTATACATACGAGCATATATGTTGTTATATGTTATATTATAAAAATCGCAAATTTTTTTGAACTATTATGTATACATACATATGTACATATATTTACATATATTACTAATGTACATATAAATTTATATTTATATTTTAGATATATTTATGTGTATTTATATTCATTAAATAATTCCATGCCATTAATTCTGTATAATTCCGATATGGTTCGAGGGCGTATTAAATGATATGTGGAAATTGAATATATGTACCTAAATATGTACTTATGTATACAATACACTCATGTTTTAATATAATAATGTAGGTATGTATACGTGTATTTATATAAAATATACATTATTTATTATTCATTTACTAAAACCTAAAACGTATCCATACATACATACATACATATATACATAATGCATAAATATACTCTTTTTTGTGTATACATTAACATGTTTTATAGTGTTTAAAATTTTTCAAATTGTGTAAAGTGTTAAAAGGATTTTCTGAAGAAAAAAAAATTTATTCTGTATTATTATAATATAAAATGTATAATGTAATATTTAGCTAGATAATTACCTATATACCATAGCGGGTTTGAAGAATTTAATGAAATCTAATTAACTTGAAAAATTTTTAATTTTAAATTTTCTTTTCAATATAGGTCTCGTCTCATAGTTATAATATCTATAAATTATACGTTAAATTTATTACGTTTTTTTCAAATATATATTATTTTAAGGTACATGTGTATAATTACATATTAAATGAATCGTACACATTTTATGCTCCAATATTTCTAAAAATGTTTACAGTGCATTTGCATATTATACACAAATGGGTGCCCGGTAGAAATCGATATGTAGTCACCAAAACCATAGCTCTTCTACTATATGAAACTGGCTTGTAGGATAACTTGCAGCAGGTTGATCTACTATTTCAATACATATATACATTCTGTTGTAGCTGAAAACATAATTTGGAAAAATAGATTATTTTTCAATATCTTTACAAGTTCTCAGTTTTAGCCAAAATTATCCTATAGGCTTTTAACAGACGTTTTCTGGATAATTTTGGGAATGTAATATGTGACCAATTTATTTGCTGGTACATTGATTTGCAACCTAAGGATGCATACAGAATTTTATCATGTTTTCTTTTGTATAGTTCGTGGCCCAACCATGAGCGTCCAAAAATACTCAATTCATCGAATATACTTATATGTATTTCCTTTTACTGCATGATGTTAAAAGGACACAAATATTGAGATTATGTATATTGCTATATACTCTATCATCAGAATCTACATTTGTGTAACATTATCCTCCAACGGGAACGTATGGATTTGATATTTGTTACAGAGAACCTGCTTGAGATGTATGTATGTATACTTAATATACATACTTGCAACCTTGAATTCCAAATATTTAAAATTAATTATTCATAACATACTTAATTATCTTAAGTACTTTATATTGAGTATTAGAGCATTATAAATAATGTGTAGTTATTTTAATTGTGTTGTGTCGTTGTGTGCAATTGTGTACTGTATCTAAATGTTTTTAAATAATTTAAATGAAAGCATTTTAGATCATGCATATAGCAATTTGTCTACATTTCTTTTTGGTTTTATCATTCAAATGACATCGTTATAGTTTCGTACAAGGGACAATATCATTAATACTGATGTGTTTATATTTATCTCAACTCAATTACATAATAATACGTTACATATATTATATAATGTGTATAAGTATATTTATGTATACATAACATATATAATGTATAATGTAGTAGAATGCTTTTTACATCATGAAATAAAATTAATCACAATACAACTAGCTGTACTGATATCATTTAAATTAAAGAAAATGTTGACAAATTAAGTTCTAATTACCTTGTACAAGTTTATTTATACACGAGTATATGTATATGTACATATGTATACCCAGAGTTATTATTATATTTATTAACATTATGCACATATTTCTTACTTACTGTATAAGTGTATATATGTACATACATTTTTGTACACGTACATACTATTATACACATATTTTATATAAATAAATTATGTAAAGCATTTAATGTTCGAAAGTATATTACACCGCTGTGTTATCATTAAATAATTAATTAGAAATGAGAGTATATAAATATACGTATGTACTACATATGGAAGGATATATATTATTTTTGTATTATAATTTCTTTTAATGTAATTCTCGTATGTATATATGGTATGTATGTATATATGAATTATATATCACAAGCAAATGTTGTAAATAACGCAAATTACATTAGAAATTATAAAGGTGCACAATATTACAATAAAAATATTATTTTGTTAAATGAAAATGAAAATAATAAAATATATTTAATAATCTATTATCCTTTGACTATAGAGAAAACCTTTAATATATATTATGCATGTATACATATTTAATGTATATCTTTTACTAAATATGTAAAGAAGAATTTTTTAAAAAGATACATACATATATATATTCACATATACTCGTTTGTGTATTATAAATATTTCAAGATAATTTAAAATTACGTACATATTCGTATGTAGACAGTTTATACATTTTATTTTGATTTTAGGCGCACATAAACGTAATGATTTCAATTAATTACTTTATTATTTATGTACATATATTTATGTATATAAATATATAATAAAGTAAAGTTCATTATGTACAATATGGCATAATGTATTAATATTTACTCGTTATTTTATATTTGCATGTAAGTATAGATATTATATTTTTACACAAATATTAAGTACTTTTTCGTTTCATTCAATTTAAACTGAAAATATATAAATACTATGATATTTACTATATGTATACATGTATTGGCATAATGTACCTTATTCGAAATATATGAAAAAAAAAAACATTATATAATGGTAAAGAGAAGTAAATATCGATGTTGGTTATTTAAATTTATTTAATTTATGAATGATAATGAATGATACTATTCAGTGTTCAGACTTATTGATTTTGAATCGATGACCTAAAAATATTTATATGTACATATATGCATCTATATGTATATATTTATATACATATTTTTTTTTTTTTTTAATAAAAATCTATAAAAAGTGCGCAAGACTATATATTATTATTGTGTATATAAGTGGTCTTTTTGTGAATTTTCACTGTCAATACACGAGTGTATCGTATGTATAAAGGGATAAATGTCATGTGAACAATTAATGTATATATATACATACGTAGTTCAATTCAAATTACGTTTTTATTTTATTTTTTTTTATTTTTATTCGATTACCATATGATAATAGCACAGATAATATACAGTACATATATCTTCTATATATTATCTGTGATAATATAATATAGATTCTCGAAGAAGAATGGCACCAAAATGTTTTGCTATTGTATATGGATTTATGTATAAAAGAAAAGTAAATTTACAAAAGTTCCAAGAAATCAAGAAATCTAGACGAACAAATTTATGAAATATAAAATACACGTACGTATTATAGGCATATTACACTACAGTAGAACCTGACTATATAACCTGCCGAGCACCGTTTAATAGAGTATTTTTTAGTTATCCAAATAATTTATGAAATTTTTGTTCTCTTATATTTCCTATTATAAATTGTACAAACTTTGGCATAAGCGTTCGCAGAAAAGGCATTCTATACTATACATATTTGACTACCCCGAATAAGTAACCAATTCTTTTTGAGCCCTTTGAAGGATCCACATATCCAAATTTCACTGTAAATTTTCGACTTTTTTTTTACATTCTAAGATTTTTTTTTTTTTTAGAAGAACTCTGTCATATGATATTTTATTAATCCTAAACTTTCATAGTTAACTGCTATGAGAATTCAAAATCAATTCACGTTCATGTATAAAATGTATCATAATGTTCTCGTACATAATGTATATGTACATATTTGTGAAGATACATGCGATATGATTCTCACGTAATGTAATGTAGGCATAATTTTAATTCTATATTCTACACATAATATTTTTGAACAAAATTATTTCTAATTAATAATTAATTTGTCATAATAAATAATTCTAAAATAAATTTATATAAAAAATATATATATGCCAAGATAATATCAAAATATTTATCGTTTTTATTTTACATATACATTTATACATGAAAAAATGACGAATGAATAATAAAACGTACAAATCAAAAATTAAAGAGTCAAAAAAAAAAATTTGAAATCCATTCATGATAATAAAAGTTACAATGAAATGTAAACCTTCTCTCATATGTACACGAATATTTTATCAATCTCTTATATAGTTGAATTGTCAATCAGTTTTTATTTTTAATTGTGTATGTATTGTAAATTTGATTTATACACGTTATATACGAGTTATGTACTCGTACTTTGTTATAGAATATGGGTAGTTATATGGGTAGTTATATACTTGATTGTTGTTCTCGTGCACTTGTATTTTTATTGTGTAGCTAGCTACCTAGCTGGCTAACTACCTATTTCTGACTTTCTGCTCACATGAGTAAACAATAAATAATAATACACGAACACGATATGAGAATGTAAATAATATGTGAATGAATAAAATGATATTGTCATCGTAAGTATTTTAAACCGGATATCCTGTTTTGTACCTATGATGTTGGTTGTTATTTATGAACATATGTTCAACCAACGTTCAATGAATACAACGAATACGAATATAATATAATAATAAAAAATGATATACATATATAGGAATAAGGGATGAGTTATAAGATTTCTACTTGTCGTAGACACTATGGTGAACCTGTGACATTGTCTATATATTTAATGAAAAATTAATCCAATAGTCTTGTCTGACTTTTTTTTTTGTTTTTTTTTTTTGTATTTTTCTTTTTTGTACATACCACATATGAATACATACATACGAGTATTATATAAAAATACTACTTAAATGATAATATTATGTGAATATACTATGAAAGTATTTTTAAAAACTTTTTGTCAAAAAAAAAGAAATCACTACAGATTAAATAGAGATTAAAATATTTGTCTGTGTAATAAATACTTCACCTTTCTTTTACAAATGATTTCGAAAGAGAAAATATTGTAAAATTCTGAATTTTTTTTTTTTTTTATTAAAAATTTTATTTGAAGTTCATACTCAGACAATAAATTTTAAATTCTATATGTACGAATACGATTATTGTAATGTATGTGTGGCTATCTGCATGTATGTATGTAATGTATATGTTGTTGGCATAAATCAAAAATTTTTCTTATAGCTACACAATAAAGGTAGAGGATAGTGAAATTTTAAATTTCAAGTAAGTATAATCGAAAATGTAAGTAAGTGCATTAATTTTTAAATTTATTTATTCATGATTCATGCACTGTACGAGTAAGTAGTTGTAAATTGTAATGTAATGTATATTCTGACCTTTTTGGCTTGAATTCAAATGATTACGCAAAAAAATATTATATCTTTGCTGATGTATTTTTGTTGTTGTTTTTATTTTTCTATGTAAACGCACACATGATTGTGTAATCGAATCCCGAAAAAAAATATTTTTTTTTTAACATTATTACGCTTTATTTTATAGAATTAAATATGTGTATGTACACACGTCTTAAAATTCAAAGATTTACCTAAACATACATATACTTTTTTTTACTTATACTTCAATTTACTTGTATTTTAATTCTTGTTTTTGTTGTTTTTTTATATGTTTATTTTCAGATGTGTTATCATAAGTTATGATTTATTATTAATGAAAATTTTTCAAATAAAAAATATAATATGGATGAAATAAATGTAACTTTTGCCAAAGACATGACGACAAGTGAATGTAATGAACAGATGAATCATATTTTCAAAGACGATTTAATGAAGTGAGTATCTTAGATACATACATAATTTATTTTTCATCATCATTTATGTTGTTTTCTTTGAAAGTAATGTAAATCCATTTTTTTTTTGTTTTTTACAAAAACTTAGTCAAAATTATTACAATATGAAAAAGGTATTGAAATTATATTATCACTCAAATTTAAATCATTAAATATCTTCATGAAATTAAAAATAGACTTACACCACTTTCAAAGAAGATAGTTAAATATATATAATTAAAATATGTACTTTTTAAAAAATTGATATAAATAGTTATAGTTACTTATAAGTTATATATTTATTTATTTTTTTTTAATAGAAAACGTTTTCATTTTAAATTCAAATGAAGTCAAGAATCACTATAATTTTTATCTCATACACTCGACGAATCGACGCACCCAAATAAATTTTTGCTGTACTATGCATTCGTATACATACTATTTAAACTAATTTCATCAGTTGTTATTTCAACATATTTTCTTTTTTTTGTTTTTGATAAAAAATTATAAACTAATGCAATATTATATACATTCAATTTGTATTAAAATTCACTTAATATTTTAATATAAAATGTTTTATTAAATGTATGTATAATAATTTATTCAAAAAAAAAAAAAAAAAAAAAAAAATTTTTTTAAAAGGAAAACATATTTTCAATTTTATCTATTTGTCTGCGTATATCCATGTACTAGTAAAGTATACAAATTCAGTTATGTTGCAGCATATGTTCCAGTATATAATTTACCAGTATATACTTGAATGCATACATATAATACATAAATCTTTTATAATCATTATATAATATACTCATATTTTCAATATAGACTTTCTGCACAGTGATTTTAGATTTCAGTCAGTTAAGTTGTTTTAAAATTCAAAAAAATTCATTAATGATAATTTTATCAGAATATAATATGTATATATATGTATGTGTTTTGAATATAATGTATATAATTTATTACTACTTATATACTTTGCAACATAGTACGGAGATATGCAACAAACTTAATGCATTGATCATCATCATTATTATCAATAGCTCTATACTCAGCTCTGGGTGAGCCAGGGCTTTCACTGAAATGATATTGCATTGATCAGTTTATAATGATTTCGATCCGTATGTACCTATATACATATATACATATGTTATATCGAATTACATTTATACATATATGGATATGCACAAATTTATGTAATATATTATATAATAAAATAATGAACATAACATTATGTGTATGGTAAATGTAATGTATATATACTGTTATTATTTTATTTATACATACTATAGTATAAATATTCGTATCTTTATAATGATCTTGTCTAAAAATTGACACTGTTTTGATCGTAAAATTTATTTGTTAAAACAGGATATTATTTTGTAAAAAATTTTTCTTTTATTATTTCATATGAACTTATTCATATATATAAACATAAAATTTTAAAAAGAAGATAAATAAAAAAAAATTAAATTATGTACGATTATGTATAAATGTATATGCAAACTAAAACAACTTATCTTTTCATATAAAGTGTATATCTATACACATATTATATTTATGTACACAAATTATAAAAATGCAAAAATCATACATTATCATTATTTATAAATGTAGGAGTATATACGAGTGTACGTTATGTAAATATATTGAATTATGGTAATAGTTCTATCGATCGACAGTGCATATTATATATAGAAAAAACCTTCTTCGAATTGAGTACATTTATGAGTATATGTATGAATTTTTATCTTTTTATATTAATGAAATATACTTGATGTTGTTGTTACTGTTGTTGTCATATTGATTGTGCATATAAGTAAGTAATAAAATAGTGATGTTATTTAAGTATACATATATTAAATTGAACATACTTAATAATCTTTATAATTTTATTTACATATAAAATACATATTTAGATTTTTAGAGGTATACTCTTGTATAAGAGTACCATCAGTACAGTATAAAGTATATGTAGTAAATTTAAAGCAAATAATATTTGTATTTATTAATTCATAAAATAATTTTATATTAATATATAAAATTTATGATTTTTCTAATTTAATTTGATGTGTCATCTTAATATAAAAACGGTTATGATTGTATATGGTACACACAGACAGACATGACATACGAATTGCAATCTTTTTCACATAAAAATAAATACATAATTTTAATTTGTAAGTGTATATTTATGTAATATATGTATAATACATTACTTTACTCTCATAGTATATGGTATAGATAACCTTAAAAAAAATAATATATTACATTTGAATTACTATATAGAATTATTAATAAAAAAAATATGTATGTGTACATCTACATACTTTGATATGATATTCTCATATAGTACATAATAATATTAACAATACTTAAGTGCTGTATTATAGTATAATGTATCTTTTTTTAATTAGGTCAAGGAATTTAATAATTTATATATTTTTGCGTGTCAAATATACATACATACTATAGATATACTTACTACTTATGTATACACACACAAGTAAATATGTACAGTGTAATAAAATATATGTAAATAAATATAAAATGTATAGTAACATATAAAATGTTAATTTTTAAAATATGTAAATTTATTATTATTATTATTATTATTTAAAGGCCTGCGTAATAATAATAATAATTAATAAATTTTTCTTAAGTTAAAATATTATGTACATAATTGAATTACTGATGATAATGCATATAAAGTTTAATTTTATGTAGGTAATCAAATATTATAATGTACGAGTATATAAATTATGTAATTAAATTTACAATGCAGAGATTGACTTATTAACAGTTATTCCTGTTGTCAGTATTTTAATTTAATACATATATAAATTGTAGTAGTAGTAGTAGTAGTAGTAGAAGTAATATTGACATTATTTTATTATCGTTTCTTAATGAGTGTACGTGTATATGTATATTCAACTGAGATGATATTGTCTATAAAATATGCATAAAAAAAATTATATCCAATAATTATTATTCGAGTACTTATATGTATATGTCTACAATAAATTTCCTTTTTCCGTTTAATTCTTTCCTCTTTTTTTTTTTCATTTTGATATCCTTTTTTAACGGTATAGATATAATATACGAATATACAAATATGTGAGAAAATATTTTTTTCATATAGATTTTATGTTATACGTATACCGTACCGTATACGTACACATTCGAGTCTGAAAAAGTCCACAATAAATTTTAATTTTTTTTTTTTTGTTTGCTGTGTTCGAACATTGAATTGTATTTAAAAAAAATAAAAATAAAATAAAACAAATTCTCCTATATATTACACAATAAATGCCTCTATCTACATTTACATATATGTATGTAAATACATTATATATGTATATGTAAATATATGAATCTGAACGTGTACTCGAAATAATTTAAAAACCCATAAAAAAATTACAAACTCTTACTCTCTCTCTCTCTTGTATTTGTGTATATGTTGCATAAAATTTATAAAACAGAAAAATTAGAATAAATGAGGAAAATAAAAAAGTACATATAAAAGGTACGAGTGTACTATAGAAGAGAGTATGCAATTAATTTTCTAAATAAGGACTACATTTAAAATATGTTTATGTATAAAACTCCTTCATTAGTTCTTTTTTTACATTTTTTTTTTTGTAGTTGTTTTTGTTCCATTATAAAAAGTACTTTGTATTACTTTCAGGTACGTACGTATATATACGTGTATATATCCATGAAAGTAAGAAACAAAAAACTCTGTTTGAAGTACTTTGTCCTAGTTTTCCGATACATGCATAAAATGTAAAAAAAAAATAATAGTATATGTGCACTGATATTAAACGTATTGTAACAAAGTATACGTATGTGATATGTCTATGTACTTTTTTTTTTAAACAAAAGTATAAAATTTCATTTGATCACATATTTGATGAAGATATAGTATACAGTGTTGTTCTAAATCTTTCGAATTAGATTTTCTTATATACTTATACAGTCAGTAGTTTTTACAAAAAAAAAAAAAAAAAACACAAATATAAGTACATTAAAAATCATTGTTTTCACTTAAAATTGATCCTTATAGATTTTGACACCGTTTAGTTTAACGACATACACGTATACACTTTTAATGATGACAAAAATTATATACGGGCGAATATACATATACAGTGTATAAGTATAATTTTATCGGTCATCATTTTGTACGTATACATATGTAGATAAAAGTGTATAAGTACATTAAATATACGATGGATGGATATACATATGTACACAATACACGTACATTTATGTAGAATAAATATGAGATTAATGGACTATTTGAAAATTAAAAAAAAATTCTCATGCAAATAATATTTTGCCACCTTTAGAATAGAACTAGAGTTAGTTCATTTTAGGAATTAGAAAGTTTTGTAATATTTTCTTTACTAAAAATTATACATTTATGATCTTCTGAAAAGAATAAGGTAACTGGTAAGTAAGTGTAAAAACTTTATGTATTTTTCCATTATTACTATTAATTTATTGTCTCTTCCTGTTTCTCGAATACTTTTTGTGGTGTATAATATAGAGCGAGTATAAAGAAAAAATGAATTTTTCTTATGAATCAAAATACAAGTGCATATGGTATTTTAGGTACTACTAGTGTACTGTACTCGTATATCCTACCATAGTAAGCTGTCATGTCATCAACCTCATTATTACTACTATTTACTACTTATTTTCTCTTATTCTTCCTCTTTCTCGTATTACTTCTTGTGGTATATAGAATAGAGCAAGTATAAGGAGAAAAGGAATATTTCTCGTAGATGAAAATACGATTATATTACATGCAGTATACAAATACAAGGCACTCTAGCGTATATCGTATTGTTGCTACTACCTACTAACACTATATTTACTGCCTCTTCGTCTTTTTTGTATATTTCTTATGGTTTAAAGTACACAGCAAGTATAGAAAGAAAAGGAATTTTTTTCATGAATGAAAATACGAATATTCATGGTTTGTATGGTATATAAAGTAATAATATTTTTTTGTAATTTGTTTATAAGTGTGAAATTGGTGTGTTTTAATTTAAGATAATTTGAATTTGTAATTTAAGATAATCTGAATTTCAGTAAAAATTGGACTTAGTTTAGTTCGATTTTGAAGTGACAATTTGTTGTTTTCTATGTTTTAGGTAGGAATAGTATTTTAAATCCTTTTAAAATTATATCTTTATAAAACAATCTGAAGGTAAATAAGATCAAATTTGATAAAATTATCCATTCATGTACGCATACAATACATTGCCTACATGTACTTATGTACTTGTACATGTGTACATATGTTTTTTCATTGAAGCATAAGAAATCTCTATTAAGATTATCTCATGAATTATAAATTGCATATAGCAAATGCATACATATATACATACAAATATGTATGTAGATTTATAATAGTATAGTACTTTGAGAAAACAACAAAAACCTTTAAATTCAAATAAGAATATGTATCTTTTTCTTGTATATGTACTTATCAACTTATCTACTATTATACACTTGTATGTATGTACATTTTGTATGTAAACATTTTTTTTTTCTTCTTTATGTACATACTAACATAGTTTATTATAATGTTTTCATTACCAAGATATTTTCTCAAAAATGTACCTATGCCTATTTTTTTATATAGAAGTCTTTCATATGTACATAGTACATGCATGTACTTACTTGTACTTGTACTCAAAAAGTTATGTTAGTTGCACTTAAATGGTCAGTATATATACGACCAGTATAATATGGGTTCAAAATTCATAGAAATGCTAAATACATATTCGTATCTCGTATGCTAGATGTTGTATGTATACAAAAACATAAATCGTACAAAAATGAAAAGTGAAAATATTTACATACATATACATATGTAATGTACACATACATATAGTATATGTACTTCTTAAACCTTAAAGGTCGAAGGCTTAAACTAAACACTTGTATCTTTCACTTTACATATTATTGCTGCTGGATGGATATCATATTATAGAGATATATTACTTGTATAAAAATACCTTACCTATCCTATAGTGAAATACCATTTATGCATGTGTGTGTACTTAAGAAAATTAATTTATTTACTCTTTTTTTACACCTAATATAGGTATGTTTTTCCTTATATCTTATATTATCTTATATAAGTACATTTGTATACACTATACAAATTAGAAAATAAGTATTTTATATGAGTAGTGATGCATACATATAGACACATATAGTATGAGTACATATGTGTATTTTGTATATATGTATATTGATATTGTGTAAAATATAAAAATAAATTATTATTTGTTGACCTAATTCGGGTATATATACTATGTATATAAAGAATATAATTCGTAAGAGTCTACTATAAGAAAACCAGTTTTACATTTTATAAATAAAAGCTTATGAAAGATCTTTTATAGATTATAGACTTATAGATTTATATTATATATTTGTACATGTACCTTATATGTATGTAAACATATCCATACATATATGTACATACATATATACTATCGTAAATAAATTGTAATGAATTAAACATTAAAACTAAAATATAAATTTAAAATAAATTTGTGTGGTCAAAACAAAACAACACGTAACTTTATATATTATTAGTATAGAATTTTATTGAATTTATAAATATTTATATGTGTACGTGCTTATACACACCATAAGTATGTATACATAATAGATATTTATGTATGTGCGTATATGTCCACTTGCATTTAAACTATATATGGAATGGATAGAATTTATAATTTTTTTATTACTTTAATTTGCTTCACTATAAATATAAAGTGCCTTTATTATTATTATTATTTTTTTTTTTTTGCAATGGTTACATGGTTATATATCTTTTATAAATTCATTGCAGAGTCTAGATTCTATAGAATGTAATATGGAACCTATAAGAATGTCTCCTTATAACTCTTACACTGTTTTATTTATATATGTACGTATTTATATACATATAAGTATATGTGATATTAATATTATTATGTATGTTCATATGTATAATTCTACTTCTTATACTAAATATTATTGTTGAACTTTTATTACAGTGTTATATGTATCATTATTATGGATATTTTATAAATGGTATAGTACACCATTAGTAGTTACATACATATTATATTTTATACATAGTTAGTTGGTTGTTATACATAGATAGGTGATTATAGTTATAGAGAATGTACTTATATGTATAACATTTTCATTTTACTTTATTTCATATAAATTAGTAATTTCGTCACGTTTATTTTTCCTCTTCGAATTAGTTCGATGTATATGTAACTCTGTAATTCTATATAATAATAGCAAATAGTCTATTCTATAATATCAATATACTAGATATGTATGTCTATAGCACATTTTATGTATATATATACGTATATATATAAATACATAATAATATGTATGTATAGGTTTTTATCAAGAATTTTTAGAATTCATAATAGCATTTTATATGATGTGGAGGTTGATTTATAAGATAATTTATGTATTTACTGCACAAAGTTACATACATACATCATACACACATACATTATGTATGTCTTTAAGCATAAAATAGAAAGTTCATTTCATGATTGCATTAATTTTTTCTACAAAAAAAAAAAATATAAAATAATCAAAAAATAAAATAAAATAAAAGAAAAGCAAGTATAAGACCGTATAAGTGAGGGTTGAAAGAGAAAGAGAAAAAAAAAATAAAAATTTGTAACTAAACAAATAGTAAAACTACCTATTACGTGAATAAATTTTATTGTTCATATTATTACACACATACACATTCATATGTGTATATACACACATAAATACAAGTATGGATTATCTATCTATTATTATGTACATAATTGTCTTTTTTTGAAAATAAAATTTTTTTTTCCTTTTAAAATTCATAATGTAATTTTTATTGCAATTTAGAAAGGATTACGTTTTATTCTTTACGTAAATTAACTGTTTAAGAATATGTATAATATATATGAAAGAGAAGAATATTGGGGATTATATATTGTCTCGTATTACATAGAAATATACGATTAGATGTTTATATACATAATATGTAGTGCACTATTTCTATTTAACAATGTCAGATCAGACCAGTTTCAATTTAAATCATATATCGCCGATTAAGGGAATAAACATACATACTTGTATATAAGAAGAAATCATTTATGAGTATGTGTCTTAATGCAATATTAAAAAAATTCCTTAGCAACGATATTAAAGTTTAATTTAAATATTACCGTCATAAATACAAATACAAATAAATTTTGATTATCGCAAACCAAACGTATAACCAAAGAACAACGTGTAATAAATGTTTTTTTTTTAAATTTTCTTTTTATTTATTTTAAGAAAAATTTATAAAAGTCACATAATGTTACATCATTCATTCGATATTATTATACATGTAACATAAAAGAATATATTGAAAATCGCATTTTATGATTTCAGATTTTCAGATTTTTATAGTCACTTTACTACTATACTACACAATATTGATGATATACGCATACATATACATTATATAAACTTATCAGAGTGTTATACTGATATATAAAGAAAGAACAAATTTTTTATAATATAAAAAAATAATAGGAATTTTTTATGTTTTACAATACATTTTTATGTTGTTTTTTTATGTACACGTATACATATACATATATATATATTTTTTATTTTTCATTTTTCTTTTCTTTTTTTTTTCTCATGTAACATACATATATACAGAAATTTTCTTTCTCATGATCCTGTTCATAATGATGATGATGACTGTGATTGTGATTCATCAGATTCACTTGGAACATCTTCAAATGAGATACCAGTTTGGGTACATGGTGAAAAACGATGGATATCCGGTGTCAATGATCAGACTACATGTACTGATTTAGTTAATGTGTTACTTACTGATGAAGATATTGAAATTTTCATGAATAAAGGAACAAATACAGGATGTAATGTTGAACAACAAATAGGACGAAAATGTTATGTTATCACTGAAAGATGGAGACGTGTGGAACAAATACTACCAGATGATACAAAAATTTTACCAATTTGGTCTGCCTGGGGGCTTGCTAAATCTGAAGTAAGTATATACATACATACATACATACATTATATTATATGTATATTATATGATGAATAGAATACATATAATACGTAAATAATGACATTTTTAAAATTCAATTTATACAATATTTTTTTTTATTTTGTTCCTGAAAGGAAAGAATAAAAACGATAAATTTATTCAAAAATGTATACATACATATATGTATATGTGTTGGGGTGTAATCTAGATAGTAGAGATAGATTAAGATTGAAAGAAAAAGTAAAAAATTAAGATAAAAATTCAAAAATTGAACTATTTCCTATCTTCTCTTATATACTGCTATACGTGCACAATGTGTAGGTGGAATATAATTAATTTTAACACAATTTTAGACATGAAATTACTTTACTCTGTTAGTTGTTGTATACGAGTAACTACATTAATTAATCTACAGAAGACAATAATAAACTTACCTTATCTTCATTCTGATGATGTCTTTGAAACAAAAAAAAATTGAAATGAATGATGCCTGTGAAAAATTAAATTATTCTAGATTATGATAAAAATTTTCTCTGCCTCTATAAAGTTTTATTTCGTGTTCTTCGTCTCCTCATCAAAACCTAATCGAATATTTATCTCTATAATTATTATTTATAGTAGAGAGGGTGGTAAAGTCGTTAGTATCCAATATTATCCCATAAATAATGTTCATAAAAAATATTCCAATATTTCTACTATACATTTTTGTATGTACAAATTTTTAATTTTTAAATAAATATTTATTTAAGGTGAAGTTAATTTTACGTCAAATCGATAAGTCAATACTTGATGGTTCAAATAATAATCAATCATCCCTTTATGATGACAGTGGTATGGGTAGTCCGAATGGTAGTACTGTAAGTGCTGTTATCCGTAGAAGACGACATCGTGCATCAAAATCAACAACAGCATGGATAATGCAGGCATTAACAATACATCCAAAGTCTCAAAAAGCAACAATCGAAAAATTAATGAAATTAATTTTAGAACAAGGCGAAACAATTCAACAACAATTGGTTAAATTAAGGTAAGCATACATATATACATATATATTATGTATATATTATGTATATTATAGAATGAAAATTATAAATAAATAATTCGAAAATCATTTTATGTAAATGAATGATAAACAAAATGTATACAAACGAAATGAACAATTTACAATTTGTTTCAAAATGTATACAAGTATATACAAATTTTCTAACTTTTGGGTATATGGATGGGTGGTGAATTTTCGTTCATCATTTATATTCTAGATCTATAAAGTATTGATTGATATACAAAATAATACTAATAAAATATGGGCGACACCGAAACTATAAAATTCAAAGTATTAGTATAGAAGTTAAAGGACAAACAAATTTGAATATTACAAATATGTGTATGTATATACATTTAATTTGTATGTACAATGTACAATGTACAATACATTTATAATATTTATTCCCAATAGAAATTTAATTATCACTTTTTAAAGAAAGTTAAGAACAAAATATACATTTTATATGAATTTTTTTTTTTAATTTGCATATTACCTATACTGACTTTTGTACTGACAAAAATTCCAAGGCATTTAAAAATTTTGTCTTATTCAAATTTATGTAAAATACAAGTAAGTAACTCATTGTAAGAATTCAAAAATGAAACAAAATACGACAAATAAATATGCTTGTAGCATTGTATCCTTGTAAATTTTGTATTTTCTGTAAAAGTTATTTTTTTTCTCCTGTATCAATATAAAATGTGTATATATGTATGTGTTTGCAAAATAAATTTTAAATAGACTAATGAGATATTAAGAAGTTAAAAAATTCAAATATAATTACATATTCAAAATTCAAATTCTTATAATTTTATTCAAATATTCATAATGAAAAACTTATTATTTACTACCTTATTATATGAATTTTTATTATTTGAAATTTTTTAATCTTTTTTAATTATATTTTTTGGTTGGTTGTTTTTTTTTTTGTTATTCTTTTTGTTATAATAATTTGTCAATGTACGGGTATATATAGAGATCGTGAGTTACAAATAACAAAAATTGAAGAAGAACGTCATAAAACCAGAGAAAAAGAACATGGTAAAAATTATTTATTGGAAACATATTTAAATGGATTACAGGAAGCCGAAGATAAAGAAATATCAGGTAATATCACTGGTAATATTATTACGTAAAATTTTATATTATAAGGAAAAAAAAAACATAAGAAAAATAAGAAAATCTGTTCTAAATATTATATATTATGTAAAAAAATTTTATTTATCAATCAAACTCGTATATATGAGTATATACCATCCATACAAGAAGTATATTTTTAACAAGAAGGAAAAATAAGAAAATTAAATCACTGAAAGAAATTTTTTGGAAAGAAATTTTTATTAAGAATGAAATTATTAAATATATTACTATAAAATAAAAATGTGCATACATAATAAGTAAGAAACAACTACGAATATGTGTGTTGGTATACTTAAAGTTTAGATTTCATATAATAGTTGAGTTGGAATAAATTTAAATAAATTGTATTCAAGAAAATTAAATTATGTAACGTACAGCATTTTATATTTCATAAGAAATAATAATAACATATTAATGTACGAACGTATGAACAAAGTAATATTCTATTCAATATACATAAGTACATATAATGCAAATACGATTGTATGCAATTTTCATTGATGCAAAATTAATTGTCAAAAATAAACTTTAACAAAGAAAATTATAAATTTAAAACTATCTTATAAATTTCTCAAAAATTGATAAATTGTAAATTTAAATTGTTAATATGTTTAACATACATATATATACTCGATTCGAGTTGGTATTACATATTATATGTAATGTATGTATATGCATACATATCTACTCGTATGTAAATTTACACTGTTTTTATACCTACAAATATACTACTATCGTATCTTATGTGCACATATTGTCTATGAACATTCAAATTGCAATATAATTTATGTTTACATACTTTTACATGAATCTTTTATATGCATAAGCATTACATACACGCTTATACATACACAAATAATATATATTTTAAAAAACTTTCACGTTTTGAATTTCCCTACAGCAAACAGTGATAGTGGGGTTCAAACAGAAGGAGCACTATCATCTCCAGAAGTTGGTTCATGTATTCAAGAGGATGAAGATTTTCATATAAGAAGAGATGATGTATTAAAATGTGTACCATACAAGGAAAAATCATCTCATCGAGAAAAAAAATTACTTAAAGAACACAAACATACCAAACAATATACGACGATGTTACGTGAAAATGCATCTTTATCATCATCATCAGCAACAACAACAAGATCTTCTTCAACTTCATCAAAATCTTCTTCACATCAGACAAATGAATATTTTAATAATAATAATAATAATCATAATAGTAAAGAGATTTCAGATGATTTAACTGCTAAAATAGAATGGTTAGAAAAGTTAGTTGCTATTAATAAGCATTTACAACGTGAAGAGGAATTACTTGTACGTTTGGGAGCTAAAATACGAAAATATGAATCTGAAAATCCATTGTTAAATGAAAAACAGATCCGTGATGCTCTTAGCAAAGTTAATTCAAGTATTGATCAAACAACAAATGAAATTAAAAACATTGAAAAGGATTTGATAACATCTAATGATCAATTAAATATTAAAACAAATTTATTGGAAACATTAAATAGAGAATTGATTGCTATCGAAGAAATGGAAAGTTCAACAACGGCAACAACAACAGCAACAACAACAAAAACATCATCAACAGCAACAGTAACACCACCAACATCAAAAACAATGATAATTCCGAAAAGAAAAATAAATTTTCATTGTTCTTCAGATTATTGTAATAATAACAGAATGGATAATGGTATAAATGAAAATTTAGTTGAAAATTTATACAATTATCAACAATATATATCTAAACCAAATTATGATTTCAATGAAATCAACGAAAATCGTGACCAAAAATCTATACACTCTCAATATACTACCGCTACAATTTCAGGCAATAATAACAATAATAATAGTAATAATAATTTTTCAATGACAATACAAAATCCGGAAATGAAAAATCTGACATTAACCACAACAACAAATAATACGAGTTGTAGTAGTAGCAGTAGTAGTAACATGAACAGTAATAATAACGATGAACAGATTAATTTAAATTGTCCTGAATTATTACAGAATTCATTAAAAAAATGCCAAAAAATTATACAAACACCAATATTCAATAATTATAACAATAATAATAATAATAATATTCAAACAAATGAATATCCTGTTCTTGTTAATTCTACTACTACAGCTACAACCAATAATACCAAACAAATAGATTTAGTTGCATCAATGAATTTTTTATATAAAAATAATACAGAACAAAATAATATTAATAATAATAATAATAATAATAATTGTAATGGAATGAATATATATGATATACAGATGGTTAGCTCAAAATTAAGTAAAAAAAATTTAATAAATGGTATTTATCCAGATCAATTTGAATCGACAAACACAAACATAAATACATTGGAATCAATTCGATTGAAAGATGATATAACACAATTAGGAACTTTGGTTTAAAAAAAAAAAAAATGTAAAAGATGGAGTTGTTTCAAAACGTTTCAAAATACCGCTTCGATAGGCAAAAGTTTAAATTTTTCAAAGCATTAAAACTGAAAGTTATTACATTGTTCAGTTCTTCTTCAGTTTGAATGCGAATTTAGTTCAATATGAGAACTGAAAATCGAACTGAAAAAAATCGATTTGATTAATGTTGATGCATAAAGCCCTGATTCGCATTGAGTCGATATGTACACTGCAGAAACAACGACATTTCTGTTCAGCTAAATGAATAATCCAGAATACAGCAATTTACTTATGGGAATTTTCAATGCGTCTTCAAAATTGTTCAAAGTTCGAAAACGTATTGTGAACATCTTTTTTGGCGTATCGTTTAAATAATACTGTAGTGCGTATTGAGAATTTTCTTAAAGTAGTACGCATCATCATTGACATTGTATAAGTTTTGTATCGAAACTGTAGATATTACCGCGTATTATAATACATTTTTTGACGTTTTGAAATTCACCCAAATTTATTATTTCGACATCAATTTTATTACTACATTTTTCACAATACTCTTAATATATGTTAGATCATTATTTTCACTTTTATTTTTTTTTTGAAAATTCATTTTTGATTCAATGTTATAATTAGTTATAGTGTTATATTAGTTAGTTATTTATTCATTTTATTCATTAAACTATAAGTAAGTACATAAAATGTATGTAAAATTTGTTTACAATTAAATACACCAAACAACGAATAATTAAATTATAAAATTTTGTAAAACGATTCACATAAATTTATTGTAGGTACATGTTAAACTTGTATGAATTGAATATTGTACTTATTATAATTTAGTTATATAGTTTTTTGTTACATATGCATAAGATTTTGTTAATTGTTTTAGTTTACATATTTACGAGTATATGTATACATTCATATATTATATGTAAATTTTTTTTATTGCACATTTAAAGATTTTCATTTGACTAGTCAAGTTTTATATATAAAAAATATGTCAAAGTAATAAAAAAAGTAAATCATAAATAAATTATTATTTGTCTTTTAATGTATAAATTTTATTGTCCATGTAGGTACTCGAATACATTTAGATTTATTTTCATTTTAATGCATTTGCTGAGAAGAAAGTTTTATCGTTAAATGCTAAAAAGTACCTTTCATATACTCTACTAAGCTAAAATTCTGTGAACATTTTATAATGTTTTTTTTTCCTTTGAATATTATCAAAGATACCTACTACGTGCATACTATAAGTACACTTTTCTATAATATTGTGCTGGCTATGGTATATAGTTAAATCGATATTACACGATATTATTACATATTATTATTCTGTAATTGATATCAATTTGTCATATATTTATGTAAATATTTATGCATTATGCATTATATTTTTGAATAGAATTCCAATAAGTAAAATTTATTATATAATGTATAAAGTTTATAAATATGTATATTGGATTATGTACATATGTACATGTGCATACATTAAAGATTAAATATTCATAAAAGTAAAAAAAATATATATATATATAAAAGAAAATATTTTTATGGTATTTCAATTGACTTCTTTTTAGATCATGTAGTAATATGCAAATATTATTATTGCATATTAAATTGATTGACCAGTTTTAACATTAAATAATACATAAAATATTATACTGTATTACCAGTAGTACATATTTTTATACATACTTACTCGTACATAATAATTATTTTAATGATAATTCATTTAAAGAAATCTTGTTGAAAACTGAGAACATGTGTATAAAACAACTTTAAAAAATCAAATTCATATCGAATCAACTATCAATCAATCTTATTTTAAATGTCCATAAAAATTCATTAATTTTCTAATATTTAAGAGTCGTAGTAGTAGTAGTAGTAGTAGTATTAGTTGTTGTTGTTTTTGTTATAGTTGTAGGATTATATAAAATTTAATTAGTACATTTAGATAGCAATATGTACACAGATATACGAATGGATTTAACACGATATTACCATCAGTTACCGCAAAAATTTGCAAAATATATGATACATTATGTATGTATGTACCTACATTCATTGTACCTACCTACATATGTACGTATTAACATAGACGTACATAATATGTATTACATTATATAATATGTAAATAAGCAGTTTTATATTTTTTTGGTTTTTTGGTTTTTTTTTTTTTCTTTACTCAAAAAACATTTTTTGATCTAATTGAAGTTTGTTATGTTATTAAAATAAATTACTTAAATATCATAATGACGTTATAAAATTTGTCTGATTTTTTTTTTACGTTTTTTGGTTATCACAAATTACATACATACCTACGCTATACTCGTAATCGTATGTAAAATATGTACAAAATGTATTATAATATGAACGGATATGGATATAAAATTAAAATGTAAATTTTTAATATGTATGTATATACGCATATATTTATGTTTAACAATTAATTAAAATAGTCATATTTTAATATATTTATTATATAATATATGGTGTCTTATAAAGTATATGGTTAACGATGTATTGCGTAAATTATACAACATTTATTAAAATTTATATTTTATTATTATTAATTTTGTCAGATATTGTGATAATTTGATGTTACATTGAATTTAATTATATATATGCGGTTTAACGTTTATCGTTCAAAAACAGCGAACGAGAGTAAAAATTTACAATAGTTAAATATATATATATAGCTGTACATACATATATACGTTGTATATGGAAGTACGATTGTATAAGAGAAAAAAATATTAGTATCGTATCTCGTATGTACTTTTGTATATGTATAAGATATTGTCATGTATTACTAACTCTATTTCTCCTTTATAATTTTCAAGTTTTCTACATAGATACATACGTAATGTATATACGAATGTATTAACATTTTTAGATTGATGATAATTACCTTACAGATAGATGTTTGAAATATTCTGTTCGAAGTTTAAAAAAGTATTATTTTCAAATATGTAAATATACTAGTACTAGTAAATATAAATATGCTTAAATGAATTCATTGAAATTATATAATAAAAAATTAATAACTTTAATATAAGAGCATTATTTAAAAAATACATATTTACAAAGTAATATTCGTATGTAAAATTTAAACAAGGCTTATAGTTTGTAATCTAGATCAAGAACAAATACCTATACATTTTTTTTTTCAAGTAAATATATAATTATATATTGCATCTATGATGAATTGTATATATATGTACGTACATACATATATATACATATATACATTATATCCTATGGCAATTAAATTTAATTTAAATTTATAAAAAACATTATTTATAAAATAAACAAACAAAAATTACAATTTACAAGTACAAAATGTTGTTAGTTGATTTTTAGTGTTTTGTCATGTACAATATTCGCATTATACTGAGAGAGAGAGAGAGAGAGAGAGAGAGAGAGAGAGAGAGAGAGAGAGAGAGAGAGAGAGAGAGAGAGAGAGAGAGAAATCAACTTTTTTTGAATAATAAAAATACGAGTATGATGTGCAGAATGCTACTCGTAGCCGTACTATCGTAGTGTTTACTATAGGAGGTACTGTAATAGCAATAGTCAATGGCATCCACTACTACTGAGTATGTATATATAGAGTAGATGAGCAAATACAAAATGTTATTAGTTGATTTTTCCGTGTTTATTATGTACAATATTCGCATTCTAATGAAAGAGAAAATCAACTTTTTCTCAATAATGAAAATAATAGTACATATGATGTGAGAATTATAATGAATGAATAAAAATACAAATTGACAACATACATTTTACTTAGAAAGAAAATGAACCTTCTGTTAAATTTACAAATATTTTTGTGTGTCAACTGTCAACGGGAAATGAAAGAGATTGAATGAAAAGTACAATTTCTGTTTAAACTTCATTAAACAATTTTAAATAATTAATTTTCATAAATCATAAACAAACATCAAAGTTAATTAATCGATTTATTTTACTAGTGTCTCATGATATTGGTTTTTGGTTTGGGAATTTAGTTTACTACTCGATTTATCTATACACTATAAGTTTACTAATATAAATCTTGATATCATTTTTGTTCAAATTGCGACACAAATCCTCACATACATATGTATCAAAATGTAAACATAGCATTAAAGTGATATATACATAATTTTTGTTTGTGTATTTCTACAGAATATTGAAAATATAATAAAACTGAATAAAACTTGTACTGTACACTGTATACCTTATGTAAGTATGTGGTGTATGTATAAATTTTCACTTTCCAATCAGAGTTTTTCACATTGCTGCCTACACATATTTTGCAATTGCTTGTCATACATATCAAGAATACAATTTTACGGTCGATTTTCTCATATAAATTGGTGTAACGTAATGGCAATGGTAACGTATAACAACCATAAATGTACATAAATTGTATCCCATAATAGCTACATAACAGTACAAATAGCTGTATCCGTATATTACTTCATTTTTTCGGATAAATTGATTTTGTAATAAAAGGGATAAGGAAAAAGAAAAAATTAATACCAGTTATATGAGAAATTTTACATTTTACCTTTTGTGAATTTTCATTTTCAAAATATCCGTAAAAAATATATAAAAAAAAAACAGTATTATTTGTAGTAGTATTTATTTTTGGCATGATGGTGTATGTATAATGTTAATGTGTCATACATATTAATTTATAAATGAGAACAAACTTCAAGTTTATATAACCAAGATAATTTATTTTTTCAATTTTTTTTTTATGATGCATACAAAAAGTAAATAACTGACTCTAGTACATACTTATATACAAAAACATCACGCTTGGAATTCCTTAAACTATGTTATGAATTTTATATGAATTTAATTTTTTTGTTTTTGTTTTTGGAATCTAATGTATGTCTGTATTGCATTCTAGAAAATATTTAGTTTAATTTTTAGTTTAAAATTGTGTTATCAAAGTAAAATATTTTTTCATTTAAAAATTAAAAATTATATTTTAAAATAAAAACAATAAGAAAAAATTTTTTAACAATTGTGTGCGTATATCAGTAGCATATCATCATCGTATGTACGAAAAAATATTTTTTCATTATATGTATGAAATTTAAAAATTAAAAATTTATAATTTAATTTGCTGACTGGATTTCTAAAATTTTCGTATACATATACCTATTTATGTAATATATGTATGCATATTCATTCGCAGTTAAGTATTTTCTGGCTCTAGACAACGACTTTGAAAATAAATATAATTAATTCGTAATTTTTCATTTTTAGAAGTACATATTCTAGAGGATTTTTCTCAAAAAAAAAAAAAAAAAAAATTAACGTGGCAAGTCTAATGCAACATGAACAACAAAAGGTCAACAAAACAAAAAGAAAAACTGAAGAACTTGGTTTGGATAATAAATGAAACGATAACTCATTTAGGATGGAAAATAATTGTTATAAACTGCGCTACTATTTGTTCATTATTATTTATATGTTAATTTTATCTAGCCTTTAGCCGTAGTTGTTGTAGTTTAGTCGTTCCTTGCTATCTACTACTCCCAGGAATGTGAAATAATAGTCGCTTCATCATGTCGTTCTTTATTGTTCTTACACTATCCTCGATGTTCATTTTATTAAAATGTTCATGCAGTTCGTCATCATTGTATCTTTTCCTCAAAACTTCATTATCTTATGCTATTCCACAGATTTAGTCTTTGATTTTTTTTTCAAATATTCAAAGTGCATTCACGACCATTTTCAACACGTTGAAATAATTATAAATGTTATCAAATGAATTTTAATAAATTACATTAATCATTTTGTTCAATTCAAAAACAAAATCGGGTCTTTTTTAAATATTCATAGATGGTAGATGATGTGAAATTAAACAGCAGATAGGGAATTTCTCTACGAGATATGAAAAATATCTTTTAGCCTAATTTTAAAATATTTATTAACGTCTGAATTTTTGTTATTCCATCCAAAAAATATCTATAGATACCCACACATGTATAAATTTTTACTTTTAAGTAATACGAAGTTTTTACTGATTTTTTTTTTTTTTTATAATAAAAATCTGGCTTAATTTAAATAATTTTATAAGAAACTTTTACGATCTTTCTTATGTATTTTATATAAATGTATATTAATAGAGATAGAGATAGAGATAGATACAATGTACCATAAATGCTGTGCATAAACATGTATGCGTATATGTAATATAAATTTGAGTAAATTTTTTTTAAGAGGATATATAGAATATCTGCATATTTACATATATACAGACATGTAAATATTCGTGTACATAAATATCTACATTCTACATGCTTTCTAATTTATAAAACGACAAATTTTTATCTTGTCGTGTTACTTTTAAAATAAAGTACCTCTTAAACTACTTTAAAAGGATATACATACATAATGAATATGAATATACAAATATATACATCAGACATCGGCACATAAACATAAATATTTATTATTATATTAAACACAAAGTTTATTTGATTCTTATAACATCAGCATTTTATTTTTTATTTTTTATTTTTTCTGTGTAAATGTTTATGTATGTAATTTTGTACATATGTATGTACATAGATATATTTATTATGTACATTGGTACTTAGTTATAATTCATATCATCATTGTCCTCAAAATCCATAAAACAATACACAATATTTAGCACTCTATCTATACATTCATATATATTTATATATAGATGTATACACACACATATATATACACACACACGTTCATACATATGTATCGTATTTCGTATTGTAAATATGTAGATACATATATGTATCAGGATCTATATAATAAATCAGTTGTTTCCTACGCGCTGTAACAAATGTGCTGAAAAGTTTCATGGTTGTCCTTATAATATTTTTGTGCCTTGTAGTAAAACATTTTTATTCTATGTAATACGAGTAGATATTTATTTAATGTATGTTTGTATGAAGAGTGTATGAATTATTTTACAAATTGCCGGAAAAAAAAATATATATATTTTTTTTTTTTTGTATTAGAACGGTTTTATGTACATAATTTATAATATTTTTGATTTATTGATGACAAGAATATTTTAATTTTGACTTTAATGCATGAATGTTTTATATTTTCGTAATTTTTTTTTATTTTTGTTTTGTTTTTTTTTTTTTGAATAAATGAGACATATAAATGCCTTCGATTTATAAAAATTTGTATACATACACATACCTATATACATAGATACGATACTTTATATAATAGGATATAATATATCATATTTAATCATTTATTATTTAGATATGTTTGATATTTTATACTTATGATAATATGATGATATAATTATTATAAGAGATTTATTTTCAATTAATTATAATAAACATTTAATTACATGAAATATAAAATTTTTAATTTTTGAGAAAATGAGTTTCTTATATACATTAAGTATGTATGTATATGCATGGAAACATAATACATATAAATGACAATACATTTAAATGAATTTAATAAAATTTAATAAAATTTAGTATCATATTAAAGCTATATAGTACTAATATAAATTTATGATGAATTTATAACAAAAATTTAAAAAGTATAAAAAAAAATTAATAAAAAATACAAAATACAAAATATATGGTCAATATAATAAAAAAGAAAATATTATAAAAATATTGTCACTACAAATATGTACTCATACATCATCATGTACCTACTGTATTTATGTACATCATATGTGTGTCTATAAGAACGTACATACTACACGTATGTCCTTTTTATTATTCACTAAACAAAAAAAAAAAACAAATCGTGCACACATACATACAAAGAATATTGACATAAGAAATAAGTTTATTATTATTATTATATATTTTTTTTTTTGTTCAAAAACATATGCTGCTGTTTACTCTATAAAACAACATAAATTATTTAAGGAAAAACCACAACCTGTAGAACTTCAAACTGACATGTACATACATACATACATACATATGTACTTATAAAATATAAATATGAGTATGAGGATGT
This sequence comes from Villa cingulata, assembly GCA_951394055.1. Taxonomy (NCBI): domain Eukaryota; kingdom Metazoa; phylum Arthropoda; class Insecta; order Diptera; family Bombyliidae; genus Villa; species Villa cingulata. Next base: position 3,591,041 of record OX596021.1, on the reverse strand, counting down.
TTTCTTAACCTTTACATTTTGATTATGTTTACTTTACTTGAATGCATATACACATACCTTATCTTTTAAGATATACATATAGTACGTATTAAATGATACAATTATTAAGAAAGAAGCATAAATATTTGTACATATATACGAAAATATGTGTGTGTATTACTGCCACTATATATGAGAGGAGACGAGTGTTATATGCTAATGTTATGTAATTATACGTGTACGGGTATACGAGAATAATATTATTATTTGTGATTACTTTTAAAATATGTAAATTTTCTTTAATTTTATATTATTTTATACATACAAGATACAAATACAGATACACGTATTTACTTGTACAGTATATATGTAGTACATAGTAATATACTTTCTTTTATATTATTTAATCAAATTTTTGATAAAAGTTGATAATTGATTTTTTCAAGTTTTATGTTTGATTATGAAATTTTGTTATAGTATGTATGTAATATAAAATAAAATAAAATGAGAATTTAATGAAAACATTATTTACAATGTATTATAATGAATTTACGTGTACATACATATGTACATAGGAATGAGTATATTTAGTACATATATACATAAATTATATTCTAAAACGAGTACACTATCATAGATACAAACGTACATATAGTGATAAATTTATAGCTGAAAATAATGAAATTGCAATTTAAAATTTTAAAGGAATATCAAAATGTATATTTTGTATATAATATGTTTTGTATGTACATGTAGATTTACCTACGTAAGTATATGCATAGATTTTTACAATATAAAGTTAAAAGTAAACATAAATAATGTTGTTTCTACACACACATATACAGGTATATGTGCAAGAGTAATCTCATCAAAAATTTTCCCATAATATAAACAATAAACATATATATAACGTATGAACATACTTATACGAGCATTCATGCAATAATATGTATTTTATTTATATATACTTGTATATATATATATACTCATATACTTGAATGCTTGAATTTTTTAAAAATGTGTTTTATACTCAAAATAAAAAATGAAATATTCCCTTAAGCATTTACATTGCTTTCAAATAAAATGAAAAAAAAAATTACATTCTAAATGAAAAGTAAAAAATTCTATACATTACACTCATAGATGTACGTATATACAAAATTGACATATGCATTTTGTTTATTTATCAAATTATTTTTTTTTTTATATTTACTGATGTAATTTTCATTTGAATTTTAATTAAATTTGACGATTAAATTAGAAAACGAAGAGTGTACAAATTCGTATCAAATCATACAGCAGTTTAAATTTTATAAAATTATTGAATCTCATACTATTGAAAGTTTTTACTCTACTCGTACGTTACGTACATATTTCGATAATTTTTATTAATTATGTTCCTTTTCAAAGTTATTCAGACAATTATTTCATATGAATACGAAGTATACATATGCATACACGAATATAAATTCATAAATTATACAGTCTACTAGTACTAATGGTACTAGGTACCATATAATGATATATATATGTATAATTCCAATGTTTATTTACCTGCGTTTTACAATATTCGTATAAGATCTCTTCATATATAAATTTCTCATAAATTATTCGATTATTAACTGTTATACACAGCATAAATAGGAGAAAATCGAAATATATCCTTCTTATTTTGTTTTCTATATTAATAAACAAATATTAAACTCTTGAACTTTTTATATCATTATGATATGGTTTATATAAATGCTCCATGTTATAATAATATGAAATACACATGCGTTGGAATTTTCTCAATTTCAAGGATATCAATACACATTTAACAACGACAAGTTATAACATAACCTTTTGCCTTTTGTATAACAGTAACATAACAAATTTTTGTCTGATTATTATATAGGAATAATGCAAATAGTGCGTGAAATGGTGAAATGTATAAAAAAAAAAAATCTTATCCAGTAGTACCTAAAGTACATTATAAAGAGTAACACAACAAAGTATAAATGTATTACATTCGTCCACGAGTACACGTACAAAGTATACGTGGTATATCTACACATTACGATATTAAAATATTTTTTATATTCGTTAAATATGACATACAATTGTCTATATATAAATTACGAAAATAATATTTTCTGATTTTATTGAAAAGAAAAATAAAACGCACAAAATGTTATAGTCCTAAATCTAATTTTTATGACATATACGCGGTGGTATTGAAAAATTGGAATTTTATATAATGTGATATAATTCAACATTTATTTGCAATAAATACATATAAAAATCATACATATATAATATACCATACCGACCAAGTATGTAGGTATGTACATATTTATGTACAAATCATTTACAATAAAATATATTCTTTCAAATAATGTATAAATCACATATAAAATAAATTTTTCTATCATATGTACAAGTGATATAATATTTTTTTTTTATTTTTTTTTTTTTTTGCAATATAAAATATGTATATGATGGATGGATATGTGTCTCCGAAGGTTATACCCATATATTCACTCATTCATTTCATTTCATAATTTTTTTGTTTTTTTTGTTTAAGATTGATATGAACTCTGTATAGTACATTTGTTTTTTTAATTATTACATGTGCTGTACACATGTATCAGTTACAGACTGAACCAAAAGTCATCGGAAAATATTGAAATTTAAACCATGCACCTAAATAAACATTCAGATAAAATAAATTAACAAAATTAATTTTTATTCATGTGACCAAATAAATATATGAAAAAATTATTAGCTTTCTAACACAAAAAATAGTAAACGCTACGCTAGTACTACGAGTAGTATCATATCATGTATGTATACTCGTATTTTCATTCTTGAAAAAACTTGTGATCTTCTCTCTTAGTAGAAGGGCGAATATTGTACATGATATTATAGACATGGAAAATCAACTAATAAAACAACATTTAATATTACTTACTCCTTCCCTTTATACATATTCTAGAGCAGTGGAAGTCATTGACTATTACAGTACCTATAGTGTAAAGTATACGCTGCTATAGAACGAGTAGTATTTCACACATCATGTGTACTCTGCTCGTATTTTCATTGTTGAGAAAAAGTTGATTTTCTCTGTTAATAGAAGGCGAATATTGTGCATAACAAAACAAGGAAAATCAACAAACTAACAACATTTAATACACTTGCTTTTACGACTCTGTACATACTGCACTGCATGAATCGCAAAATTTTAATTATGTGTTTTATTATTTTTGGACAAGCTACGCAGTTAATTGAAACGTTTTTTTGTAATTTTTTTTCCGATTACTTACTTTTGGTTCTGTCTGTTCATATCAAATAAAACTTGAAGAATGATACATATATATATGTATATATAAAATAATAAGCTGGTGTTTCTTGTATTTATTAGGAAAATAAATAATTTTATATAGTTCATAAGTAGATAATTAAAAAAAAAATAATTTTTTTTCTCTCTATTCATGTTCTATACAAAACATGTTGTTGTACTTCATATATGCAATAAATTCATACATATGTATATGTATATACAAAACGTACATACATACTTATGTACATAGAATAAATAGTATGTATTTTCATTTGAAACCCTCTTGCAAAAATTTTGAAAAATATAAAATAGGTCAATTTGGAAAGAACAAAAAAATAAATAAAAATTTTAAAGAAAATTAAAAGAAAATAAAAAATATTCAAAATAGAAAAATATTTTTGATTTAACGAAAAATTGACATATAAAATCATATACACACACATGAATAGATATACTCGTTTCGTTTATATATACATATATATATATATATAGATTTATTAAATATGAACACTATTCATTCTATATAAATGACTATATGTACACAAGTATGTGTATATTAACGATGTAAAAATTTATTTTTCATATACATACATATATAATAATGGACTTTCAATTTATACTTACAAGGAAGGATTTCATTTATAAGATTTTATTTACATGTACTCACTCTTATGTTCTTATGTTCTTATGTTTATCGTACGTTTTATATTTTTAAATTTATCATTATTATTATTTATTAATGCATAAATACACAAATTTTAATGACTGAATTAATTTCTTATTTCATATTTATATACAAAGAACAACAATAAATAACAAAAAAAAAAAAATTCATATTTTTCATTAAAAATTTCTATAACATTAGAACTCTTCCACCAGCATTTATACCATCACCATATCATCATCAGAACAAGGAAATAGTAAAATTGAGAAACAATGACCAAAAAAAAAAAAAGGAAAAATAAAATCAAATAAAAATTTTACCCAGATTTTGAGCTTTCGAACGAATAAAGTACATACATATACGGGTGTAGGCGTCTATGTACTATGTCTATGCAGATATGATCAAAAAATTGATACAAAAATAAATAAAGAATATTTTATAGGTATTGTATAAGAATTTATTTTTGTTATATAGTATAACATAATAATCCACGTAATACCTATAACGAAAACGATCAAGCTTTTGTCCTTTTATGATACTTATGTTATTATATTTTTATTAGAATAAAATATTCTTGAATAAAATCTTTATTATTTTCTTTAATAAAAATTCAACATAAAATTTTTCTATTTAAAAAAAAATATATATGTATATATATTAAGAATATACGAAAAAAAATAAATAAATAAATAAAGGAAGTATTAAATTGCCGCTTTAAGTTAAAATTTGCATTGATGATAAAGTATCAAATTATTTATATTCAGGAAAACTGAAAATATTTTCAAAATTACTTTTACAAAACCAAAGATAGTACTACATATACATAAATATACAAATACATATACAGAAAACCATTAAATATATTTATGTACATGTACGAGTATTATATACATACATTATTATATTGTCTTTCTGGTCAAGGTAATTGAAGATATAACCACAAAATATAAATGAAAATCTACGCAATTTTTTTTGCTTTCTTTTTTTTTTTTTTTTTTTGACAAACCACCAGAAATAGTTGTTTAGAGAAAATGTATCGTATATAGCTGTAGATAATATTTACATACTTAATATCCCGTAAGTATACATATATGGATAAAATCTACAACTATACTCTCATCGTATCTATATATGTATATACTTTTGTGATTAATCTTCTATAATATACATATAGTATCTTTGCGTTCATGGTAATTATACTCGACATATATATGTATGTAGGTATAGGTACGTTATATTCCAAGGAATTAAATTTAACGATTTTAATTTTATTTTATTTTTTTTTATTTTTTGCAGTATGCTGTAAGTCACAAGTATATACATATCATTTATAGTACATTTACAAAGAATTTTCTGTCTACATTTTATTATTTTATTTTCCTATATATGTATGTATATTCCCATTTAGAATCTCTTGAATACAATAAGAAAAAAAAATTGAAAATGTTTTGAAAAATGTATAAGGATTATTATCCTTATGAGTACTGTATTCCATATATGTATAAATACGTACATTATATACACATACGATACGAGTATGTATGTTAGTCATTATATACAAATTTATTCACGACCTTTTGAGATTCGACTACACACTCAGACATAATGAAAATATTATTTTATGTTTTATGCGTTGTTTCATGCATGTCTTTTCTCTACGTATATATGTACGTATAAATATGTATGTACATATTCCCTATCTCTATGGAATGTTTTTGATTTCCGTTTATGAAATGTACATAAGTACATATAATAATGCATTCACAGATTCATTATTACATTTTACAATTTACTATACATATGTACATACTATTTTGGCATCATTTTATAAATACATACATTCTTATATGTATAGCATAATACCAATAGATCATTATCAAATATTATACCATAATAATTTCATTATTTGTGTATGCAAATTCATCATAATTTCAATATAAAATTGATAAATTAATAACTAAAATAAAAGTAAATGTATGAAAATGCTAATTTGAAATTTCTGTAGATATCTTTATTATGTATTATTCCTTCAATAATAATTACTAAAATTATTCAAAATTAAATTTTGTATGAATTTCTTTGTAATATCCATACTATATGTTATGCTATGTATGTACATATAGACATACAACACTACATAACTTCTAATTGTAATGCATACTTTTTGCTTATTATATCATACACAAACACCTATTGAAAAAGTTTTTTATACATAAATATATATACATATATGAATATGAATCTCGTATATTATGGGGATATATTTTTTTTCTGATGTTTTCCACAAGAATGTTGAAATGAATTTTTATGTTTGTGTAAAAACAGAAAAATAAAAAAAAAAATTAAAAAGATAAAGACATTTGAAGGTAAATTTATGTTTAGAAATTTTTATATATTTTTATTCAGACTAAGAATTATATATAAATAGATGCATATGTACATAAATAAATATATGAGCGAAAATTATACATATTTCTGTATAATATTCACGTTCATCTTTCATACGGAATAAGATAAGAATAAATGATGTCATCTTTAAGATAAGAATTATTCGAATATGAAAATTCTTATATTGTATAGTATTTAGTCTATATGTACATTATATGATTCAAGATAAAATTGATATTGTACGCATGTCATATAACTATATACATCCATTTATACATACATATATGTATGTATATACATGAACATACATCACATACACATAATATTTTGTATGTATGTACATTTGTATATTTGTAATTGTACACCTTTTACTTTTATATAAAATTTTCTTTTTCCTTTTTTTTTTTCATTTTTCGCACAAAAGAATAAAAATTCGTTTATTTATATAACTAACATCAATTTTTTATCTTGACATGTGCTTTAGAAAACCAAAAAAGAATTATTTCTTATGCAAAAAAAAAATATAAAAAAAAAAATAAGAAGATAAATGAAATAAAAATTATTTATGTCACATATACATATATAGTATACCAGGACCCATAGCAATAAGGAAGATTGAAAAGATGTCTCTCTCGGAATTATTATCTTGCATAGTTTATCGATATATGATTTACCAACTCTACATTCATTTTTTTTCTTCTTCTTATTTTCATTTACTTTATTTCTTTTATTATATATATGTACGTATGTACATACATATATACATATGTATTTTTCTTTTTCTTTTTTTTTTGTATTTAGAAAGATAATAAAGTAGATTTTTCCATACAATAAAATGTTTACAATTTCTTATGTTTACATTTGAAACAAATTCGTTAAGAAAAGAAAAAATAGTTTTTTCATATAGTTTTTCTCTTCTGAAGATCATATAAATAAATAAATAAATAAATGTACGAATATATGTATAACAAACTTATGAACATACTCGATTCTTTTATAGATTGATAGATTGAAATTCATAAAACTGGACGCCAAATCTCGGAGATGTGAATAAGGACAATGAAATGTGAATAAGAATGAAAGTATATGTATATCCGTTTTTAGAAAAATAATTTTACAAATCACAGTACAAAAAATATTCTATGCGAAAATATTATATTAAGATTTGTCTTGTATATGTACACGAACCTAATTGCAATTTGAAATTATTTGCCGTGCTCGCTTACTACAGTCTACAGTTCAGTACCTAATACACACAAAAAAAATAAAAAGATAAACTACTATTCTCGCGTATCTTTCTACTCTTCTTTCTACTTCTCATTCTTCCTCCTACATCTCATATATTGAAGATTTAAATAACCATGTTTGTTTATACACATGAAAATGTATGTCAAAACATTATCGGTTTTTCTTGTTAATTTAATACGGATCTAAATTTCTATCTGAAATTTTTTTTCGTACTCGCCTACTAAAGTGCAGTACGTAATATACACAAGAAATGGAGAAGAGAATTTACTATTCCCGTATCTTTCTACTTTTCTTTCTTCATTTCAAATACTCAAAAATGAAATGAAATGGAAATGTTTGTTTACAAATGAAAATATGGGTCAAAACAAATTATCGGTGTTTCTGTTTACACAGTTCTAGTTTCACTTCAATCTGAAATTCTTCTCTGTACTCACATACTAGTTACTACAGTGTAGTATATACATATGTACATACTTCACACAAAAAAAGGAGAAGAGCAACTGCTAGTAGTAAAAGGAAAAATAGAAAAATACACGAATAGTATAGTTTTTCTTCTCCCATTCTTGTGTAAATTATGTACTGCACTGTAGTAGGCGAGTATGCGGAAAAGAATTTCAGATTGAAACTACATCCGTGTATACAACAAAAACCGATAAATTTTTTGATGAATCCTTACCGTAGTTATATAGTTCGACACTGCATTTATGTACTGTACATGTAAGTAACAAATTTTCTAAAATGAATTCTTTGTATTATAATTAATTAAAAAAAATATCTGAAAATGAAAAATAAATTTATATTATAATAATAAAATTTTTTTGAAGAATATTTAATAAGAAATATATATATAATGTAATTGTATTTTGTTCTTTTTTGTTTTCTCAAAATCATTTTTATAACATAATTTATTATAATACAAAATTATAATTATAAATACATAACTGTACATAATTAATTTAATCACATACATATTTTAACTAATTTTATAATAATAAAAATTATAACTTATATTTATATGTATGTATGTGTATTTATACCAGTGTATTACTTATTACAGAATGAATTTTATATCTATTTTATATATATGACATTTTATGTATTATTGTTATAATTATTTTTCATTTTATTTATAATACATTATTATTATTATTATTATTATTATTATTATTATTATTACTATACATATGTTTCCTTATTAACATCATAATATTGCCCTTCTGTGTTCACTCTGTTTAAAACTTTGCCATTATTACAATTCATTTCTTATGCATACACGAGTACGTAACGTGTAATAATTCCATTTCAAGTACTATATATACGTAATAATGTAAGTACTTGTAAAACATTTACATTTTATATTTTTGTACATATTTAATAAAAATTATTATAAATTTTAATCATAAAATTTATAAAATGAAATTTAAATAAATTTATATAAACAATTTATAGCAACAACACAGTTTTAATATAAATTATTTAAAATGAATAAAATTTTAATTATAAATTTTAATTATAAAAACAAAACAAAAACATATATACCTATTACAAGTATATTACAAAAATATTTATTTATTCATTTTTTTGTTAATTATTTATTAATATTAATTACATCATTATTTCTCGCTCATATATACATATATTATCTCAATAAATTGATTAAAAAAATTTTTAAAGTAGGATTGAAACATAAAAACACATCATCATTACGTGAGATACGTAATAGACACGTAATACGTAATTCATACATACATATGTATATGTGTGTGCGTATATTCACAATATTGCATGCATGGATATTTTTATTTTTAATTTTTTATTTTTTATTTTTTTTTGTTGAGCACATATGTAAGCATATCAGAATACGGAAGAATTAAACCATTTAAAAGAGCATAAAAAAAGGTCAACTATAATAATTGCCTTAATCTTTATCTTTAGTTATATACCTTTTATAGAATGCTCTCAACATCATTCTTTTTTCATCATGTGTATCCACATTATTCTTGAAACAAAAGCACTTAAATTTTCCCAAAAATATGATAATGTACATAATATTATGTATGTGTGTGTATTCGTATTCAATATGTAATGAATAATTCTAATAAATGTTTCCCAGAAAAAATTTTGTAGTTTGTTCAAATTCAAATTAAAATCTTTTTCATTTTTATTTTTTTTTCGATATAAATTTTTTGTTTTTTTTTTTTTTTTTTTTGCCTTTCAACATTTCTTTCAAACAAAACATATTAATTTACACCATTGACACACTGTAATCGTCATCATGACAGTAATCATTATTTATGACTGTTAAAAAAATAATTATCATCAAAATAATGATTTAAAATGACGAATAATTTTCATCATTTCATTCATAATGACATAAATAAGTAGTAAAGAACCATCTATACATAGTATATGATATCATGTAAAAATTGTATTTTGAGATTTTTAGAGTTGTTATTTCAAGAGAAGTTCAAATGTGAAAATGAAAAGCAACTCTCAAGCCTTTCAGAAAGATCATTGTGTCTTGTGTCAGCCAGGTGATAATAGACATAAAATCTAATACTATTGACACACTGCAGAGATAAACCATGGTTATCTCAGTTTTCTGGTTTATCTTTGCGATAACCAACTTTCAGAACTCGGTTTAGTTAACCGAGTTTCTAGAACTCAGTTATCTTGTTAACCAAGTTCGAACTCAGTTATCTTTAACGTTTGTGTTATTTTTTTTTATATTATATTTAAACAAACTGTCAAACAAAATTTCAGCTAACATGCTGACTAGATGAAAAAGAATTAGTGTTTGAATTTATCTCGACAGGTGTCGTATGAATATATAAACTAATTCACCTCAATTTAAATGTGTCACCCATACCAAGTTATCGATAAACCATTTGAGATAACCATGGTTTTTTCTCTGCAGTGTCTCAATAGTATAAAGCAAAAATAAAAAACCATTTTTTATATAATGATGATATCAGTGTGTCAATGGTGGTATAATTAATAGGTACTGAAAATTTTTTTGATGTTTTAGATTTTTTCGATGTTTCAATCCTAGTTTAAAGGACATGCTTTATGAATTATTGTAACAAAAATGAAAAATACAAAATTTAAGATTGATTACTCGTAATTTAACGGAAAAGTATTTTTCTTTCCTTCCAAAATCTTTTATGTCTTTTGATTTTAATTTTATTTCGTATTTTTATTATATATGTATTTTTTATTTAAGTTTTTTTTTTTTTTTTAAATCAAAGTCCCTGGTATGATTCATTTATAAATATGTATGTATATACGAGTATATTATGTAATTTAATTGTAAATATATATATATATACTATATTTATATACAAAATCAAATTAAATTATTTAATACAATTTTACAGTTAATTATCACTTTTTAGTCAATCAAATAATCGACATATTTATATTTCCCTAAATGTTTTCATTTAATTTTTTCTTTATTTTATTTTTTGCTTTTTTTTTCACAAACATTAATTACATAGTATAGTTATATCATATGTATTTCATATATGAATATGTATATGTATTGCATGTACACATGAGTATTTACTAAAATTTTATGTATACATTTTATGTATGTACATTATAGATTTTATATTATCACCTTATTGAGTTGTATGTTAATAAAGTTATATTGGTTATACGAGTATGTATATATGTTATATCATATTATAGAAAGAGAGTTGATAGTTATTGAGTGCATTTTCATTAAAATTAAAACATATTTTCTTTGTTTTTTTTTTTTTTTTTCAATATACATAACTATATTATTATAAGAGTTCGTTATTTTAATTTGTTATTGAAAAAAATTTTTTATTTCTTAGTGAATGGGTAAAATTTCAACTGTGCAGTAGATAAATTTATTTATTTATTTTATATATTTTTTGTCTATTTTTTTTTTTGAAAATTCATTTCGAATTTTGTTATTCTACATTTTATATATTATAAGTATATAAGAGTATGTATATATAGTGAGTGAATGTGGTGCATTTTATATATTATATTATATGTACAAATCCTCTCATTTAAAATAATGCGAACATACATTCTCAGGTGATTTCCATTCATTCAAAATTTTATAATAATCAAATTATTTTGTATATTATTTTGCTTTTTATTTATTATTATTATTATTACATATTTATCTTTTGTATATAGCTCATTCATTTTTATATTTTATAATAATGTATATGTATACATATATGTACTTGAATATATGCGTGTGGGACAATTAACTTTTGAATATGGAAAACAAATGAAAAGTTCATTTTCATGACAATGGCATCAAATTACGAGTGTATTTTTTTTCCCTTAAGTATGTCAAGGCTATATATAGTGTAACTCGATCAGTGTATTATGATCAATTTTACACAGTCCTGAGATTTTATATGGTTATAGTCCTGTGCCCGATTTTCTTTATGCCGTCCGACAGAAGTGTCTCAGCTCTTGTAGAAAAACCACCAAACCAAACAGCTCGTTTTAGCAAAGAGCTATGGACATCTCTGTCAATATGTGCAAGAATGTTTCCTTCTTATTAGATTAGATAACTTGAAAAACGGCAATTCCCTAATTAAATTACGATATTACTTATGTGAATTATGTATGCACACATAATTGAAAATTAAATAAAAATTTGAATATATGCATATGAACTTATATTATAATATAAAATGTTCTGTTTCGCCCTAATATAGTACATAATCTACATAAAATTCAAATTAAAATTAAGCACAAATTTTTTCTTGGTCCATATCACAAGAATATTTCATTTCTTACAATATATTACATACTATAATTCTTAAAAGTAAATTCATAAAAATGTTTCAAAAAGCAAAATTACCTTGAACTAAATGCAACAATGCATACAAATACCAGCATATTAAAATAATTATTTTAACAAAAATTTTTCACCCTATAAGTACCCTATATTTTTAATCATATTCGAATTGAATTAATTTTTGAGATCATTTCGAATTAAATAGAACAAAAATACACCATTTTGTATGTAGATATTTTATAATGGTTTTTATGTTATGGCTGGTGTAGAAAATCTACACTTACTATATACTACATGTACTACATACGGACTGTAAAACCAATGGAAATAATTTCAATATTTATTAATTTACTGACTAAAAAATAAAATTTTTGGTGGTTCTTTCCAGTATTTATTTTTCTGGCATATTTTTAACCTTAATCTTACATCTTAATACCCTTTGTGTTATTTATGTAGTATACGGACGTTTTATATTACATTCACAATGTATATGTAACATGTGTTTATGTATTTTTATGGTACTGATTAAAATAATTTTTTTTTTTTTTTCAAATTTCTTGACTTTTCCGTTAAACACTTTACATATACTTACTTACTTACTTCTTAAATCAACATATATATTTTGATTTAAAAATTGCTGCTCTTCTACCTGATAGAAAACATAAATTCATATTGTAGAATAACGAATATTAACAAAAAATATATCCGTAATTTATTATGAACTAGAGGATTACTACTTCCATGATGAAGTTCTGCAAAACTTTCGCCTATAATAAAATTAAAAGAAATAATATTGGAAATGCATGCATTAGATTTACTATAAAATTAAAAACATAAATCAAATTATAAAGCATGTACATACTATGTATTATTATGAATGGTATTATTATTTTATAAATAGTATGACTGTGTTCCGAGATCCATTATGTATTACCACGTATTACCAGTGTGAAAATGAAAATTCAAAAATAAATACACATGATGTGTGAAAAACTACTCGTACTAGCATAGCTTATACATACTTATACTTACACTGCTCTAGAATATGTAGAAAGGGGAGGAGTAAGTATAAAATGTTGCTAGTTGATTATCTGTGATTTGTTTTGTACAATATTCGACTTTTTCTCAACAACGAAAATACGAGTAAACATGATATATGAAATACTACTCGTACTAGTGTAGCGTATACTACAGATACCGTACTAAGTCAATGACCTCCACTGCTACAAAAACAATGTATAAGGGGGAGGAGAAAGTATTAAATGTTATTAGTTGATTTTCCGTGATTTGTTTTGTACAATATTCGCATTCTAATAAAGGAGAAAATCAACATTTGTCAATTGTATGAAAATAAGAGAATACTCATGATGTGTGAAATATACGTTTAACGTAAAATTTTTGACGAATCAATCAATTTCGAAATGAATATATAGTTCGACTGTATCCATTGTGTGAACTTTAAGAAAAGAGTGTCGTCAAAATTTTCTAAGTAAAATATTAAAATTAATATGAAATTAAAATATTTATATAATTAGGCAGTCGTTGTAAAGTATTCATCGCACAGAAATTGATATTTTGAAACACAGCCTGTACATAATGCATATGAGAATGTATATAATACTTGATGATACAAACAGGTAGCATTAATACACGACACAGGTATAATACATTAGCATATGATTGTAAAAGTAAGAATTTTTTATGTTATACGAATATGGCCACAAATAATATACTTATTACATATTAAATTTTTCAGTTGAATTTTCTAAAGAAACATCAATCAAAATTTATCGAATCATTATAAAACTTTGAAAATCAAACAAAAGTAAATCAAAAAATTTCATAAATATATTACACTGTATTTAAGTAAATATATGTACGTACATACATACATATGTAATTCAATTAACTTACCATTTAAAATATGTACAGTAATATTGTACTCATGCGATGAATCTATTGAACAAGAATAACTTCCAGAATCAGATTTATTTATTCTTGCAATAGATAAAGTTGAATTAGCTCCATTCTCCATGAGTTCCGTTTTAACGCTAGAAGCCATGCAATAAATTTTAAAATTGAAATACAATACATATCTATATTATCATTACCTTATATGAATATACAAGTATACATAAGTACAGTATGTACCTATATGTACATATTTACATATTTATTACATGTAAATACTTACATATATATAAAATAATAAATTTCCGTACATAAATGTATTTTATAGTTTGCAAAATTTGTAAAAAGAAAATAAAAGTTTTCTTGATACAACTTTAACATTGGCATTACCCACATGATAAAAATAAAATAAGATAAATGATGTAAGAAAAAGTATTCAATTTTATACCACGTACATACTCGTATATGTATGGTTTTATGGTATCAGGTATAAGTATATGTATTTACTTCTCTTTATATTCGATAAATTGTGTAATAAAATACATGTGTATAGATAAAAATGTAAAAAAAAAAAAAATTTATAACACATTATATAATATAAAATATAGATTCAATTTACCTTACTCCACCTCTTGTTGTATCATAATTTAAAATTTGATCCCCATGACTCCATAAGACAACTGAAGCAGACATAACAACATTTCGTACAATACAAAAAAGTTGAAGAGTTGAATCGATCTCATAATATTTCTCTTGTAATGGTATACCAAATTCATCAACAATCACAACTTCAGGAGCTAAAAATAAATCAAGCAAATCAAACCAAAATAAATACAACATGAATATTACATACATATACATAGTGGTTAATTTTGTTGATAAGCAAATGAATAATATTTTTATAATGTAATCTTGTTTGTAAGATATTAAATTTAATATACACAATTTGATATTAAAAAAAAAAAAAATGTTAAATTATAAATATTTGAGTTGAGTATACTTGTATGTTTAGAATTAAAAGTAAATCAAATAAAATACATAGACAATTCAAGAAATAAAACAAACCTACCATTTACGTATAAATTTATTTGTATAACTCTTGGAGGATATGTCGATACTTGACATTCATATGTTCCCTCGTCCGATTTCATTGGTGTTGTTATTTTCAATCTCCAATTGTTAGGATATTGAAATTCTACTGTATAACGATTATCTCCACTATATGTATGCATACCAACAGTTAGTAATTCAAGATGATTTTCATTATTATTATTGCCAGGTTTTCGTTTTACCCATGATACCTGATAATTAAGAATTATTATGATGATACACATTATAAATATTTGAAAATGGGTACAAAAATATACAATATATATATATATATATATCTAGAACAATATTATAACGATTTATATAAATAAATTTTAATAATCCTACCCATACGTACGTAGATGTATATATAATGAAAAGGAAATCGAATATCAAATAAATTAAGAAGAAAAAGGAAAAAAAAAATGTTAGATGATAAATTTATTTGTGTTATATCTTAAATATTTACATACGTACACATGTGTTCTACATACATATATATGTACGTACATATAATTGAATTATAATTATTAATTAAATTGTATTTACATGCTTTTTAATTAAAAATTAAATGATGCGATTAATTAGGAAATTTATATATTACTTACAGTCTTATCTTGGAGTAAACTTATACGACAGTTCAAATATACTGTAGTACCTGATTGTATTGTAATATTTGTAACATTTCCAGTAATTATAATATCTTCGAAATGAGGACCATATCTAAAAAAATAAAAATAAATTAAAAAAAAAAATTGATAAGTTCAACTTGATACTTAATTGTGTGTATACACATACATATATACATTGTATACAAGCGTATCTATGAGAAATTTTGATTTTAAAAAACTGTATAGATGCCATCATGACACCTGTTTATACATATTTGCCTATTATTTCATTTTTTTTTTTTTTTTTTTTTTGTTCAATTATATCTAATTTTATACAAATTTGAACACTTCAAGATTCCTAAACTTTGTGTAGATACGATACGGTATCAAGTCGACAAGGCGAAGGCATTAATGAACTCACTTTATATGTAAAACACTTGAACATATCCTTTCAATTTAAATAACTATACGACTAAAAAATTTCATAAAGATAACTAAGTATATTTAAGTACATCATCATCAGTGATGCAAACATTTCTTTTAAGAGCAAAGACTTTCACTGAAGTGATTTCTAGACTCATTACATTTACATAAGTATACATACACGCATACTTAATTATTAACTTAAGAAGTATAATTTTAAAACTCATGTGAAAATAATTATTGTAAGTTATCTACTTTGTACAGCGATATTCGTATACGAGTATATGTACATATTAAGTACAATAATTGTTAAGACGCTATGCTATGGAAGCATATACATTATTTACAATTTTCGATTCTTATCAATCAAATTTTATTCCATATTTCACACTTACTTTGAAATACATAATTGTAATAAATATAAATATATAATGTATGTATGTCAAAAATGTGAATATTTTAATTATTCAAAAGAAAAATAAATATTTTATAATGTAAAATTTTCTCACAATATCTCTGATGCTATAACTTAAATGATTTATCTACGTTAAGGCGAAAAAAAAATGATTTACATTAAGGCAATTTATGGATATCGTACTCGTATACTTCGTACATATTTAAATACATAGTAATTTGGGTACCAACCTAAATTTAAAAATCTTTTTACTGAGTATACTGAGTAGTAATCGTATCTACTATTATACAAACAACTTAAATAATTTAAAATTTATCATCAGATATTATACAATAAGAAAAATAAATGACCGTATATATATAGTATTATAATTGCAAATAATTACCTTTGGTCATGATGATGATGTTTGTTAGCTGTTGAAAAGGAATCAAAAATATAATTTAACATGGGAGCATCAGTCTTTTGCGGTTTTGGAAATGTTGGTCGTGTTTCGGTTTTATTTCTATGGTATTTTGCTATATAACTGTTTTGTTGGGTATTTAAATAATTTCTTATTGGTGTAGTTGTGGTTGAGAATGTTGTTGATTGTGAAGGTAATAATGTACTAGCTGTTGATGATGTAGTCAATATTGTTGCAGATATTGTAACATTTTCGAAATTATTTAATTTTTTTATAATTAATTTACTTGTATCCATGGCAATTTTATTTTTATTTTTCATCATATTTACACCAACACCACCACCACCACCACTACCAACAAATATTTTATTTTCAAATTTTGAAGTTTTATTAATTTTTTCAATTGTTTCACCGATTTTTTCCGTTTCTAAAAATTGTAAAAAATAAAAAAATCAAAAAAGAAAAATACAGAAATATATTTAATTATCTATGTATGCAATTTGTATTTATTAATTATTGTAAGTGATAAAAATAATTAATTAATTGATTATTTCATGCATTTACAGTGGTGCGTTCAAAATACATGGAGTTGTTAAATTCGAGAAAAAATCTCTAAATGAAAAAAAAAAGATTTTGATTTTGATCAAATTGGTTCACTAAATATTTACCATTAAAAGAATTTTTATATGTACTATTATTTTTAATATTATGTTCTGTTAATGTTAATGCTGCTACTGCTGCTCGTGTTGTTACATTTTCTTCGTTCAGAATTGTTGTTTTCATTGATGAAATATTTTGATTTGTTGCAATTGCAATTGCAATTGTATCATCAGAATTATTAAAAAAATTTTTATTATTTAATTTATTATGTGCCATAATTAATAACAAAGGTATAATTATTAATAATTGCAAGATTAATTTATATATCATAAATAAATCTTTCATTTTGTTTAGATCGAAAATATTACGTAACACATTTGTTAGTGATTTGAATGAGTTGTTAATATGTGTAGTGCGTAATATGTAGGATTTGTTATCTTTTTTTTATCACAATACAATTATTATTATTATTATTTTTATAATATAAATAAAAATTATTATTTTTACTATATAACATTTTACGAAAAATTTCAAAATTTTAATTGTATAAAAAAAATTTTTTTTTAATAATTTTTATTAGTATATAGAATACAGAATATTTTTATGTCATTTTATTTATTTCTTTTGTATAATTTAATTAAAACTTAATGCATATGTATATACAAAAGTATTATTTTCATTTTCATTATGAAAGATTTTATTTAATTTTGTTTCTATTTTATAAATGCACCAACTATGCGTATATATTAAATTTTCCATAAATGTGCATACATATACATATGTACATGTAAGAATAGTCTAATGGGACTAACAATAATAATTTATTCTGCTTTGTGAAGTAATTAAAAACTAATAAACTTCATACATTTCAAAATGAAAAGAATAACTTAATTAAATTTTGTTTTTTTGTTTCGTTTTGCAGTCTATCATCAACTTAAATAAACATTGTTAACTTTTTTCCATCATCATTATTATGCTTTTATAATGTGTACAATACAATGTGTGCAATTCTAATATCGTATAGTACATAATAGAGTATGTATTAGAATTTTATCGCACACGTTTTACGATTTTTTACATGATTTTACATTTTACCACATAAGTTTATTTTTTTTTTTTTTGTTTTGTACGCACACTGAACAATATTACACATAAATACAAACAAAAATATATTTTTATTAGAAAAAAAAAAAAAAAAACACACACACACAAAATATTCTTTTCTGTACGAGTATACAATTTAATATTAAGCTTAAAAAGATCAATTTTCACTATATGAACACTTCAAAGCAATTATAAAGCCTCCTTTTCTAAGTGTATATAAGTTGTTTAATGTGTTATTAAAGAGTTTCCTTCAAAGGATATATGTATATGTATTCGTTTAATATTATATAGCCGCATAAATATAAATAGCTTTAAAAATAAATGTTTTTCATTTTTTATTATTTAACTTGCTAAATACATACTTTTGAAAAAAAAAATAATTATTATTATCGAAACTTCATATAACAGTGTTTGACCATTACGAGTATATTTTTACTTTGAATGCTTTTTCAGTTTTCATCTCAATTTATTATAAACTATGGGTATAAATACTCGTATATACTTACTTACTTACTTATATTCGATGAATACAATGTTTAAAAAAAAAAAATATATAAAGCAATAAGTAGTATATATAAAATTAATTTTCTGCTATTCTAATTATTCCCTTTTTTTACTTTTACAAAAAAAAAAATGTTAATTAAAAGATCTAGTTAATTTTAATGAATCGCAGTACAAAAAATAAATTATTTTTTTTTTCTTTTCTTTTCTTTTCTTTTTAAATACAAAACATTTAAATATATTTCTTTATAAAACTACATTTACTAACAGCAGCAGTAATAATAAAAATAATTATTATTTTTAACATATTTTTTTGAAATGTTAAAAATTATTTTATAATACTACACATTTTCCCAAAATTTTTGTTTTCTTTTTTCTTTTATGGTTTAGGATTATTTTTTATTTTCATTAAAATTATTAGACTACCTTTTTTCTTTTCATTCTACTTTCATTCTATATTATCTTAGAATTTCTTTTATTTTTTTATTTTTTTTATTTACAAGTACTCTACACAAAATTTCGCATTCATTTCACATAATCGTATACACATATGTATTTTATATTCATATAAATGTTTCAAACATTCATATTCTATATACATACGAGTATGTAAGTAAAAATATACATACATATATATATATAAATGTGCGGGTATTTAAAATGTAATTACATTCGTAAAAATTTATTAAAATGCATATATTCCATATTATAAAATTTTATATTTTATATTTTACATTTTTAATTAAAAACAATATTAATGTAAATAATTAGTTATAGTAATATGAATTCACCTATACGATTACATTTATAAAAAATTATTTTATTTCATTTTATTTATAATACAATAATTTCATGTATGCGTTTATGTTCATATATGTACTGTACTGTGTACTAAATTACACAAAAATAAACTTTAAAGTTTTATATTAGTAACGTGTATATGTACACATGTAATTTTATTATATGCACACAATATACATATATAAGTACATAATAAAAAAAAATCTAATAAAGGCCTATCTGAGGAAAAACATACAAAAGTTCAAATTCATATAATATAGTATAAATCTGATATACCTATGTATGTATGTTATATGGATGCATTTGTATAAATCTGAACACTTAAAATCACGTATCAATAAAAAAAAATTAAATTAAATTTATTTAAGTTATTTTTTATTTTTTTAATTATGAAATATGTATGTATGTATTATAAAAATTAAAAAATTATTTTACTCAGAACATACATATATGTATAGATTTATCCTTTTCTATATTAGGCGGTGCGAATATTATTCATTATTAATAAACTTAATTTAATTTATATATTTTATTATATTTAAATGCATAAGAAGACTACTCTGGTATTAGTTTTTATTTTTATATTACGAGCATATTAAAATAGATACACTTTTTTTTTTTAAATAAAAATTAATATTCAAATTTAAAATTCTCAAAATCACTTGTACACGCACTTGATTTTTAAAAACAAACCAAAAACAAAAACAAATAATTATACAAAATAATTTAAATTTATATATTAATTTTTTTTTTTTTCGTTGACGTTACTTTTCATTTATTTTTATAAATTATCATCCGTTACAATATATAAGTATACATAAGAAGCATTATAGTATGTACGATAAGTTGCTCCATTCACCTTTGAATGTCTTTATTAAACTGAGAAATTTTTCCATTTGCTCCAATATATTCGAATTCGAAATGAATGAGTGTATATATATGCTGTACTGTATGGCATCATAATGACATTATGCATTACGTATATATACACACACAGTAGTAGTAACAATTTGGTAACATATAATTACCATAAGGACTTTTATCAAAGTAAATATACACATTATACATACATACTCGTATATTTCTTACATAATGTATGTATTGTTATACAAATAGTGTACACACCTTAATAAAAGAGAAAAATTTATTATGACAGCATCTAGTTTGTTTTTTTTTTTTTTTTATTTCAAAATTCAAAAAGGATTCCAAAGAATTCATCTTAACTTTCGCTTAAATATAATTTATTTCCAACGCATGTCTGGTATTGTATAACACGCACATTATAATCACAAATTATAACTGTATTTACATATGTATATGTATACGAGTAGGAGTATAAATATGTATGTATGAGATATGAGTATATGTATTAACAATAACATTTTGTCTCATTTTATAACACTTCTTAAAATTGCAATCGGAGATAAACAAATAAGATATTTTGTAACCATCATTATTGTGCTTTGAACAAAATAAAAAAAAAATGTCAATTTCCTTTCTTTTTTTTTTGTTTTTTATCCAAATAGTATACAAACATAATATTATGAAGGAAAAAGAATGTCAACAAAAGTTTTTTTAAAGCTCTATATAAAACAATATATATGTATGTATACATAAATATATGTATGTAGATAACTATAAAATTATTCGTATGTGCGTATGTAATCGTATATAAAAATTATTCCACATAAGATATGTACATTTTCAAATATAATCACATCATCTGTAAACATTTTTATTATACGTACAATAAATTTTTCTTGTAATTCCATACAAAAATTGTGAATAACTGATTTAGATTAGCTATTTAATGTTAAACATTTAATTTTCTATATAAAGTATAACAAAATATTTACATCATGTATACGTACATATATATACATTACATTATGTTTATATTATTTTTGATATAAATATTACACATAAATTTTGATGCACTTAACATTTAATTTAATTTGAATAAATGTATACATTATACACATAAGTATGTAATGTATATACGTAATATTTACGAATTTATGTAATTGAATTTAACGGAATTTATTTTTATTTCTTATAACGTACACACTTTATAAATCATTGCGGAAATCATACTTTAATTTCTATCTGAAACAAATAACAAAAAGATTAGTTTTTGTATTTATAATCTCTAATCTGTATGCTTATATATAGCTTAGATATATAAGTATGTATAGCTAAGGAACTATACGTAAAAAGTTTAATTTTCGCACCATTTTATTGCAAAAATTTAAATTTGCATTCAATTAAATTTTTTTTTTCTAATTAATTCTTCCTGATAGCTGATAGTAGTTCATATACATAGTTCATATTAGGACCTTGGCCTAATCAATCAAATGTTTTCTTCTATATATTATGTATCTATATATTTTCAAATCATTATTGCAACAAAAACTATTCAACAGTAAAATAATAATTTTTAAAAAAATGTGTGTACATAATACGTAAATTTTGCAAAAACCAATATTTTTTTAATGAAATAATCAATATGTTAATTAAAATTTTTTGAAAATTTATACAAAAATGAAGTATACATTTTTTCAAATGCATTCGTACGTATACGTACATACATATGTATATTGTACGAGTATGTTCATAATATAATGCTCGTATGTCAGAAGCACTTTTTTGAAAAAAAAAAAAAAAAAAAAAAAAAAAATTTAAAATTAAAATCATATGTGAACATTTATAGAAAATATGTCTTTATATTAAAAATGATATCTTCCTTAATAAACAGACTCCTCGGAGCCAAATACATGACCTAAAATATTACAAAAAATGGAACAATGCCAAATCGCCTACAATTAAATATATGGATTTTCATTTTCCAATGAATATCAGTTTTATCTAATACTCGTAGTTTTCAGTTTTCATATTGGATATAGTTTTCATCTTGATTGTACCTTTTTTTTCCCTACATTTTTACATATTTCATGTCGTTTATTATTGTGTATGCATACATGCACATTATATTCCCAGAGTGTATAATAATTAATTTTTAATAAAATATTCTAGAAAAATACTAAGGTATCATAAATAATATAATTACATATATGGAAATATTAAAATTGTACATTATGGCGCATTTATGTGTGTATGTCTAAGTCTAATATTTGAATACTTTGAAAAAGAAAATTAGTTAAATATAAAAATGATAATTTTCTTTTCAATTTTCATCAAATACCTATATGAAAAAATATCGAATTATGGTGTGAACATTTTTAATAAAATTGTTTTAAATATACGTTTATAGTTAAACAAATATATACGTATTTGCCTGTTTGTATGTATAAATGTAAATATGTAATTCAGTTGAAAAGGAAAGTTTTTAATTTAAATTTATAATAAAAATGTGTAAGATTCATAAGTAAACTATTATTAAAAATTTATTTTATTACATAAAAATTAAAATACTTTTGTTACATGACAGATTATGCCGAAAATTCTATAAATACATTTTACATATCACATCAGATGATTTAAAAAAAAAAGTACATAATATACATTGATACATTTATATTATTCGTAGTATTTTTGTTAATGGTCAATGCTCGAAAAGGGCTGTAACACCAATGATGATGATTTTTTTTAATACAAAATACACCTAATACATTTTTCTTTTGAACTTCCTAGTTCCTAGTTCCAATCTACGATGGACATTTATGTAAATGTATGTACTCATGTATATACTGCATGCTTTAAAAAATTTCAAAAATATTCGTTAATTTCGTTATTCAATACTCTCCAAATAGAATTATTTGAAATTTGAATATTTAAAATTTTTATACCAAATAAGAAATCATTAAATATTTTTTTTTCATTTTCAAAGCAGTAGATGTCAGACTTTTCAGTAGGGTCGTTATTTATCAATTATACCAAATTGGTGGAAACTGCCAACTGCACTGCACAAGCAAATTGTATTGCAGCAATGCATCTAATTGCATCAATTGCCAAATTGTTTGACATATATCCTATTGAAATGTTGTGTATATATACACATCTGTGTAACTGTAAACATATGAATACGCGACGCGAGTATCCGTATATGGTATAGTGAAGTTATAGCAGAATGCAGAATGTATATGTTTTTTTTATATATCCATAAATGTAAAATAAGGTAAAGTAAATTATTAGTTTCGTATTCAAAAATACCACGTGTAATAAAAGAAAGTATTAAAATTATGTATATAAACATAAATACATGAAACCAAAGAAATCAAATGAAACATTTAATATTTAATATGTATTGATACATCAATATAAATATTGTGAGTCGCGAAACGAAATTATATGTTTGAGTTTGCTTTTTGTGCTTTTCAAAGAAATATAGAAAAGAAATATATCCATATAAGTATCTTTCATATGTGTATGTACGCAAAGAAAAAAATGTATGTACATACATATGTATATATATATATGAAGTGTTGAAAGTTGAAATAAATAGACATATGTTTATTATACATTATACATAATTATTAAAAAAACTTTTTTGCCGCAGTTGTCAAAATTTTAATATTTTAATTTTTTAGTCTGTCTGTGCTCTGTGCTGCCTGGCTGGCCGTCTAGTGTCTAGCAGTACTCATTCAAAAAAAAAAAAAAATACAATCATCATAAATAGTATAAATCATAAATCACATTGAAAATTTATCATCAGTTAAAATAATAATAAAATAGTTAAAAAAAACTTCATTTAAAATTCGGATTACTTATTATAAAGTATTTAAAAATAAAGAAACAAACATACATACTTACGTATGTACATTTATAATCTGTTTGTACACTTCTTATATTAATTATCTACCTGTGATTTTCTGGTGTTAGATGTCTTGTTAATACATTTTCAAATTTTGTACAAGACCTAAATATTTTACAAAAAAAATAAAAAATAAAATAAAAAACGAATTATAATTAATAGTATCGACATACAATCATCATACCCATACATAGATAGCAAAAGGAAATTATTATCCTGTTAAAAATTTGAAATTCTTTTACATATAATAATTATTGTGCAAAATAAAAATAATAAGTTCGAATTGATTGTATGTACATATAATTTTATGCATTAAATAATAAAAAATAAAGTTATATTTATTTCTTCTCTGGTAATTATAATTTAAAATAATTTTCGTAATGGAACTAAAAACATAGAAATTTAAAAGATAGAAAAAAAAATAATTTTGTTTAAATATATGTATACATAAATGGTAATAAATTAAATTTTGTAATATTTTTTCACTAAAATCAAATACAAAAAAAAAATAATAATAATAATAATCATTACATTATAATAAATTCAAAGAAAATACAATATTTTTTCAATATCTAAATAGAGAGAAAAATACATAAATTCGAAATTTTATTATTATAATGGTTTACATAAAAAAAGCCAAATTGTTAAATAACTTCCAGGATCAATCAAAATTAGAATCTAACAACAACGACAGTAATAACAGTAGTAGTATTAAAAATCAATTTTCATCATCATCATCATCATCATCATCATCATCGTTGTCGTCATCATCACAATCAGACCATCATAATCAATTAGTGACATTAAACGAAGAAAATAATAATAAAAGTTGGCATCATACTCAGAAATTGCCACTTTTATGTTCTCATATCAACAACAATAATCTAAATGGTAATAACATTAGTAATAGTAATGGTAGTAATCAACAAGATCAGCAGCATCATAATTTAGCAGCAGTACATTATCTTCATGAGATACCAGAGGCTGATGAAGAACGCTTAGAACTATTATTTAAACAATTGGATCGTGATGGTAACGGAAAAATTGATATACATGATTTGTCTGCAGCACTTAAAGAATTTGGTTTATCCAGCGTTTATGCTGAGGTAAGAAACAAAGTATTTTTATTTTTTAAAATGAATTTTCAAATGAGATGAATATTTGTATATTCATATTTGTAATCCTGTAAGAAATTGAAAATTCTAAAAACAAAATAAAGTTATTTTACCTTGATCCATATAACATATAATGCAGTTTGATATAATTAATGATTGTAAGTGATTGCATCGTAAAATCGTAATATTCGTTAATCAATTAAAGAAAAATATTTAGTAAAAAAAATATCAGATTATACATTTTAAAATGCAGTAGCCACTATAGGTCAGCTATATGCTATTTTTATGTGTACAGTATTAATCGATTTAATCATATAAAAACATACTGTGTATGATATTCTATTATATGCATATACATATAATGTGCATACATATACACACAATGTTTTTCATATTATTGATGCAATCGATAACGTATCGACTATCAAAAGTCCCAAGTATTAGAGTTAGAACATAAATATTAGTCTGTCTGCATCTGCATATATATTGTGTATACTGTTGTGCAGAAAATGAATCATTTAAGTGAGTTCGAATCCGTATAGAATAAAATTGTCGCCTTTTTTTTCACAAAAATAAATTATTTTTTTTATTGCGAATGCAAATACGTACATATATAGCATCTGTACAATAAACATGTACAAATGGTCTCTCTAAAAAAAAAAAAAAATTAAATAAAATAAAAATGTTTGTATACGCATATATGCATTTATCTATGTACATTAATGACATTAATTATGTCGAGTAATAATGATACAATACACAGGAATATTTTTTGAGGTTTCTTTCTAACAAATATACATTATGTAGTTATATATGTATGTGATGTATTACAGATAGTATATTTTATTATAATAGTACACATATGTTCATATAAAAATAAAACCCTATTTGAAATAAAAAAAAAGAAAAAAAAGATAAATTCAAGGTCCTTCTAAAGAAAATATCTTTGTCAGAATTGAATAAGAAAAACGATAAAATATTACATTAAGCCAAAATATTTTAAATACATTACATAAACTTGAATAAATTGTAAGTGTGTATCACAGGTTATTAAGATTTTTTACAATAATTAAGATTTGACGATTCAATGTCAAGGTTAAAACATGTAAATTAATATTTTCTTTGTATAGGTACATTAAATTATTATTTTTTTTACTTTGATATAGGATACAATGATAGATGGTACACGTATTTACACATTTTTTTTTTTCTCAAAATTTCAAATATATAAATTTTTTTTTCTTTTCAGACATTTCTTAAGCAATCGGATCAGACTCAAAGCGGTGATGTCGGACTTGCTGAATTCATTCAATATGTTCGAGAACATGAAAAAAATCTTAAATTACAATTTTCACATTTGGACAAAAATAAAGATGGTACGTAAAAATGATTGAAATTTTTGAATTTTTTTAAAATTATTAGACGTTGAGTTTCTTCAAAATGCATCGATGCAGTTAATTCAGCTTCAAAATTTTAAATATACTGACTTATGTATGGATATCGCATCGATTGGTTTTATAACTCAACAATATATATAATTTGCAAATCTATAAACCATAAATGTTAAATAGAACACATACAAATTTTAGAAAATACAATTTTTTAAATTAAAAATAATTATTTCTTAATTTTGATATAAATTTCTATAGGTAAAGTTGATTTGGAAGAGCTGATATCAGCTTTTAAGGATTTGGGCATAGACATGGATCCATCAGAAGCTACAAATTTATTACAACGGTAAATACAATAATTCTTATTTGATATTTTATTGCTAATCTTTTGATGAGAATTAGGTAATAAATATTTTTTTCAAATTTATTTTCTTTTTAGAATGGATCAAGATGGCAGTTTAAATATAAGCTATGATGAATGGCGGGATTTTCTTTTATTGGCACCTTCAACAGATATTCATGGATTAATAAAATTTTGGCGTCATTCTACTGTAAGTTGAAATTTTATTATTTTTGATACACATAGAAACAATGAAAATATAATAGAAATATTTATGAGTAAAGTTTCGTTGCAAATTTCACTTTTTAAATGAATAAATAATCTTCAAAGCAAGATTATAGTTTTGGATTATGTCTGAAGCAAATATTACCAATTTTTGTATTATTTATTTATTATTCAGATATTCGTATATAATTAAGTACCTAAATAACAGTTTTGAAGATTGTCCAATGTCTCGTACATAAATGCACTTATTTTGTTTTAAAAACAATTATAAATCACTGAATTATTAAATTATTGATAGAAAGCAATAATTAACATGAAACCAAATGTAACCATAGTAAGTAACTGACTAGAATTACCAGTGAAATTATTAGTTAGGTATATAATGTATGATTGAGCTGAATGTTATCAATAATAAATCAATCATTAAATAAATATACATATCATCAATAAATAATTGAAATAAATAAATCAAAACTGTTTATTATATTAGTAGTTTAATTGATTGATGTAATTTTTAATAATAATAATAATAATAATAATAGTAAAGTACTGAATTCATTTTTCTGTTCTGATAATATTAGATGAGGCTAGGGTCTGGTAAATTTTAATTTCAACACGATCATGAACATTTTAAAAATTGTATTTTTTTTTAAAGATAAATAACAAAATTTTAATTAAAAAGTTTGTACGAATGTTTTTCAATCATTTAACTAATTAATGTAATAGATATTTTTGAATTCTACTACAAAATTCAGTTTTAATTCTATCATTCTATCAAACACATGCCTCTAAATGTTCTTATGTATATTGTAAAATTGATTATAAATTCAAAATGAAATATAATATTTTTGTTTAAAATTATTATAATAAATAAATATAATTTAATATTTACATTATGCACATATATGTATGATTATTATAATTTCACAATTTTACATATGATTTAAAATTTTCATTTTCTCTATACATATATGTGTACATTTATAATGAACTTTGATCATATATGTACATTAATATAAATATATTGTATTGTATTCGCATGTAAAATCTGGTAAAAATTAGTATCAGCTGCTATATTACGATCAACGTCATCATAAAAGTACACAATTGATAGTATACATCAGTACAGTAAACATTTTTTGTTTATCAAACTTTTGTGTTTTTTGTTATCACTCTTGACACTTGTGAGTTGTTAATTGTGCTTTTATTTTTGTTTTCTCACAATATGTAAAAATTACGTAACAAAGTGACACTAACAGCAAAATATTGTTTTGAAAAAAGAAAAATTCCAAAAACTTTCAATTTCCCAAATTCCTATATACAATCTCTTATGAATCATAAATAAAAATTGCAAATTTTTTTTCAAACAAATTTTTTACGGTTACAAATACATATTTAAAAATACATACACGCGTACGTACCTGAAATTTTATTTTTAGATACCTACTACATAAAATTATTTAAATTGCAACATCATCATGTAATATGTAATGTTATTTAAAATGAAAAATAACGAATAATAATCTCATGCTAATTTTGAATTTTTAATATTTTTAAAAACAAATTTTTTTTTTTTTTTCTTATAATATACATATATACATAAATGTATATAGTATATATTAAGTGCACGCGGATACTCAGTCCATGGCACCGCCAATCAGTAATTTTATGTCAGATATACATTATTATCCAGTTTATCATCAGTAATCAGTTACTGGTGTACATTGCTGATGGGAAAAATTATTGATCGACTTGGGCAAGAGTAGTGCGCTGGCTGGGGTTCGAACCGTGATCTCAAAGATCGCACGACCGACACACAACCATCGAGCTATTCAAGCCCCTTTAAAAACAAATGAATTAATGTCAATTATTTAACATTACATTTTTTCGCTTTTCTTCATTTAAAAACAAATTTATTTGTTTTATTTTTTTGTTTTTAAAAATTTTTAATCGTTATCATAAAACTATGATCCATGATTTTATGTTTACGAATATATAGGTATTTTGTATAAAAAACAAATTTGTCATATTATTATCATCATACACTACACACAACGTCTGTATGTCTATAATATTATGTATTATGATGAACTTTTTATTCTGGATCAAGATTGAAAAATATCAAAGACAAAACATGCGAATTAAGTATAATCAATAATACGTCATGCATACATGTAGAATTTTTTATAAGATATTTGGTATTTAAATCAAATTCAAACATATGTAGTATGTGGTAGTATTAATTTAATAAAAAATACATTATACAGTAACAGTTGATCATTATTATTATATCAGCAATCAAGCATTTTGCTGAATAAAATAAATAAAAATTTAGTGTGACCGTGTGACATAGCTATATAAAGTTATTAGTATTTGTTTGTACATATAATAGAAAAAAAAACGATAATTTTCGAGAAAATTATTTAGACAATCCGCTCCACATCATCGATAACGATATACCGCACCAACAACAATGCATAATATTATATTCAGTTAATAAATATTATATTACTACAGTACACATACAATACAACTGTGTAATGTTAATGTACGTTACGTAGTATGTACAGGGCAGGGGTGTACAGGGTACAGTACCAGTACCAGTACCTAAAATAAAATAAATCGGTTGTTTAGTTTAATTTAAAATTTAGTTTGAATTGAACTTTCGTTGGCTCAAGTAGTAGACGATTTTCTTTGAAAAAAAAAAATAATATTTTACGTTGAAGAAAATCTTTTGTCTGTTTGCAAATTACCAATATCAAACTAAGGAAAAATTGGAAATTGCATCTGAAAAGGGAAAACGTTATATCTAAACTTGAAAAAAAAAACGCGCTAAAAAATTTGCTGGAATAATAAAAAAAAAAAGAAATTCTTCGAAACGTTTTCTACTTTGGAGCTTAAAAATATACATATTACAGTTCACTTCACAATATAATATTGAAAGTTAATAAAAGATAAAAAGAAAAGCTTTAATAGTGATATAAAATAATTTGATTTACAAAAAAAAAATAAAAAAGTGAAAGTAAAAATATTTCGGCGGTAGGCATTTCATGGGCAAAATTTTTCTGCTGCTGGAATCTAATATAAGTAAAGGTGTCATGAATTTTTTCATTTAATTTAAATAAAAAAAATCAATTGGATCAATTTAATTTAATTTATTAATTTTAATTTATTTAATTTGAAAAAAGAAATTTATATTTAAAATTAATTTAGAAATTTTATCATTAATAAATCTTATAAAACGAAAAGAAACCAAAAGAAAAGACTGTTAAATATCCTGTGATTTATTTAAAACAAAAAAAAAAGAAAAAATTCTGAAAATAATAATAAGAAAAGTGGCTGTTTTATTACATAAATTATTTAATAGAAATAATACATATAAAATATAAATTACAAAATTATTATAAAATAAATTAAAAAAAAAAAATAATATAAAACGACAAAATGACTTTCGAACAACATGTAAATCAAATGGCTGTAGCTGGAGATGTATTTGAGGATTTCGTTATTATATTTCATGATATTATGCAAAAGGTAAAATAAAAAAAAATAAAAACCATACATGTGATAAAATACAATAAAAAAAATAAATAAAATTAAATTCATATATTAATATGAATGCCTGAGATAGATAGGATTTTATAATGCCCGCGCGTTTATTAAAAACAATAACAATATAATATATAATAATATTATTTGAATGTGCAATAAATGATATTAGCTTGCATTTTGATAAAATTATGTATCTACATTATACTACGAGAACGAGTGTACGATAACAAGAAAAATAAATTGGAATTTCCTGTTGAAAATTTTTGAACAAACAAATTAGTATAGATTAGCACATTGCACATTATAAAAAAAAAAAAATAATATTGTCTACACAATATAATATAATAATATACAATATCAGACTAGATAAGATTATATACTCAGAAATCCATATAAAATTCGGTTTAAACTGAAACCTGAAACATTGAACTAAAACTCTTAATCTTAATACATATTATTCGTAATTGTGGTGGTGTGGTGTCATATAAATATTATATGATAAAATAATTTGATGTATAGCTGCTAAAAGCTAGAGTTTATTTATTTATGGAAATATGAAACTAATTACATATATAGCTGAATAGCTAGCTAGCTATATAAGAGAATCAAACAAAAATACACTTATACATAATGTAAAACAAAAAGTAACACAAACAAATAAATTTTATAATAACATTTTATTTAATATGTATTAATTAAAAAAAAATTTAATCTTTAGTAGTAGTGTTAGTAACAGTAAAATAGAGTATGCTGTAGGTATAAGTAAGAGAACCGCTTAGCAACAGAAATAAAATTTATGAAATTTAAAGAAAAAATTAAAAATATGCACATATGTATGTATAACACTACTACACTGGCATACATTATACATATATTACATACTTAATTATACTTATTATGCACATTCATGTGACGTAGCTATTTAAGTTATGAAGATTTTTGAATCATTGCAGCTATACGTATACATTATATGCATATGTATATATGTATGCATTTCGATAATTTCGATCATTGACACAGTTAGTTGCATTTAGAGGAAGGAGAATTTTGAATTTGAATTCGAATTTAAAGAATTATAAATGTTTCTTAAAATTAGTATGTAGTGTAGTATAGTATAGGAAATAAAATGTTATTGCAAATTTAATTTATGCAAATACGATGCGTTGTTATAAGCATCGTATAAAAATAGATACACGAAGATTTAAAAAAAGAAATAATCTAAAAGGAAAATAAAAATTTATTTTTCATTATTTAATTTAATTGAAAGATTAAAGGCTACAGAACTCAATTATAGAATTGGTTAAATATTGGCATTATTTTTTAAACAAAACAATACATCAGTGTTATTGATAATGTACATAGTTACCAATACGATTTATAGATTTTAATTTGTTCTCAAAATATATTATGTATTAACCTTTGTATGATCCACTGTTGTGATATCTAAATCATTCATTTTTTCGATTAATCGTTAATGGCTCGATTCCGTAAGCCATACTTAATGAATAATCGAAATTCCATTGTACAGTTAAATATTTATTATCTTGACGATAATTAAAGTGTTTTAATTAATTATATATTATTTTGTATTGTATTGTAATACATCTAATTATCTAATTGGAGTTTAAAATTTATATAATAAATACGTAAAATGTTAAAATATAAAATAAATTGCATATCTACATATTTGGATAATTGACAATTTTTAGTTAATTATAATATCTGAGACAGACATGTAGTATTCATTGATTGATTATTATGGTATGCATAAAAATTGGGTGAGTTTTAAAGCGTTTAAATACCGTTTCTATGCAAAGTTTATATGTATGTATAGTTTCAAAACGCTAACATGATATAATATTGTTAAAAGTTTCCTTATTGTGAACGTATTTTGGACGCATCAATTGAGCAATTAGCGCATCGAAAACTTTTTTTTAATGCACAAATATGTTTTTAAATTCACCCATATTGCGCTAGTGTTTAACATATCATTCAATTTTATTAAATTTCAATGTGATTTTTCAAGGATACTGTATGATTAATATTGTGTACGTAATATCAATTCCACATGTCTATACGAGATAAGAAAAAAATTCTAATAATTCTAATATTATTTTTATATCAAGTATATGATATCTATTTTATTAGTAATTAATTCAAAGTACATAATATAATGTGAATGTACATACGTTTTTCTTAATAAATAAAAATTGTATATTATCGATAACCTTTAGCTTTATAATTTGTGTGTATTTATATCATAATCTAGTTTTACGTTTTATCTTTCTCTTAGTAAGAAAATATTGACGATTATTGAAATTTATAATTTTCACATTTCAAAAGCCAATAATTTTTTATTGTTTCAACTATACAAGAGGGTGAGTTTCAAAACGTTTAAAGACCGCCTCGATGCATAATCAACAGTTTCAAAACGATAACACTTAAATCGATAACAATGCTTACAGTTTCAAAACTCATTGTGAATGCATGTTATACGCATCTGTCAAGCAATCTACGCATCCAGAATTTTTATGATGCAAAATAGATTTTTTTCTCAGTAGCATTTCGATGATTACGAATTTTGTTGTATGGGACCAAAGGTCAATCTGTTTTAAACAAACATTTTGTACTTTCATGATGATAAATTGAATTTTTAATGTGTAGTGCTTACATAATATTAATGAAAAATTCCAAAAAATGAAGAGTATTATATTATACGAGTACTTACACTGAAGGTGTTTTCGCTCATTCAAAAATAGCTATAATATGTCATCCTGATATTGTTTAATTTTATTAAAAAATTGTTTCACCTTTTTTGATTTAGTGTAAAGAATGAATTAATTAAATTTTAAAATTATGTACTGCAGGAGGTGAACCATTTTTCTTGTTGTCAAATCAAAGCAACAAATTCGTTTCAAAACGTCAAAGTTGTAGACTGCAATATCGATGCGAAGCATTAATGCTGTTTTGATGCCGTATCGCAACACATTTTTGAGGCGTTTTGAAACTCACCCAGACTCTTTGTACACCTAATGTGCATACAGTAGATAAAATGTATGTTATTATACTTAGTATGTATATTTTTTAAAAAAAATTTTTTTTTGGCTAAATTTCAGTGATAAATGTTGGCAAAAGTTAAAAAAAGTAGAAATTTTTTTATGGGACAGTCTTTGATTTCCGTCCAAATCAGATTTTTTAAATTTCATTCTGTACAAAATAAAAAATTATTTATTTATAAATAAATTTTTGTAACAATTTTACTACATTTGGTAAGGTGGGGTTACAACTAAAAGTATTTGCACTCACAATGGGAATACAAAGAAATGGAATATTTCGTTCGTTTGATGAATGACAAAATTCGCTGAACAAACAAAAAAAAAAGATATTTTTTAAATAAAATTTTTACCTATTCTCAATAACCTATATGTAGAAAAACTGTTGGTCCCTTGAAAAAAATTTAAAGGATATTGAATAACAAACAAAAAAGTATAGTCAAAAACTAAAAGAATAATTAATAAATCATCAAAAACATTAACTAATGATGAATTTATGTACACACACATGATCTAAAAAATACTAACTTTTCAAATATGTAATTAATAAAATGTTCAAGATTTTTCAAAAATGTTGGCAAATTATTTACTCATTACATGATATATTATGGTATATTCAATCAGAATCATTTTTGACCTTTATCTATTTGAGGTCATTTCTAGATTCTACATTCTATTAAACACCTTTCCCTCCCCTTTATCATCTTTGACCTTTTACAATTTTTGCTATTTGGAAGCTAGCCCTAGTCTAGTCCTCATCTCCCCATAGTGTCACCAGTACCACATCTAAAAGTAAAACATCCATAAATAAATTAGAAATTAAGTAATAAAATTATAAAAAAAAAGCTTTAAAGCAGCAAAAATAAAAATAAAAAAGAAAATAAAATTTCACAAATGCAAATCATGTGATAAAAAATTGGACTGATCGTGTGGGCTTTTAGTAATTTGTAATGTATTATGTTATACGTTGTTATATTAAGTATATATATATATATATATATATATATATAAAGATAGCTAAGCTACATACATACTCGTACATTCAAATACATATATGTATTCAACTCGGGGAAGAATGCGATTTTATTTTTGAAAATTTATTAGACAGATATTTTGAAAATTCGGATAAAACTAGATTTTTCATATGATTTTATTTATTTTTTTTCCGTTTTTTATTTTTTATTTTTTATTTTATCAACATTAATTCATTATTTAACACATTGAAATTTCCAATGATACATATTTTGATCGCATCATAAAATCGTACAAAGTCCAATGATTTGTCACAAAACTTTGTTACCTCTCTATTATGTATACAAACTCTGTATGAATAAACAGATTTTGTATTTTGATTAAATTTTATTTATATTGCATATTATTTTATAATCATCATATTACAGTCTACAGTTGTTTTGTTAGGAAAATAATTTATCCAATATTATAAACATTATTATTATTATTATTATTATTGGCAATGACAATGAACAGTTTGAGCAATCAAATATTACTATGTTTTAACGTTATTGCGTATGACACGCATTATAACATCACAACATTTTTATGTTAATATCATTATTTGTGCATTAAATTAAATGTGTATGAGTATGAATATGTATGTATGTAGTTATATATTTCAGAGAAAAAATAATAATAACATGCAAAACAATAAATAAATTGATTCTTAAAAAAAAAAAAAAAAATTATGAAATTTATAGACCCTATACGAATACAAATTTTTCATTGCAACAGCATACAAAAAAAGATGATTCTTAAAATTTATAAAAAATAAAAAAAAAATAAATTATGATTGGTCATTACTCATGATTATATGATTATGAATTTTTGAAGACAGACAACCCACATGGATATCGAATTAATAATAACATGATGTATGCATTAATTTCAGTATCTTGATATTGGAGAGAATTTAAATGTGCCTGATGATTTTACACAAAATGAAATGCAAACCGGTATGTGGTGGAGACATCTTGCTGCCGGTGGTATTGCTGGTGCAGTATCACGTACATGTACTGCTCCTCTAGATAGAATAAAAGTATTTTTACAGGTACATTATTAGCTATAAAAATTTATTGATTGTATTTATATGTATATATATATATATATATATATATTTTTTTTTTTTTT
The DNA here is from genome assembly GCA_951394055.1 of Villa cingulata. NCBI lineage: Eukaryota > Metazoa > Arthropoda > Insecta > Diptera > Bombyliidae > Villa > Villa cingulata. The sequence goes on along the minus strand of OX596021.1, from coordinate 3,554,201 downwards.
GGACTTTATTAATTAAAAATACTATCTATGTCTATAGGTGCAAACAAGTAAAGCAAAAATAGCTGATAGTTTGCAATATATGCTACAGGAAGGTGGAGTAAAAAGTTTATGGCGTGGCAATGGTATAAATGTAATAAAAATAGCTCCAGAATCAGCAATTAAATTTGCTGCATATGAGAAAGTGAAACGTTTAATACGAGGCAATGAAAAACGTCAAATGACAATTTATGAACGTTTTATGGCTGGTGCATGTGCTGGTGGTGTTAGTCAAACGGTTATATATCCATTTGAAGTACTAAAAACACGTTTAGCATTACGAAAAACTGGCCAATATAAGGGTATAATGGATGCTGCATTAAAAATTTATAAAATTGAAGGTGTACGAAGCTTTTATCGTGGTTACATTCCAAACATTCTTGGCATAGTACCATATGCTGGAATTGATTTAGCTGTTTATGAAACACTTAAGAAAAAATATTTAAATACCCATAAAACTGAACAACCTAGTTTCTTAATATTATTAGCATGCGGTAGTGCTTCAAGTACATTAGGACAAGTATGCTCTTATCCACTTGCATTAGTTAGGACACGACTTCAAGCACAAGGTAAATGATTTAAAAACAAAACAACAACAACAACAAAAAACAATTTTATTTTTTAAACAACAAAACTAATTATGCATTTAATTTATGTTTTATTATTGTATTTATTAGTTGTAGTTAATAATCAACCTAAAAGAGTTGAAAATAGCATGATTGGTGTATTTAAACATATTGTCCGAACTGAAGGTTTATCTGGATTATATCGTGGTATAACACCAAATTTTATAAAAGTCCTGCCAGCAGTTTCAATAAGTTACGTAGTTTATGAATATACCAGCCGAATGCTTGGTGTTAATATGACGTGATGGAAATGCTCTCTAGATTTAAGTTTTGATAGTAAGTTATATAAAATATTTATTTAATTATTATTACATAATAAATTAATTAATTATTATATTTTTTATTATTATTATTTTATTTAAATAACAATGTTTATGTAATTAATTTTACAATAAACATAAAGAAAAAAAAATAAATAAAAGAAATGATGGAAAGAAAAAATAAAACAAGAAAAATTAATTAATTGTAAAATGAAAATGAAGAAAAATAATTTTAAAACATTATTTATTGATAATAAAATTGTGTAACTACATACTATATACTGTGTAACTGTAATGTATAAATGAAAAATGATCTTTTTGACAATATTAAAGTAAGTTTTAGTTAAAAATCAAAGCAAAACTGTTAATTTTTTTTTCTCAATACTAACATGAATTTTAGAACAAACATTGAACAATATAAATAATTTATTGATTAATTCTTTGTTGTAAAAGAACAACAACAACAACAATAACAACAACAGAAATATTAAACATATATAAAGTAGAACTTTGATAATTCGTACATTAAGGTGGAACCAAAAGATAAAAATCGAATTATTAACGAAGAGCAAAATATTGAATGATGAGTTCGCATTAAAAGATCGCAATAACAGTTCAAATTATCGAACAATTCAAATTATTAATCGGTATTCGATTCACTGTGTACACATTATGTATATATGTATTAGAATTATTTGTGAAAAAGGTAAAAAAAAAAATAAAAAATCAAATACACCTAAATATATATGTAATAATAATATTTCACTTTCAACAAGATCAAATTTTTATTCGAATTTCTTTCCATCTATACATTATGTAGTTAGAGCGTCAGTTATTAAATAATTCAATTAAATTCGATCTAATAAAATATGCAATTAAAAAATAATTTTTCATGTTGTGGAATCAATAAAATCAAATTTTTTTTTTCTCATTATGTATATATCGAAAATATATCGTGGACTTTAAAAAAAAAATCGTATGTGCATAAATAATACATCTTTCTCTCGAATAAAAAACTTACTGATGATGTTTTACCACGCATGTATTTAACTTTACACCACTTCAGTCAGTGTTATTATAATAATATTAATGGAAATTTCAGATTTTCTCTTTTCATAAATTATAAAATAATTCTCCACAAATAATATACATAATATTTTTTAAAAGAATTTTAATAATAAATTTCTTCTGAAATTATTAGATGTTATATGTGTTTGTGTTATCATTGTATCAAAGTTGAAAAACAAAAAAAAAAAAAAAGTGAAAAGAAAATGGCTTCATTTTTTCTTCCAGTTCACGTCATAAACACAATTAGAGCGATTAGCGAGCGATATCGATGATGATCTTAATATAAAAATAGAAATCGGAAATTCCACAATATTAGCTGCTTTCGATTTAGCAATTTGAAGTAATTCCGAGTACAAAAATGTGTCTAGGATAAATTGTTATATCGAAAGACACGAAAATTATTTGTGACTACTTGCAGCTACTTGAAAATATTTTCATGAGTAGCTGCGAGTAGATGGTTTATCACAGACATTTACCTTATCTACTCGCAAGTACTCCACGTTGCCAAATCGAAAGCAGCTATTATTGTGTTCATACAGATCGATTATATTTTACGTGATTTTACTCGTTGATTGATGATTAATTTTTTAATAGTTGCTATCGCCATCTTTATCGCATTAATCACTCCAATTGTTGTCTTCAGTCTTCACGCGCCACCACAGCCATTTTTTAAAAAGTTTTAATTAAAAATATTCTTTTTATCAAAACATTAATCGATTTAAAAATTAATCATCACATAATTATTATGTATGAGAATGTAAATTAAATAGAATTTAGAATAATAAATTTAATAAAATATCAAATAAAAGAATATTGAAAAAAAAAATGATAGATTAATTTTGAATATTTACTATGAAATTATTATAATACATATTTATATTATATAGCTAAATATTTACAACATACATTTATCTTATGGATATACATGTACATGTACGTATATAAAAAAATTTCTACATAAAAAACATACATACATACATACATAGCATAATTAATCAAATTTTTTTTAAATCACATGCATATTGGAAAAAAAAAATATTAAAATGTAAATAATTACCATATTACATACAATTTAGCTACTTATGTATTATAAAATATTTGCAACAAAAAAAAAAAAAGAAAATCTTATAAAAAAATGAAAAAAAAAACATTTTCAACATAAAAATTTTATTTTTATGAATAAATAAATGAATTACATTTTCAGATTTTATTCTAAAATAAAAATATAAAAAAAAATACATAAGAAAAAAAATTCATATGAGAAATTTATCTGTTTATTTATTGACATTTTATAATAAAAACAGAGATTTTGTTTTTATACAGAAAAAAAAGAAAAGAAAATGACGAGTAGTTAAATGATATTACATTTTACTACAACGAAATAAAAAAATTTTTTTTTCCATTTTATAATTTTTGAACGTGATTTATTATATTTAAAATATAATAAATGTGATTATATAAATGCTAAGAAAATAAAATAAAAGAAATAATCAAAAATAATAAAAATTCAATATAAAAAAAATTTACTTTATAAAAGTAACTATTTAAAAATTACATAATTAGGTAAAAAATTGTAAAATGTAATCAAATGCTGAAAAAAAAATTGAATTTATTATTATAATTTTTTTTTTGTTTTTTTTTTTTTCTTTGGAAATTTAATTTTAAATTTACTTTTGATCAGTAAATTTATGGCATGCAGTTGTTTGAAATTACGGATATTAGTTCATTTCGATGTATGTATTATAAAGTATGCGCATTATGTGCATTAATAATATAAAAAGATAAATGAATAAATAAACACAACCAAATTATGCTAAATTTTATTTTTATTTTATTTTATTTTATTTTTTTTTTTTAATATGTAAGCATTTATAATATACCTATATATTAGTTAGAGAGATTTACAAATTAAATAATTATCAATTTAATTACTCATTACAATTTCAATTCAGTTATAACTCTGTTACAACATTGAACAGCATTCATTTAAGTATGTATGTAGTATGAGATTTCAGTTAAATTATACGAGAATAAAAAATATTTTATTTTTCTGTTTAATTTTCAGGAATTAGATTTCAATTAATTAATTTTCTATTTAAGTAAAATGTTAAAAATGAATAAAATAAAAAATAAAATAATAGAAAATATAATATAATTTTGCATTTATATGTAATTTACACAAATCATAATATGTATAAATATATTTTACATGTATTTGCTTATTTTATAATGATATCATATTAATTTATGCATAATGTAAATGTATAAATTTTAAAAAGGCAAGAAATTATTTGATTCTTTGTCTATATTTATTATTAGCGGTAATTTAATGACGATTATTATACGAATAATGAAATGAGGCTGTCTTAAATATGTAAAACTGAAAATAACTATAAAATATTTATTTTACAAAATAAAAAAAAAAAATAAAAAAAATAAGGAATAAAATAATTTTCTTGCTTTTTTATTTATTATTATTTGCTTTAAGAAGATATTTTAATTAAAATTGAAATCAAAAAATATATATATATATTGTATATGTACTATACTATAAATGTTTGCTTATTATTTTGTTGTTGGATAAAGAGGATAATCGAATAGAATGTAAAGAATTATTTAAAGAAAAAATAAAAAAAAATATGTAAATGTGATAAGATAAAAAATTTGTTGGTGGATAATCTTCAAATTAATATGGATTACGTGTAATTAAATTATCTGTTTTTTTTTTTTTATTTATTTCTACTTTATTTTTATTTTTTAATTTATTTTTAATTCAATGTAAAATCATCATAAAAACACATTGGTTGTATTTCATTTTTTTCTTTTATTTTATTGCTACTTATTATTGTTTTAATTAAATTATATTTTGAATTTTTTATGTTGTTTTTTTTTTTTTTTTTTTAATTAAAAATCAAATTAAAAAAATGTATATACTTATATACCAGAGCTTAAAACATTGGGAAAAAAACTACATACTCCAAAAATTGAATAAAACATAAATTTACATTAAAATATTAAAACTCTTAAAATTTATCCTTAAAATAATTTCTTATCGAATTTAATGAAATTTTTAATTATCCGGATTGGAAATGTAAAAAAAAAAACAAAAAAACAAAACAAATAACTAAATAAATAAAGAACAACTGCATTAGTATTAAATATGTTCCAAAATATGAAATTGAAAAAATTCTTTTATTTTTATCGAAATGTACTTAGAAACAACAAACAACAAAAAAATGAAAAAAAAAAAAAAAAAACTTGTTAAATATTATTATTATGAATAACATTAATGAAGAAAATTTTGTGCTAAAATTTTAAATCAATTTCTCTGTTATATATTTTTTCAGTAATAAATAAAATTGAAATTATCAAATAAAAAATTTTTATGAACTTTTTTTTCTTTTCTATTTTTTTTTCAATTTTAAAACATTCAAATATTTTACTAACCATCATCGTTATAATTGATAATTTTATGGACTGTGACTTCATTTGTCCCACATAACTGCTTGCTTATTATTCCACAGAGTTTCTAGTATTTATTTTGGCAAAATCTGCTTTAATACCTTATCTTGTTTATAGGAGCCTTCTCTTAAAGTCTGTAATATGCATGACTGTCCCTTCTTAAATTGTGTCTACCATATCTACGTCGTTATCTAAATGTACCTAATTAATAATTGTATGTACAATTCATGATTGTATCCTACTTTTCATATTTCTTGTTGTACCGCCCCATATACTTTTTGTATGATATTTTCATATTTCTAAAGCCATGTAAATATTGGATTTGAAAAATTAAAAAAAGGAAAAATTTTCAAATCTTTAAAAAGTTCCAAAGAATTTACTTTGTAAAGAACCAATTAATTTTTTTAATATGATTTTCATTTTCGTTTCAAAACAGAAACTTAAAATAAAATATACATCAAACACACACAATGTATTTTTGGATATTACTGTATTTGTTGTACATTTAAATACAGAATTAATTTGAAGAAAATATTTGCATTTCTATGTTTGTTATACATGTTCGTTATACATATGATGTTTTGTTATTTAAATTTTTTTTCCATATTTTAGACACGTTTTCGTTTTATTTTGTAAAGTTTTGTTATATACACATACAATAATTGGAAAAAGATCTTACATGTTTTTATTATTACATTTAAACAAATTAAATATTTTTGTTTTTGTTACACCCGTCCGTATCTGGAGCATTGAAAAATCAAAATTATTTAGAACTGGGAAATGGGAATCACTTGATTACCGTATGAACTAATAAAATTATTCCGAAATCATTATTTATTTTACTATAAAAGTGATCTACTCTACATATGTGCATAAATATGTATGTATATATGTATAATGTATTTCAAATCAAAATTAAAAAATAAAATAAAAGCAACGTTCTTTCGAAATAATATGTATAATTGAAATTTATCTCATAGATATGAAAAAGTACAAAAACAAAAAATTTCCACTGAAAAATACAAATTCAAGTTCGACCTCTATAATTTTTGTTAGCAAATAATAAACCTTTTGTAATTAATTTAAATAGACATTTTTATCTAAAAAAATTATTTTAATTTCTCCTTGACAATGAATTTAAAAACAAAAAAAAGAAGGCAAATTACTGTAGCTAAGTAGCATAGGGATAGAGAAATTACAGGTAATAAATTTTGGGATGACACACATCACATCACATCTACTTTAAAAAAATTAACTTTTATTTGATTTAAAAAAAAAAAAAAAACACATACATACTAAAATATGTGCGTTATTTAATTTTAATAAAAAAAATAAATGTATAAATTTGATAGAATTGATAATGCTGATTCTGATTGCTATAATGAGAGTTTATTGATGATATTGAACGATTAAAATCAGATCTGAATAAAAATGAGCCATTTAAAGATAATTTCAACAGAAATATGCAAATAAAATAACCATAAACCTACGTCATAATATAGAATTGATTAAATTTATAACTTCATTTATATTTTTATCCTCTTATACGCTTATACATACCTACCTATACATAGTTTTTTTTTTTTTTTAATTTCAGATTGGATCTTTCATTTGAATCTCAAGAATAATTATTTCCATTAATTAATTCTAGGCTTTCTTTTTGGATTTTGTTTTTCTGCCTGTTAAGTAGGTATATCATTCCATGAATTTGGTATTGGTACATATAAATAATTTATGGATAATAAAAATAAAAAACACAAAAAAAAAAAAAAAATAAGTACATATTTACATCATTATTCACCTTTAAAATAAAATACATACACATATACATATATGTATATAAACATTGTATACATTCTAGAGTTAGTATATTTATTCATTATATATTTTCAAGGTGGTTAAATAAATGAAAAAAAAAATTGTTTTTTTCTGTTATTTATTTTAAATTTTTAATATAAGCACATATAAAATAAATACTTTTTAGTATTTATTTTATATGTGGTATAAGCATTGTATAAGTATAAATGTAGATATTTCATGTTTTTAAACATATTTTAATTACCGGTTAGATCTGGCAAGAAATAACATAAACATAGAACATACATAACAATAACACAACTAATACAACGCAACACACATGATCATATACAAGGTACAAGCTACAAGATACAACATTTTCCATATTTTCTGTTTATCGTAGTTCAGCTGTTTGTTAGCGGTTTCGTTATTGAATCGAATAAATGAATCAACAATCAACGTGAGCCAGCGAACGTCATTTATATTTATATGCATATTCCTTTTACGTGCTTCTTTTACCTTTTACTTGCTTTTACTTCATTGGTACACCACACTCCACACACTCCACACTAACACTATATGTTCATCATATGTGTACATTGTTTGTGTACATTAAATATTATTGTGTATGTTTCTTAGGTGTTTCTTGTGTTATTTTGGTTATGTTTTGAGTTTTATTTTGTTTGTTTTGTGACTGAAAGACTGAAATTTGTAAAAAAATAATACGATATATAAGCAATATGAGAATATAATATACACCTTTATTTTTTTATATAATATAATGTATATATACATACATTGAAAAATATATTATTATTTAAATTTTTAAATGAAAATATTTACAACACAACATAACACAATTTACATACATTAATGATCATTTGCTTATTTTTGAATCTATCGGTGCGGGTGCTGCTATCGGATCAGCACTCAGCAGCAGTTTGTAATTTGTATAAATTCTGGAACAGGTAACTAATTAACATCAGATAGTATTTAACTTTAGACACCTTCAGGCTATCTACGATTTGTGTTAGTTGTTTGTTGTTTAACTACATAATACAATCACCATAAATTTATTTATTAAATTTTAATTATTTTTATTTTAACGTGAATAAATTTTTTGTTTTAAATTTTAGATACCTTCCGACAAGTACAAAGTATATAAAATTTTTAATAGTAATTGCATAAAGTTTATTTGGAGGTAAGTTTGTACCACTTATGTGGTAGTGCATTTATATACACAGTACATCATAATTTTTTTATAATTTTTCAAAAATTAAATATCATTTTTATTAACTGTGAAATTTTTTTTTTAAATATTTCTTTTTAGATTATAGTATACTTTGAATATTTGGATATTAAGAAAATGAATTTGATTTATGGTTTAATATTTTTGTTAATGAAATTTGCAAGAACTGAAAAAGAGTAAGTAGTGAAAGTAGTTAGTTAGCAGTACACGTAGTACCTACATATTATAATTTTATATATTATATAAAAAATTTATTTATACAAATAAGAAGTAGGTATACATTATTATTGTAGAGGCATGTAAATGTAGGTAACGATGAAGTAACAAAAAAATAAGTATATATGTATTTTAATTAAAATTATCGATTAAAAATTATATTATAGATATCTAATTATCTATAAATGAAAAATGATTGATAAATCATAAATGAATAATAGAATAGTGTAAATATAATTAGTTTCATGAGTATTATTATTTTATTATTTGATATTGTATAGTATCTACATATTTTATCTGAAAATAATAGTATGTATGTACGTTATAATTAAATTGATTAATATTGTTTATAAAAGAAAAATTACATATTTACATTACATACGTTGTATATGTATACACGTACATAAACTAGGTAATATAATTCTTATATTACATTTTCTTTTAATTACATATGAAATGAAAATGTATATGGCTTAAAAACAGATGTATGGTTTCATATAAAAATACTTTAGTTATTTATTTATTTTTTTTTTTTATTTTTATTTGTTAACAATGCAATTATAGTTTAGTCTCATAAGAAAAATTTCATTTTAAATGTTATTGTATAGCAGGTAGAGAGATAGTGAATATATAAATATATTTTACAGTTGAAAACGAAAAAAAAAAAAAAACGTTTATGCCGAACTGAACTAATTAAAAATACTGTGATACTGATAATAATGCATTATTATTGATAATTTTATATTACATTTACATATTGTTATACCAACTTAATATATTATTTTTATTTGTTAAAGATTAAATGAAATTTTAAATATGATACAAAATTGTACAAAACAGTTATTGAAAATACATTAAATACTTTGATTTTGAACATTATTTCTCTAACAAACAAAATTTTAAGCTAATTAATAAAATTAATATTAATGGTAATTGTGTGATTCATTTATCACTCGAATCACATTTTAACTTTATCATTTTCCATTATATTTAATAATAAAAAATGTATTTAAGTGTCTAGCAATAATGAATTTTATAAATGAGAAATGTTTAAAAAAAAAATATTTATTCCGTTATTTTATGTTGTTCATATTAATTGCGATAATAATTTTAAATTTGTTACTAATTTTTCATAATGTAAGAAATGATGAACAACACGTCAGAATGTAGGTTTCGATGTAAAAAAAAAATAAAAAAAAATTATATTTGCTTTTTAAAATACGTAAATATTATCACTTTAAATATTTTTATTATTTTCTTATTTTAGAAATCCAGTATGGGGTTACGAATGTAAACAAAATCGTTGTGTAAAAACAGAATTATTAGATAATAATCGTTCAACAGCAATTAGTCTTCCAGTATGTAGAATATTTTGTGGTAATGATATCGGTACATTATGGCCCTTACCAACTGGTCCAATTCAATTAAATGAATATATGGTACATATTAATGATAATAGATTAAATTTTAAATATCCTTCGCATAAAAATCAAGAGTCATATTGGAAAGAAAGTATAGAAAGATTTAAAAAACAAATTCAAATGAAAATGTATGATGAAAATGATGAAATAAATACAAAAAGGAATACTGGCAATTATAGTGGTCGTGAATTGATTATAAATTTAGAAATTATTTCAAATGATATGAATTTAACATTTGATACAGACGAAAGTTATAAAATTGAAATAAATGAAAAAAGTGGCCATGAAGTTGAAGCTATAATTAAAGCAACAACTTATTATGGAGCAAGACATGGACTAGAAACATTATCACAATTAATCGTTTACGATGATATTCGTGATGAATTACAAATGATTGTTCAAGCTAATATAACAGATTCACCCAAATATAAACATCGTGGTCTGGTTTTAGATACGTCCAGAAATTATTTTAGTATTAAATCAATAAAGAAAACAATTGGTACAATTTGAAAATTTGATATTCTAAACGAAAGCAGAATAGTTAATGATAAATTTTCTTTTGTTTTTTTTTTGTTTTGTTTTTTTTTTAGATGCAATGGCAATGGTGAAATTAAATACTTTCCATTGGCACATAACTGATTCTCAGAGTTTTCCACTTGTCATAAAATCACAGCCTGAACTTTCTAAATACGGAGCATATTCACCGAAAAAAATTTATACAGCAGAAAATGTTGAGGATATTGTGAATTATGCAAGAGCTCGTGGAGTTCGTGTTATTCCAGAATTCGATGCTCCAGCTCATGTTGGTGAAGGATGGCAAAAGAAAGATATGACTGCATGCTTTAATGCGCATCCATGGGAAGCATTCTGTGTCGAACCACCATGCGGACAATTAGATCCAACTGTTGATGAATTGTACAATGTACTTGAGGATATTTATCGGGAAATGTTTAAAATGTTTCAGAATCCAGATATCTTTCATATGGGTGGAGATGAAGTATCAGTAAAATGTTGGAATTCAAGTGAGAGAATTCGTAATTGGATGTTAAATAAAGGTTGGAATTTAGAAAAATCTGATTTTATAAAATTATGGGGACATTTCCAAGATAATGCATTACAGAAAGTCGATAAAATTGTTGGTAGACAATTGAAAATAATCTTATGGACTAGTACATTAACTGAAGTTGATTATATAGATCAATATCTTGATAAAAATCGGTATATTATACAAATATGGACAACTGGTTCCGATCCAAAAGTAAAAGAAATCTTGAAAAAGGGTTATCAGATTATTGTTTCAAATTATGATGCATTATATTTCGATTGTGGAGGAGCTGGCTGGGTGACTGATGGTAATAATTGGTGTTCACCATACATTGGATGGCAAAAAGTTTATACAAATTCACTAGATGAAATTTCTGGAGAATATAGTTCACAAGTGTTAGGTGCTGAAGCAGCAATATGGTCAGAACAAATCGATGAAAATAATCTTGAATCAAGATTTTGGCCAAGAGCAAGTGCATTAGCCGAACGATTATGGTCAAATCCTCAAACTGATTGGAGACAAGCTGAACCAAGATTATTAATTCATCGAGAAAGATTAGTTAGAAATGGTATCCGAGCCGAAGCAATACAACCGTTATGGTGTCTTCAAAATCAAGGTGATTGCCCCGTCAGCAAGAGTTAATTTAAATCCAATACACACTTGTACATAAATACGTATTTACGAGTAATAGATAAATTTTTAAAATTTTTTTGTAGTAAATATATTTTAATGAATTTTCACACTGCAAATCTATAATTTCAGTGTATTTAAATATAATTTCAGTATATCAATTTTACTTCCTTGCATGAAATAAAAACTCTTCTTTATGATAATTATATCTATAGCACTTTTTATTTAAGATCGAATGTTAACAAAAATTAAGAAAATTAGCAGTCTTACTTAAAATACTAAAAATACATGATGGATATAGGAATTTATGTGAATAGAAATTTAAATATTTCAATTTACAAATGCGAGTCTGATTAATTCTTAATTCTTTTTCTCACCCTCAGCTGGTTTTTCATCTTTATTTTCTTTCACAGAAAGATGAGCTGGACCAGTCTGCTGAATTTGAATAACTCTCTCATTTGAATCTGACTTTGGTGGCGGTGGCACTTTAACTGTTAATACACCATCTGATGATAATGTTGATACAGCATGCTTTACATCATATCCTTTTGGTAGCACATATCTTCGAATAAAATGTCTAGTTATAAAACCATGTTCATCTTCACGTTCTTCATGTTTTCCTTCGACAACAATATCGTTATCCACTGTTTTCACAGTTAACTCGTTTGGTTGAAATTGTTGTACATCCATGCACACCTGAAATCCATCTTTACCAATAGTCGATGCTTTCTTTCTATTTTCAGTAGATTTTCGTGCTCGGGATTCTTGTAGTTGAGGAATAATAAGTCGTAAAGCTGCTGGTGAATAATGAGAATGACGATGTGGATAATAACCTCCTAAACCAAAATCATCGTTGTAATAACTATTTGGTAAGGAATCTATTTCATCGGCTAAACTCAATAGTAATGGTAAAGTGCACATTTTTCTATTATTTTTAATTTACTTCGTTCGTCCAAATTACTCCAAAAATACACTGAGAATTTGTATTAAAAATTGTAATGTTCCTGACTGGAATGCTGAACAATTTTTCCGATTTTATATCACTTTTTTATTTAATGCACTTTAGTTTTCACTTTTCCAACGTATTCCACAAGATTTTATAAATTATTATATATTCTTTTTATTTTCTGAATTTGTTATTTAATTTTATCGCAATAATCACAGTTAAATTAACAACTTCTCAAATCACTTGTTTGCTTTTTTAGTTCAATTTCTTTTCAGACTTTCCTTCCAGTTTGCAATTGAATTACTGAATGAAAATCATATTTCTTCGGCCGTTATTTATATTCGCATAAAAATTAGCGACAGAATATCAAGCAAATTCAAGAAAATTCTAGAGCTTCAATATTCATTGGAAAGAAATAGTACAAACCAGAACCATCTAGATTCCGATTCCAAGCCAAATGAAATGCCGGTATAAAAATACAACAAATATGTATATGCACATGTTCAAAATTGCAAATGTATAGTTTACTTGCACCTTGCATATATGTAATTTATTTTATAACAAAATAATCTGTATCTGTGTACAATGTACAATTTACAATACTGTATAAATTTTGTATACATGCATTTACACAATTACAATATATTCATGCATACATGCATACCATTTTTGCTTTTTTTGTACATTTTATTTTTAATTTTTGTTTGGAAAATGGAAATTGATAATCAATTTCCCCTCTTGGAAAGTCTATGAATGAGCAATAAAGCATAAAATAAGAAAACATCGTTAAACAAAACAACCTCTATAAGAAGAAAATATACATATAACCAATATAACATATGTACATGCAACGATGGAAATGTAATGTTCATGAATATGAATCATGAAATCATATTCATTCATAAATATGTACATATATACTTATACAATACAGAACAGATTATATAGACAGATTATAGAACAGTTATGTATGTAGTTGTATGATTGTATGTGTATCATATGTTATATCAAAAACATTCTAGATTCTAGGAAAAGCGAATTATGTATATATAAATATATAAATTATTATTATGTACGCAGTCGTAAACTTTATACAAATAGATATTGCATATGCATATGGAATGTACCTACATACTATGCGGGAATTGATTTTGTTGTTGGTACTTATATTTATTTCAACGGTTTGCAATGCAATTGCAAATTTATAAGCAAAATTTTATTGCAAATGTAAAAATGAAAACAAATAAAACCACCACCTCACCTACATAATAATGAGAATTCAACGCAAAATGCAACTGCACATTTAATAAATACATATATGCACATACATACATATATTAAATATAAATATATATATAAATATTGTATAATTTTCACAGAATCCAATGAATTTTTTGGAAAAATATGAAAATTTACAATCATAGTATGCGTTTTCTTTAAAAAAAAAAAAAAAAGTATGAAAATAAATCGATATTTCATTTGTTTTCAAAAAATTTTATTAAATTGAACATTTTCTTGCCAGTGCTTGTGCTTCCCACAAGCAGCCATAATAATTTCAATAGTAATTTGTTCTACAAAGAAGAAATATAGAATTTTTAAATATTTATCGAATAAAATTGAAAAATTCTTAGTAATATTTTAAAAAAAGAAATTAAACAACGAAAAATAATTTCAAAAGTCAAATAAAATACCAAGAACTTTGGAATTATTAGTAAGAAAAAATTTAAATTCTTAAAGAAAAAAATATAAATAAAAAAATAGTTAAAATTAAAAATTTATTGATACCTACATAAGTTCAATTGATTTTGAAAAGTTAAAAATGGAAATGGACCATGAGGATAAAGAAACAACCACAAGCAATGTTGAAACATTCGCATTCCAAGCTGAAATTGCTCAGCTTATGTCACTCATCATCAACACATTCTATTCCAATAAAGAAATTTTCCTACGAGAATTGATTTCCAATTCATCTGATGCTTTGGACAAAATTCGTTATGAATCACTCACGGATCCAAGTAAATTGGATAGTGGCAAGGAATTGTACATCAAAATCATTCCAAATAAGGCGGCCGGTACCTTAACCATTATCGATACTGGTATTGGTATGACAAAGGCAGACTTAGTCAACAACTTGGGTACAATTGCAAAGTCTGGCACAAAAGCATTTATGGAAGCATTACAAGCCGGTGCCGATATCAGTATGATTGGTCAATTTGGTGTTGGTTTCTACTCTGCTTACTTGGTTGCTGATAGAGTTACAGTAACATCGAAACATAACGATGACGAACAATACATCTGGGAATCATCTGCTGGTGGATCATTCACAGTTAGAGCGGACCATTCTGAGCCATTAGAACGTGGTACAAAAATTACACTTCACATCAAAGAAGACCAAACAGAATTCTTAGAAGAAAGCAAAATTAAACAAGTCGTTCAGAAGCACTCTCAGTTCATTGGTTATCCAATCAAATTGGTAGTAGAAAAAGAACGAGAAAAAGAAGTTAGTGATGACGAAGCAGAGGATGAAAAGAAAGAAGAAAATAAAGAAGATAAAGAAGAGGAAAAAGAAGGTGAAGATGAACCCAAATTAGAAGATGTTGGCGATGATGAAGACAAACCCAAGGATGAGAAAAAGAAGAAGACCGTTAAAGTTAAATATACCGAAGATGAAGAATTGAACAAGACCAAACCAATCTGGACAAGAAATCCCGAAGACATCTCTCAGGAAGAATACGGGGAATTTTACAAATCTTTGACTAACGACTGGGAAGATCATTTGGCTGTAAAACATTTCTCAGTTGAAGGACAACTTGAATTTAGAGCTCTTCTATTCGTTCCTCGTCGTGTTCCTTTCGATTTGTTCGAAAACACACGTAAACGCAATAACATCAAATTGTATGTCCGTAGAGTATTCATCATGGATAATTGCGAAGAACTGATTCCTGAATACCTGAACTTTATCAAAGGTGTGGTTGATTCAGAAGATTTACCACTCAACATATCTCGTGAAATGCTTCAACAAAATAAGATTCTGAAAGTAATTCGAAAGAATTTGGTTAAAAAATGTTTAGAATTGTTTCAAGAATTGGCTGAAGATAAAGAAAATTACAAGAAATTCTACGACCAGTTCAGTAAAAATCTGAAACTTGGTGTACATGAGGACAGTCCTAATAGGACAAAATTAGCAGACCTTCTTCGTTGTTTTACTTCAGCCTCTGGTGATGAATACTGTTCATTCGCTGACTACGTTAGTC
Source organism: Villa cingulata (assembly GCA_951394055.1). Taxonomy (NCBI): domain Eukaryota; kingdom Metazoa; phylum Arthropoda; class Insecta; order Diptera; family Bombyliidae; genus Villa; species Villa cingulata. The sequence continues at coordinate 3,538,191 of OX596021.1, read as the reverse complement.
GCATGAAAGAAAATCAGAAACATATTTACTTCATTACTGGAGAAAGCAAGGACCAAGTTAGCAATTCAGCATTTGTTGAACGTGTCAAGAAACGTGGCTTTGAAGTAGTCTACATGACAGATCCAATTGATGAATATGTAATCCAACATTTGAAAGAATACCAAGGCAAACAACTTGTTTCAGTTACAAAAGAAGGATTAGAACTACCAGAAGATGAAGCAGAAAAGAAAAAACGTGAAGAGGACAAAGCCAAATTTGAAGGTCTATGCAAACTCATCAAATCAATTCTTGATAACAAAGTTGAGAAAGTAGTCGTATCAAATCGACTCGTTGAATCTCCTTGTTGTATTGTAACATCCCAATTTGGGTGGTCCGCAAATATGGAAAGAATCATGAAGGCTCAAGCTCTTCGTGATGCATCAACAATGGGTTACATGGCCAGTAAGAAACATCTTGAAATTAATCCAGACCATCCAATCATTGAAACTCTCAGACAGAAAGCTGAAGCTGATAAAAATGATAAGGCTGTGAAAGATCTTGTCATCTTATTGTTCGAGACTGCTTTACTATCATCAGGATTCTCACTTGATAGTCCACAAGTACATGCTTCTAGAATTTACAGAATGATCAAACTTGGTCTTGGTATCGATGATTCTGAGGAATTAATTGATGATAGCCAAGGTGGTGGCGATATTGTTAATAGTATTTCAAAAAATGAAGTTATTGATGATTCCTCGAATATGGAAGAAGTGGATTAATCTACAAAAGAATGTTTGCTTGTTTTAATTAAATATTGTAGTTATGTATAATCTGTCTATAATTGACATAAATTGTTAATTGTCATTCGAATTTGAGTTAATAAATTTATTTTACTCCAATGAAATTGTTCTATTATGATTTTGCACTTTTTGAATTTAACATTTTCCATTACATATAATTTGTGGGTTAAGGCAGGTTAAGGTTGGTTCGTACATAATGTGCGTAGGCGTACGTATGTACATGCGTCATTCGTACTGTACCACTGTACGTACATAATGATAATTTTAGAGTTTGATTAAATTAAACTATGTATACGATTACGAATTTGAACACATTCATGCAACATTATTTGTAATTTCTAATTGCATTGCAATATCAAAATTGTTTCGTTAATTTTATTAAATTTCAATATTTATAAACATTTTCTTTTCTACATTTTTTGAATATAAATTAAAATTACAGAGGATGAAGTTTAATAGCGAAACCCAATATACGCTGTGCTTGCTTTGCTTGCTTTGCTTGCTTTACTTGCTTTGGTTGTCAAAGCAAGCAAAGTCATTGCCGCCCCCAATGTACGCTTTGCTTGCTTTGCTTTGAGAATAACAACATGAATAACAACTATATAAAATAAATATGGCTGGAGTTCCGAAAAGCTGTCACCCCCGATCCTCTTGAAATTTTGCCCACAGAAGGCCCTTCCGGCCTAGATCACGGGATTTTTGTCTTTTTTGGCGCATCGCCCTCTGTCGGCCTTAAATGACATTTTAATTTTTTTGCCAACATTTTATTTTTACTTATAACTTTATACTGTAACTAATACTGTAACTTATTACAAAATTTAGCACCATAAAAATCATTTCTCTCTAGAATATTTGCCTTCTACATCCGGATCAAAGTAATAAATAAAAAAAACTTGCTCATGATGTCCTTTCTTATTTGCAAAAAATTTGAACCGATTACCCTTACTCATTTCTGAGAAATTGGCAAAAATATAAAAATAGTCCAAAATTACAGTCTCCTTTATTATCCTTTTACTAGGACTTTTTGAGATAATTTTTTTTCAGAATATAGAGCATCTTGAGAGGCATCTTTTGAGATATATACAATATCTGTATCATGTACTATTATAAAGTTATAAGTAAAAATAAAATTTTGACAAAACAATTAATATCCCAATTATGGCCGATAGGGGGCGATGCGCCAAAAAAGACGAGTATCCCGTGATTTAGGCCAAAAGGGCGTTCTGTGGACAAAATTTCAAGAGGATCTCTGGGGGTGACACCTTTTCGGAACTCCAGCCAATAATATTACATATACATATATATATAATATTATATCACATTATATATATAATATTATATCATATTATATATACATACAATATAATTTATAATAAAAAATAGATGCTACAAAAACAATACATTTTAATAATTTTCTCTAGTAAAATTATTTAATTATTATCATAATATATCTACATATAATATTATATAATCTAATATAATATACATGCATATTTAATATAAACATAATATACATTGATTATTTATTATGGAATGCAATATAACACACCAACGCCAATAATCAATTATATCATGTATTAATTTAATTGTCAAAGCGTTCAAAGTTGTTAAAAAGTAGAAAGTAGACCAACTTTCGACTTTGCTTGCTTTGCTTGCTTTACTTGCTTTGCTCATTGGGGGCAGTCTCGTTTAAACACATTATTTCTACTTAGTTGTCAAAGCAAGTAAAGCAAGCAAAGCAAGCACAGCGTACATTGGGTATTAGCTATAATGTTTAAAATTTTTTTTTATGCTAGTACATTTTTATCATTTGTTCTGTTCCATTTTTCAATTCAATCTTATACAATTTATAAATTGTCAAACTGAAATTATGATAAAAAATGAAATTGTACAATATTTCACAGTTTGAATAGCACTGTAATGGTAAAATACACGAATTTTCCAGAAGATGTCTACAGCACCAATAACATCAAAGTACCTTTAAATTTTTAATTTTCCTACTTTATATATTGATAAATGATAAAATCAAAAAAAATTAACAATAATTAAAATTAAATAGCTCAAGTTTCAATTAAAAAATAATAAACTATTAGCAATATTTTAAAAAATTAAATATCATTTGACCGGAAGTTTGGGTGGTCTTTTCTAGAATGATCCAGCAAGTTCTTGAATATTTGAATATAGTATATAAACAGAATGCGGCATGCGGAGAACTAATCAGAATAGAAAAATAATTGAAAAGTATCAAACGTGCGGCAAGCGACAACAAATTTTTATAAGAAATATTTAGCAAGTGAAGTGAAGTTTTATTGAATATAAAGTTAAAAAGTAGCAAATAAATTGTGAAAATTTTGAATAAAGTTTTAATTCAATTAATTGGATAATTTTTGCGAATAGCTTTTTTAAATTTCATTAGCAAAATCTACAAATATATATCAAGGTAAGTTAATTTATTCAATTTCTAAGAGAAAAAAAAATTTAAAAAATGTGCTTCCACATGGAGTTGAAAATTTTACAATCCACATTTATTTTAATTGAAATTCATATGTAAATTGAATTACTACATTTAAATATAAAAAAAAAAATGAAAAATGCACATATCCACGTGAGAATACTTTTTCAAAATTTTTAAAAAAAAAAATTCAATTAGTGTAGTTCTGTAAAAATTAGTTGATTTTCAAAATTAAAAAGTGGACTTCTGTATATATGTATATAAAGAAAAAACTCAATATAAAGTATTTTCAGTAAAAAGAAAAACCAATTTGATATGAAAATTATACAAGATGAGAAAACTAACAAATTTTCTTTTATTTTCAGATGAAGGAAGAAGTTGCAGAAGTCGAAACATTCGCATTCCAAGCTGAAATTGCTCAGCTTATGTCACTTATCATCAACACATTTTATTCCAACAAAGAAATTTTCCTACGAGAATTGATTTCCAATTCATCTGATGCTTTGGACAAAATTCGTTATGAATCACTCACGGATCCAAGTAAATTGGATAGTGGCAAGGAATTATACATCAAAATCATTCCAAATAAGGCGGCCGGTACCTTAACCATTATCGATACTGGTATTGGTATGACAAAGGCAGACTTAGTCAACAACTTGGGTACAATTGCAAAGTCTGGCACAAAAGCATTTATGGAAGCATTACAAGCCGGTGCCGATATCAGTATGATTGGTCAATTTGGTGTTGGTTTCTACTCTGCTTACTTGGTTGCTGATAGAGTTACAGTAACATCGAAGCATAACGATGACGAACAATACATCTGGGAATCTTCTGCTGGTGGATCATTCACAGTTAGAGCGGACCATTCTGAGCCATTAGGACGTGGTACAAAAATTACGCTTTACATCAAAGAAGACCAAACAGAATTCTTAGAAGAAAGCAAAATTAAACAAGTCGTTCAGAAGCACTCTCAGTTCATTGGTTATCCAATCAAATTGGTAGTTGAAAAAGAACGAGAAAAAGAAGTTAGTGATGATGAAGCAGAGGAAGAAAAGAAAGTGGAAAAGAAAGAAGGTGAAGATGAACCTAAATTAGAAGATGTTGATGAAGATGAAGACAAAGCCAAGGATGAGAAAAAGAAGAAGAAGACTGTGAAAGTTAAATATACCGAAGATGAAGAATTAAACAAGACCAAACCAATCTGGACAAGAAATCCTAGCGATATCTCACAAGAAGAGTATGGTGAATTTTACAAATCTTTGACTAACGACTGGGAAGATCATTTGGCTGTAAAACATTTCTCAGTTGAAGGACAACTTGAATTTAGAGCTCTTCTATTCGTTCCTCGTCGTGTTCCTTTCGATTTGTTCGAAAGCACACGTAAACGCAATAACATCAAATTGTACGTCCGTAGAGTATTCATCATGGACAATTGCGGAGATTTGATTCCTGAATACCTGAACTTCATCAAAGGTGTAGTTGATTCAGAAGATTTACCACTCAACATCTCTCGTGAAATGCTTCAACAAAATAAGATTCTGAAAGTAATTCGAAAGAATTTGGTTAAAAAATGTTTAGAATTATTTGAAGAATTAGCTGAAGATAAAGAAAACTACAAGAAATTCTACGATCAATTCAGCAAGAATCTGAAACTTGGTGTACATGAAGACAGTCGTAACAGAGCAAAACTAGCAGATTTCCTCCGTTTCTACACTTCAGCTTCTGGTGATGAGTACTGTTCATTCGCTGACTACGTTAGTCGCATGAAAGAAAATCAGAAACATATTTACTTCATTACTGGAGAAAGCAAGGACCAAGTTAGCAATTCAGCATTTGTTGAACGTGTCAAGAAACGTGGTTTTGAAGTTGTCTACATGACAGATCCAATTGATGAATATGTAATCCAGCATTTGAAAGAATACCAAGGCAAACAACTTGTTTCAGTTACAAAAGAAGGGTTAGAACTACCAGAAGATGAAGCAGAAAAGAAAAAACGTGAAGAGGACAAAGCCAAATTTGAAGGTCTATGCAAACTCATCAAATCAATTCTTGATAACAAAGTTGAGAAAGTAGTCGTATCAAATCGACTCGTTGAATCTCCTTGTTGTATTGTAACATCCCAATTTGGATGGTCCGCAAATATGGAAAGAATCATGAAGGCTCAAGCTCTTCGTGATGCATCAACAATGGGTTACATGTCCAGTAAGAAACATCTTGAAATAAATCCAGATCATCCAATCATTGAAACACTCAGACAGAAAGCTGATGCTGATAAAAATGATAAGGCTGTGAAAGATCTTGTCATCTTATTGTTCGAGACTGCTTTACTATCATCAGGATTCTCACTTGATAGTCCACAAGTACATGCTTCTAGAATTTATAGAATGATCAAACTTGGTCTTGGTATTGATGAAGAAGAACCAATGGTAACTGAAGAGGCACCAGTCAGTTCTGAAGCACCACCACTAGTAGATGATTCAGAAGATGTCACACAAATGGAAGAAGTAGATTAAGGAGATAATTTGTTAATAGGTACCGCGTTATAGTGGTTAAGTTCGAATTTTCGCATTTCTTTTTTCCATTCTACATACATTTATTTCGTCGTCATACTGTTCCTTTTTTTAATTTTTCCTAAATTTTAATTTAGTTTTTTGTATTTTTTGTTTAGTTAATAAAAAAAACGAATATGACAACTAAAATTTGTGTTTTAAATTTGTATTTATGTAATTTGGTCGAATTGGGCAGATGATTAGAGAAAATTGAGTCTTGGACATTTTGGTTGAACGATTTTACATTTAAGTATTTCGCTTTTCAAGTATTTGAACATTTTAAGATATATCTCTGTTTTGGGGGATATGATTTAGTCATAAAAAATGCATCAGTCGTTATGAATTCAGTGTAAACTTTGAAGCTGAATTGTATATCGATGCAATTTATGAAATGAGCTACTGTTGTGATGTTAAATTTTGGTTGAATTTTTCAAAATATGGCGATATTTGTCAGCAGCATATAATCTTTGAGCTGAATTACATAAAATATCATTAATGTATTTTTAAATTCAGCTATTACGTTGCATACAAATTTAAAGTTATATGAAATTTTGTCGAATTTCGCCAAAATTTTTCATTACATTGATATTTGTTTGTACTTTTCAGCAACTAATTTCAATAAATTTATTATCATACTACATGCATATGTGGAGCTTGCAGCTTTGACTATAAACTATAAAATAATGAAACATTAAACACGTGAGTTAGTTATCTTTTTTCACGTTAATTCAAAACGATAGATAGCATGTGATAATAATTTGTATGTTAACACAATTAAATCATGTTACAGTTTGATAAATTTGAATGTAAATTAATGATTTATTATTTGCACGGAAATTTAACATTTGTAATTAACTAATCTTTTTGTATTTTATATACCTCACATTTCACATAAGATATGAATGAGAATATTCAAGAAATTTTCGTTTTAATTTAGTTATCATGGAATATATCCTATGATGGTAAGTAAATGAAAAAGATTAAAGTACTTAATAATGGATACCCATAGGATATTATGACCTAATTTACATGTTCTTTTATTGTTTAGGGCAAGGTATTTTGTTTGCAAAATTTTATTTCTTAAAAATTTTTTAGGCTTGGCAGTTTATTTTTTTTTTTGTGTTCAATTATAATTTTCATTTTTAATTTTTTTTTTTATGTTATTTACACAAAAAGTTATTTTAAAGGAAAATATGTATTACGGTATTACATACATTCATATTTGCGTGTTTATCAACCTTAAATTATCACTTAATTTTTTTGTACTTGATTCACTCACGTGCAATCTTTTTGTTGATGAATAATATAAAATGGAGTCTTCTCAATTACAACTAAAATTTTGCTTCATTTTTTGAAAAAAAAAAAAAAAATTCTAATTAAAATCAAAATTTATTTGCTAGGATTTAATTCATAATCAAGATTTTTTGAACAGTTCTAAAGATTCTTATTACAGATAGTAATGGATAAAAACAGCGGGATAGGCAAGTTGGATAAGGTAGATTATGTGATCATTAATATTATGATGAAGATTCTAATTTTTTTTTTTTTTTAAATAGAAAATGAACGTTAATCGATTCAATATTGGGTATGAAATTCAGCTTCAGAACCTAGTACGCTGAATTATGTACAGGTACTGCATTGATGCATTATAGAACTTGGATTGGATTGTAGCCCAAATTCCTACAATTTTTATTCATCACCACACCACATCTCTTGATTATAAACTCTCTTATGCCATTACAGATTTTTAGAATCTTTCTCAAATATAATATACAAACACATACAAACAGTAAGCATTAATATTTTTTATTTCAATTATTTTTTATGGTAATGGTAAGTAAATTGGAATTGGTGTAACTATGAATGTAATTTTTTTAAGCAAACAATTGTTTTTATGAGCATTATGATGATTTGTACATACATACATGAATATACGTATATGTGTGCATAGGTATATCTGATTGGAAGAGAGGTCACCAGACGTTTTATTAATTCTACTTTGTAGGTAGTGCTATATAATGTACGTTAGATATGATTTTTATTTGATAGTAGGTAGAAAAATATAAATGATGGTCGATGGCAAATAATGCTGACATGTTATATAGTACATCGTACATAAGTCATAAGATGGGTGCATTATAAATGCATGCCTGATATGATATGATATGATATGAGAATATGTATACATGTATTCATTTTATTATAATATGATTTTATATAAGTTTTGTATTTATTGAGGCTTTTGTGGTTACAATTGTTTATTTTAAATCTAATATCTAATACACAGTACTCTCAGAATATATTTATATAAATCTTCTTTGCACAACACAAACATACAAATGTAAATATTTAATTTAGAAATATGATATTTATATTATTGCATTTAATAATTAATAAATCATTGCATACATTTGTAACTGTAAAATTTTATACATACATTACATATATTGGTAATAACATATAAATTATTAAAATACAGTTAACAATAATTTCATTTCATATTATTTTAATATACCTATCTTTTATTTTCTTTGTGGTTTGTTAATGATTTGATTATTGACGCCTTTTCAGCCACAGACATACACAGTTTATTTACTACTTTTACTACCTATGGGATAAGTTTAATTTATTTATTTTTTGTTTTTATTGAAATTATTTTATATTTATAATCAATAATTTATGTATAATATATGGTACATTATAACCCTATAACTATAATTAATTGTATATACCTACATACACCTATTACAAGACAATAATATTATGAATGAATTCTAAAATGCATTAATTTAGAATTCATCTAAAGATCATAAGATCATTAATTAAGGTTTCAGAATTTATGAAATTCAATTTTGTATTGATGATATGCGCTTACATCGATGTTATAATTTTCGAACTCATAGCCTATGGGGGGCAAATAATTATAAATTTTTTAAAATTTAAATAACGATCAAATTTTAGAATTTAACTTCTCACTATCTATGTACTTAATATCGCACGATCAATTTTTAAATTTTATTGTCATATTTGGCATTTAACGAAATCGATCAATTGTCCAACGATGATACCTTATAATTTTTAAAACTGAAATATTGTAAAGTAGATATGTACTCATCTTCTATCGATTATGATTTTAATTTGAGAAAAAAAAAATAGGCTTTGAGCTCTAAGATGCATCGTGATATTGCTAAACATTATGAACTCCAACCAAATAAAGACAAATAAATTTAATTTTGATACGATAGAAAAAATTGAATTTTTAAATATACATAGTAAATCTCAACCCCAAAAATTCGATATTCTGTATTTGTGTAGAGAATTATAAGAGAGAATGTGTGTGCACTGCACACTGCTGAATGAAATTAAATCTTACATTCATATTTTGAAATTCATACATAAATATAATAATGATTCTATGCATTTTTCATTGGTATAGTACAATGATATGCACCTCGCTCTGATATATGTATCATGTCATCATCATCATGATAACTACCACATTATCAAAGATTTTCTATGTAAATAAGGAACATTTGTATGAGTTTTCATATATTCAGTGTACTATTTGTTTTTTTTTTTTGTTTTTATAAAATTAACTTTAGAAACGGTAGGTGGAATAGAATCATTAAAATAAAATTTATGTTATATATATGCGTGATAATCATAATAGATAAATTGTGTGTAATTTAAATGATGCGAATACGATGATCATCATAGTGGAACTTAAAAAAAAATTGATCAAGCTTTGGTACTATACTATATGTAAAAATATTCATTCACTTAGTATCAGCCAGTATCTATAAATATCATTTACTTTTATAACTAAATACGTATGTAAGCAACGCATACAAATGTTTATGTAGAAATTTATAACAATTCTAATAAAGTGTTTCTTTTTTTCTCGATTGTAATACAATACATACATACTTTTAAATGAATTTCACCAATTATAATTCTACGATATACGTGTACGTATATTTTTTTTGTAAATCTACATTTATGTAATGTAGTAATTTTCACGTTTATAATGCTCATAATGCACACAGTTACCCAAAAAACTATTCACGAGTTAGAGCAATATCAAAACAAATGAGCATATTTTGGGAACCTGATGTGCTGTAGACATATACATATTTAATTATAATTCACATAGTGCATACATGTTTTTCGTTCACTTGTTGTAGAGACATAATTTTGTTCACTAGGACTCATTATGGTCCTCCCATCATTCCACAAATGCCCTCAATCACGTTATTGGTCTCTTAAGATTGATCCCGTTAAGATTGATTTTCGTATGGTTTTTCTTCGGGTTCTTGGTGAAAAAGCTTCTGTGGACAGCCATTAACTGCTTGTCGCACACTAACGATATCCTGAATATCAAATTTTTCTATCTTTTTTGTCCGTTATATAAAATATTTGTTTAATCATTTGTTTTGATATTGCTCTAACTCGTTAACATTTTTTTGGGTCACTGTATATAAAGCAGTATTTATTGTTATCTTGTATTTTTCAATTTAATTTTCATAAGAATTGTTCTAATTTTTTTTTTTTTTAAATTAATTTGATATTTTTAATGAATATATAAGGGTACTCAATGAATATGTGGTAAATAAATTTGACAAAAAAAAATTTCTCCTCCTACAAATCTTAAAGTAGTTCCATTCATATTATCATTCATTATCCATTGTTTTTGTATTTTTTTTATCAATCGTATCAATTATTTTTTTTTCTATATTCCCTCCGCCTTACGCATATCAGATCAGAATTCTGTAAGTATTAGTAGGTATATGATGATACACATAATATCTAGATAGGTACATATGTGCATATATTATTATATCCAGTAAATCTTAATTTTCTGTTATACACGCAACGTCTACAAAATGATAAATGCTTATATATAACTATAGCTACATTAAATTTTACCTTTGTTTTATATTTTACATATCATATGTAAGAGTGTATTTATACAATGTATAGGTATAGATTTATTGTACATGTATACATATATTTATATGTATTCTACATACTAACTGAGATACTATATACAATATATTATTTACATAAATATTTTCCCTGTCCTGTCTTGTTGATTTTCCATAATGATGATATGTGAGTGATGATGATGATGATGATGATGATGATATGATGATGACGATATATAGTTGTGGTGGTGATATTATGGTAAGCTCACATTTAAATTTAATATATTATGTGTATGCACAACAGCACAACATATTATATTGTATGATAATATATGTTATATATTCATGTTATATTTATATTGATTTGATATATCTAAATACAATCGTTCATGTAAATATTGGAGCAGATATAAGTATTATATTATAGTATCTTCTAATTTCTTATACCATTATTATTTTTAAATAAAAAAATATATTTTGAAATTTTTTTTCTCTTTCCAAATTAGTAATTCCTTTTCTTTTATTCCATTTTGAAAACATTATTTATTCTATTACTAACAATAACATTTAAAAAGTTTTGTAAAATTATCAAAAATTATCAAAAATTACGAAAGTATTTTGGGACCTGATTGTAAAATAGATGTAATATGAAATTTTTATAATTCACTTTAAGATTTATAACAGAAAAATAATTATCTAATATGTATTTGTTTTGTACTTATCTGCTTTGTTTCAGCACTTCTATATTATTAATATCAATTTGACAATAGTTTTTTGGGTTTCATTTTTATAAATCATCCAGAGACCATCATTATACATATTATATCTAATCTAATATCTCTACTCCCACATATTTTACAGTTTGTTGCATATTATTTGAATCATAAATATAATAGAGAGGAAAATACATACGGGTTCCAATACTTTAATGAGCAACTGTGTATATGATATGTGCGCTGCTTAAGCTTTTTTGTTTTAATTTGAATTTGATATTTGATGTTGTTTGTATTGTAATAGCTCTATGTAGAATAAGCAGAAGCAAATTTTCTATTTAGTTTTTCATTTGGTCTCGTGGCGCGCAGTTCAAATTTTATTTTCTGGAATCAGTTATCTGGTAAAATATTCGCTATTTAATATACGTTAATTGAAAAATATCTCAATATATTTGCATTGTTGTGGTAAATTTAAATTATTTATATTTAAAAAAAATAAATAAATTAAACTAGATACATATGTAGATATTTAATAAATAAAAATATATAATATGTATATAATAATATAAAATGAAATTTAAATAAAAATTAAATAAAATATTGTACACCTCAAATCAATTCCAATCGAAAATTTACTTATTTATTTATTTTTTTTTTCCTTAAATAGAGTGCAGTTAATAATTGTTATTTTATTGTGCAATGAATAAATGTTAAATTAAATAATAAATTCAAAAATATGTACATACATATAAATATAATTATATATCATTTATCTTATTTTATAATTTGTATTTTGCTATTGACACTGAAAATTTATTATTTTTATTTGTATATGCATGTATTACACATTTATGTAGGTGTTTGTGACACAAAATGATTGCATAAAAGTGCACAAAAAATTATTGAGAAAATTTTGATTAATATCCTTTAATGATTTTGCATTAAATTAAATTAAAAATCTATAGATAGTCATTTTGAAAAAAATATAATTTGTTTTTAATATACATATCTATATATAAATGACCCATTGTATTGTGAAATTTCCAAAAAAGAAATTTTTAACGAATACACAATAATAACAAAATATATTTTGGTACTTAAGTACATATAGAGGGTATTCACGGTTGAGTGTAGTTGATCTTGTAACATATGGAAGAAGGTTGTGTTGTAAGCAAAACGCATTTGAATACAATTTGTGCTTTAAAAACTTTATTATCTGTTACTACCTTGTTTATCTTTTTCAGTTTGAATGCGAATTTAATTTATTGCGAACTGAGGATCGAATTGAAAAAATTCGGAATTTTTTTTTTTGTTTATGCATACAGTATTGATTTGGATTGAATCGATGTACGTAGTACATTGAAAAGAAATCACGACAGTTCCGTTCAGCTATGAAAAATCAAAATGCAACCAACAAAATATTTATGCGAGTTTTCAGTACAGATCTAAAAATTAAAAAATTTCATTTCTGTGAAGAAATTGAACTGAAAAAGTGCGCATTTAAATTTTAATTTGCACTGAAATAGTATTTGTAGGAGTGCACTGAGTCAATGAGAAACGAAATCACTCAGTCCGCATTAAGGTTGTCGTATTAATTAATAGATATGCATTGATAAACTTAATCGACTACTTTGATATAAAATAATCATTGCAGCTTTAAATTTCTTAAACATAGCACCTAAAGAAGCAACTTACTTTTTACATTTTGAACTAAAATACAAACTATACAAGATCATTTATCAAGTATACAACTAACCATGAATACCCCCATAGAGGTATTAATATTTTTGCACAAGAAGTATAGTGGACTTGACGATTGACGAGTAGGTACATGTGCCATGTCTAAGTCTACATAATTGAAAAAAAAGAAAAATTCAAACCTTTTTTTTATAAAGTAATACACATTTCCTATACCCATTAAATGTATAAAATTGTGGGTATGTAAAAAATAATCAGTGGGTTTGTAGGTATATATAGTCTACCTATATAGTTTTTTTTTTTTTGACTAACATACAACTGAATAATAACAATAATAACATTAACATACATAACATATTATGACTACATATTCATTATTATGAAAGAACAAAAAAAAACTAATAATAATAGTAAGTTCAGCCTATATGCTATACTTCATATGTATATCTACCATTCAAAGTTTTTCGGTTAATGATGATGGTCTATTCTTTATTTGAAAAAAAAAAAAATGAAAAAATTAAAAATAAAAATAAAAAAAAAACAGATGACATCATCATTTTAATATCATAATTATTGTAACAAAAATACGTAAATATTATGCGATATATTATTTTATTTTCGTTTTCGAATTATTTAAAATTAAAACAAACTATGAAGTAATATTTATTTTTTCAATTTTTATTTTATTGAACTATTAAAATACAAATATGTATATGCATGTATATGATACACGCGTATTGCGTATACACACATTAAAGGTCCATACATTTGAAGGTCCACACATAAGTCCATATCATTAAGATGTTAAAATGCAAAATCGAATCAATTTAATTTTATCTTAATTTTTTCTTATATGTACTTGCATTTCTTTATATAAAAAAAAAGGAAATTTTTATTGTAAGGAAAAAAAAAATTTATAAATATATTGACACATACGAGTATATGTAAAACTCATATGTGTAGTTTATTTTATTCTTGTATATAAATGTAATATAAATGTAATGTACCTATATTTATTTATTTAGTTCTCCTTTATATCTTAAACAACATTATTTATATGCGGATATCTCGCGAGATAACTCAATAAATAGACACTCTAGAAGATTTAACGAAAAAGAAAAAAAGAAATACTTAAATACAAAATATAAATTTAAGCAAAAATATAAGAAAAATTCAAATAAATAAACTGATTATCTAAGAAAAAAAGAGAAGAGAAAAAAAAAACAAAAAGAATTAAAATTAAAAAACAAAACAAAAAAAAAATAAAACAAATTAAATGAACAGTGTATTTGTGAAATTGGTAAATTGCCAAATGAAATAAAAAAAATCAAATAAAACGAATTGATGAAAATGTAACAAACAAAAAATACAGACAGGAAAATTCAAAATATAAAAGAAATTCTCTTAATTTGATGGTCATCCGAAAACGATGGTACTACATATACGAGTATAAATAGTATAGTAATAAAGTAGTAGTATAGTAGTATAGTATAAACACTTAAAAAACATCCAGTCAAAGCATATGTATAGGTATATATAAAAAAAAAAAATACATATACGTAATGTACACATAAAAATCCCAGAAAATAAAAAAAAAATTAATTTTTTTTATGGATTAAAATAAATAAACAAACTATATAAAATTTTTATTATTTAACTACCACAATCTATATATAAATAATACATATACATATATGTATTTGTCTACATATTCAATTGATAATTTCAATTTTAATAATACTTTTTTTTTTTTACATAAATAAACTATAAACATATATAAATTTTTAATTATATATTTTTTTAAAGTGCCTTTGAGGAGTACCAAAAATATACATATACGTAAATAATAATCAAAAATACGAGTACTTATATCTACACATCAATACAAACCGCCGCACATTAAAAAGAATAAAACATTATATTATATGCATATAACACAATATTTTGTTAAATTATACAAAGTAGATTTTTTTAAAATAAAAAAATAAATAAATAAATAAAATAAAAATAAAAAAAAAAGTGCACAAAATTATATTGAAAAAAAATTTTAAAAAAAGGAGTGTACGATCGAAAGCAAAAAATTAACAGAGAAAAATTTTTTCGCACAATTAAACAAATTATAATTTAAAAATAAAGTAAGTACATATGTATAATAAAAAAGTAGTTACTTAAATGAATTAATTTAAAATAATTGTGTCTGTTATGTACATAAATACAAAAGTATACATAAATATATTGAAAATCATTAGAAATTTATAAATCATTCATATTTCCTTTTGAAGATTGGCATGTATATTTATTTTGCAGATATTTTTAAGGATTTGTATATATTTTAATTAATGGTACACCTTCCGTACGATTATTCACTTAAAAATTTCTTAAATGAAAGACATTGTTTCTATAAAGAAGAAATTTTATGTATAATTCAGAAAAATTTTATTTTGTTTATAGGTCCAGGTCCAACATATTTAAATAATCTTCTGTGTGAATCTGTGAATCTGTGATTAAAAAAAAAAAAACGTGTGTTGAAGATCTTTTGACTCACTTTACATCAGCATCAGAGTCGAATTGGATAATTTCCGACTCATCACCCCGAAGGATATTTTTCGTCATAATCAATATGTATTCTACCTAACCATAAAACATTTTCCATGGGTGTTTTTCATCTTGAAATTTGCTTTTATGAAACGTTCTTTTTTAGTTGATGAGCTCACAATAAGGTTTAGACACATTTTATTTAATAAGAGAACTGAAATGGGTTGAATTCTAACAGAAGCAATGATGTTTTTTGTTTTCTACTATAATTTTATTTTATTTTTCTTTTCTCCTCTGTTATCTGATGATTATTTACAACACTTCTTTTAAAGAAAACGGTTCGAATATTAATATACTATATATAAATTTATAGGGATTTATGTTGTAGTGATTGTAGGTATCTTACACAATCATATACGAATGTATGTATGTATATAATATATTACGTATGTAAACATATGTTACATATTAATTCACATTTCCTATATACGTATTCCTATAAAAAGAAAATGTTTTTTTAAAAAAAATTTTAAAATAATTTTGGAATTTTAATTTGTCAAGGTGCACACATACACGAATACAGTTGTTTTTTTTTATATTATAATTATCATAATAGGGCATGATGTACATACTCGTATACTTACACATATAAGTATTTATTTGTTAAATTTAATATAAAATACAAAATATCATCATATAGCAAGATAGTATAAATTATTAATATAATTGCGTATGAAAATGTAAACATCATCATCACGCCCAAGACCTAAACATATTTATTGAATACACCCACTACATATTAAAAATATTAACTATACGAGTATATACATATAATGCGCTATTTATGTACAAAAATATACAATTATATATTAGATAATTTCTAAAGATATATACACTATAATAACATATATGTAGCTATGTGTGTATGTGTGTGTTTAATTTAAAAAATATTCGTTTCACAATGTACATGTATATTTTATTTTATGTATAAAATTTTTATAAAATCTAAAATTAAAAATTCTAAATACGTTTAAAAATTTGAATAAAAAGCAAAACATTTTTTTCTAACATTTTTTTCTTTCTGTGATATATAAATTGTTGTTATTGTAATTAAAAAATTTTCAACATATGTAATGTACATATATGTAATCATATATATGCGCGTACTCATATGAATGTAATAATTAATATGCTATTATTAATTTAATATGGTTACGAATGGTTATTAAGCATATTTACATTTATGAATTTTTATATTTATTTATTTTGTTTTTTATTTTTTATTTTTTAATTTAAATTTAATAATTTATAACACATACTATACAGTACACGCACATTACATACAAAATATTAAGTGTACTCGTAAATGTACGCATAATTCAATACGTCAATAAAATCTCAAAAAGATATTAAGTATGTATGTACGTGAAAGCGTGTACTATATGTATATAGCTGTAGAGGTATACGTACTCTATAATATATGAATGTAAATATTTTATTTCCTTTAAATTGAGATATCAATTAAAAACAATAATAATAAAAAAAAATTGAATCGAAAAAAGACAATTTTACGAGTATGTATTTAATATTCGATTTGTTTGCATTTATATTTAAAAGAAATAAATATCCTATATGTAAATTATGTATGTATGTGCGAAACGAGTATATAATATAGAGTCTTTGTATGTATATATACAATTATAATAATAAATACAATATTTTCAATATAAAAATTTATACATGTAGAGAATTTATTTTTCATTACATTATGACTTTGTTGTTTTGACTTTTGTAAATAATAATCGTTAAGTCATTTATACTTATTCAGTAATGATGTACTGAGTACATAGACATACATTATTATTATGTATACGAAGAATAATTATTATATGTGTGTACGTTATTTATTTATTTAATTAGTAACTGATTCTAATTGATATATTCGTACATAGCTATATTATATGCTAAGTTATATACATAATGTGGTACATATAATATAACAATAGGCAATAAATTGCATGCATCAACGTATTTTTTCACATATGAATACTCGTAAATGTATAACATAATTAATATCATATTACAATTTTACAATATCGTAGTCGTTCGGTGAAACTTAACTAAGTTCAAAATTTTACTTTTAAATTAGGTAACTACTAAAATTTTCTATTGTATTTTGTATTTTAAAAATGAGATAATATGTTATTATATATAAGTATGTACTACATAATATATATGTACTTGTACATACCATATTTCATACATTTACCATTTTTGAAAATTCAACTAAATCAACTAGAAAAAATTAATTATCATAGATTTAGGTTTTTTTTTTTTTTGAAATATTTTTCAAACATTTCGTAAATTCCAAACCTTTTGATGGAAGGAACAGATTTTGAGATATTTCACATACAAAATATAAAGTTTGATTGGAGAATCATATATAAATCATTTTCGAGAAAAATGAACTTAGTTTTCTTTCACAAAAATATAAACGGTGATATTAAAATTTAATATGTGCTAATATCTAAGTAATACCTTATACTAATTTTGAATAGTTATCCATTGTCTTCATACCATCCATTGTACATAATAAAAATAATAATCATAAATTATCATTGTATTATCAATATCTATATTATAGATAGCAAACAATATAGAAATAATTATTTATTTGTTTAAGACTATATACTCCTGAAAGTGAAATAATGAGGGCATTATTTTATTAAGAACGAAAAGGAAACACTTATCAGTATTCCTTTTTATTTTTCCTTTCGTAAATGCATATGATGATATGTAACACATAAATACGAGGAGAGTGTATGTATATGATTACGTTTTAAACACCCGTCGTGTTCTATAAATATGCATGTATAGATACCAGTATACCGCAACTATTTTTTTATAATTAAATATTATACATATAGTATTATCATGGTATATAGAGGTAGATAAGGTAGTATACGAGTATATCAGATCAGTTAATTTATAAGAGAAAAAGTGACGTCATTGTATCGACTGTTGTTCGACAGACAATATGAAGCTAAACAATTTTTTGAAAATATTCTATCAATTTTTGTTATAGAAAAGTAAGACATACGCTTTAGTACCTTATTATATGCACCATGCAGCGTTACCACTTCCCCCTAATAAAAGCGAAGTAGATAGGATGAAAAAAAAGTAGTAGAATTGAAGAAAGAGTAGTAAATTTAAAAAATTAAAAAAATACATACGAGTAGATAATAGAAAATATATTTACAGGTTTTCGCAGTATTGGTTGGGATTTGGCTTTGGGTTTAAATTTGTTTATATCTTATTTTTTGTTTCTTTGAGATGATTTTTTGAAAGAATACATATTTGTATATTCATATAAACATTTTATTTCAGTAATATAAGATTAAAATTTTCCATTTACAGTTATTTTTTTAATTTTAATTAAATTTAATTTTAATTGATTTCCATTTATTAAAGTACTTTTTAACTTGTGAATCATGCTTTTTTCTGATTGAAAAATTTTATTTGTGTTGTTTAAAATACCCAAAATATATGAAAGGAAGACGTACTTATATTGAAAAAAATTAAAAAACGAATTACACACTTTACTTTCTTTTTTGTTCTAAGCAAGCTAATGACCAACCAATATATAAAAATGTAAGATATAAGATTAGGTTGGAAGATTGGAATGTTAACATCAATCAAACTGTTCGTAACACACACAATAAACAAGAAAAGAAAAAGAAAAACAAAGAACAGGCAGCATATATGTCAGTCACTGTCAATTCTGGAAATAGTACCATGCGTTCGGTAATGTCGAAAATATTGTCAATTGATGGATTGAATGATTGATTTGACTAATGTCAAAAGACACTTGATTTTTGTGTGATCAAACATGCAGTCTGCACAGTTGACATTAAAAAACGGATTGAAAAAATAAATATAAATTGGAGTGAATTTTAAATTAAAGTGAAATAATGGAGAAAGTGAATTTATATAAATTTATATAAATTATGATTAATGCAAAATGTGAGATAATAACGAGCAAAACTATTTAACAGAACAAAACAAAACAAAATCTTTGTTTTCAATTAGTTTTTTTACTTTCTACATAACCTAGACACGTTGATGTTTGCAGATTGCAGCATATAATTATCACCTGCGTTATCTGCATGGTTTTTATCAAAAATTTGATTCTATCGATTTTACCGAACGTATGATCTTTGCAATCTGCTATACCGAACTTTCGACATTTGTCATCTGCTATGCAGTTGACATTACCGAACGTATGGGTAGTAAATATTAAACAGCAAATAAAAAACGTAGCAGATCTCGAATTTTCCGAAGTAGAGTAGTAGATTTGATTTTAAACACAAAATAGTAGTAAATCTACTACAATTGTAGTAAAGTGGTAACGCTGGCACCATGTACTCATATTTTCATTTATGAGAAAAATACATTTTTTCTTTAAGAGATGAAGAGAAAGAGAAAGGCAAATGGGGTTTCATTCCATCATCTACTCTAAATACCATGATTCCATATTGAAAATAAATTGTAATTTCGAGTAAATATAGTTATAGTTATTCATTTGAATATACATTATGTCCTTGTACAATCTTTGATAAAACAGAATATGTAGGTTTAGATTTCCGAATAATTTGAATTTAAATAGGACGCGATGTATTAAAACAGTTTTCTTTGTTTGTTTGTTTTTTTTTTTTTAGTATTGAAAATAAGAATTTTTATTTTTTTTTTTGAACAATTTTACTTAGAAATATGTAGTCGATTTCAAAATGCATGTACTGAATATTAGATGTATTGCCATACCACCCGTATATTACAAATTCTGATCTGCTTGTTCTGAACTACATGCATACTTTTGTTTTCACCTTTATTTGCATTCCATTTTATAATTTATTGCGATAGTTATCAATTTTTTTAATAAACGAGTAGAATAAATAAGTTACAATTTATATTTAATATTCAAACGTTCTCATATACGAGTACATAATTATGTATATCCACATATAAATTATTCTATTATATAATATCAATATAAAGTTTTTCTTATGACCACTAACAAATTTATGTGCAACTACACTACACTTCATTCAAGACACTATTTTTCAGAAAATTTTCTTAAAAGTATTATGCATTATGTACGTTATATTCGTCAACAATAAGTATCCATTATTTTTTCTTCTCTTGTTGAAACTATGTGATACCACGTTATACTAGAAAAAGATTCAAATTTTATTAAAGGGTATTAAAGTTTTGCCTCTCCTAGTTTGCTGACAGTTTTGCCATCTTTAAGATATCATCCAGAACTATATTAAACCTCCAAACTTATGTTTGATTGTAAGTAAATATGAGGACATTTCTTTTTTTAGTTTGATATTTAGGAGAACATATGGGCGCTATGTGTACTCGGTCGCCATAACTTTCGTTTACGCCAATAGAGGACCCATCACGTAAACGTGGAGATTGATTCTTACTACGGAGAAGCTATTATTGTGCCATTTGTAGATTATAGCCCCTGGACTAGAGTCCATAAAAGAATCAATAATTTTGGAGTAATACTCGCAGTTGAAACTGGATTTATAATAAAGATAAAATTATAGGACCAAAAAAAAAGGAAACCGAGGTAAATGGTGTCAAATTATTGAGGAACCTATATGTATAATATATGATTCACAAAGCTATGAAAGAAAAATAAAGAAGAAGAGGAAGAAGTAGTTGAAACTAATAAACATAATTTTTGTAATAGGGTAACAGGTGTGACGAATATTCAAATAAAAATTTATAAAATTTTCTTGTATAATACTGATTATTTATGATGATATTATATGCGTATATATATGTGTATACAGGTGACCATACTAATAAATAATAGATATACATGCACGCACACATATACCTACATAATAATTGCATAGAAACTATAAGAAACTATTATGTAGAATTGGTAGAATGTATAGATAGAAAATATAAATAATTTATTTATTCAGTTATGAAAGGATGTAAGCATTTTTAGTCCTGCGATGATGATAACATTTAGGCATTTAGGTATTTCCGTTTCATTTTTTTTTTTTTTCAACTTTACATTTTTTTTTTTTCTTATAGTTTTATATCTTATAAAAAAATTATGAAAATAGTTATAATGTCATGTTATGCATACATATACCGATACCCACATCTACAGGCTACAGTCACATTTAAATTCAACTCATCAACTCAACTGTTTACGACATTGTACAAAACACATATAGGCGCAAATTTACTCGTGTATGATAAAAAACTGCTGGATGGCTGGCTGGGACTACAAATTGGATAATATAATATTGACTATAAATATAAATTTATAATGCATTCATGTATACGACACGAATATAAATATATAAACATAAATTGAAATTTTCGAAAATTTATTGAAAATAAACAAAAATCTACCCAATACGTTTACATAGTGGGAGAAAAATATCGTCAATATTACGAGTGTATAGCAAATTATTACATGACATGATGAGAAAATTATTTTTAGAAATAAAAATAAAAATTTAGAGTGTCATGTTGTGAGGTAGTCGTCATAGAGTTTATTGCATGTTCATCTTTAATATTTTTTTTTTTTGTTATTATCTTTATTATTACATTATGTTTCTATTAATATACGTAAGTATATGCATATCAGTATATCTGTAAGTTATGTTAAATAGAAAATTAAGTATTTGTTTTATTTCTTAACGCATAGAGCAACGTTTGTTCTTTCTATCATTAAGATGTTTATGCACGTGCTATTAATTTTTATAATTTTCTACATGGATGTATGTACGAGTATATTACCACATATTACCTTATATAATTATGTTATGTTTATATCCACCACAAATAGAAAATTACTACAGTAATAATTCTGAATATAAAATTTAAGGGAATGTACAAAAAAATGAAAAATTTAAATTCTGACTTAGATGACTGGTTTTTAAAGATTCATCAAGTCAAGTCACAAAGATTAAGATGGACTGATCACATACATAGAAAGACAACAGATGGCTCAAATCAATAACCTTCAATGCAATGTCGGTGAACAGATAAAAAGGATACTCGAAGAAATGATGGTTATAAAAAAAGTAAGATGAGACGCTTATTGGGAGTAACAGCTTGAAAAGAAGCGGCATAAAATAGAGAAGATACGGCTACAGGTCAATTATAAAGGAAGCGAGGATTCACAGAGGACCATAAGCTAAGGATGAGGGTAATAATAATGATGATGTACTCATAAAATTTTATAATACTGATTGAATTATAAAATGCATCGATTATACATAATTCGCTGCACTAAATTCTAAAACTGAATTACATACCGTGAGTACTGCGATTAACAATTGGGAAATACTTTCCACATAACTACTGCCTATACTTAATGACTTAATTAATCTGGACAGATTTGAAATATTTGAAAGTAATAGCATTGAATAATCATATAATTAGCTGCTATTTTTATTCTATGTTGTATAAAAGCCGCAAAGAAATACACAAATAATACTGGGAAGTTAGAGATAAAATAATGATAGAGGTCAACATTATCATATGACAACAAATGCAACCCATTGGAAACCAAAATAAAAATAGCCTAATAAATTATTGCATCAACTTTCAAGAATAAATTCTAATTAACGATATTCTGTGAATGTTTTTCCCACTTAGAAAGTACACACAGATTCGGATTAACTTTTGGGTACATGACAATACCGTAGCAATTTTCGTTCGAGCATTTTAAGATTATATTTCGAATGTATGTAACTGTTGTTATGTGGTTCATCTTTATCAGACCGAACGTATACATTTTAGAATTCAAATTTCCATGGTCTTAATAATTTGTTTAAATTCTAATCAACTAAATTATTTTTTAATTATAATTTTAATTGAAATTCAAAATCAGTATCTTTTATGAATATGATATTTTTTCATTAATTTTAACTTATATAAGGGGATACATTTTCTTTTTTTGAAAAATTTTATTGCTTTTTCTTTGTAATCAACGAATGGTTTATGGATCGTTAACTGGAATGGAAATCGAAATGTACATATGTATATGCACCGCATGTAATAATATCACGATGATAATGTGTATTTTGTAATAGATTTGTATAATGTATATCACCATACCCGGCTCTTTTATAATTTTAATTGGTTCACTAAAACTTGCTAAAACCGAGCGTCAATTTCGGAAGCGCCAACAAGGATAGAAATTTCCAAAAAGATAGATTTTCCCACTTAGAAAGTACACACTTAGAAAATACTTCTGGGTACATGACAATACCGTAGCAATTTTCGTTCGAGCATTTTAAGATGAAAGTCACATTTTCATGTGTAAACAATATACAGTATGTTCATTGAACTCCTTGAGCATTTGTGATGTAGAAAGAGAAGTAGAAAGAAGAGTAGAGAGATGCGTAAATAATAATTACTCTTATTAAGTGTATATTAGGTACTGCACTGTATTATGGGCGAGTACAGATAAGAATTTTGGATTGAAACAAGATCCATGCATATAAGAAAAACGGATAAATATTTTGACCTATATTTTCTTGTGTAAACATAAGCATGTTCATTGAAATTGAACTCTTGAGTATTTGAGAAGTAGAAAGCGAAAAGTTTAAAAGTGCACCGGGCGCCCAAGAGGCTAAAATCGGCGCTGTATATCATCAGGTTGAAGAACAAATTAAACGAAAATAAAAGAATTGATTTCATAATCAATAAGGGTCATACAATATATGTATGTATGTGCGTACGTCATCGTATATTCGTGTTATATATGCATACGATCTTAATTGCATTTTTTAAAGATTTTTTTTTTCTTAATAATTTTACTCTTGGATTGGAATGGAATTTTGTTTACCAACTTCTTGGGTCAATCACACTACAAAAATATTTACGTACATACACACTCATAATAAATAGCCACATACATTATATTATGTGACTATAATATGTGTGTTTATATACTATACTATAATATACATATATGTACATTATATGATTATATATGGAATAGATTAGATTTGGTATATGTATGTACTGTATATTTTGTACACCATAAATATGTATATGCATACATATAATAATATAATACATAATACATAAATGCATAGTTACTTTTGGAATGAATATTTTATTTTTGAAAAAAAAAAATGTCAACAAAACTGAAAATCAAAAAACTGAAAAATGAAACTGGTTTTTTCATTTTAAAATTTTCATATTTGTGTACAAACGTATGTGTATGTTTTTTTGTTTATGTACGTACACACATGTGTACATTAATTGATTAAAATTTATTATAAATTAAATTGATATTTTTATACTCAAGTGCAAGGTGAAAAACTATACACATTCATCTTTTTTTTGCTTATATAATATTTCATTATTTTCTTATTGTTTAAATTTATTTGTTATTGATTTTATAATTCCATGAACATTTTTTTTATTTCGCCTTCTTCTTTTGTTGTCATTTCAATATAATATTAATTTATGTTTAGTGACACAATGCATACAACAGTGTATACGTATAAAATAAAAATAATTGAAAAAACAAAAAAATATTGCAATTAATAGTGTGGTTTGTTTTGATACCACCGCAATTGCAAATTATTTCAATTTATACAGAATAGGGAAATAAAATTTCTTTTAAATAAATTTTAATTTAAATAAAAAAACACAAAAATATCAAGGTTCAATTCAAAACAATTACATATTATTTCTGTGATATGTGATATGCAGTGGTTATACACATTATGTATACATATTTAAATTCATGTCTCGAAAATTGTCTTTTCAGCAGACTCTAAAAAAAAATTTAATAAAAAAGTTCTTCTTAGTATGTATAGGTGGTTTTAGTTTTTCGATTTTTTCTCTCTTCATACTATATCGCCTCTATCGTTTTAACAAAATTATATCTACAAACAGATAGTGAGAGAGTGATGAAAAAATTATTTGAATTGAAAATCTTTTTGATATGTGCTCTGTTTCAACAAACCTATACCCGTACCCAAGCTATACATCGCGGTTCTGATTTTAATTTGAATACAACAGAATGGAAATAATATGTATTAGTAGTTCACGTGTAAATAATGGATTTACGATTATCATGATGATGATGATGATTCTAAATGCCACACCTAAAACTAAACGCTAAACTTAACATTACATTTTATTTTATATACAAAACACGGATAGGACAGGTATATCATTTATTTGAAAGCTCATAATGATGAACCAAAAAAAAAAAAAGAAAAACATTAAAACTGGAAAAAAGACAACCAAAATATACTACTTATGCATGCAAGAAGAAAACCTTTTTAGTTCATATTCGTCATAATCGCATGTACATTTTTATGTAACATACAACTACAAACATTTGTATATTTTTTTATCATTTATAATAATTTTTGTTGAATGGAATAAATTAGAAATCATATATAGAATAGAACATAGGTAAGATACATACATATGTATGGTCTGTGTATGTATATGTACAGAAAAAAAAAACTAAAATGTATACTTTATTTTAATTGAAAAAGATTTTTAATTCTTCTTTTTTTTTTTTTTTACAATAGCATGACTATCGTTGGATGATACTATCCCATCTCATTATTATAACTTACATGTACATATGTACTTGTACTCCGTACTCGTATTTGTACATAAGTGGTATGAAAACGATAAAAAAAATAAAAATAAAAATTCATTCACTATGTATTACATTACACTATACCTTTTTGAGTAGAATGCATTATTGTATATATTTGACATAGTAATCGTATATAGAATTCATTGATTCATTGAGCACACTTAAACTGTGCAAATAATAATCATGTAAAATATCATATATGGTATACTACTGGTATAATTGTCTCAGCCTGGCTGGCCTGTATTATTATAATTATTATATATGTACATCCCATATTATAATAGTACATTACACACGTTTTTGGAATTAAAATGAATAAATCATGCAATTCAAAGCTTACATTTATACGATGTAAGTACATAAATGTACATACAGAGATAATATGATCATCATACATTATATTCATGTAACACTTTATGTTATACGTATGTACGAGTACATGCACATAATGTATAATAAAAGTGACAGAAATATTTTTAATTTACAAATTCCTTTTGTGTAATCGCATTATAAATACATTATATAATAAAAATAATTTATCTGTTACGTAACTATACTACTTATTAAGTATTTGTAATGTGTACATACATATAAGATACTCCTATTTGTATTTAAAAAAAATTTTTTTTTTCTTTCATTAAAATGTGTATATGAGTACTAGAGAAGCTATTATAGAAGTAAAGAAAAATAGTATAAGACAGATGTGCTAACTATAACAACTGACCGATAATTCATTATTTTCAATTTAATTTAACATAACATGCCAATCTACAATCTACTTAAATATACATATATGTATATTTTTACAAGTACGAGTATTTAGATGTACGTATACATATATGACGATGGGGTTGAGAATTGGGGAGTTAAATGTTTGTTTTCAATAAAATGAATTTAAAAATTTATAAATATGTATACATACATACATTATATGTAATGTACTTGTGTATGATGTACAATGTATGACTATATAAATTAATCTTTTTTTAAAATAAGAAGTTTGTATAGTAATAATAATAATTACGAAGAAAAAGTCTTCTATTTGTTTCTTTGTCTTATATGATCTTATACATTTATCTTATGTATCTTATGTAACGTAATTTAAAAACAACACTCATGATTTTATATTACTTATAAGTATAGTATATAAATTGTTATGATATTTATTAAACAAATTATTTTTACATACTTCATAGTGGTGGAAATACGGTTAGACTCACTATAAAATTAAGTATAGGATAGGTATACATATTTACTCATCTATTTTTATGAAAAAAATTTTTTCAAGTAAAAACTGTACTGAATTCTTATAGCAATTTGAAGCAAATTTCAATTTGGTTCATTCAGTGGTTAATTTAACTAAGTTTTCATGTACATATTTTGTTGAATTTTTTAAAAGTGCAAATTTTTGTCAGTCTCATTTCTACTGTTGAAGATGATTACTTTTTAAAAAAAATATTATTTTGTAAAGTCGCTTCTACATTCAATGCAGTGACTTCAACTTCAACTTTGATTTAATGGATATGTTTATGTATTAGAACTTCTACTCGAAAGTCAAAGTCCAAGTTGAAGTCATTACATTGAATGTAGAAGCGACATAATGAAAAAAATTTTAACCTGACAGTTTTTAATATACTGAGGCTATACATACGTACGCCAGTTTATGTGTAGTGTACATATTTTTAAATTTAATTTTAATCAACAGCAGTATTATGATATTGGAGATTTTTTTTTTTAATTTTTATTTAATAAAAATGAAAATAGTAATAGTAGTAGTAGTAGTAGTAGTAATAGTACGTCTTTGAAAAGATACATTACATATTACATTCATGATCATTATAATACATGACACATATATGCGTAGTAGCAATAATAATTAATACACCAATTGATCAAAATAATTTTAAAACAAATAAAAAATAAACTAAAAGACTAGTGATTACACCCGCTTTTGCATATTATGTAAATATGTAAGTACGTTCATAAATCATGTAAATCATGTGTTCATATATGTACATGCTTACATTGTATATTGTACAAGTCTAAAAATATTATATAGGTGAGGCATGCATTAAATATAAATTCTACAAGATTTAATTTTTTTTTTTGTTTTGAGTTATTAATTCAGTTTTTGAAATTAACGATATATAATCTATATAATTGAACAATAATCCGGAAGAGCTAATATAATCAGATGATCTATGTAACGTACAATGTTTTTTTTTAGATGATCTATATCTGCAGTCCGTATTATAGATTCGATACATATGTTCGTATGTATATTGAACAGTAATTTTATGTATAAATATTCGGTTTTCTGGTTTTCTTTTATATATTGCGACATTACAATGATCCATATATTTTTCTGATTTTTATGTAAATATGCATACATCTACTCACAATATATGTGCGTATATTTATGTAATTTACAAAATATATTTATAAAGTACTGATGTTATATTAAATATAAATATGTATATATTCGCATAATATGTTGCTGTTATAAATTACAAACGTCCATACACATACGTAATCGTATTCGTATATTTATGAACAAACAATTATATATTCAAGGACAAATATTTGTTCTCAAGTATTTTTCTATTTTTTTCATTTTTATATTTTTGATTTTTCTGAAAAAAGAATAAAAAAATAAATATGTATGTAGAAATAAAAAGAAAAATTCTAAGTTTACTTAATTTTTCATAATTTTATTTGTATATTTTTTCACATTGCATCATTTTCATAATTCAAAACATCCGATTTAAGATTTTTATTCGTATATTAAATATTTATGTAATATGTAATATTCATACGTGTATGTACGAGTACATACATACGATACGAGTATGATGTGTTTATAGAATTATTGTAATAATATAAATCATAAAGAGATGAAATAAATTAAAATTTACCAAATATATTTGTATTACATTATATCGTTAATATTTTTAATCGATTAACACGAATTATTATTTTTTCATTCTCGTAAAATAATAAAAATTTTATTTACAAATTTTGATCAGAAAATTTAAATAATGTATGTACATATATGTAACAGTTTAAATTTAAAAAATTTTTTTTTGGATAGACGTTATTCGTTGATCTCTAAATCATTTAATGTTAAAAGAGAGAACTTTTTGTAAATAAAAAAACAAAATTCGATCACAAGAATTATTCACATGGTATTTGTTTGTATGGCTATTTACAGTGGTTAGATTTCCCGATTAAGAGATCTAGGCATCAATTAAAATTTCAAAATGAAAATTCAAAAATGAATACACATGATATGGTGTAAGACTAGGATACTAATCGTACTATCGTAGCGTATATCGTACGCCCGTACGGTAATGTAACAGTCAGACTGTGTATAGAGTAGAGTAGAGAAACGAGTATAAAATGTTGTTGGTTGATTTTCTGTATTTTGTTTTGTACAATATTCGCAATCTAATGTGAAGGAAAAAATCAACTTTTTCTTAGCTACACATAATATGTGAAATACTACTCGCTGCTACAAAGAATGTATAATGGGGAGGAGTAAGTATAAAATGTTGTTACTTGTTAGTTGATTTTCCGTGTTTTGCTATGCACAATATTCGTATTCTAATGAAGGAGAAAATCAACTTCTTCTTACGATTACTTATACATGATAAGTGAAATACTACTCGTACTAGTGTAGCGTGCGTATACTACAGATACCGTACTAAATCAATAACCTCCACTGATACACAGAGAATGTGTAAAGGGGAGGAGCAAGTACAAAATGTTTTTAGTTGAATTTTCCGTGTTTTATTTTGTACACTATTCGTATTCTAATATGAAAGAGAAAATCAAAATTTTCTCAACAACGAAAATACGATACGATGAGTACGCATGACGTGTAGAATACTACTCGTACTATCCGTAGAATATGTACACTACACTACAGGTACTCTACATTACATTAAATTCTTTAAAATCAAATTTTCCATCACAAATAATCAAATATGTATGTAACTGAAGATTAATTTCAATTTACATACATTATTATTATGGCATACTCGTGTAAGTATATATGTATATTCAATGATATTTTTAAAAAATTTATATGTAACAGAAATCATATATTCATTATTAATTTACACAATTACACATTTAACTTAACTTTAATTGGCATTTTTCCAAAATTATTTTTTATATCCCCTACATGTACACATACATACATACACTCATGTGTTAATGAAAATATAAATTCATATTACATACGTGCAAGTATTCATATTATGTATAAATATGTAAATTTTTATTTAAAAAAAAATTTAAATTGAAAAATTAAAATAAATTCTAGTGTGTAGATGAATCACATTTATCATGGCTATTTGACACATTTGTAAACAAACAAACATATTTTATGGACTAGAAATTAATGTACATTTAATTTGTATGAAATTATTTTTATTGATCTCATCGAAATATCGAAAATTTTTGATGTAACCACAAATTTCCATATACAGTAACTCTTACAAACATTTGGATATCAAATTATTTTCCATTGTGAAATGGAAATTTAACTACAAATTTTGAATTCTGAACATAATATTTTCATCTACATTTATGTAGGTCTTGATTTACTGTCATATACTTTTTTGTTAGTTCGCAACAAGACTCCAATTTCCCATCAGGTCATTAGGGAGATCATCCAGCTTTCTCTTACTTATTGGAACATACCATAGCACTATATAGCTTCATCACACAATCTTTCATAACATTTCCAATCAATTTAATCCTATTTATTCTAATGCGAGGTACACAATAATAATGTTTATCTTTTTGTAGAGCTCAATACAATTTTTCATTGCACCTCCTTATGTTAGTCACTGTAATCGTAATGCTGCTAACATCCTGTGTAAATACATATTTATTATTTTGTAGTATCGAATCAATAAAAATAAATTCATCTAAATATATTTATATTATAAAAATAAAATATTATAAATTGAAAAAATAGAAAAAGATTTTTTTGTTTGATTGAAATTGAAATACAATTTCCTCCTTCATTTTATCGTTCGTAACATTATACATTGTATAGACGTTAGACGATTGTGTATACGATACTGATTTTTGTTTTCATTGAACTCTACCTACTCTATATAAATATACACTTTTCCAGACATCATATTTTTCATGTAAATTAATAATCAAAGATATATAATCGTATGTATGTGTCTGTACTGTATGTAGGATATACATAAATGTGTGTGTAGATACTTATTTACAATTTAAAATGTGATCGTTTTTAGTACTTTTATTTATAAATTTCCAATAAATAAAAAACTACTCATCAATTATTTTTGTTCATTATGGCTTTCAATAACTAAATGATAAGAAAAAAAGAGAGAAAAAAGCAAATTGATAATAAGACTTATTACTTGAATATTCCTTATCAGAATACTCGATGATGATTCTTTTGCGATGATATGTAAGTACTCGTGTATTTCTTTGTAAATGATTTGTCTAGATTAAATTGTATATTTTATAAAATGCAAATTTTTTTTTGCCTTGAAATTTTAATGACGCTCTTCTTTATGAATGCCATTGACTTTTAAAATCAATAATAATAATTTCAATTTTTAGACACACATATGTTTGTGTACGTACTCGTAACTTAAATTTAAAAAAGAAAGAAAAAAATAAAAATAACGTACATAAATATTCTTATACATTTCACATATCATATATTGAAAGGAAAATAAATACAGAAATGATTTTTTATAAATTTATAAATAAAATGAAAAATTTTTTCTTTGAAAATTATCAACAAACACATTATTATGATTATAATTCTATTCAATTTTTAATTGCAACAGACTAAATTAGTTTAAGTGGGATTAAATGTAGACAACGTAATATAATTTTTAATGGTAATAAATTGTATTGAGTAGGTATTGAATGTAATTTATTTATTTTATATTTTAAATTAAATTTAATATACTACAGTACAAGATACAATCGATATTTTACATATTCCACTATACTACAGTTACAGTTACAGTAATTTTTGTAATTTATACACGATTTCGAAACATTATCATAATTTTTAAATTTTTCTTTCGCAGTTAAAAACCGAAAATGTATTCGTTATTATCATTTATATTTTGTATATTGTTAATTTTAAATCATAACAATAACGTTAATGGACAAGAACAACAAAATGATGATTGCTGCGAGGAATATTGTTACACTGCAGACAGAGATAAACCGCAATCTTATCATTATTCTACAAAAACTGTATACAAAAAAGTCGGAAATTTTATACCAGATCTAGCATCAATTCTACCAAACGGTATATACAAATTTTTGCTCTATCCAAACAATCGAATTATTTTAGTTACAATTTCATTTTTTCTTTTTAAAATTATTTTTCCAATTTTTTTTTTTTTTTTGTTTTTAGACTGTCAAGATACAAAAGTATGGATTTTAAGTCGTCATGGAACAAGATTACCGGATACAAAATTCATAAATTCAATGGGTGAATTATCAGGGGTAAAAAAAAAAAATTTTTTTAATTTTGACCTTTTCCTTCTTTTGAATAATTTATTAATTTCATTTTTTTTTTTCAATTATTCAATTTTTGCTTGTACAGATAAGAAACGAAACAGAAAGAAATTATAATCAAGGAAACATCAGATACAAAGGTAGATTATGTACGCCAGATTTAATTTATATCAAATCATGGAGAATCAATTCAAGTTTAACTGTGAATAAGGCGAATGAATTAACATCACAAGTGAGTGAAACAAAAAAAAAATTGTGTTTCAATTATCATAAATGTTCTATTTCTGATGTTCTAATTTTATAGGGTTTTGACGAGCTGAAACTTTTAGCCAAAAATTATCAAAGAATTTTTCATAATGTTCTTAGTGATCAATATGATTCGAAAAATTTCAGGGTATGTACAAGTATGTCCTTTTAAGAAATAAATTCATTTCTAATCATTTAAATTTTGTATAAACAAAAAAATCCATAATCATAATGTACTACTTACAGTTTCATTCAACAAATACAAACCGAACAAAGGATAGTTTGATGGCGTTTGCAACAGGACTGTTCGGTCCAAATATTGCAAATGATAGATCATTTAGAAATTTCATTTTGAACGATTCATTTTTACGGCCACAAGAAGCATGTCCCGCTTATAAGGAACAAAATCAAGCTGACAAAGATGATCCAGAATCAGAAATACGTAAATTTGAAGCATCAGATTTATATTACAAAACTGTGTCTCATATTAGCAAAAGACTTGGGTAATTATTGACATTAATTCAATCCTTATTTTAATGAAAAAAAAAAAAAAATAATAATAATAATCATCGATTGACGATATTTTTTATATACACATCGTAGTTTCTCACAAGTTTTACCAAACGATAAAATCGAATTAATATGGGATATGTGTCGGTATGAAGAAGCTTGGCATTCAAGTCGTTCGAATACATGGTGTGCGGTAAGTGAATAAATAATTCAATTAAAGGCAATTTTCAATTAAAAATAAAATAAATTATTAGCTGAAAAAGTGATATTTTTAATAATAATTTGTACATATGTCTGTATTTTGAATTTATTTGTTTGTTAAGGCATTCACAT
Source organism: Villa cingulata (assembly GCA_951394055.1). Lineage (NCBI taxonomy): Eukaryota > Metazoa > Arthropoda > Insecta > Diptera > Bombyliidae > Villa > Villa cingulata. Next base: position 3,504,236 of record OX596021.1, on the reverse strand, counting down.
TATCGCAAAATGATGTTCTTGAATATCAACAAGATCTAAAATATTATTATAAATCTGGTTATGGTCATGAATCAAATACAAAAATGGCATGTTATGCAATTCAAGATATGCTCAAACATTTAAGCAGTGACGATCAACCGCAGTCTATAACACATTTTTCACATTCAGCATTAATTCAGCTATTTCTAATTGCATTGGGTATTATAATATTCCTCAACATTTTTCTTCTTTCGTTTTTTTTTTTCAAACTATTATTCATAATTTCGAATTTAATTTTTTAAAAATTTGAAAAATTTTGATTTTCTAGGAGCATTCAAAGATAATGAACCATTAAAGGCAGATAACATGGATAAAATGCGAAATAGAGAATGGCAAACGAGTTCAATATCACCATTTGCCGCTAATATTGTTGCCGCTAAATACAAGTAAATAATGACGATAATTCTAAATAATCTTTATATTCACCCTATTTTTTTTTTCTTTTTTAATTTGCAGATGCTCAACAAGTTTTCCAAATGAACCGCAAATATTATTTTTAATTAATGGTAAACCGCTTGAAATCAGTGGATGTAAAAATGGATTATGTGATTTATCGTATCTCCAAACTAAATATGAACATTTCATAAATGCTAACTGCCAAGAATATTATTGTAGTAGTTCAGGACGAACAAATTCAAAATTTGCATTTATAATTTCAATATCCTTTTTAGTTATATATAAACTGATCTATTCAATTATTTAACAATAATAATAATAATAATAATAATAATTAATTTTTTGATTATTATTATTTTTTATTTATAATTTTTATTTTTATTTTTTATTTTTAATTAATTTTTTGTTTTGTTAAAAACTTGCTAATAAAAATAAATACAGATCTGCTGATAAAAAGTACAAATCTTATGAATTTTTTTGTATTTTATTTATTTATATTTTATTACCTTACGTTCTCGTTTCAACATTCTGGTAATTTTATAGAAGATTATTACACAAATTTTCATCTTAATTCTAGTCCATCACATATGATTGACTACTGCTGTAAACATAACTACTGGTTTGGTTTAGACTTCTTTTTATCATGATCACTGTCACGAATTACGAACATTTTGTTTCTTTAAGTTATTTCAAAGTGAAGTCGTGTAAATAGATCATCGTGTACGCGTAGAAATATGATCACAATTTCATGATTGAAATGTTTAATGAGAAACGTTTGATATATTTTTGATCAGAATAATAAAAAAAAACGTTAGTAATAATAATAGGTTTAACATTGAAATTCGATTTTAATATTGCGTTTACTATAATGACATATGTAATACTAAAATTATATATATATAAACACTACGAATTATAAACAAAAATTATGTAATTTCATTGTTACCCTATTAGAAATTATTACATATACATATCAAATATTTTACAAAGTCATAAGTCATAACAAATACGAATATAAATACATCCACATAAAGATATACATATTTAATTTTGTATTATGGTTTGTACACTTACAATAGATGATGATTTATTAATTTGTATTTGAAATGATGATTCATCCTCTAATAAGCAACGTTTACCAACAAAATTATTATTAAATTCCCATTGATCATCATCATCTTCTGGACCATTTATTATATTATTATTAGTTTTTTGATAATTTTTAAATTCATATATTTTATGATATGATGATGATGTTAATTGATTATTATGATCAACACTACTTAAATATGTTTTAATACGATAATCTGGTTTCTCTGGACATGATATTTGCTCATATAAATTTCTTAATTGTATAAAATGTTGTCCAATTGCAAATCTTTGTGCACTTGTCGTATCTATTACTAATGCATTCCAATTAATTATAATCGTCATATGTTTATCAATTAACGATAATATATTATTAAATTCTTCAGTGTTAACTGGTACACCAAATGTATTCAAATATTTTGTTTCATTTTTCATTAAAAAACTGTAAATTTTCATAATTGATGGTATTTCATAATTTTGATTCTGTTGTTGTTGTGATTGTTGAGTAAATAATTTTGCTGTTGAATGTGAATTTATATTTACCGATGATAAACGATTTTCAATAAATTTCATCATATTCTTGTTATCATAATCAGTATTATCAGAATTATTTGATTCAAATAATTCACATCGGAAACTTGATGATTTTGATGATTTTAAACATTTTTCTGTTTTAAAAATTTCAAATAATTTTTTATAATTATTTTCTTCTTCTTTTATTTGCATTAAAAATTTCTTTTTTTAAAAAAAAAAATAAAGTATTTACCATTTAATATTCCTTGACTGATTTCCATTTGATTTATATCTGTAAATGGAAGCAAAAGTAAAATTACACAAAAAATTATTAACGATATTTTTTTTTCGGATTTTATAGACAGATTTACATACATATGACTTTATCAGGTTTCAATTTGTACGATGAACAATACAAATCAATCGAATTCAAATATACTTCTGTCATGAATGGATGATGTGTCTGATTCACATTTTTCAATTCAAAATCTAATGCAAGATCATTCTTTATTAAATTACTTATCACACAACAAGCTTCAACTTGAACTGATTCATGAACATTTAATTCCCATTCGTGCCGTATAAGACGGTACCTAATGTTAAGAAGATATATATTTTAAAAAAAATATATTATATAGGTACTCAAAACTATATTCACGTTCTTATTATCCTACCGTATTTTTTGATAATCTGATGGCATTGCATAATAAATTAAAAGTCTTAACTTAAATTTATCTTTTTTAAATGGTGCTTGTATCCACATCGGTATCGTTTTAGTCTCATTCGAATTCAACGATGCATTATTGGAATTTTTTAATATTTTGAAGACATGCTGTTTTCTTGTTTCCTTATCTTTACTCAAATTTTCATTTGTAAAATCTTTGAATTCTTTTAAAACTGATAATGGTAGTTCAGCATCATCATCGACAAGTGTTACCCATCGTGGATTTTCAAATGCAATATAAATATCAGAAATACTAGACATACCAGAATTATTTAAGCAAATTGTAACTGGAATTATTTCTCCAGTAATAACATCGTACGGAATTTTAGAGAAGCTAACTTGTAATGTTGGTGCTGGTGGTAAAATTTTTATATTTAATCTATTATCAAATTGAATTATATTACGATCATTTGATACGATCGGTTTTCCTGTTGATTTTATTTGTTGTGGCTCAAAATAAATGTATCCCTGTAAACTTCCTGGTTCTGTTGTAGCTGATATTTTACCAACGATTCCAATTATTTTCAATTGTCCAATTAATTTTGGTGTCAGTTTAAAACATATCATTTTCTCTTCGTGTTCATTTAATATGATCTCATCAATTTGTGTTGATGTAACTGCTGACATAATTACATTTTTATCTAAAAATTATCACAATTAGATTCATTAGAAATATTTAAAAAATTTTATTAGAAAAAAACATTAAATAATTACTTTCTTCATTTATATCTCTTTCATACAAGATCTTATTCGAAATAATTTCTCCATTTTCTTGAATGAATTCCCATAAAAGATTTATATCGGAAAATTTTATTGATGGTTTTATTGCGTTTATAATTTCAACACTCAATTCAATCGGTTCTAAAAAGAAAATATCAAAATTATTTTTTAAGAATATTCAAATTCAATAACATTTTTTTTTTTTTGCATCATTTACCTCCATGAATACCTAATGGATTTTCTATAGTAAGATTCTCGGATGTGAATAAATTCTGTGTTGGTTTAAATACGATCGGTTTGGATGAAACTGTTTGAATAATCATTTCTTCTAGTTTCTGCCATTTATGTTCATCTTTTAGGTTTGTCTACAAAGTTATTCAATTATTATTTTGATTTTTTCAAATAAACTTTTGAAATATTATGTAAACCTGAATATTAATATCAGTTGCTGATACATATTGAGGATTCATAACTGGTGGATGTGAGATCACTAATACCCGTATGGATGACTGAATTACTTTTGGCAATGCTATTTCCAGCAATCCAACGTCTGGACTTCGACTTAAAAGTTCCTAAAGACAAGAAATGTTTTAAAAATAAACAAAAAAAATTTTGATTTTATCTTCATAAAACATTCACTTTTTGTGTTGCTATATATTCCTTTAGGAAAGCCGCTTGCTGTGTAACATTCTGCAAACTCCTTGCACGTAATAGATGTGCCAATGATTTGCTGGCAACATTCAATTTTTTTAGGGTAACTGCTTGCTTTCCAATTGTATATTGAATGTGATCTTCTGCAAGACTCCATCCTCTGTCTTCAAATACTTGGTAAGCCTGTTTATAACAACGAAATGCATGTTTTCTTTGACCAGCTCTTGAATATCGATTTCCAGACAAGACTATATGGAATGCGTATTTTCTATACATTGGTGGTTGAGATGCTAGAAAGCAATATGATGCTTGTTCTAATAAAAGAGCTGAACGTAAATCAGAATCTTCACTGGTCATTCGAATCAACTGTTTGGCTGCTTCACCATAAAGACGTGCTTGTTTCAAATATTCAACGCTCAACATTGTTGCACGAGTTGCAAATTGAGGCAATCTTTAAAAAGTACATAAAGAAAAACAATAAATATGAGATAAAATCAAGAAAATTTTTTTGGAAAATATCAATCAATCAAATTACTTGCAAACGGTCAGATAGCAAACAATTGCGTCTTCCATATAATCGTATGTTTTTCTATTTGATGTACCAAGCATAAAAGCTGAAAGTGCTGCCATTTCAAGAGCACCAGCATAATATTGCCAAGCAGAATCAGCATTAAAATCTCGTTTTGCTTGATGATATGACTATTAATGGAGAGCAATATCAAATACTTTGATTATATATCAAATCAACATTTGAAAGAAAAAAAAAATACCTGAAACGCTAAGCTATAGTTTCCAAACATGAAGTATAAATCACCTAATTTTCGAGTCTGTAATTCGGCAGATTCTGCTGTATAACTGAAAAATAAAATTTTACCTTTATGCACGAAGTGAAGCAAATTTTTAATTTTTAATTAAATCTTACATCACTGCATTTTGAGTACTATTAGCACCAGGTTTATTTGTTATAAACCAACGTTTTGTTGCACTTAATAATGACTTACTAACTCCTTTTTTTGTTGTGATCTAAAACGATTGTAAAACCATATAGTATTTTCGGCATATTTAAATGAAAAATATTTTTAAAGAACTTACTGCTTCATTTAAAATTCCAACGAGTTTTTCAACGTAAGGAATTAAAGCTCTTACAGTATAATCTTGTACGAAATGTCTTAGATTTTCCACATCTAATGCTGTTAACCAAACTCCGTGAGGAACATCAATATCGATTTCGGAAGCCCATACATTCGGATTAATTGTTTGAAAATTTAAACTTTCATTACTTGTTGAATACTTGGAGTGCTTTCGTAATTTAGAAGGAAAGAAATAGGTAATTTTAATTTTAAAAGAAAGAACAAAAAAAAACTAAAAATTACTATTGCTTCCGTTGCTTGTTCTTGGACTGGACTCAAAGGATGTGAAAAATTTTCATTGTCTGATGGAATTTCAACGTTTGTAACTTGCACTGTTGGCATTGCTGTTACAGCACTAATATCTTGTGGAGTTTTTGGTGTACTACTTTGATCAGCTGGAGTATCCTGAAAAATTTGAAAAATATTACATCAAACATCAAATTCATGGGGATGTTTATTTTCATCATATAATATTTACTTTTGGTTGCCTTTTGATGTATCGTATCCATGGGTCTGGACATTCTACAGGATTATCCGTTACAGAATTTATTTGAACTAGAAAGCATTTGTTTTCACCAAATGTCGATTTCAATAATTCATAGCTTTGTTGCGCTCTAAAACATTAAAAAAATTATTTTTTTAATTAAAAACATATAAATAATTATCTTATTACTGATGGTACTTTGTTATATCTCCTTGAGATCCATCATGTAATAGAACATAACTGTTGAGTGCATCATTTGAAAACCATTTTGGTAATTTCTGTGGTGGTACATTTTGTAACATTGAAATTTGTTTTGTTAATTGATTTGCAGTTTCAAGTATATTTGGATCAGAACTAGCCAAAACAATTAAACAGCTTAAAAAATGTCTTGTGAATTCATGATCTGATGGGAATTGTACAGTTAGAAATGTTTCTCTCCAACTTTCAAACCATGGTTCAGAAATGGGAATTTCTAAATTTAATGATCCTATTATATGAAAACTTATTAATTAATTTGTTTTACATTATTTGTATATATCTAAAATAAAATCTGTTCCATTTTATTACCAATATTAACTATTTTTGTTTTATTTTTATAGCCATTAGTTACAGATTCGTTAAGCATTTTTCTAGCCAAAACTGTTTGTGGTGGTCTCCATCCTATATCACAAATATTTAATCTCAGTCCTTTAATTGAAACACTTGTACCAGAAGTATCTCTAAAATGAGCTAAAATATTTCATTATTTCAAATTCTTGAATATCAAATAAATAGGAAAGTTTTATTGCCATTATTTTGTTTTTGTTTACCATCGTTTGTTAGTTTACTGAATGGTTGAAGCATTTCTACAAATGATAAATTATTTTTGTGACACATTTCATCCGCCAAAGGACTTGATAAAACACCAACTAATGGAGAAAATACATTTTGTATTATTTCCCGAGGACTAAAATTTTGACCAGTTAAATGTAACATTTTATTAATTTTGCTAAATTTTAATCGAACACAGAATTTTTTTAAGATTACGAGTACAGAAGGACGAGTATAATTTTTTACTTTTACAATTTGCAAATTGGCCAGGCAGAAATCAAATCAGAAAACACTGTATTCCAGCCAATTCCAATTCCAAATATCAAGTGTAGTGTATCTTGTATCAACTATCAAGTAAGCAATTAGAATCAGCTGATAAAATACTATCTGTTTATTTTATAAAAATTGAAAAAAATTCCAATTATATTAAGTCCCACACAGACGACTAATTTTTAGATCGTCGTTAAATTCACTAAAATTCATCCGGAACCATCTAAAACTTTTCAGAATTTCAATATAACTTTCATGTGGTTTTATCAAAATATTTTGTATAAATTGAAAATGAATTCAGTAATTTATTTTAGTGAAGAGCAACAATTTTTACATTACATATAAAGAAAGATAACAAACTGTAACATCAGACATGAGTTTAGACATTCAGTACTGACACTGAGATTGACATTGAGTGAGAACCATTACATAACTATAGCACAATACACAGAATAGATACAGTAATAATACAGTAGAACAGATAAATAATCACCCGGTGCCGGTATTTGTATCGTTTCGTCTCGTCAGTCAACTGTCAAGCCAATGATTTTTCGTTGTGTCTTGTGTCAAATGCAAATTTCCAAATTTTTCTATTGTATTTGTAGGTTGTGGTTGTAGCTTGTAGCTTGTAGGAACCTGATCCGAGAAGTAAATTAAATTTTGACAATTCTATTTATCTTTTTATATTTTTTTTTCAATTTTGGCTGCCATCCGCCGGTTCGAAAAATATTTTTAATATCAATTTCATCAAATAATATATGTAATCTACCATCACAAAATACAATGGAAAATCCAGAAAATAGAAGAAGAAAAGTAGAAGATTGGGTACGTTTTACTTTAAGACTTGGAGTTAATACATCATTGCATCCATTTGAATATTCAAAAGTCTTGATTCAGGTAATGTAAAGTTGCAAAGTTTAAAAGATTCTCGATTTAATGATGGAAAAAATGTAATTGTGAAAAAAATTTATTGCATTTCAATAGCTTGGATATGAACCTATTCCGCCAAAACTCGGTAGATCTTTATTGGGAAGACAAATAATGGTTCTTCCAAATATCTTCCAATATGGTAATTATATAGCATACACTATACATACATATTAAGTAAAATTGGTCTAAAACAAATAATTTATTGTAATTGTAGCGGGCTACATAAAGCGAGTTGATGGATTTTTTGGTTGCTACAGAGGATTAGCACCAAAATTAGTTGGTAGTATAGTTGCATCTGCTTTTAGTCAAAGACTTGCTGGTAAACTAGGATTACTTGAAGAATCAGAAGAATTGGAAACAAAAGAATTAACCGAAGAGGAAGAGTAAACACATTTTTTATTTTTAAAAAATTCTATAATACGAAGTGTGTACATATTCAAATTCATATAATTATGTATTTTTGTTTTCAGATATGAAAATTTTAAGAAGCAACTGAAAAAAAATCTTATCATTCAGTTTACTGGAATCGTCATTGCACATCCATTTCATGTAATATCCGTAAGAATGATGGCACAATTTATTGGAAGAGAAACAAATTATACGTAAATGCGAAATATTCCAGATTAGTAGAGCATAGTTCAATTAAATTTTTGTATGATTTAATTGATCTACGTAAAACTACACTTATTCATTTACAGTTATTTATACGATTATGATTATTTCGTTTACAGTTCAATATTTGGTTCAATTAATGAAATTTATAAGAATGAAGGAATCTTCGGTTTCTTTTCTGGTTTTATTCCAAGAGTAATATGTGATTTGGCTTGTTTCATTTTAACAAGTTCAACGGTTTATTTAGTTAATAAATATTACATCAAAGAAAAAGATTCAAGAGAATATTTTGGTAGTTTTACACAGGTAATTTAGTAATTCATTCAGTTTAAAAAAAATATGGAAAAATTTTACACGTACTTATTTCATTTTCAGTTCTTTTTTGCTAGCATTTTGTATCCTTTACAAGTTGTTACGACTTGCATGTGTGTCTCTGGATCACAGTAAGTCATTAATAAATTTTAAATTGACAAGAATTTTTCCCATTTAAATTTAAATATTTATTTATTAGACTTTCAGCTGCAAAACCACCAATTATGCCACATTACAATGATTGGATTGATTGTTGGTATGATCTAAAATTACGTGGTGAATTAAAACGTGGCAGTTCATTATTTTGGAGGTTTGAAATATTCATAATTTAATAATTTTGTTTTTTCTATGACGATAATAATTTATTATTCTTTTCATTTAATTATAGATCGATTCCTCTTGGTAAACCAATAGCAAAATATAATTATGCTCCGTTACCAAATTTATCAAAATATTCATAAATTAGAAATTTAACATTTATTTTTTCGTAGAAATTTGTTTTCACATTCAAATAATTGTGTGAATATTAAAAAAAAATGCATTTATCATCAATAAATAATTTGCGTTAATTCATTTTATTTATAATAGTTGTTTACAATTATACGATTACAATTATAATTAAAACAAATCAAAACTTTTATTTTTAACAATATTTGTTCATACCTACATAATAAAAAATTACAAAAATCTTAAAACATCTAAAATGGACAAGATGGACAAAATTAAATGGAAAATATAGGCAGGCAAAAATTTAAGTGTTATGTTAACTTTTTTAATCTCGTTTTTTATTTAAATAAACTTTACCGACATTCAATAATACTTTTACACAAGCAAAAATATTTGCTATACCGCATCCAATTAATGCTCCAATAATATTTGGTACTGGATATGTTTGCCATTCACGATCCCAATCTAATGGTACAACAATTGACCCGGCCCAAGCACCAAATATAGCTCCGGCCGCATTGTATTTATATAATTGTAGGCAATTATCTTCAATTCTATTTACAAAATCATTTTTCTCGCAAAAGATCACTTGTAATGTGCCATTAGTACCAAGTAAAAATACAATTGGTGATACTGTGAGTAATGTTAATAATATTGCTAATGCAAATGTCTGTTCATAATTATGTAACACTGGAGCTCCTAATATTATACAAATAAATGCATAGAATATCGTACATAAAATTTGAAGTAAAAATGCTTTGAATATATCTTTCATCAGTTTAGTAACGTATTGATTTTTTCGATTATGTTGTTGTTTTTGTATTATTATATATCTATTATTATATCCATAATACTTTACTAATATTATTTTTGATATTTCACCAATTAAAACTATCGGAATTATAAAGGATTCCCATAATTTTCCTATTTTTGTCCATGATTTTATTATTTGCATATACAACATGCATATTAAAATTGTTCCAAGACTTATCGATATATGAAAAAGTTTATGTTTTGTTTTTTGTTTATCAAATTTTCCAACCATTTTTAAATAATTTTTAATTTAATATTTTTATTATTAATAAATATTTTTTATTTTAATTACTCATTTTTATTTACAATTATTATTTCACCTCAAATTGAATTGAATGAACACTTAAATTAAAAAAAAAAACAAAAACAAGTAGAAGTAATTATCTCTATCAAATTGTTATTGTCAAGTCGTCAAGACTAACAGCTAACAGCTGATTGTTTGTGTTCCTGACTAGCCCTTTTAACAAAAACAAAATTTTAAAATAATAAATTATGAATTTTGAATTAATGAATAATTATCTTGAATTATGAATATAAATTGTTTTTACTTTATTTTTGCACATTATCTCCGTTACCATTTATCGGGTTTTTATGAATGTTGCACAATTCACGATTGCACTTACATCTTGCACAAAAAGAAAATTTGGATAATCTTTTAATGAAGCAACTCTTTTATCGTAACTCGTAACTCACAAGAAATATAAATTTTTAATATGGCAGTTTCTTTGTTTTTTAAATCACATCAATGTTACACTTTAATTTAGAAAGATGTCGCACTTAACTTCATCAATTCACATTTCCCATATTTATTTGAATTTTTATATTTTACATTTTTATGACAATAAAATTACGTTAAAAAATAATTGCACAAATTTTATATCCGCATCCGTAGATCGTTAAAAGAAATTTGAATTTCATTTTCAAAATTAAATTGAAAATATTATTATCATAATTTATTTATATTATTATGAATATGTATTTTCAAGGATTTCATTTTGTTTTTTCTATAATTAAGGAAATAACACACTCATTAAATTTATTAAATAAAATACGAATTATTTAAAGCAATTATAATTACATATTTTTCACATTTCATATAAATTTCATTTAATTTATTTTTTAAATGAGATCTATTAAAGCAATTAAAGATATTTTTTTAATGAAAAAATAATTCTATGATTTGAAATAATAAGAAAAAACTTTGAAGTAATAATATTATGCATGTATAATATTTACATATATGTACATATACGTTTGTATGCATTTACAATCAATTTTATTTGATATGAGCATATATGAGTCATTAAAAATTTTTGTTTTTTATTTTTTATTTTTTTCGAATTACTTTAATTATAATATGTATTTTATATGCGTATAAATATACATATACTAATATATGAATATGTTATTAATAAGGATGTATGCAAATATGACTTTTGAGCCCCTGTTAAAAGTTTTTATAAACTTTTCCTTTTTAAATATAACATTATAATATATAACATACGAAATATAAGTATGTATAGAATTTAACATTACACATTTTTGTGTAAGAAGACTTTACTTTGAAATATAATTCATATAAAAAATATACAAAATTCAAAATATGTGACATATTATATATGTAAAAATATAAACATTATGTACATTCATATGTACATTACATACAGATACGAGTACATATATTTTTTAATTCGTATTATATGTCCTTTATATGCCATGTACTATATACCCTATATACCTACATGACTGTGGTATATTTTTCGAAATTTGAAGTTAGATTGGTATATGCTCGTATTAATTAAAGTAAAAGGACTTTTATACATACATAAATGTAAGTGTACAAAAAACTTTTGAAAGATATATGTACATACATACATATGTATGTATATTTTTAATTTTAGAAAAAGGATTTTATATTTTGTATACATTGTACATTTTTGCATATAACAATATATACATAAATATATGAAAAAAATATTTTCAAACTAATTTCTTTGCTTTATTTACTGATCATTACTCGCAATTTAATATCAATTTCAATATAACAATTTTATAAAATCAAAATTATAATTTTCATAATTTATTCTTTGTATTTATCTGCATATAGTATAGGTACTTTCGATTTGGCAATTTCAAGTACTTGCGAGTACTAAAATGTGTCTAGGATAAATTGTTAAAACGAACGACACAAAAATTATTCGTAATTGCTTGCATCTACTTCCAGCTATACTTGAAAAATTTTCCATGAGTAGCTGCGAGTAGATGGTTTAGCACAGACATTTACCTTTTCTACTCGCAAGTACTTGAAATTGCTAAATCGAAAGCACCTATTATGCGTATAACAACATAAGTATTTTACGGTAATTTTCATAATATTATTATTATATTGTACAATTAATTATAAAAAGGAGGAAATACTTATATAATTTATAATTGATACAAGATATTTGTACATACTTATAGCTGTACACTTCTAATGGAACGATTATACATATGTATATACAGTCATATTTTTAGGTATTTAAAAAGAAACAATAAATAATTTAAAATTATTCCAACAATATGTATTTATGAGATTTATTTATATTTTGTAATAAACATAAAACCTTTCAGCACTAAATTACCTATTTATTTTATATGTGCTTTCAGTATAAAAATTGATACATTTACATTTATTCTAAAAAAGGTTCATTTTAAATATCACTTCGTGCATATGTATACAGATAATATTATACCTAGGTACCTATATTCTACATACAGATAATATGAAAAGTATATATATGTATCGTATATAAATTATTCATTTTTATCCGATATCTTTTTTTCCATTAAAAGGAAAATTCAAACCAACATTCAAAGACAAATTTATCAATTGTAAAAAAACTTTCTTTTCTTTTCTTCTATAATGATTTCACAAAACAAAAGGAAGATACAGAAAAAAAAAATATCATATTTGTATTGGAAATTCATTATGTGAAATAAATATATCATAATATGAAAAAGAGCAACCATAAAGGAAATGTATTTGGAAAGGATGCGGAACAGCGGTAAAACGTGAGCACAAAATTAAATATATATACATGATACATGGATTAAAATATAGAGAGTTTCCCAGATAGCCTTTACAGAGACTAACTCTATATATATTTCAATTTATCATATGTGAAACCATATATTTTATTTATATTCCCTTCTATTTCTCTTTTTGTCGATTCACATTGCTTCCTCAGCAATTTGACTTCATATTAATTTCGATTTCTCGCTTTCGTTTTATAATTAGTCATTTATTTCATCATTTTTAAGTCTTCAATCAAATCAAATTCAGCCACCTATAGATCTGGGACTACGTCTTTTCCTATTGTTCCATTGATGGCTGTATCAAAGACTCTTTTAATTATACAATCATTGACTATATATACTTAAACTCACTACATGTTCTAATCACCTTAGTATTTGTGCCTTTATAAACTATTTATATTGTCTTTTGTTTTCTATTAAATCCTCTAGCTCATTATTATAACTACTTTCATCTTTCTATGCTTCCCAAAAGGAGCGTGAAAGAACAATAATAATAATAATTAGATTTTAGATATTTAGCTATAGTATACATTAAAAGATTAGTATGTATGTATCATTTTTTATAAAACCTATGCGCCTATATACCTAATGTTCATAACAACCAAATTAAATAGAAATAATTTTACATACCTACTTAATTTCAATATGCTATGTAGTAGATATATCACATAGTACATATCAAATATTTAATTTAAAACTTTTTAAAAAAAAAAAAAACAATTTTTTTTCAAAAATTTTAAAAAGTAACCTTACAATCACTTCGTGTTTTACAAAATAAACTACTACTACTACTACCATACTGCATACATATGTACATGTAATTTTATAAATGTCAAAAAGTTTTAACCACGAGTTTTATAATTTTATGAAACAAGATTATTTTGTTTTTGATAATAAGTGCCTCTATATAATAATATTTTTTATTATAAAATTTGTAATTTATATGATTTATGAGTGTTATACATATATGTATGCATGTACTCGTATAATGATGACAAAGTTTATTTAAATTTTGATTATTGTAAGACAAAACGACAGTATAAGTGTATGTATACTAGTATTGTATTTTTTTTTTTTTTTTTTTTTTTTTGGTATTGGTATAAGATGTTTCTATTTATCACAATAAATAATTAAGATTTTTATAAATTCTAATTATAATTTACGTTTCAAGTATGAGTAAGTATCTTCTACTTTTGGTAAAGAAAACAAAAATAAATATTTTTGTATTTTAATAAATATACACAGAAACTATGTAATAAATGATAAAATGAAAATAATAATAAATAACATTTAATTGAAAAACATTATGTCAGTTAAACAAGCCTAAATCCCTAAACTCTATACTACTTATATTCCATTTATTCGAATTTATTGACTAAGTTAATTGAAAAATGTTTTTTTTTTTTTTTTTTATGATGAGTAAATATGTATACATACTCGTATAATGCGTAAATAAATATACTTATACATGCGGTGTATATAATGTTTTATTCTGAAGAAAAAATAAATTAATTTAATTTGAATAATTTACTTTTTATTTTAAGTAGTATATACGTTTTACCTCTTACGTACCTATATTTAAGAATTTTTAAAGAGATTACAATCATATAAAATGTTTGATAGAAAAATTAAGTTACACAGCTAAAAATCTGGATATTATTATTATTATTTCTGTTTGTAAGTGTATTTCCTTTTATCTCATTTATACTGAAAGGGAAAGGAAAAGAAAATAAAGTACATAATTTGTATTTTGTATCTGTATTTGCTTTGTAGAGCATATAATATAAATGAAATTCACTACATAATGTATATATGTACATAATATGTGAAAATTAATTAAAATTATCTAAAATAAATATAATGTAATTAAAAATGTATATCGCGAAAACTTACTTGTACCGCTTGTACATATATGTGCATAAATTATTAAAAAGGTTTCTCTATATATGAAATTTCCTTTTATGTATATCTAATGATTATAATTACATTGCATAATATACAATTTTTGTTATTGGAAATTTACTTTTTTTTTTACAATTACTCCGTATTTATCGCTTGTAATTCGATATTATTGCTAGGTGATAACATATTATGTATTTACGAGTATAGTTAATGCATTTTAGATTATTAAATTGAAATTCCACGAAAGGATTATAAGTTTTATGCATATAAAATACGAGTATGTATATAATATTTTCAAAGACAAAAATCCTATATTCTATACTATTACCACCTATTATGCTATTATATATCCTGAAATCCTTCTATACATCTACATAAACGTGATCAAATACAATATATACAAGCATATACAAGGATAAAAGAAAATCTTTCTGTTTAATATATTTATATTGAGGGGAAAATTATTTGAAAATATTTTGAGGTGTTTCCGCAAAGTTTTATAAATAGCATTGTGGTTTCGTTTATATATATATTTTAACGAATGTGATGCTAATAAAAATAGTTACCTACTGCTAAGATTGTTTAGTTAGCAATACTGCTACTTGACTGCTACTCTACTACTCCAATAAAGAGAAAATTTTCATTTAAGAGATTTTTCTGTCTTAAATCTAAACAATTATTTTTAGTATACATATGTACATACAAGGCAAACAATAACGTTCTATACCTGTGCACGTCTGTACCATTTATTTTATATTATATTACCATATTACACAGTAAATAGTATAAAGAAATATACGCGTGTTAAACAAATTAAAGATTTGTGTAAATCGAAAAATCATAAATTATTCTTTCGATAATAAGATTTTTAGAAATATTTTCCTCTTTAATAATGTTTTTCCATCTTCAATTATTTATTCTATATTTATAATAAAATATTAAGTTGATGGCTGTGAACTCTTTTGTATGGAATACGGAAATTATAAAATTTGTTCTTTGTAATAAAATGATAACATATCTTTTTAATTTATTTCATTAAACCATATACATATGTACATAATATAATAAAAAAAAACAAATGAAATTTTCAGTTTTCATCACGTACCAGCACCGGTTTTAGCGCCTTGAGAGCCCGGTGCATTATGCATTTCTCAACTTTGATTTAATTTTTTTTCACTCCGATCTAGTTTCGATCTGAAATTTTGTTTCGTATTCGTTTACTACAATCTACAATGTAGTATATAATTTACACAAGAAAAGTAGAAGAAAAACTATTATTCGCTTATCTTTCCACTTTTCTTTCTAGATCTTAAATATTGAAGAGTTCAATGACCACGTTTGTTTACAAATGAAAAATGTATGTCAATACATTAATCGGTTTTTCTTATATACACTGATCTTGTTTCAGTACATACTTTACATAAGAAAAGGAGAAGAACAACTACTATTCATATATTTTTCTACTTTTCCTTTTACTACTCTACTAGCAATTTCTCTTCTACTTTTCTTGTGTGAAGTATGTACATACTACACTACACTGTAGTAAGTGAGTACAGAGAAGAATTTCAGATTCTTTCAGATTTTAAAAAAATTGATTTCTAAAATAATTTTTCTAAAAATGAATAC
Source organism: Villa cingulata (assembly GCA_951394055.1). Lineage (NCBI taxonomy): Eukaryota > Metazoa > Arthropoda > Insecta > Diptera > Bombyliidae > Villa > Villa cingulata. Next base: position 3,487,690 of record OX596021.1, on the reverse strand, counting down.
GTGACTTGAATTCTTTATTTATTCGCGCCCTTGAAATTTGAGCGCCCTGTTTTAGTGCGCCATTTCAACCAATAAAAGAAGTTGGTATGCATGTACACAATGAATACCATAATACCTGATGAATGACGATAATAATATATTCGTATAAAAATAATTGGTTGTTATTAAGTAAACATTATGTACGTATATCATATCATCAAGTGCATATATAATATGAAATGTTGCTATTTGAAAAATATTTTTGAAAAATAAAAAAAAAATATTAAATAATCACACACTTTCAATTATTTTATGTACATACATACATACATATATATGCGAGTGTGTATATTTTTATAATTTTTAAATTATTAGAAAATTATGTAATTCAATACCATACCGTACAGTATCTATATCTACATATACAGAATATATATACGAGTACATACCAGTAAAATGCTAGGTACAGACATATGTACATATTATGATGTAATTGTAAGTGGATTGAAAATATTTAATTTAAATTGATTTACTCGTAATTTGTAAGTAAACATAATTCATAAATATGTACATACATATATAATATTGTAATCTAATACATAAGTTTGTGCTTCGTATATGATGCATGTAATCATCATTGTTATTTTTTATTTATACACATACAATAATGTACATTATGTGTACAACTATTATGCATTCATAAATTATGATATTTGATATTTATTATGATATTAATAAACAAAACTAAAGTCAAATATTTAATTGATTTATGATTGATAACATTAATATATACATATATATATATAATATTGTATATGTATTAATCGCTTAAGTAGATCCAAGAATATAAATGCTGTTCAAATAGTAGCCATATTACATGTTGTTATATATTTTATATTCGAAATGAAAATATGAAAAAAATATTCGTGCATATAGCAAAATATCAAAGATTTGTAGCTTAATTTTTCTGTCTCTATATGATGCAGCTTATTGAATGAATTTGTGTTTTTTCTATACGGCTGGTTGATTGGTGAAGTATAATTACACTGTTATAATCAGTTAAACGATAGGGCTTAGATTGATCTACTTGCATTTTTTAAAATAATCTATAATCTAATAAAGATTTCAGTTACTTATTGTCAGAAAATGAACTTGGACTAGTTCATTTCTTAACTCTAAATTTTGAGGATTATTGAAAATTATTTTTCTTACTTTTGCTTATTACCAAAACACAAAAAATGAAACAAGAACATTGAGACTTTGTATTATAGATCAGTAAATCTAGACCGCAGCAAGCACTCTCTACCATCTAGATCTACTATAAGTTATCTATAACTCTAACCCTATAACTAACTCCAAATCTCAATATGATTTGATAATGAATATAAAAGATAAATTGTTATACCGCACGTTTTTCTTATGAAAACAATGAAAAATAAATAAAAATAAAAAAGCAAAAACTTTTTTTAATAAAAATTTTTCTGATTTATTTTTTATTACCTACACTAAAGTGTATGTTTTTTTAAAATTATATGTACACATATGCATGTATATGTATGTACATTTTTTTCTCTTTGCTGTGACAGCAATTTTATAATGAACACGTAGAAATTATATACACTTAATGAAAATGTATTCATGCATAATAAATTTGAATAAGATTTGTATTGCGTATACGCATGTATTTTAAAAGTATTCAATTATATATTATGTACATACACATACATTATATGTAACATATTTATGTACACAAAAATTATTTCTTTCTAAACTCAAATATATTGTATTGTATGTAACTAATTTATTGTTTTTATTTAACTTTAATATGTACATACACCAAACATAAAATTATTTGTCTGTAACTGAGCGGTACGTGGCGGTATTTAAAAAAATGAATGAAAATCTAAGCAATAAACACAAGATTTTAATGTTGAATTTAATATTAACAAAAAAAAAAAAAAAAAATTTATAACAAATGAAATTATTAATACACTATTGAGTACACATATGTATATGCATACATGTGAGAGGGATAAACTAAATAAAAGATTTTCTTTTGAAATTTCTCAACTTTTTCATCGTCAATTTATCAAAATCATATTTTATGTTAAATAATCAATTTCTTCGGATTTCTAGATGAAATATGTTCTAGTTACTTACACAAAACTATTGAAAACATAACTAATGCATAGAGATACTATATATGTACATATATGTATGTATGTAGATAGATAATAAGTTTTTAATGTAAAGAAAAAGGAAATATATGATGAAAGAAAATAAGGTTATCGTAAATACTTCAACAGGAAAAAGGTCAAAGGATATAAGCTTTCGAAAATCATTTAAAATATTTATATAACAAATAAATTTTTATAACGCATTTTTATATATAATATAGATATGTTTTAAAAACTTTTCATGTACCTACCTACACATACACATGTACGCATTCTGCTGCATACGTAAATGATTTAAAAAATTTCAAACTTTTTTTTTCACGCATAATTCGTAAAAAATAATGATGTGTACTCGAATTTATACGTGTACACACGTATGTATATATTTACTTTGTTTTTTTGTTTTGTTTTTCTTTCAGAAGATATATAGATACACATTATTGAAATGCCAAAAACAAAAATATTCAAAATACCTTTTTTTTTTCTTTTTTCAACTTTTAAATTGTAATTTTCATAGATCACAGAAAAAAGGGTACGAATTAATTGTGTAGAATTTTTAAGAATTCTAACAATCATAAACCATCATATTTAAGAATTATTTGGTACCTCAAAAAAAAAAAATATTTCGAAAAATATTTGGGGCGAGTACATCATAGGAGATTATGGAGCATGGAGGATAAGGAATGGTATCGGCTCTATGATGAACTCAATGTTGTGAACTGATGGATGAAACTAAGAAGACAGTGGGACCTTTTGTAAGGATGAGAAAAGAGAACTTAATCAGTAGGCTCATGAGTTACAGAATCACAGGAAATAGAAAACGACAAAGAATTTCACCAAAAAATCGCCAGGATTAGGGCAATTCATTAGGACAGATATTAACTAATTGAGACCAGTACGACCAAGCTAGATTTACTATTGATTCAATTTTGCAAAAGCTGGAAAGAGAGGACAGAAAAAGAGGGCTATATTCCACAGTATATATCTTATTTTTAACTGTTCGTAAAAGAATTTCGTTTTCGAAATTAAAAAATCGATTTCAATTATTACAAGAATAAAAAAGATAAATTAATTTACATATGTACATATTTATAAATTGAGTAATTAAAATATAAAAATGCGTCTATCTATCGTCTATCCATTCAAAATTACATTACCTTCAGATAATCGGATGTATGAATATTGAGTAATAAGTACTTTATAATACAAATAAAAGAATAAAATCGAATCGAATGTTCAATTGTGTATATAAATAAAAAATACATAATTGTTTACTTTTTTTGAATTTATTGTTTAATTTGAAGGCGAGTTCATAATTAATTGTTTGATTGAAGGTGTGGTCCTGGTCGGTCATCTTATTGTTATTCTTAGACTTTGACTTGTAAACTATATAGAAATTTATTTTATCGTCATGTACCTACATACATATATTTTTTTTCGATTCATTCTGTAATTGATTTATTTGTATATTTTGTAAAATAATAAAAACGAGTATAATGCTTTAATGTATAAGTTTTTTTCTTTACTTTCATTTTATATAAAAGCATAAAATTATGGTAATAAATCAAATTTGGAATAAAAAAAGGTATAATTTTTGTGTACAGAAATATGTATACTTATAGGAGCAGAAGGTGGAGTAAAATAGGAATCGATAGAATGAATACATATACATACAAAATGTAGATTATATAAATGTTATGTTATATGTTATAAAATGTTTGAAATTTTGAAATTTTGAAATTTTCATCAAACATTTCACAGTGATTTGATACAAGAAACATTTAAAATTATAAAATAACGCATTATCATATGTACACTGAATTCTATGAAAAATAATAATAATAATAATTATCATACTTGAAATGTTGTTCATATCATAGCATGCATGATAAACACGAATATGTACATGTACATACGAGTACATGCGTATATATCTTTTTATATATACATAGCTCAATTTCATTATTAAATTATTCATAATTATTATTAATAAAATAAATGACACTACTATTATTATTATATTGTCCAGAAACAACCGCATTACATTATGTATATATTAAACCACATCATTATAACGTCCTACACAACATACATTAATATTACACGGATATACATATGTTATATTCGTATATATACAAATTTATATTTTTAAACATATATGCATACTGTATGCAAATATGAGAATATAAATATTTTCATGATAAAGAGGAAAAATTTTAACCTGTTGCAGAATGTGAACTGATTTATAATATATATCCACATGAATGTACATTACTATATAGATACTATATACAGTGAAACCTTGATTATTCATTACGTATGACAGATGGGCGATATGTAAAGATCCTATAATAGTGATTATAGCTGAAAAACATCATTTTATAGTATTTTCAACTAAATTTTTGCATCTTGGTTCTATTCTATTGATTGGTCTAAAACTGTATAGAATGTAGTAAATTTTCTGTATTTTGTATAATATAATTTTTGGTTATTTCACATAATTATTTGCACATAAATTTAATGAGTAACTGGTAATATTTGGAGACAAGTATTATCGGATAATAGAGTTTGGTGTCGATCCAATCGAAGTTCCACTGTACTACTGTACATTATGCCCACTGCCATATACTACACTTTTATATATATTATGAACAATACATAATGTAAAGTACCCCATTATAATAATATGTCTTCATTTTAGTTCAGATTTCAGTAATAATTTTATCAAATTTACATAATATATACTTTTTACTCTATCTGTATTATATTTGGTTGAATTTAGTTGAATAATAAAAACATTAAATTTGATTTTCAAGAAATAAATTTATAAATTTTGAAATAATTTTCACTCGTACTTACTATGTACTTATGTATGAATATTAAAATTTTTTATTACGCAATTTATTAAAATTCATTTCAAGACATATACCCACATATATCTAATATCCTTCCTTTATATTTTTTTTATAATTTAATTATGCATACAATTATATATAATTATGATTATGTATACATCATAATAATATTGTATGTACTAATACTCGTATTTATACATTAACATTACATTACGAGTATAATGCGTAAGTATCAAATAAAAACTTTATAAAACTGACATCATTTTTTTTTTTTTTTTTTTTGTTAATAAAATGAATGTTTAAAAAGTTTTTTGTAAAAATAAAAATAATTTTTATGCACTATATACTGTCATAATAATATGTAAATTTTTAACCAGTGTAATATCATCATTTTTCTTTAGCTTTTTATCGATTAACGTGCGTGTGTCTTTAAAATTTCCATCAGAGTCACAAATATTCCAAACATTATCTTAACATTTTCATTTTCATCTTAGATGTTTGCTTTCTTTTTTTTTTTTTGTTTCTGCTCTCCTGTTGCTTATTTATTAATCGAACTACTGTCTCAGGTTTTTTGTTTTCCGTTTTTAAATTTTATCGTAATATTAATGTCACACGTAAGAGTCTTTTCGTTACCAAAGTCAAAATCAATATTGATCCTAAATACTTAAATTTATGTACGCGCACTATATTTAATTGATTGGTTTTTAAGCTTCTACATGTGTACTTTGCATTGATAATAAAGTCACATCACGTAATAAAAAAAAAAAAAATTGAAAAATTGAAAAAGGTAAAAAGTTAAAAAATTACAAACATATTAGGTATTTAAATTTACCAACAAAAATTATTATATTTTGTGTCCCTTACCCCTTACTTATCTAAAACGGAACAAACGTGGTATGTATTATATGTACGGATCTTAGTATATGTATAGATTTTGTTTATGCGTATATAATCAAAAAAAAAAAGGATATAAGATTTTGTGGAAATTAATCGTTTTTCTTTTTTTTTATTTGAATAATGAAAATATAAATGTTTCCTGTTTTAAATCCCTTTTTATCAAAATTTTCCGATCAAAAATTATTTCTTATATACAAAAAGACATTACAAATGTTTTCATTTTTCATCCAAAGATGCGATCTTTGAAAGAAAAAGATGTACACATTTACATTTATGTATATGTATGTGCATGAATCGGATAAAAAACATTAGTGTTGAAAACATTTGAAAGAAAAATTTTAAAAATAATCTTCAGAGCAAGAGAAAACTGGGTCTGAAGCTGAACAAAAGCAGACCTTATTATGAAGCAAATCAAAGCCTATATACGTAAATATATACATGATATACTTATGGGATGTGGATGTAGAGTTAATTCATACATAAATTAAATTTAAAAGATGGAAAGAACTTTTTTAATTTTTGTTATCGCATATTGGTTCGCTCATCAATTCACCATCATTATAATTGTTTATATGTGTCCAAATAAACAAATAAGAAAACTAAACCTAAAGATTATTCTGTCTATTCAATTGTTATAATTTGTACATAGTACATACATGTTTGTACATAAATACATTATACGAGTACATATGGAATTATTGATATTATCCTTCGTTATACACTTATACGAGTACATAAATGATATAATAAGCTTTCTTTATGAAATATTATTATAAATAAATTGACTTCTCTCATTAAATTTTATATTACATAATGTTTGTTTAAGGATTTCATTTCAATTCAATCAAAAATATATTATACCAATTATACGCATTTATGTATGTATGTACATTATATATTGTATATGTATATGTACCTACAAACTACAATATATGTATAAATTTACAATCATTATATCGGTGTATAGATGAAATTTTCATTTTTCCATAAACATTGAAAATTAATATAAAAAAAATACGTATACTCATATAATATTAGAGTAGAATACAAAATACGTTAAAATATTAAAAAAATAAAGTCACTTTTACTGTACGTACATGATACATACAAATATAGTATATCGTACAGCTACAAACGAATATGTATGTAATGTATTTTTAATTCATGTGATTTCTTATCATAATTTATAAATCGAATAAATGTTTGGATTGATATTTAAGTACTTCCGTATATAAGCAATAAGTATGTATGTACTTATATATACTATATGATGGAATATCAATCGTAGATATTGTATACAGACATATGTTACATTCGATTACATTCATATATATGTATATAAATGTATATAATTTTTATATTTGTAATTTTATCTTGTACATTATTATTATGTATTTATTATTTATTTATTGCATTTAAATCAACATTATATTACATCACAACACAACTATAAGTGTAATAATGTCAAAGAAATTCACATGAAGAAGAAAATAATGTATGTATGTATATACATACGAGAACATATACATATGTATGCAATTTATTTTTAGTTGTAATTCATTTTTAAATTCATAAATAAAATAATAATAAGATCAAAAGTTTGTACGAGTATATTTATCTTCTATTAATATTATAACATATTATCATATTAAATATTTTTATACTTATGTCTTTATGTAATATAAATGTACGGCTAAATTTCCGAATTGGGGCCGCCAGCTTTTGAAACGAGACCTTCCGATAATGATACTTTGGAATGTCCTCTTTAACGTGGTATATGTCTCTGTTGGCGCAAATTCATCTTAAGGACGCAACCTACCCTTAAAAATTTTTGGTCCAAAATGACGTGTTTTACGAAATCCGTTATTTCTCCAGATCAAGATCTTGAATCGGATTAGTTAATAGACCATTTTAAAGATAACTTACGGCTTTATTTTTCACACTTTATTTCACCTTGATTGGATTAGCGGTTCCCGAGATATAAAGACTTAAATTTCAAAATTTAGTGTTTTTTAAAAATCACTTTCCCAACTTCTTTTGATGACGGTATAACTTCAAAACTTGAAAGATGACATATAAATGTTTTATTATATCATTTGAAATGTTTTTTTGTCTTCTTTCCAATGATATCACATTTATGTATAGAAACTGCATAAATAAAAAAAATAAATGCACAAATATACAAAAAAATGCGAAAAAATACAAATTTTCATACAAAATAATTTTTTAGAAAGAAGTTAGTAATAATTTTTTTCTGAATTTTTTATATAAAATTTTGTAAAAGGTGAATGAAACTTAATTTTAATTAAACAAAATGTAAATGTTATGTGTTATTTAATAATTATTGTGATAATCACATATATTCGAAGGATATTAATTAGGTATTTAATTATATGTACGTATATGGAGATGCATTTAAAATGTGTTACAACATTAAATTTATTCTGAAAATATTTTGTATTGTTTAATATTACATAAGAAGACTTATTATTAATAATCTATCTATACACACATCTACATATGTTATGTACTTAAAGATTAGTATAAGAGATAGAATACAAAATGCATATTTGTATATAAATTATGCAATTAAAATCTCTATACATTAACATATGTATTTTAATGATAAAGGAAAAAAAATTTATCATTATATATAATTATTATTGAACATTGTATATAGATTATAATTTAACATTTAAAGGATGTACAAGAATAATGCACAAGAAAAAACAGAAATTTTAGTTATTGTAATATCATTGATTATTTCGTTAAAATTATGGTACCTATACATGGTTAAATTAATTATTCAACGATCAAATAAGTTATTCATAATCCAGATATATTTACTTATTTATTGTTATTATTATTAACTTCTTGATTTTCTAAACGAACTGAATTACTTGCTAGTATTTTCGGATCTGACTCCATTCAATTTTGTCATAATTTTTTTGCCTTTATCTTTTCCACATTTTTGTGACGAGACTTATATAGAAAAAAATTTCTAATAAATATAAACTTCTGCAGTTTCACTAGCATGGCACTGTACTCATGAAGAGGAAGTTTACGAAATATGAGTGGGAGTATGCATAGACATATACAGTGTAAAACTCCCTAATCATCACTATTGTAATTGTGTTACTTTCTATACACAAGTCATTATAATTGAATTATATAAAATTTACAATACATATTCGAAATTCTAAACAACAAATATTCGAAAAAAAATTTTTTTGAAATAATTTAATATCCTTAAGAATCCTTTTAATAAATATTTCAATTTCCAATAAATAAAATGCTAAATATACATGCATACATATTCTGATTATTTTTGTAAACCAAAATATCCTTCAATATACTGATTCATATTCATTTTATTTTTTCGCGATATATGTTGTGTTGTGTATTTAGAATTGTTATTGTAGCAGAAAAATAAATAAATAAAACAAAATTTTCTTTACAAATATTTTTTCTACATCAGACATCAGAAATATTTTCGAAACGTTATTGAATACATTCTTGTACATCAACATTAAAAAAAAAAATGTTAAACGTAAAAACAAAAGCCAAATAACATTTATGTTGAGGAATTAATTGAAAAATATTTACGAGTTATGTGCCTACGTTTAAGTAAAACGAGAAAACTTTAACAATCATTTTCATTATTAAATACATTATTACATATTTAAAGCATTTTTATATAGTATTTGTTTATCGAAATTTATTTATTTACAAAAAAATAAAAACAATTCAGTATTTAAATCTTTAAATTAAAATTACACATCAGTTTAACGTCAACAAAACGTATTGTGTGATAAAAGTATTTCTGTACAATATTATTATTTTGTAGTATTATACTTATACCTACATACGTTAAGTGTGTAGCGTGTCTTGTGTAGGAGGAGGGCGAAGCCATGACTTAATGTGATACGGGTAGAATAGCGATGACATTGAGAGATGAGTAATGATCTCATTCATTTTTATATTTACATAAGTATAACGGTATAACGTTTAGCAAGAGTAATATTACTTATTTTGCAAAATTATTGAAATTTGTTTATTTTGAAAAGATGAATTGTAAAACCTTTTTATCAATTTTTACAAATCATTATTTCTGTCATCATGTCACTTATGTTTGAAAAATTCTATAAAACTTTTTTGACAATATTATTATATCATTTTACGTTTTCATTTTTTTTATCTTTATGATTTTTAAATTCATTTCATTTATCATTAAAACACATGTGTGAAAGCGTACAAGATACTAACGAATTTTTTTTTTGCATGTTTTTGTTTTGTAATTTTTATTTTTACATTTTTTCTTTTTACACAAAATCCAAAAAGTTTGGTTGGTAGTAAGGTATTTAGGTAACAGTACAAACTTTTCGTTAACCTGTGAAAGAGTACAAATTTAGAAATTTGCATACCATTTTAATATCATCACACTCACACACCACCTCGTCGATTACAGAATGTTTATATTTCCTTTGACTATTAAGAATTAAAAGTAAAGAATTTTTGACAATTTATTTCCATGAGAATCGATTAAGTTCAATTAGGAACAATAACTCCAATATTTCATCATACACAGACAAATTTTTATTTTTTCAAACTAATCATCTTGTTATATGTATAGCAACCAAAGATATTTCAACTAAATTATATTTTTTATACAAAAACTACTCACACTACCTGTTTTGTCTTTAAAGAAAAACATAATTTACCACGAGCTTATCTAAAATGCCTATACAGAAGTGAATCTGTAATAGAAAGAGTAAATTTTTGTTTTTCTCGTTTTCCATCACATATTTTATTTTTTTTCTGTCGGTTTTCATTTATAAAAATATTCAGTCTTCTGTATCTGTAGAAAACAAAACAAAAAATAAATGTGTCTATAAAATGACATACGACTGATACTAATTAGTTTTATTTACTTATAGAAATATTTTGTAGATTTGTTAATTTGTAATTAAGTAAAAATATTCGATTACGAAAATAAATAATCGTAACAAAATTATTTGATATATGAACTCGTTGTTATATACGAGTATAAATCATGTATTGTTCACATTATACATGTCAATAAAAATTTACAAACATGGTACACATATACATACATACGCATATCATACATATAATATAATGTGCAAATATGAGAAAATATCATGTGTAGGAATGAAAACCATGACATTCGTCCATATCCTATTAGTTTTTATGGGTATAATTATAATGCCTTCAAGATTTTTTTGATGGAAATGCTCAGGTTTGAAGTTAAGTTAAGTTAACAACAATAATCTCCACTGTGAAGAGAGAAATTTTGAATGCAGAAAATTCTTATCTTTAAGATTGATTAATTGATTAACTAATTGATTAATCTTACATTAGACGACAGTTGAATTACTATGATCCAACTATATATAGCATTGAACAAAAAAAAAAATTCTTTAATATCCATGAAACGCTGTTTCTATATATACAAACATTATCGTACTGAATTTGTACACAAACAAAAAATTAAATTTAATATATAATATCTAAATGTATTGATTTTGTTATTATTAGAACAGAAGAAAACGGTTAGAATTTATAAATTATTTTCATACTTAAATTCGAAAAATCTTGATTAATTGAATAAGAGTACGAGTATATGTACATAACATAGTTTCAATAATTTTTTTTTTTTTTTTTGCTACAAAATTCAAAAAAATATACATATTATTCATGAGTAAATTTAATGAAAAAGAAAAAGAAAATTTTCATAAGAAATAATTTTATGCAAATTTATTGTAACAATGTTTGTCCTTTTTATTACTCATTTATTTAGTTATTAATATACAAAATAAATTATACTCGTATAAATCCATAGTAATATATAGTAGAATATTTATATAGTAAGTATGTATATACATATTTTTTTATATTTTATTTTTGAGTACAAAATATTAAAATTGATTACTTATTATTGAAAATATGTCATATTAAATTGAAATTTTTCAAAAATAAAAAAAAATATGGTCTCTCTAATGGATATTGTACAAATTCCAATGTTTGCATACTTATGTATGTCATATCATACTGTTTACACATTTTCTTTGCTATATCTTCTTTAATTTTATCACTCTCTTATTTTTTGAAAAATTTTTAAATATTTTTTTTTTTTGTAAAATACATGATCTTATATGGGAAAGTGCAAATAAAATAAATACTTATTTGGTATGTATAAACTATCTAATCTATATAAAACCAAGCAAGAAAGAAACTAGAAAATAAGAAAAAAAAATTCCAATAAACACTTTCGAAAAATTAAATTAATGCAACGTGTAATTTACCAAGTTAGAAACAAGTGATAGAAATTTTTGGTTTTTTTTTTTTTTGCAAACGCGTCGATTGAATTCATTCATTTACATACATTTCTCTCCTCTCTGTTGTTGTGATTTGTATCGATGATGAAAATATCACAAAAAAAAAGGATTTCATCATTCCCATTAATTCATCATTCGTTTCAATATTTTGTTTTTGAATTTAAATTAACACGATGAGTGGATGATAGTAGAAATTTTATACTTTTCAACCAAAAAATAAATACATAAATAAATTTGTAGATAATACATAATATAGTAGTAGTTTACGTAATATTCATATTACAGTACATTCAGAGGCAAAATAAATTGTACGAGAGAGAGAGAAAAATTTTGTAAAGTGTTTGTTATATAAAGAATTAGTAATTGTAATTATGTCTACCTTACAGAGAAGAAGACGGAAGACCTATAAAACTGTGAGATAATAAGTCGTATAAAATGTTCAGAGAAGAAGTTATACTATTTAATTCTCTTGGCTTTAAAAGGTTCGAAAATAAACATTAAATACCTAATACTTTAACTGCGCGGTCAAAATATTTCACAATTATATGAGATAAAACCACATTTCTTGAAGTTGAAGCTTGAAATAAATGTTTATATATCAAAGTGTTCTCGTAAATAAAATGATTTATATACAATAAATTATTAAATATTATATTTTGTCCTTTGGTGTATCATTGTATATGTTATATTCAGTTGATTATTACTGAGATTATTTGTTTATAATTTTGTTCGTTGTTGGTACAGATAAATTTTTGAATATAATATGAATATGTACATTAAAATAATTTGTTAATGTATAAAATATGTAATTTTATGATAAACAAGTAAAAGGAGAACATTTTTTAATTAAAATTCGGATTGAGAAAAATATTTTATAAAAATCATAATGGAACTCGTGTATAATATTAAAAAAATTATTTTTAATTAAATAATAATATAATATACTTACATAAATGAATAATTAATTTATATCACTTATGTATAAATAATAAATAATATATTTATATATGAAATTATTTAATGAAAAATATTTTAAATTAGAATTTTTAAAGTATGTAACTAACTGTGTATAGCTATATAGTTACTGGATTTATACTTTAAAAATTTTTCAATTATTTGTTTAATTTTAAATCAATTATGAATGAATTATATATTATACTCTTTGCCTCTACACACTTATATATTATTAAATATATATCCACAAAGTCATAATCATAGATAGGTAGTATCAGCAGTATATTAATATTAAATACCTTGTCTGTTATATTTTATATGGATTTATCATACTTAACTTCAGCAAATACGCGTAGCTACATAGCTACATACACGAACAGAAACATACGACAACACTCTTTGTTCTGTTTTTGACAAGATATTATGAAAAGCGCGAGTACAAGTAGTATATATATTATCAAAGAGCGATGTCCTAATAATAAACTGATGTCATAAATAATGAACAGATTAAACGAAATTAACGAAAATGTCTGAAATTGATTTGCCTTTTCGTTCTTTTATTTTCATTTTCATTTCTTATATCGAAATGATATTATACATAAATTGTATATACATCATTCCATTATTGTGTAAACAGTCATATAGTAGTTGTATAGCTTGTAGCACATGTGTATCATTATCATTAAGAAGGTACAAGAAATATTTCTTACGTTAATTCTCATGTTTTCATAAACTTTAAGTATGTACAACTTGTATCGTATTAATACTGAAGATTATTACTATATTTTCGAAATGAACAATCAACCAAATAAATTTCATCTCGTTCATGATTTATGTTTGTAGCTAACTGATGAATTGATGTATGTGATTAAATATTATTTCCTTTCATTAGATCAGAATTATTATTTTGTTGAATAAAATAATACGAAAAATTTATAGAACAGAACCGTTGTACATATGTACTGGGTATGTGTAATTTATTTTACTAAACTCTTGTAATCAAATGTTAATGATTAAATATTTTCGAATGAAATTTCTTATTACACATAAATCAAATATTAAAATGTTTAGTATAATTTAATATTTATGTATGTTATACGTACTAACATCATTATCAACATCGATAGTAAAGCCATTTCCGAGCAACGACCTCCTGTAGAATTCTCCTCCAAGTGTCACGGTCAATGTCTTATTCCTTCCTCATATGTACCAAATTATGTAATTTAAAACACGTTAACTGTGGTTCGAAAAATGAGTGCAATGTCTTTCCCTGTGGCTGTGATACATAATATTCAGGAATTGTTTAACGAAGCTTTATCGGTGTGCGATATGTATCGACAGGGATATGTACTCAGTGTGGGGCAGTATTATTTCGTAATAAAAATTTAATTGCAGAGCTACACATAATTAATTTCTTTGGAATATAATATGTCATCAACGAAATTAACATCTGAAAAAGACTCTCTATTAGAATAACAGCCTACGTACATTGACTTTGAACATGAACATGAACATGAATCTTCGGAGATATGTAATATTACCAACCTGTTTAAATGTGTATTAAAAATGTAGAAAATGATAAAAGAAAATGATATATGAAATTATATTTTGGAATTAATAAATTATTTATGAATTTTTAAAATTTTTTTTTTATTAATTTTCTACTTAGAAGAACACGTTAAATAACATTTCATTATACATATTTCTACGTCTAAAAATTTCTAAAATTATTCAAAGTGTTGTGCAAATAGATTTCATTATTCTTATTATCAAAATTTTTGATATTTTACTTTTTTTTTACCTAGGATATTTTTCTTCTTTTTTGAATACACGTTATTCATTCCAAAACAAAAAAATTGTTTTTTTTTTTATTTCCAATTTTCCAATATTTAATTGTATAATCTACTATTATAGTGTTGTAATAATGTCACTAATATCCTTAGTGTTCGTTACTGAAGAAGTAGGATAATTTTTCATATTGGTTTCCATTGCGGACAATGCGCTCGATACATGATATAAATTTTCCGAAAGAACAGAATATAAGCCAGATAATTCGCTTTCAGTCTTTGATGCGATAAAAACATCTGTTGTAATCAAAAAGAATTTTTTTTTGTTGTTTTTATTTTCATAAATTATTAACATACTCTAGACTTGTGTACATACATACATTCTCATTTAATAAGAATATATGTATTTATGTACCTAAATAAATAAGAATTCGAATGTTTACCACCTACCATTTCTATCTTTAATTATACGTTGTGAATAAATATTTAAAATTATGGATAATTCGTCTGTTAATCGATTTTCGAATGGATTATCCATTAATATTGATGATGATGACGATGACGTTAAATTTATACCACATATATTTGAGTTGGATGAACTTAATTGTGACATGCGTTTAAATTGTCGAACATGAGACATTACAGCCGTCCATTTTTGATTGTCAATTAATTCAAATAATGTATTTTCAAATTCTAATGTTGAAATCGGTAGTCCTGGTGATGGTGTCGGAGTATGTTCACCTTCAGTTGATGTTGATGTATCAAGAGATTCCATTTCAGCATCATCAATACAACGTAATAATGCACCACGAACACGTATATATGAGTCAGACATGTCTTGCATCTATGTTTCATTTTGTTTTGTATTTAATAATGAAATTTTCAGAATTATATGTATTATCAAAAGTAAATTAACACTTTAATTACTTACCCTTTCACTTATTTTAAAATTATTTATAATACTAATTGCTATTTTATGATTAGATTCCATTAAAAGTAAAAGTTGAAACATTAATTTATAGAGAGCACGACCGAGATCTAGGAGTATTTCGGCTGTTGCCGGATCAAATGGTAATAATACACTTCCAGAACCATTACCATCTTGTACTGTAGAAGAATCAATTTCTCCGAATAATGCCAATTTACAAGATGTTTTCACCGAATCCAAACACTATTTAATTATTAAACGGAAAATGAGAGAGAGAGAGAGAAAAAAAAATAAACATTTCATAAGACACAACGTCGAAAAACTGTTATAATTTAGACTGAACAATTTAGACTGAGCATTACCTCCAAAACATGATCTTTACGATCGAAAAATGTTTCTAAATGCTCTTGAACTTCCAAAACGTTAAATCGGAGCATTTCGAATAGTCTTGGAGTAGATGGTTGTGACTGATTACACCACAATCTTGGTGGTTCAGCTTTCGATAGCAATAATTCTGATAAGATCGACAGTCTATTTCCTAATTGAGATCCGATTCCAGTAAAATATCTACGTGAATCTTTCGAGACTGACACTGACTTTAAAATTAATTCTTTTATTAATCGATACAGTTGATTCAGTAAATCTGGAGCATATGCCGATGGTTGATTAATAAGAAGTGATTGTAATTGTTTTCTCCAATTGTCTTCACTCTCATCTCTAATTGGTGCACGAAATGAAATGAGGCCAGGCAGATGTGGAGAGGCATTACATGGAGTTATATCACCTAAATCACCAGCACTTGATCCACTTGTATCGCTTCGTGAAACTGAATCCCGACGGTGTCGACGTTCACGTAAACTAAGAGATGTTGGTGGTCCAACAAGAAATGATGATTTCAAAAATGGTTGACGATGATCTTCATCGATTGGTGATTCAGACTCAGCCTCCTCATCGGAAGAATCATCTGCAGTATGACGTTTACGTTTACTCAATATGGGAGTCTTTTCACTTAAACTTTCTTCAACCGTTGAATGACCCTTAGATCCAGTTAAAGGTTCACTATCACCGCCCTCAGATAATGGACGTCTTCTAACTCCCCAATTAAAGTTATCGGTTGATTCACCCTCAATACTTTCACTTTCATATTCCAAGAAATCGAAATCTTTGAAAACTCCGAAATCTGGTTGCCCATCATCACGACGAGAACCTCCGCTTAAATCACCCTGAGGGCCAGATGTTTCTTCGGTACTGGATGCAGCTGATGACTGTCTCTCCATCAAATCGGATGATTGACTGAAGATTACCTATATTACGAATTGAAAAAAATAAAATAAAACAAAAACACAGAAAAAACATTTGTAATCAATAATCAAGAACATATTTTGATTCTAAGAAAAGAAATCTTTTTTTTTTAACAAAAAACACTAATCTTACACTTTGTCTAGTGTGCATTGATCCAGACATAAAAGACATGCTATAAAACTAAATAAATTTTTTTTAGAACACATCATGCTTTGTGAGTTTCGTTATAAAATAATTAAAAATTGTGTATGATTTGATTTGTTTCCAAAAATGTCGGTCTTTAATCAATATAATAATGTGTACAAAATGTAAACGTATCAAAAAAAGCATGCATGCAATTTTAATTTAAAATTATTATGTGTAAAGCACGCATAAACATAAAAAAAACTACTCTACTTGCATGGAAAAGAGTGATCAAATCAGAGCTATATATTTTGACAATGAACATTTTCTTATTGCTTTTCTTCTGCAATGTTATTAGAAGTGTTAAAAATTAATGTATTATTAAGGTAGCCAAATTGAACTGGTTGCGAAGAATTCTCAAAAAAATCTCAGAATTTTTTTTTAAATTCAATTCTAGAACTTTTGACAATTTTTTCCACATAAATCTACCCCATTATTAATTCATAATTGATTAGTTTTAAAGTTATTGAATTATTGTGGGTGATTTATTAGGGAAGTAAGCCAATGATTCAACATAACTCCAAAGAAAAAGAAAAATGTCAGTCTAATGGAGTTATATCGCATAATCTTGGCGGTCAGTTCAGAAAATGAAGATAATTGGTCTGCCTCAAGTTATTCTAAAATCAAATATATTGCAAAATTTCTACACAATAAATGTTCATTTCAATTATATTCTTTACATGATTATTTACCAAAAAAACTACTGAACATAAAATATCGATTTTGGAGGGGATCTGCAAAATAAAAGCATGACTGCTATACTATAATTTTTAAAAATTTATATGTAGCATCAATTTGATCACCCGATCAGAATTCATTTCCAATAATTAAAAAAAACATTTCAAATATTTTTCAAAGATACATAGAAAAGAATAGTAACTTATGTAAAACTGTATTTCAATACTTTTTATTAATTATTATTCTTCTTTACGATGTTTTTCTTTACATTATTTATAAAATGTTTGTAGAACATATACATACTATTTCAGATTTTCAATACGCGAAACGACGCGAACTCAGTATACAATATATGAGTATGTAAGTATATGAACATATGTACATTATCATCATCAACAAGATACATTTATTATGTGTAGTGCATAATAAGCTTTAAATAAAATTTTAAAATTCAAACTAAAAAAAATTATAAAAACACATTGAAAAAAATTGAAATAATAAATACACATTGTAAATACGAGTACTACTACTGAAATTATAGTCCATTTTTGTATAATATTATATGTAGAATATGTACATCATACCAATCATTACATACATACGAATACAATAATTCATATGCAGTATTTTATTAATAAAGAAATTTATATTATATAAGTATTTAGTGCAATTTAGATATCTGATTATTACCTTGGAGCAGATAGAATTTATGTAATCATCCTTGAAATGGAAAATATTATAATTAGTAAAATTTTTTAATTTAATTTTTTTATGTTTTTTTTTTCTATTTAAATTAAATATTATATAAATATAAATTAAAATAAAAAAAAAATAATAAAATAACGTGCGATTTAATTACGAAAATTGTCTAAATTTTTTTTTCTTTCATTTAATCACAACAAATTATTATTGATAAGTATTTAGAAAACAAAATTGTAAAAATAATTAAATTTTATCAATTTGAGCATATCATAATTAACTAAAAAAAAAAATTATTTAACATATACATGAAATTTTAGCTCATGCTCAATGTATATAAATGTAATCATGAAAGTTGTGTATGTATTTATTGAAAAAATTTGTGTACTTACTGAAGGACTCTTTGGTAAACCGACTCTTTGACCACATGTTGTTAAAAGATTAACAAGACATTCACGAACTCTACCTTGTGACATCCAAGGTCTTTTCCAGCCACTCAATGGTACAGTATCAGCTGGTGATAGACTAGCACTACGACGTGGTGAATTCGGTGTACCAGTATGTGCTAAATGAATTGTCGTGGAAACTTGACTCTGACCATTCTTTGTCTGAGAATTATTGGTACTTGGCGATGATGATAGTGATGGTTCAGGATCAGTTTTTAAAAGTATTCGACGACCAATCAATGGAGTTTGTGATACATCAAAACTGAATTCCATTGTTCGACCAGCCAATTCTTTTTTACAGAACACTTCCGAATCAGAATAACTACCGTGAAAATTAAATATTCCACCGGTATCTGATGATGGTGGAACAACTTGAAGACTTGAACTTCGGGTTACGATTAATTTTAAAATTTTCAAAGCTTCTTTCCAATTTGGTGTCTAATATTAAAATTAATTAAAATCATTCAAATGAATTAACATTTAACGATAAATTTTGAAATTTTTTGTTCAAAATTATTTTTATGTATGCTTACGTCTAGGTACTTTCCGATTGCTCTTAATAGATCAGCGTTTATGATTTGTGCTTGAGAAGATGATAGATCGACATAATGTAGCATGCAGTGAATAACATTTAAAACTGGAACTTGAATTTGTTGTGGGCCCTTTTCGAGAATTTCAACCAGAAATGCTAACATATGTAATCCCATATGAGCATATGTATCATATAAATATTTCACAACACATTTGGTCCATTGAAAAGATTCTTTACAAAACGTTTTACGACTATATAATGTCATTACAGTTCCTAAATTTTCTAATTTAGCACCCAATTCCGAAGATACTTGTGCTATATTTTCAGCACTGCGTATACATATCTCATTGGCGTCTTCATAATGCAACAACATGTATGGCAGTAAAGATATAACGTTCATGGGAAAAGCACAACTTTGTGTGGGATCACAAACTGGAAGGGATAATAGTGGTGGTAATTGTGAAAGTAACGTAATTGTTGGTTCATATGTTGAACTGTGTGTACATCCCTATAAATTTTCAGAAATACATTGTGCGATTAACAGATTGCAGATATACGTTGAAATGTATGTACGAGTATGTATGTATGTACACATAAATTATTGTATGCACTCGTAATTTATTATTTATACCTTTAGAAGTAAAGCATGAACACCTGGATACCCAGACCATTTCAATTGCTG
Source organism: Villa cingulata (assembly GCA_951394055.1). Classification (NCBI taxonomy): domain Eukaryota; kingdom Metazoa; phylum Arthropoda; class Insecta; order Diptera; family Bombyliidae; genus Villa; species Villa cingulata. Next base: position 3,467,232 of record OX596021.1, on the reverse strand, counting down.
TTGAAGTTTTTCAACCTTGTCTCTTGCATCGGGACGATCCAGGGGAAGACGATGCAGTACTCTTGAAAGTAAACGTAATGCAAGTAGGAATTCATGTTCATAATCACTCTCTAATAATGATACTGCCAACCAAAATAATTGTGCTAATATTGTCATTTTATCATCCTGCAAAGAAATTTTTGTCATAATAATTAACATGTGGGTGGATAGTTCATTTGAGAAGCAAAACAAATACTAATCTATATAATGAATAGTAAACACAATATTGTAATGAATAATTACAAGAGTTTTTGTTCACATTTTAAAATGCAGAATTTTCATTGATAAGGAGTTCAGTGAATGTGTAAAAAGACATTTTAAAATAGCTGTAGGAAATATTGAACGTTTGGAAATTTACCTGCGTGGCAGTATCTCCAAGCAATTTTAAACTTTGAGCACTTCTAGATCTTGATAATGCTGATCCAAATTTTCCAGAATTCTTTTCCATATCTAATATTGCAGCTCTGTTTCTTAATTCAACTAAATTGACAAAACAATATAACATTTCAAATTCAATAAATTTATAATTTCTTTGTTTTAAGTTTAAGGAGACGAGAAATTCATAACTTCAAACGACAGTTTTACTACAATTTTTGCAATTTATTTTATTCAAAATTCTATCATTACCTTGCTTATCGCATGGAGAATTTGTTGTTTTCCTCGTACAATAAGATACCGAATAACTTGTACTTCTTGCATGACCATTTGATACCACGTAATTGGGTGAATGTAAAGCACTTCCAAGTGGAGATTTTTTACCTTGCATAACTGATGATGATCCTTCTTTGTTATTCAAATTTGGTGTACTTTTAAAAATATCTTTCATCACGTCTAATGGTCGAAAATCAGAGTCTAAACTATCAACAGCCGCTTCAAGTGTTAGCAGTAGTTCTGTAACATAACCTTGCATATCTTCTCCTTGTTCGGCAACTGTTTCTACAAGTCGTGATAGTATATCAGAGAGCATACGTGAATTAATTGGAACGTTTAGCGCTCGAAATATCTGTAAACAACGGCCTGCATAGTGACGCGATGAACAACTTAATCCAAGTTGTAGAGCAGTTTGTGCCCATCTTTCTGATATTCTCGCATGCGGATAACTATCAGAAAATACTTTAACAGTATGCTTCAAAAAATATGACATCTGATCTGCTGACTTTACAGACCAAACTGTAGATTTCAACAAAAAAAAAAAATTACGAAAATATAGATAAGCATATATGTATTTAAGAAATTCGCACGTATGAACATTCCATCATTTATAATGTACCTTTGGCAGTAATATCTTCATAATTCCATAACGGTTGAGATGAATTCTGTGACAAAAATTTAATTAAACTTTTAATAGCGTGTGATATTGACATTGTTGGCCCTGGTTGAGGAGGAACATTTTCGTCTGTTACAATCAATGGTACTTCACTATTCTCTGTTGTATTTGGATTTGTTTGAATATTACCGCTTATTTGATGTTGAATTACAGTATTTGGTGTACCAAGTAAATAACTATCGAATTCTTGATTTGGTTCTATGTTTATGAAATAATTAAATTCAATCAAAAAATTTATATTTGTGTACATGTGTATAAACATCTGTTGACGAAGGAATAACAGAGAATAATAAACGATAAATTTTTGTTTTGCAATCATAATGTATAAAAACCATGATAAAACCATAAAATATTCTTAGACGTTTTATTCTTTTCAAGAATCAAATATAATAGTTAAGTATACACACATTTTTAAAAACGTTATCGTTAACAATCAAATATTATACATATTATGTACATCTTTTCAATTTGGATCAATTCATTCTTACCATATTAATCCTTCATGAGAAAAATATCATATGATTTTTGTTTTCAATATTACACAAGTGACGATAAAGGGATTTATTTTTATCCTCGAAATTCGAAATCATACAGAAAAATATGCTAAAACTTTCTTGTTTTACATAATATGTATGTAGTTGAATAATATACTCGTAAATATGTAGATCAATTTAATAGATTTTTCACCATAAAATTTTAGTTAATTATTCAAATTAAAAATAATTTAAAAATGAATAAAATAATAATTTAATACTCGAGAGATAAATTTTGAAGAAGAATTGCTAGAACATTGATGGATTAGAATGCACACCAATGAGGAATATAAGTATAAAGATACTGGATGACTATAGGCTGATCGTCATAAAAGAAAGACAGCTAACATAAAAAATTTAAATAACATACCTGTAAAATTATTGGTGATTACTGGTAATGGTGGTACTGATAGTCCTAATTTTAGTTTTACTGTTTCACTATTAAGAAGAATACGAGCAACTGTTAAATGATCATTATGTTCAGCCAAAACGATCTATAATATAAATAAAATTTTTTATAATGATAATTTAAAATTATGTAAGAATATTCAACAATATATTCATAAAAATATATTTCGAAAGAGAATTTACCAATAAATTTAACAGTAACTGTTTGCAGTGATCTCTGACAATTACACGAGTATGATCTAAACCCAAAAACGATATATGAAGCATTAAAGGAACATGCAAAGTCCAATCTAAGCCTGGAATACCATCCACTACGATATCAGTCAGTAACATTACAGCTACATTACATCTATACAGTGAAAATATTTTCGTTACGAAATTCAGAAGAAGTAAAAATTAAATTCAATTTTTTGATAAAATTATAAATTAAATTAAATTTTTTTAAACGAACCTATGAAAACCGCTTATTGGTAAACTAATATCAGGTAAGAATTCAGTTAGAGGGGCAAAATATCCACCATATTCTGGCATTGGTAATGGATGTGGTACTGAAGGTGCATCCGAAACCCGCAATTCGACGTTCTCTTCTTGCCGAAACTAATCATTAATTTGATGATTAATTTCAAATTTTTCTTACTTTGGAAATAATTCAAAAATTTTAAAATTACAATACCTCCAAATCATTTACAATTATATCTTCGGGTCGTGGTAGAACCGATGGGCCAGATGCTGCTCGTATCTTATCATTTCCCCTGGGTGGTCGATTTGTTTGTGTGAAACCTCTGATACCACTGTCCGATTTACATGTTCTATTAACAAATATAACAGATGATGATGATTATAATAATGATTTGGATTAACGAATCATCAATAAAAAGTTATGTAATTAATTTACTTAAAAACTAATTAAAACAACCATGAAATTTTTCTCAATTTTTTTATTTTATCATTTTTTTTTTTGTTTGTTTGTTAATTTTAAATAATTAATAATGTCTAATCACACACAAATATGCACATAAAAAGCCATACCCAGTTTTGATTGGATCTTCTCCACTATGACGTTTCGTATGAATTGTACCTTTTTCTACAGTCAAATCTTGAATTCTTGAATCATTAATACCTGTTACCTGACCTATATTTAACGAAAATTAAATTTCACAAAAATATTTACATCCATAAATTTATTATTTATCTTTGTATGTATGTATATCAATTTTCATAAATTTATAAATATTTACCATCAGAATGACTTGAAGCTTTTCTCATACTAGTCAACCGATAAAATGGTGGTGTTTCAGTTCGTTCAATTAAACAATTTAATGTTTCGACTGTTTGTAATTCATTCATGAGTTCGTCCAACAAACGATTTGGACATGTTCTTGCTAAATATAAAGCTACTCGTTTTGCCTTTTTTTTTTTGTTTTTTTTTAAAAATAAATCAAAATAAATAAATAAAAAATGTTCTTTAAAAAAAAATTCATTATGTTAGGATATAATAAACTTACGTATGGTAATAATTCATTTGGTGCCATACCAGACATAATTACTAAATATCTTAAAATAACTTTTAAATTGTTTGGCCAAAATTGGCATAATGTTCCCCATATTTCTTCAATATCCCTAGGATGTTGATCTGCAAACTAATTAAATATCAAATAACATTAATTATCACCTTTATACTTGAATTATTATATTAAATATGTATATTTGTACATTTGTTAATAACAAACTACAATAATATCACAGATAACACAAATAATTATATGTTATAACATGAATGCATACAGGCATATTTCTATATACTTAATACAATGCATATAATTTTCTCAATTTAATTATTAAATTCGATATTAAATTAAAAAGAAATATTTTTAATTAATTTACTTCAAACTGTTTAACAAAAAAAATATAATATATAGTATATATGTATAATATCAAATATCAATTTCAAGATTAATTATTATGCATCTTATTTAATATTTAAAAAAATTGAAAAAATAAAATCTTTCATTATGTATTTTAATAAGAAAAAATTAAAAAAAAAAGAATTGAAAAAAAAGAAAACTTACTTTAGCGGTAATGTAAAAAAGATTATTAAGAATCATCTCTGTTGCTTCTGTTGAACCAGAACCTTCTCGTCTACCTCGAGTTCCGGAATCAGGAAAATACTAACGGAAAAATAATGAGATTGTAAGTGATATATTAAATTAACTTTTGTTTTTTCTCTCTCTTTCTTTCTTTCGGTTTTTTAAAGAAATATTTTACCATGATATATGATAATGGTGTGGCTGGTGGAACATTTGTTGCAACCAATTCCATATTTTCTAGCCAAGGTAATAGACAGTGCAAAAGCAATGCACGAACTTCTTCACGAGCCGTTTGAAATCGATGTGTAATTTCTAAAAAAAAATTTAAACCGAACGTATACATATAAAATTATTAATACGTGCAATGAATTTTAATGCATTCATATATAAATGTAATACTTAGATTCAATTAATTTAAAAAAAAAAATGAATAAATAATAAAAAAATATACTAAAAACGAATATTAACCCGAAAACATCGACATAGTCAATTCTGATCGTAGTTGCGCCATTTGTTTCGATAGAAATCTTTGTGATCTGCAATATGCATTAGTAAGAAGTGCATCCAATGTTCCAGCTTTTTCGTCTTCTGTGAACAACCAAAATGGATATGTAATAATGAATTTAATTTTTTTTTTTTTATTTAAAAATATATTTTTTAAAATTTAAAGTTAAGGATATTTTGTCATTTAGAAAATATCATGGATATACATACGAGCATTTGCATTACTAATATCTGTCTTTGATTCTTTGATTTTTTTTTTCTAAACAGATACAGCCATTATGAACGTATTTTCTAATATCGTATGTGTATATATAGTATATTTTTTTATGTAAATCACGTAACTCGCTTAAAACATTTTTTTTTTTTGACAAATGTAATTTTTAAACGTAAAGTAGACTGTGGGGAGCTATTTATCAAGCACCTATATTACTCGAAAAAATTATAAAAAGAAAATGAAACTGGAATTGACACATTTTAAGTAAACATTAAAATTTGATAACACAAAAAGCATTGGAATGAATGGAACCTTTAAAGTCATAAACATCTATGAAATACATGAAATCGAACAATAAATAAAACATGGACGGATAACCAAAAAGAGGGCGAACTGGAGACCTTTTATATATCACCTCTATGCTCTTTTGAGGAGTAAGTAACAGAACATAATAACACATATATTTGACCAGATAGAACAATTTTATAATTTTTACCTTATACCTTATACAATAGTTGACGCGTATTTTTTATACGAAATTTTACATGTGATAATATACGATAAGACATGAATACTTCCCTACAGTAGTTATACAACTAATGACAGAAAAATAATAAGGATTCTCAAAAATGTATCAAGGATGAAGGATATACTTATGATATATCATCGTACATGCAAAGCTTAATTTCTCTGGCAAATATTTTTTTCAGTGATAAAAATGACAATTATTATCATCTACCTCTTATTTGAATTTCGTCTCTTTCGATAAAATATGTCTATGTTTACATACACATACACACACAAAACTTTTACACACTGTGTATATGTAAATAAATGTAGGTTCATGGGTACATTCTAAAAGTTTTGAGAGCACGTGGATTGATTATTATCAACAGGTTAACATTAGTATTAGTTTAGTTTACTATCAAATTCCACTTTTACAAATTTAATTATTAATGAAACAAATAAAGAAAAAAAAGGCAATATTTTTGATTCATAAAAATGCAGAAAAATAAAAATAATTTAGCAAAATCAACATAAATGTTATGAGTATATATCTCTTAAAATAAAGATTCCTGCATCTAAATATGAGTACATAGGTCAAAATACTAGCATACGAGTGCCATATGCTGTACGTATATGTTTGAATTTTTACATATTATGTGAATTTAAAGAAATAATCAAATCTTCAATTCGATGACATTATTAAAGACAAACAGTAGTTGATGTTCTTTAGGGAACAAATTATCTCAATGCCTTCAGAAATAAAAAATAAAAACAGATAAACCAAAAAAAATTTATAAAGACGAATGTAAGTATAATATGTACATATAACATGAACATCAATAACATCAAGTTACTTATTATTTACAAATGTACATATTCCTTTTTTACTTCTACAAAATAAAACAAAAACATATACATACAATATTATACAAAATATATGATAAAAGAGAATCATTCGAAAAAACAAAAAAGGATCTAAAATTAAGAGAAATATTTTTTATTTCTTATCAAAAAATAAAAGCTTCTTCATAAATAAAAGCTTTTTCCTTTATTCAAACAATGATAAGACAATAATACATTTTTGAATAAAGGACTAAAATATAATTTAAAAATATAATCATTTTACTGTATTAAATCAGTTGAATACATGACGGCGGTCTTTGAAAAAGTAGATAAATTTATCTGATTTTTTTTTTTTTAAATTCTAGATTTCGTTTCAAAATTATTTATATGTATACATACAACAGGTACATTACACATAATTTTCGTATGTGTTAAATACATACATATTTAAAATTTGTGTTTTATTTTTCTAAAAATTTAGATTTATATAAATGAGTACATGTATATACATTTTTGATACAGAAATGAATAAATTAGAATACAAGTGTAATTTTTAATGAATAATATTATCAAAAATTAATTTTGATACAATTATACAAGTGTGAAAATTTAATTCCATTGAAAAACAAAAAAAGAAAAAAATTCTCAAAAAAAATATGATAAAAAATTTAAATAAATATAATTTTGTGTTAATTCTTTCGATAAAATGATGTGTTAAATATTCAAATCTGATATTTATTGATTGATGACATAATATAAAATCAAAAATTATTTTAAAAAAAAAATTAAAATAAATTTAAAAAATAAAAAAAAATGATTAATTTAATAATAAAAAATAATAAAACTGATATATATGAAAGTGATTATTCTCATTATGATTATACATCATATTCAGAATATATATTTAATTCAACGGAATCATCAATATTTTCATCAAATATTAAATCTACATTACAACAGTCATCATCATCATCATCATCTTCAATATCATCAGCATCATCATCATCGTTATCATCATCTGATATACAAAATTCACAAATATTATCTACGGCTGAAAAAATTGGTGATCTATTAACATTTTATTATCCACCGATATTGGTTTTAACTGGAAGTATCGGAAATATTTTATCTGTATTTGTATTTTTTAAAACGAAATTAAAAAAATTATCATCAAGTTATTATTTGGCAGCATTAGCTGTTAGTGATACATGCTTTCTATTTGGTTTATTTGTACAATGGTTAAATTTTGTTGATATTTATTTGTATAATCGTGAAGTATTTTGTCAATTTTTTACATTCTTTAGTAATTTATGTAGTTTTTTATCTGTATGGTTTGTGGTTGCATTCACTGTTGAAAGATTTATAGCAGTTATGTATCCATTAAAAAGGCAATCAATGTGTACAGTTAGACGTGCAAAAATTGTTTTATGTGGTCTCATAATATTGGGTAGTTTACATTGTACACCATTCATATTTTTTGCAAGTCCAAGATATGATACAAAAATGAATGCAACACTATGTGATGTACGATATGAATATAAGGTAAGTGTGATGATGCGGTTATATGTGAGTTATTATAAGCGAATTTAATATATCATAACATACATATACATACGAGTATGTGATGTTGATTTTTTTTTTTTTTTTTATTATTGAAATTAATTCTTTCTGGTAGATATTAATATATAATTTAATTATTATTTTAGATTAAAGTGAAAATAAAATAAAAATAATAATTATTATTATTATATAGATATATTTTTAATGTTTAAACGCATATCACATCGACAAATATGTGCATATCCATGCACATATATATATATTTAATGTATGTATATGTACATCAGTATGGACATGTATTTAATTTTTTTATGAAATAAAATTTTACGATATTGACATAAAAATAATATTTATTTTTTTCTTTAATTTTTCATTGACACACAATAATAAAAATATAACCACATACCTACATACATGTACATAAATGTACGCGAAATCTTTTGTTCATTTATCTCAACATACAGTATATTTCCTTTTAACGTTTATTAAAAAAAAAAAAAAAAAAAAAAAAAAAAAAAAAAAAAAAAAAAAACAAATAACTTAAAAAACATATAAAAATATATTTATTTTCATTTTGATTTATTTGTGATTTTTAGTTTTTATATATGTACATTTATCTGAAATGATTCTAAAAAATAAAAAAAAAGATTCATATACAAATTTATATACATACATACATAAATGTATTTTCAGTAGCTATATAGAAATTCACTTAACGGTATTCAGTTTGTTTCATTTTCGCTTCAAGGTGAAAAATTTTATGTAGAAATTCAAATTTAATTCAAATTAAATTTTGTATAGAATCTGATTTTTTTTTTTTTTCGTTTTTCTTCTATTTTTCTTTGATATTTGTAAATTAAAAAGTAAAAATATTCTATTAATATAGAATGTCATTTGAAGGTTTCAAATATTCTTAATAAATATACCATTACACTATTACATTATCTAAATACTTACATGTAATGTATGGATACGTAAAGTATATTTTATATAAATAATATCAAACATTTAAATAAAAAAAAAAAAAAAAAAAATAAATAAAAACTTTTCCATTTACAATTCTATATAAGATCTACCTACACATACCAGTATGCACTAGTAAATTTTTATTTTATTTATTTTTTTTTTTTTTTTCATTTTTATACAATAATTTTATTATCTTCAGAATTTTAAATTCAAAAATGAAGAAAAAAACTAACATATGCATACATACATAACAAGGAAAAATGTTCATACACATTATAATATTCGAAATAAAGTACTATACTGTACTATATACATACATTTTTAAGACAATTATTCACTTTCAATATTAAAGCAATTGATGATATACATATGTATGTAATCAATGATATGTTATGATTTGACATACATACGTATACATATGTATAAATAAAAAGTAAAATATAATAATGAAATTTTGAATAATTTTATTTCATAAATTTCTTCAATTTTATGTGATTTTTCAACTTTAAATACTCGTATAGTACAATAAATAATTGTACATATGTATACTTATGAATTTGCGTAATATATGTATATGTTTTTGTCACATATACGACAATATGAGTATCCACACACTAAATAAACACTTATATTTATATGTAAATGACGTCTGTCTCTGTATATATTTTAGAGTATTATAACAATATCATTTGTATATTAATTTTAATTAAAAACCATTTTATTTGATGATATGTGCATGTGGTTAAACTTATATGAGCTCATTTCAATTTCTTTAATATAGTAATTGCGCTCTACTGGATCCTCTATAATACATACATATGTAATTATATTTTTTACAATATTCACACAACATATTATTATGCAAATACATAGTACATATACATACATAAATATTTCAATCTATAGATATACTCATACCATTTCATTTCATACTTAATTTAACTTATTTTGTAATAATTAAATATTTTTTTTCCGACTGATTTATAATGATGACAAAAATAATGTATACAGAATAAAATATAATCATATACAAATGTAAATATGTATGTATATGATATAATGTATGTTTGTTGTACATATGTAATTATTGCTACATTATACATTTTAGCTTATGTTAAACTACTTATTTAATATAGTGTCTGTCAACTTCTTATTATAAAAGTTCTGTTTCGAAATTATATAATTTCGATTCTTAATTAAACATTTTGTACATACATATACTGGTATGTAATATACATATGTACATTCATGTGTAAATTACACATTATTTATAAATGTTCATGCAGTTATTGTAATCACACATAAATTATTTGTTTATAGTATGTTGTACATAATACACATAAAATTAATAATGAATTATATTTACGATTACGATCCTTCTTATATCCTTGTACATGAAATTATAGTGTTTACGAATGATAAAAAAAAAAATTAATTCAAAACATCATAATCACAAAATTTTATTAATTTCTGTCTGTACATATTTTAAAGGTGATCAATTTTTAATAAATAAAGTAATGATTTAAAAAGAATTTAATGAAAACGTGCAACAATATTTGACTTCTATTAAAGCCTGTAGCCTTCTCTATCTAAAATGATCTGAAGACATCTTAACAAATTTCGTTAAATTAATTTGAGATTACTCAAGAATTATCAAATGTTATCTTTAAGCATAACTATACCGATTTATAAAAGAAAGGACTTATACGATAGAAACTGTACACGAAAAAAAAAAAATTAACGAAAAGATTGTCAAAGTTATCGAAAGTTAACGATGTAAAATTGTTTATAGAGGGCTTATAAAAATCTTAACTTTAACTCATTTGAATTAGCAACCCAAGTCAAAAATGTATTGCTTAAAATGTGAACGATTGAATTTTCATTTTGTTGACTTTAATGAAAAAATGATAAAGCTCAGATACTGTAGACAGATTATATATACTCTGCCTTAAGCTAAAATACTAGTATATTTTATTTTAGAATACATAATCTAATAATTTAAATGAAATTACAATTTACAAAAAAAAAAAAAAAAAAAAAAATTAATTTGTCTTTCTTTATTTATTTCTTTTCTTCTTCTTTTTTTCTTTTTTTGTTGTGTTATCAAATTAATTACAGCATCATATGACAATATTGAATTATGTTGATACTGTAATTGTATTTGTTGTACCATTTACAACGATCGTTATACTGAACACTTTTACTGGATATACAGTATGGAAATTTGCAACAGTCAGAAGAACTATGACAATGCAAAAAAGGTGAGAATATATTACAAGAAATAAAAGAATTTAATTTTATTTTATATTTTCTACACACACATTGTTTTGCTGTATATGACAATTTAATTCAATAAAAGAAGGCAAAACATACATCTTTTTTTTTTACATGTTTGTTTTTTAAATTGAAATACACACACATAATAAATTAAAAAATTTCATTTTTTAAATAACTTTTTTATGTATGTATATGGTACATCATGTATCTGATGTATATGTAAATTTCATTTTTTTTATAGAAAATCTCAGATAACAAGAAACTCTTTTACACAATCAACTAAAATTCACATACGTCGACAGTCGTTATCGAGCTGTTCACATCCAAATGGACAAAATAGTATTAATCAAAGAAATAATTCAAAATCTGGTAAAAAAAAAAATAGAAAAAAAATATTTTTAGCTACTTTTTATATGCAAAAAAAAGGAAAAAAAAATTATTTTCAACTACAAAAAAAAATTTATTTTTTATCTAATTTATAAAAATTTTCTTTCTATATTTTGTTTATTTTACATTTTTTTTTTTTTTTGAATTTTTTTCATTTTTCATCTTTATTTAGGACGACGAAAAATAACAAATTCATCACAGATAAAAGTAACTAAAATGTTACTGATTGTTTCTACAGTTTTCGTTTGCCTTAATTTACCCAGTTATGTGATGAGAGTGAGAGCATTTTTGGAGGTATTTATATATGTACATACATATCATGCAAAATAATATTTTTTTTCTTTTCTTCATTTTTCCTTTTTATTTTTTTTTTTTTTTTCAAATTTATTTTATTTATTTTTTTTTAAGTAAAAGGATGAAAAAAGAAGAACTAAAATTTTTTTTTTTTTTTGATTATTTGAACAGCATGTCACAATGTAAAGAAAATTTATTTTAATTAAAAATTTAATAGTTAAATAAAAATTAAATTGTGTATACATATATACGAATACGAGTATGTAATTTTTCGGTTGAAATATTATTTTTTCTTAAAAAAATACAAAAATTAAAAAGAAATTTTTTTTTTATTTATTTATTTAATATGGATGTTTATTTATCATTCTGATGGCTTAAATGAATAATGAAAATGTACGAAAATGAATCAAATTTAATTAATTTCACTTAAAATATTTTTAACGACGACGCGATGATATTTTTCTAAAAAAAATTTTAATTTTATTTTTTGATTTTTCTATGAAAAACTATAATTTCAATCATCTGTATATTCTTTTTACTTCTGAATATTCTGTCAAAAAAGTACAAGGAATTTTTTCATACCACATTCATATTAGCTTCGTATTTAGTTATACTTTGTCAAATATGAATGCGATCTGTCAACCAGGTTTTTAGTATCAACTGTTTTAAGTATACTTCTCTTTCAACAAATCGTACTTATACAGATCTAATATTATCATGCGACTGTTTTGTTTGCAAAACTAAAATTTTTCGCTCACTAAGATATTCATTTCGAGACAATTGAGATCTTAAAGATTACAAAAAATTCTAGCCTAATTAAATATTTGGCATGCATGGGATCTACTGTAAATGCAACTAAATGAATATGGAAGAATAATAAATTGAAAGTTATACATTTTATTCAGCAATTTTTGATACTTTTTTGACAGAATTTAGATTTTTTTATATTATTTACGAACAATACATAGTAAATAGTGTATACAGCATCATGTGTGTGTATATATATGTATATTCTTATTTTTCATTTACAGGTTGAGGCATCAAAAACAACAATAGTTGTTCAATATATTTGTTGGTTTTTCTTTCTTACAAATTTCGGAATTAATTTTGTGTTATACTGTGTCAGTGGTCAAAATTTTAGGTAAAACAATTTTGAAAAAAAAAACAAAATAAAAAATAATTTTATGAATTTTATTTTTGATTGTCAGAAGAGCAGTAATAAGTATGTTTCGAAAAGTTTCATCATCAAATCAACGTGACGGTGCTACTCAAGTAACAGGTAATTAATTACCATATTATTGTATTATCAATTACATACATATACATATGTGCATCTGCATACATACTTATACGAGGGTAATTCAAAAAATTCCCGGAAAAATGAAATAATACACTAGTTATTGATTTTTATGGATTTATTTTTCTACGTATAAACCACCAAGTTTCATCACCAGTCACTATACAGTGCGAAAAATCTTCAGGATTTGAATCGTATTTGTTCAAAAACTCAGTGAAAGTTCGGCACACGTCTTTCAATGTGTTCTTCGCGCAACGCTTTACACTATGTTTTAATAATATCTAATTTTTCAGGTATCTGTATCCTTTTAAATAAAAACAAATGAATTAGGTACTTTTTTTTATACACAACAGTTACGATTTCAAAACATTCAAAATATAATCAAACTTCTTGACTGTTAGCCTGCTAGTTACTGACTGACGCAGGTATTCCAGGAATTTTTTTTGAATTACCCTCGTACGCATTTAAATTCAAAAATTTAATATTTGCTTAGAAGACTCTAAATATAAAGAATGAACAGTTCATTAATGTATTTTCCCTCCATTTTTTTTCTATTGCTTTAAATTTTGTTCATTGAATGTACTTCTATAGCATTTTCGATTTAAATTTTCTATCATGAAAATTACGAGTAAAATATGCAAAATTTTAATTTCACATTTGACATTTTTATAAAAAAAAAAAAAAAAAATAAATAATGCATTCAATTGCATTATGTATGATTATGTATATGTATACATCCACACCCACGTATTGATGTTATAATGATGATTTTTATTCTATTCATCTTTCAATATTTTCGTCCATCATCATTTATCTCTACATTACAATCGTTTGAAATAGGAAAAATTATTATAAATTGATTATCCATTCATTTATTAATTTTATTTTGGGGTTACATTTTTATAAATAATTTAACACCTATATATATATACATAAACATACTGGTATACTTTCATTACACTTTCACAAATGTTAATATCATTCAGATTTAATTTCATAGAATTTTTTTTTTTTTTTTTTTTTTTTTATAAATTCTTATGCAAATATAAATAATACAAAATGATAATAATATATTATGTACTACATACATATAATGTAAATGGTAATGATAAATTAATTGAAATATGGTCGGAATATTAAATTGTGATCAATTTTAAATGAAACATTGAATAAATTTTGGAATTCTTTAAATATCATGTGCGGTATTAAAATATCATAATGAATATATGCATAATGAAAAATGTAAATTTAAATAACAAATTAAATCGATATATCACGTATACATACGTTTACGTGCATTTCTTAATCGATAATATATTATTATTTAAAACTTCATACATTACATAAATGTCATTAATTTATAGATATCGATATGTACGCATACCCAGAGGCAAAAAAAAAATTTACAAATTTCATTTTCACGGAAAAAAAAATCAAAAATCTCTAAAACATGTGAAGAAATGTTACATTAAAAGGAAAAATGATATCTCGATTACAGAAAGAGAATTGCATATCAAACTGTGATTGTATGATAGCAAATAATAGTACACAGTTTTCGGTTCGGAATGTATTATCACTCTTCTCTCAATTTTGGTCATAGATTATTTCTTTTGCAGCTTTTGTTCGAAAATGTTCGAAAATAAACAAGACATGTATGTATGTATACATGCCTTAATTGAATGATGAATATGTCCCGAAAAAATAATTTAAAAATCTAAATTTTATGTATACATTTACTTCATTAATAAATTTTAATGTTTTTTTTTTTAATTTTATTTTGTTTTTTTATTTTTTTATTGTTAGCATCAGAGTATATAAGAAACAATTGCATCTAGACGATGTACGAGTACTACTTGTGTAAATGGATATAATGGAATGTGATGTTTATAAGCTATACGTATGGCTATACGGATATATGCGTGCGGTTATCATTAAAATATAAATTAATTAATGTAAAAAAAAAATTAATAATAAAAAAAATTTTTAATAAAATTAAAATTAGATAAGAAACATTTATATTCTTCAAATCTATGTATGTAATAAGTGCATTTTAATTAAAGAATGTAAATATATATTTTTAAAAAATATATATATAATACATATACTTATTTACTACTTAAACTTAGAAAATCATTTCAATAATCTAAAAATGTAAACAAAATAATGAAAGAATAGATAAAATAAAATAAAACAAATTAATTAATTTGAAATATGTAATAATAAAAAAAAAATTATTAAAATAAAATAATAGAAACATAGAAGAAATAAAATTATGAAATTATAATTTTTTTTTTATTTTTTAATATAATACTCGTATATATCTAATGTCTGTATGATTAGCTTCTTATTTTTATTTGTTTATAAAACAATAAAAAATATTAAAATGTACACATTTATATTTCAATTTGCATTATATACTTTTATATGAAGAAGAATATGTGTATATGTGTATTTATAATAGAAAAATATATGTATTTAAATTAAAAACATCATTCTAACCATATTATTTTATGATAATAAATACTTTATTATTTAATATGTGATTTAATTGTATCAAAGAATTTATATTTAATATTTAACTGTGTAATAAATAAAGAAAAAAAATTATTTTATTTATATTGTTCATATAAAATCATAAAAATATTTTCCCAGATTAAATGGGTAGCTAATTTAATATTTAATACTCTCTAAGTCACAAAACGACAAAACTAAACTAAATAAATAACTGATAATTAATATCAACGACAACAGCCAACAGCCAATAACCAACAACCGACAACACTATAGATCAAATTTAATTTTCACATAAATATTTTATTCAATAAAAAAGTCTGTAATAACATACATATGTAGCAGTCGACCTATCACACACCTAAATTCTAAATGCATTTTTAAATACATAGCATGCATATAGTAGAGTAGTAGTAGTAGTAAACATTTCCATTTCCTCATAACTAAAATCATCATCCTTCAGCAATTGCATACAATTTCAATATCATACACCCATTCAAGTTAGAATATTTCTCCCCATTTCCAAAATGATGTATAAATAAATGTGGGAGACTATTGGATAGCAACAAAGTAATCATAATAAATTGAATTACTAAACCATCAATGCTTTATTTGAGATTGATAAAATTGGATCATTATAATTGAAATAATACAAACAGAATTTCGAATAAGATATATTCATTTCCCAAATAAATTAAACGAAAATTTATTCAGGTAATTTAACTACACAATCGAGTATTTACATACAAATTTTTTAAAAATAGCACAATGAAATTTATTATTTATTTATTTGAAAATCTAGAAAATTTTTTTTAAAATATATGTGGGTACTGATAAAAAAATGCTTTAATTTGAAATATAAACCGTAAAATTTTTTTTTAAAAAATGTACTTGGAAATAATAATCCAGATGAAAAGAGGATCCGAGAATTCTAAAACGTTTAAAATTTTTCAATTTTACTACAGTGAAAAAATAAAGAGTATCTACAAATTAAATTACAAATACATACATATAAGAAATCTAAAATTTTATTTAAATTATAAATCCAAAACACTTTACTTTGTAAAAAAAATTCGTTTCAAAAACAAAAATTATAAGCTTTTAACAATGCCTCCTAGTTTTAAGAATAATAAAATTTTTATTTTTTATCCATTTATAATAATAAATATATAATTCTGATTATTATATGACAAAAGGAAATTTTATTTAATATAAACAAATATAAGTATGTACATTATGAGTAAAATGTATGTCACGAAAAGCAAATAAAAAGTATTAATAACAATCTTAGCAGCTATTAAAATCACTAGAAAAATTATAATCTGTAAAATGTATTCAATTCACTTGTTGATTCTAATCCTTTTCAGCAAAATAAAACACAATGAAATTTAACACTTCAACATGTTGTACACTCATAAAAATTTTAAATTATATTTAAATAAATTTTGGTTGGAGTAAATAAATACAAGGCACAACAAGTATTAAATACATACATACTGAAAAATATACCAATCTACATAATTATATATACTCGTACATATGTTATAAGCTTTATGTAAATAGAGTGATTGTAAATTTAGGACGAAAAAGAAAAGAACAAAAATGTATAATAAAGTATTTGGAACACTGGTTTTTTTTTTTTCCAATATGAAATAAATTTTGTTTATTTTGTATTTAGAATAAATTTGGAACAAAAATATGATTTTAATAAAATTATGAAAGTAAATTTTGTTTATTATCAATACTTTCTTTTAAAATTATACCACTGACACACACTGACCGCCATTATGACAGTAATTATAGTGAACGTAATCATGAAAAATATTGTAATAATGATATGATGATGACGATGGATTCTTACAATCAAATGTCTTTCATTTTACATTTCAAAGTTTTTTTTTTTTTGAGAATTTTTCGAGAAGAAATTCAAAAAAAACACAAGAGAATGTAAACAGTTTTAAACGAACATAAAGGATGCAACGCAACGTATTTATTGTAAGACAACCTTAAAATATCATATTTTTTTCCTTAATTTTCATTCATACAGGATTAAGGTTGGAATTATCACTTTACTATAATATGTATCAATATTTTTGATAATTAAAAGTGTTACATACCTTTATCATTTTCGATTTGAAGTGGGCCAACTGTTCCAAAGAATCTCTTGTCAAGAATTTGTAACAATTGTAACGCTGTAGAATGAACTTCGACTCGGGGACATCCTGTCATCAATAATGTAACATTTATTACAGACGTATAATGATCACAAGGATATTCTCTGAAAAATGAAAGCATAAAAGAGAGAAGATTTTGTAAATTTTTGGTGTTTTGGATTTATACATAGATTTTTTATGAATTGTTTTCTTGAATTTGCACACGCTTTGAATAGTTTCAAAGTAATAAATAATGTTTGTTACCTTGCACTGAATATTGAAGCCAACGACAAGAAGCAGGCATCTGCTTCTCTTGGTACTGCAGTATAGCATCTATCGATCACCCATTCCAGTAACTGACCAATATCAGGATTTGATTCGAGCAAAAGTACAACTGTGTCACGTCCTAACTGATATATCTGAAAATTATAAATTAAAAATAGAAAATTATTTGTAATTAATCACTGAGTGAATTTATGATTATGTTCACAAAATTATTTTACCTTTTCTTCTTTCGAAATTAATAACATATCCAACCATTTATAAATAATACCATCTTCAGATATGTAGTTAGGATCAAATATAGATCCGCAACAAAGCAAAGCAGACATCGCCTAAGGATTATATGTAAAAACAAAATGGCAATTATATATTTCAATACGTTGTAAAGATTTGATGAGTTTTTTACTTGAAGAGCGCTATACTGTAATTTTTCCTCCTCATGACCCGTACCAATTTGTGAAACTATACCAAGAGGTTTTGAAAATGTACCAGACCAAGATGCGAACAAATTGAAAAGATTTCTCTTCAAATCCCTTGATAGTAATGATGAACATGATTCAACTGTAATCAGATATTCAGATATATTTTTTATTAGATTTTTACGTTTCATTTTAACATTTTTTTTCCATTTAAATCAAATAAATATTCTTACGTGAGAAATTTTTTATCATTTTACGAATAAAATTACAAAAATGCATTTTAACGTCACGTATACTTGTATTATCTTTATCTGTTTCTGCTTCTAAATATAATCTAGCACCTTCGATATATTCCACAAATGTTGGATGTATTGTATCACGTTCCAAAACACATGAGCTTTTCATATAAATATTTTCATAATAAGCAATAAATTAAAAAAAAAAAAAAAACAATACATATATGGAAATTTTTTGTGTAGATTACCTAACTCCAAATGTTCCATTTTCAGCTATCTTCTCTAGAACTTTAACTAATTGCAAACGAAGTGCATCTCTTCTTCGTCTTCGTCTCATATTTTCTTGTTTACGATCTACAGCTTCTCTTATATATACAACTAGCTCTTCCATTAAATCTCTTTGGAATTATATTAAATTAAAATTATTCAGTTATTGTTGTAAGGAAATGAATTTGTTTTTTTTTTTTTTCAAATAAATTCAGAGCATTAAACAAAAAAAAAATTACATTGATTCACATACTTTAAAGCATCATGATTTATCATTCCTAATGCATTGACAGCTGCATCTCTTACATCGACAACTTCACATCGAAGCAATGGTACAATTAATTTGTATAATGCAAGTGGTGAAGCTGATCCCGTAGCTGATTTATCACTTCGGTCTGCATTTAAAGAATCCGGTGAAGAACTGTAATAGATTTTTTTTTTTTTGTAACATACATTTCATTGCCAATTAATTTGTTATCTTTTATACAATCTCTTCTATAGAATCAATCATAACTAGAATTTGTTCAACACTTTTATTTATGAATAATTTTTCATTTATAGTCGATCATTTTGTTTTTTTTTTTTAGATTTTTAGTTTTTCAAAATTATTAACAAGCACGCACGTTTCTTTCATGCAACTATATAATATTATATAAAAAACAAACAAAAAAAATATTTGAAAATATAGCAATTTCTTAAACATTCTAATTTAAAATAAAATACATCATAATTCTGTAAAAATCAAACAAATGTGTACTAAATATTAAATTTATGTCATAATTTATCACTGTTATTTTTATAATTACAAGCTATAGTTGTGCATTACATGTTATAAATGTACATTAATTATAAAAACTGTTTGTAAAATAAAAGTGTTCAACAATTATTTTATAATAAAATACCAAAACTATTTAAAAAAAAAAAAAAAAAATCTAAAATTTCAATCCATTCAAACTAATCATTCAATTTTATATTCATACATTTATATATGTATGTATTACATATATAAATACATTTTTATATGTATATGCATAAATAATCATTAAGTATAAATTAAAATTTTAAAAATTTATTTACGAACTATTCAAAAACTTTAACTAAAATATATCGTAATAGTAAATGTTCATAATTAATATTATAATATGTGTATATACTTTTAACAATAAAAATACACTAAAAATATAAAATAAAATTATAATAATACATATTACATATGTTATAATATAATAATTATCTAAGTGTACTTAACATAACATTATTTACTCTAATATTTTATGTAATATTTATATATTTATAAATGTAAATTCTATTTTATAGTAATTATTATTTTTTACCCAAGTCTTTTCTGCCTAGCTTCTTTGCGACCATACGATAGAGGCAATGTAAATCTGGTTACAATTCCTTCTGGACCAAATACATTTGATGGTATATTGTCCAAAGAATCAGACAATGAACGAGAATCCGATTGATCTTGTAGACTATATTTTTATTTTGTTTGTTTTGTATGTATGTATGTAGTATATATCAAAAATTTAATACATGTATATATATATTTTTTTTAATTTTTTTGTTTTAATTTTATTTTATTTGCCTCATTTTTTTTTTTTTCAAGTTGATAATTTTTTATCGATTTATGTATATAGATATATTTGATATTTATTTGTTTATTTGTTCGATTGTTTGTTTGTATTTTGAATTCAAGAAATTTTATATGTACATATTTTTGAAGCGTTTACGAAAAGAAAAACACAAAAAAAATATATTATATGCATTAGAAGGCAAAAAAAGAAAAGAAGAATCAATAAAAAAATATTGAAAAAAAAAAAATAAAATTAAATTGATTTTTTTTTTAAAAATAATTTATGATTTGAAATATTTTATTTGTAATAATAAAATGAAATAAGATAAAATGAAAGCTTCAAAGTGGTATTTATGTAGTTATCGATAGGATGATTAAATTAGTGCTATATATTTTTTTTGAACATCATTTGCAGCCATGTTTGGCTGACAGGCAAATAATTTTCCTGTCTGGCAAATCAACATGAAAAAGTTGAAAATATATACAACTTCATTACCTACAGAAATCGTTAAAATTAATTACAAAAATAATGAATCTATTCGATCCACATTTAGCGCATTGCATTTCTTTAATAATGAATCTTATTTTTGGTTAAATGGATATGTAAATAAGAACAATTATTGTCGCAATTGGAATAAAAAAAAAACCCCACACGCTGTTCACGAAACATGTTTGCATCGACAGTTTGATATGGTTTATAGTCTTGTTATTGGACTATTTCAAGAATATATTGCAACATTTTATACATTTCGTGAAACAATCAATTTATTGAGAAAAAAATTCAATAATCGTTTAATCTTTAAAAATGTGACATAACCATTGGCACTTTTCGTTTTAGAAAAATTACCTGAAAACTAACCAATTATTCGTGTTATTTGTAAAACAACAAGAGCAGATTTATATGAAGAAATGGTAAAAATTTGTGTTTGTTCCAAATGCTATCATTTACATGAAGTCATCTTCAAATAAAAATATCATTCATCAATATTAAAATTTGAAAAAAATTATACATATATTGATATCTTCTATCATTGTGATATTTTCATTTTAAATATTTCAAATTCAAAAATATAATATATAGCTCTAATTTGATCGCCCTTTATTATTGTAATATAGCAGTAGATTATGATATATGTATATCGCATATTGTATGTATGTATTTGGATTCAATTTGATAACAAAAGTATAAAATAATGTTATGTAATTATAATTTGTTATATAATAATGTTAATTTGTAATATGAATACATATTATTTTATTTACTTTTGATATGCTTATTCTGAAGATTATCTGATTATGAGATTCTATATAATGCATGAAAATTAAAATTACAATTACATTAAATTCCTAACAGAAATTTATGTAATATATGTATGTATGTATGCATGTATGTATTATTTATTCTTATAATTTTTTTTTTTTTTATAATAACAACTAAACACATATGTATGTACGATTATCTAAAATTTTATTACACACGAATATTCATTATATCGAGAGACATAGAATTAATCATTGATAAAATTAACACAGAAATAATAAATACACTCAAATCTATATTCAAATTAAAGGATGAGTTTCAAAACGTTTAAATATCGCCTGGATGAGAAGTTTTTAGTTTTATACACTGAAAATTATGACATTTTTTTAAAGCTTCCAAAGTTCAAAAGCATTTTATGAACATATTTTTAATGGATCAATTAAGCAACTATTGCAATCGAAAATTTTCTTGATCCACAAACGTATCAACAATCACAATGTATATCAGTGGTATTGTATTAAGTTTTGCATCGAAACTGTAATAATTATTATTGTATCGCAACACAATTTTTGACGTTTTGAAAATCATCCGAAATTTTGTAAGTATTTTTGAAAAAAAAAAAATTTTTTTTTAGACACGAATATTTATATTGATCAGAGACTTATCCCATAACATTATAACTGAATTTTATTTTATTTATTTCTTATGTGATCTATATTAATTAACATTACTAAAATTAATAAAACATCCAATATTTTGAAGAGAAATAGAAAAAGAGAAAGAGATACAGATAATATATGTACGTTCTAAATAATTTCAAATAATTTCTTCTAATTTTTGTTACAGATAAAAAAAAATTGTTCCGTTCAGAAATCTATAAAAATTTTCTTTTTCTTTTTTTACACTTTTTAAAAATTATTTTGAATTTTTTCAAATTTTTTAAAATTTTTTTTTACTAGATAACTGATAGAAATTTAATTTATTAATCAAATATTTTATATAATTAATTATTTTTTTTACATAAAAACACAAAAAATTTTAATTATTATTTTACTCGTAGTAATTAATGAAAACGATAGAAATGTTCAATGAATGAAAATAGTAGATAAACAAACATTAGCAATAACAACGTTTTGGAAGGGAACATTCCAATAATAATCATTACAAATATACAACATTAACTATATATAGTAAAAAAAATATATATATAATATTCAATACATAACATTCCAAAACGTTTTATTTTTAATTAAAATATTATAAAATAATAATAATAATAAATATGAAAATTAAATGAAATAAATGTGCTGAATTTGTGCTCCTAATAAAAACTTAATGAATATTACAACAAAAATGTAAATGTATGGTAGATTAGGTATACCTGGTGTTTTTTTAATAAAAATATGATTGTATACTAACCTTAAACTTAGATCGGGTGATGCACAACGTATTGCAACGCTTGGTATTTGTGGTACTAAACGCATTGCCATTGCAACTTGATTACGCCAAAGTTTTAAATATAAATCCTTTTGACTTTCTGTTGGAGTTTTTTTAGTTGGTGCTGAACCACGTAACAATGATGCTCGATTATCACTTACAGGACTAAAATTTACATGTATGAAATATAAAATATTAATCAAATTATTAAAAACAAATTTAATTTAAAATTTTAATACATTTATTGTATATTTCTTACGTTGGATCAATAACAGAAAACAATGTTGTCACACGTGAATAACAAATCGGCCATGCTTGGGCAATTACTGATGGACACTGCTGTGGTATATTCTTTCGTTCCATAAAACCAAAAAGACATGTTGCCCATGGATCGAATTGCTGTTGTTGTTGAGTATTAGATTGTGACAAATTCAATGTAGAAGTCGATGATTTTGAAGAATCTAAAAAAAAAAAATCGAATTTATGGATTTATCAAAAACTACTGTTGAAAATAAAGAATATTTTTGAAATTTTACCATTCTCTGCAAAACCACAAACCCATACACCGCTACTTTTATCTGCAATCCATTGAAGGTCTATAACGTTTGCATTCAAAATAGAAGCTTTGTCGGCCTGTGGCAAATAAGGTAAACATCTATCTATAACCTACATTCAGATAAAAGAAAATTCAAAGTTTAAAAAAAATTTTTTTAATCGAAAACAATGCGATCAATTATTTTACTTGTGGGCAACATTTATCTATCACGTCAATTAACGGTGGTTCAGTTTCTGGAATATTCAATGCTTTTATTAAATTTTTGACCTCTTTTAGAATTAATGCTGCCAATTTTCTCAAAAATGGCCTACAATTGCATAAGAGAACCAAAGCAAATGCTTCAACGTAATGAAATGTCGTTATTAAGGGAATTTCATTTTTTCGAGTAACATCCACTACATTGATGGCAGTTGTCTGAGTTATACTGGATATTCCACTTGAATTAATACTTGAATTTCCACTCGAATTTGAATTTGTTGTTGCAATTTTTGGTTGATTAGAATGCTGGTGTTGACTAGTTGTAATGCCAGTTGTAGTTGTAGATGTAGATGTTATTGTCGAAGTTGTAGTATCTTTAGTAGCTGTACTCTGATTTACTTGAGTTATTGGTGTTTTTATGTTGCTGCTATTATTAACTAAAATACTATTTCCAATTGCACATCTCCAAATATTTAAAAATACAAGTAAAACCCTTGTACAATTTTCTAATAATTGTGGAAATGTATCGATTACATCTCGCACAAGAAATTGCGTATAGCCATGGATAACATCTTGACGCCAATCGGGGAAATCTAATACCAGAGTTTGTAATGATTGATGAGTCAGCATTCTTAATTCTTCATCCATGTGAACTGTTAATCTTGATAACATATCAACTAATTCTTGTCCAGTCATTGTGTCTGGTATTAAACGTGGAACCGCAGCAACACATGTACGAAATAAATCAATTCTTGGTTTACGTTCACCCGTTAACATTTCGTCTGGTTCTTTATTTTGATTTTGTGTATTTGTCATCATTAATGGTCTTCCATAATGTACATCTAATGCCCTTAATATATCGACGAATACTCTTCTAACATGAGGAAAATACGTTGACATTCCTATACTTCTTGCGGTATCATCAGTCAACATTTTATTTAAATAAGTCTTTTTTACTCGTAGAGTATTTCCTAATTTTAATTTAAATAAATCAGTGGCAAGTAGTTAAAAACATAAATATAATTTGAAAAACTAACCAGAAGGTAGTACTCCTACAGTTCTAGGCATTGGTGGTTCTCCATCTTTTTGCTGTAAGGAATCAGCTACAACCAAAAATGCTCTTAAGCCAATACTCATTCGTTCTGGTGTTAAAATAATCTAAACAGCAATAATAATGTACAAGTACAAGCATTAACATTTTTTATTCAAAAGAATGAAAAGTTCAAAAAAATTCAAAGTTAAATTAAATTCACCTTTATTGGTCTACCAACCCACAGAAGATCATAAACGATTTCACGCATTGCAAAATCCAATCTTTCTTGGGCTATGAACTGAATAATTTTAACAAATATATTCAGAGGAGTATCACGTGGAACAACTCCTTTTGAACCCCTACAAAAAGAAAAAAAAATATTTAAATTTTAATTTTTTGTAAACCTTTATTTTCCCAAATGTATAAAACATACTTTGGAAATAGTGAATTTACGATGCTTTGTAAACGTGAATGTGTGGCAGAATTTGATTCACATTTTATTCTTATCATATACACCCAGAGTAAACGATACAGAGATTCTAATGCTACACGACTCATTTTCGCATCACGATTTTTTAAATTGCTCAAACACATTGCCAAAAAGCAATGCCAATTATTTAAAAAGAAAATTTTCTGTGATACACACAACAAACAGGTGACCAATGGAAAAAGTGCAAGCCTGTGCTTATTCTTCGTTGAAGCTTCTAATGTTTGCATATACAGGAGATCAACAAAATTTTTAACACATGGGACATTTACTTCGTTTTTAACAGCCTTAATATAAATGAAAAAGAAATAAAATAATTATTTGTTTACATTTTCTTAAAGATTATCGCAAAAGAAATTTTACAAACCGCTGCAACTGGTACTAAAATTTCAACAAATAAACCAGCAAGTGCATGTTTAATATCTTTATCCTTGACTTCGAGGAAATATTGTGCACACTCATGCATAAATTGGAATGATGCTTCAAATTCTTCTATTGGAACCATCTAAAAATATATTCAATATTCAATTACAAAATATGTGTATGCATTAATGTGGTTTATTAAAATTTTACTTCCTACCTTTACACGAAAGAATTTCATTCCCATCAAAAGACTAATAATACTTTGAGTTGTATGTGGACTTGGCTCTTTGCTTCTTAATTCTTTTAATTCGTTCATAAAACGTTTACGTACTGATGCAAATCTACTCTGAGCCAATACTCCAATTACTTCTGCATACAAATCAGCAATCATATGAATATTATGTGCGTTTGGATTATTTTGAAGTCCTTCTCGATATTTGAAATGTTTAAAAGCCAAATTTTCAATACTTTTTATTAAATCTTCATGACCCGGATGAAACGGCAATTGTTTGAGGACTTCGATTAAAGCTAAACAAAATATAAATTCGACTGCAGCTTCACGACGCTGCAACTGAAATTCAATATCTATGCTAGGTTTATTTATGATTTTTTCAACACGCTTCAAATCATTTTTAATTTCAGCATCAGAAAGCTGTCGTTTATGCCATGCCAATAGCGTATGTAGTAACGATGGTAAACAATGTTCTGCAACCGATCCAAAAGCTGATAGAAGCTGATCAAATTGTGTATCTTCACCTCTCTGAAGTAATTTTGCCAAATTCTTGTCAGTGCTTTCAAGCATAACCGTTTCAATTTTCTTTTCTGCCTGCTGTGTAAAATCACTGAATAAATTTCTCATAACAATTTCTCCGGGTCGAAGAACATTATCACCAGTCGTCGACTGCATATCTCCGGTTGTTGCTGAATGTATACCGCCAATAATTGATGATCTTGATGAAACTCCCCAAGGTAATAATGATTGACGTGTTGATGTTATAGCAGTTTTTGAACACTCTACATCTGTAATACATACAGGATGTAAGTATGTAATTTGTTGGAGTGAACATAATTTTCAAAATTTTATATTACCTATTACAGTTGATGCACTTTGAACGTCTGTACACGATGAAGATTCACCTCCTGGCCCAACACCACCACTACTAGTTTTAAGAGATGCTGATAATGAACAACTAACATTTCTAGATGATGATTTATCACCACTTATTTTCGGTGTACCACCTGATAAAGAGTCATTTGTATTCGGAGATGGATATCGTATGGATGGTGAACTTTGCACATTTTCACTACTCGAATTAATTGGATTCTGTTGTTGCTGTTGCTGTTGTTGCTGCCCTTCGATTACTAAATTTGTTTGAGATCCTTTAGTAGTATTCAATATTCCGGTTTCTGTAACTTGTTCTATAAACGAAAATTATTCACCTGTATGAGAACTTTTTGTAAAATTATTTTATTCGAAGTACAAATACAAAATTTGAATGTTAATTTACCAATTAATCTCTAATTCAATTCAGCATTTAAAAAAACAACGTAATATGTATGATTTCACAATCAGAGGAGAAGAAAAAATTATTTTTTCTTTGCATTTTTATTTTTAGGGCTTTCTTTTTTAACGGTAGTATGAATAAATCAATATTTTATAAAAATATATCATTGAAATATTACATGGTACAGTAGGTACTCATAACAATACTCCCTAATTATAATGTAGTTTAAATATCATTAATTTATAAATTGTTAAGAGCGTTTGTATAGGCTATAGGGTAACGGAAAATACTTATATGTAATTATATAATTTATTAATTATTATAGCGTTAAATAACGTTTCTTATTACAAATTTTAAATGAATATTTTTGTTGATTATTATCAAAAATAATTTTATTTAAATTTATATTTTAAATAATTGAAATTTGCACATAAAAATTGAACATTTTGTTACAAAATTATATATATTTTTTTTACTAATAATTTTTAAACATACACATATAAAATCGTCCTCAATCTAATTCTAACTATTGAATCATTTTCAGATATGTATAAAAGTTTATATATATATATATATTTTTAATAAAAATTAAAATTAAATTTAAATATATTTTATCAAATTTTTCAACTTCTAAATACCCAAATCACAACATTTACATGTAAATCACAATTTACAACAACACTGATTTCTATTTATTGAATTCATTACCTCACCATCATGATTATATTCTTTTTAGAAAATATGTAATTAATTTAAAACGAAATTAATTTCGATGAAAGCGAATAAATTAACAGAAGAAGTTTATAACGACTAATAAATGTTTCATGTTATGAATGAATGTCCCAATAACACAAGTAACTAATGAATTGTTAAATTAGATATGTATAGCAGAAACAAACATATATTTTTGAATTTATTTTAAATAGGTACGAGCGTACAACGAGTATAGTATTTAAATATAGCTAGTATATTTCAAATACATTTAAGAAAATAATCATTATTTTAAATCCGATGATGTAAACAATAATACTGTAATACTGTAATAATTTTGAATTTTTTTTTTTTTACTTCCTATATTTATATAGATAGGGCATAGGGGTATGTGTATAATACACGTATCTACATACGTACAATACAGTCA
Organism: Villa cingulata; assembly: GCA_951394055.1. Lineage (NCBI taxonomy): Eukaryota > Metazoa > Arthropoda > Insecta > Diptera > Bombyliidae > Villa > Villa cingulata. Next base: position 3,438,561 of record OX596021.1, on the reverse strand, counting down.
GGACAAAAAATCATTGGAAAAAAAGTATTTGAACTTTACAGTTTACTGCTCAGTAAAAATTCAAACAATTATTAATAAAATTAATTTTCATTTATATTTTACTTTAGTATACTTGTATGTGAAATTTAAAATATTTTTATTTTCATCAATGATTACTGTCATTTTGTTTAAATTTTTTTGGTTTTTGGAATCTATATTTGTCTACATTTTTTGTGTTTACATTAAAGAGTATTCAGTGACTCAGTATTGAAGTGCTGAATGCTGATCAACTGATCATAAACATGACAACTATAAATAATATGTAAAAATAAATGATTCTCATTAAAAAATTCAAATTTAACTTTTTCCGATTAGTTTTGGTTCTGACTGTATATTGTAAAACTAAATTAGTAAAACTTTTATTATTATGTTGTATGTTCTCATAATTGATATTACATAAAAAAATGTAACATTGTAAACATTGACTTATCTATTTTTAGTTTTAAATTTCCATTTTAAAGATTTCTTTCATTTTTTTTTTTAGTTGAAAACAAACAAAAAAAATAAATAAATAAATAAATAAAATGATAATTTCAAAAGTTAATAATTATTTACATTATATCTACATACATACGTATGTTATGACTTAATATTACATTGTACACCTATTTTAATTTTGAATTAATCGGTGTAATTTCATTTTACATGCTATTTTTCTTTATTTATTTTATGTACTACAAATTCATTATTACACAATCTGGACCTGACTTTCATAATTGAAATCTACATTATGTTCAATGTTACAATTATTTTTTTAATAACTTTTGTAACATGTAGGTAACATACAAACAGTTCTATTAGTATGAAAACTAATTATCATTATAAAATAATCGTCATAATTCATAAATAATTAACATTGAAAATATATGAGAAATTATTATTTTTAAATAGATCCATGTGCATAAAATATTGTCTAATTTTAAGTATATTTACATTATATCATATTGGTCATCAAATAATAAATTTATAGCGAATTTTTAAAATAAATTTTTCATCATCCATTTGCAAAAATTTCAATACATACTGTAAATATCTATACATTGGATTGTACACAATGTACATTATATTACTTTTACTTACCGAAATTATTTTCATCATTTATTGTGCTTTCAATATTCTCTTCGAAATGGTCCATTTCGAAAGAAAATACTTTTTTTATTATATCAAATCACACCATAAATATTTATAAGAATTTTTTTAATAAATATTAAAATACAAATAATGAAAAAAAAGGAGAATTATTCAAATATGTTACTCATAATAATATCACATATGTATGTAAATTTTAATAAAGTTAATTGTTGTGTTTGTGTATTTGATTATCTCATGATAAAATCTTCTTTCTCTGTTCTTTTTTTATTTGGATTTTTTTACTTCATTGACAGTTGTGAACATATGATTTTAGCGCTTTTTTTTTTAATTATTTTTTGTTTATCACAAAATTTACTTATTTTTAACTTTATTTTACACGAAAATTGTATAAAAACAAAATTGATTTTTGTCTATTTTGTTTTGATATTTTTCAATTTTCAAGATCTCTTCTGTTTATTGTTTTTGTTTAACAGCTGATTGATTATGTAAATATTTCATTTCATATGATAAATAACAAATAAGTATAAAAAGGCAAAAATGTAAAATGTGTAAAAGCGCATAGTGATAGAGTAGAGTAGGGTAATTAAAATGACAGTTAAATTGTTTTCAATCTCATCAGTTATTTATGACTTTGAATCGTTTTTTACATTCATTTTTTAAAAAAATATTTCATAATTTCTTAATTATTATTATTATTATTTATTAAGCAGAGAGGTCAGTAAACTACCTCCCTACTGCCCACACCACGACCCTCCAGGGCCTTTTGGTGGTCTCTTACTACAATTAACTTAAAATACTAACAAAGATAACTTAATTTATAAAAAACTTATTGCATAAGGCATATGCTTACATCTATGCCTACCGCTAACCCTACACCTTACAGATTAATTATAATTATTAGCTAAAAAGACTTAGTGCTTAAGGCATAAGCTTAGAGACTACCCTTAATCCTTATACCTTACTTAATTTAACCCAAATTTTAAAACTAAGCTGCAACTTATGGCTTAAGGCCTAAATTACAAACTAACTATAGCTAAGGAATAATGGGTATCCAGATTACAAATCCCACACCACCCCACCCACAGCTGTAGGTAAGATGATGTAGGATTTGCAACCAAATACCTACAATAAACTTTACAATAAGTACAATCAGTCATGTCATAATTTCTTAAATGAATCTATATTTAAAATATTGTGTTGAGTTTATTTTTTTATATTAATGTTGTATTTAATTTTAATATTTTAACGAGCCAACACTGTATAAAGTATGGTTAGTTGGCAATCATGGTTGGCAATGATATTTTACATTTTGCTTTGGTAATAATCAATCAGTCTGACATCGTACATGACAAGACGATGACAAACATGATGATGTCTATCTATCTGTCACTAACAGTTTTTTTGTAGCGTAGGTTGTTTCTTGTTTATTTACACAAAGTTATGTATTATTGTGAAAATCTAGTCAAAACAAAAATTATCACATTACAATTATAAATTTAATTTAATTTAATTTAATAAATGGAATCAACAATTCCAGTACATCCGTTAACAAATGATCCAACAGCTGCATGGAAAGAAATATCAAAAAATCAAAGAGTTATCAAAGTTACAATGAAGCCGCCAAATACAACAATTCCATTTAATAAAGTTCGAGTTGTTTGCATGAGTGATACACATTCTTTAACTCCGTATATTAAATTTGATATACCTGAAGGTGATATATTTATTCATGCTGGAGATTTTACAAAATGTGGAAAACTTGATGAAGTGATTGAATTCAATAATTGGATTGGTACTCTGCCACATCGGCATAAAGTAGTTATTGCTGGTAATCATGAGCTTAGTTTTGATGATACATTTACACATCCATTTCAAACGAAATCAACAGACAGGTAAAATGAAAAACTGAAATAAAAATTTGTACTCCATTTCTTCTATTATTTAATTAATTTTTGTTTTGTCAATTTTTAGATGCAAACATACAGGTTTAACAATAATCGATGACATTCCAACATTGGGCCAAACAAAAGAAAATCTAGCCGAAGCTGTTCAAACACAAAATGTTCGTCAATATTTAACAAATTGTACATATATTCAAGATGAACTGATCGAAATATATGGTATCAAAATTTACGGAACACCATGGCAACCAGAATTTTGTAGATGGGCATTTAATGTACCTAGAGGACAACCGTGTTTAGATAAATGGAATAAAATACCACAAAATATTGATTTATTGGTAACACATACACCACCAATTGGACATGGAGATTTATGTTGTTCTGGCGTTAGAGCTGGTTGTGTTGAATTGTTATCAACGGTACAACAAAGAGTCAAACCAAGATATCATGTTTTTGGTCATATTCACGAAGGTTATGGAATCACATCTGATGGTAAAATTATTTTCGTAAATGCTTCCACATGTGATATTAATTATTTACCAAATAATCCACCAATTGTATTTGATATTTCTCTACCGAGAGGACAAAGTAAAGAATAATGTGAGGCATGAAATTTTGTATATTATGCGATCGTAGCCTATAGCATAATTACATATCTCTTAAAACCAATTTTTTATATTAGATTTATTTATTTCTCTCTGAACGGCATAGTCATCTGATATTAGAAGCTTTAAATAATATTTAATTGAAAACAATATGTTTATGTTTGAAAGGTACAAATAATTAAAAATAATTTTTTTTCTGGCTAAATTTTTTTACAAAAAAATGTATATATTTAATAGAATTTTTATTTGTTTAATAAATCAATTAATTAATTAATTAACAAATAATCCCCTAAATGCCCAGTGATAACATCAACGTCATCGACAAAATCTGAAATGGTTTTAATTGAACGATAACTCTTTGTATTAAGCGTCGATATAAATTTCGTTCAATTGCTTCCACATTTCTTGACGTTGTTGTGTCGTTGAATTTATCGCTGGGAGGCATACATATAAAGTATATTAAAGTATGAATGGATTTTATTTTTTTATATATATTTGGGAAGAAAATATATGATTTTAGTATAATTTGAAAATGAAATAAATAATTGAAGAATTTATAGTATTTTAATTTTAGTAATAAAAACGAAATTAAAATGCTTATATTATTACAATTTAATAATTTTCTGTTTGTTTTCTAATTACGTAATAAACCGATGGAAATGTTTAAATGACAAAATATTATTTTGATCTTATTATTCTATACTATTTTCAGAAATCGAAGTCAGTATTGTGCTTATGGAAAAAGTTACCCGATGAGTTTCTGATAACTTCACATATAATATTTTGTAGGAAATTCTGAATAATATATCTCTGTCTTGATTGAAATTGAGATCTGATCACCCCACACACGAGACAGATTTATACAAACGCAATGTGAAAGAATATAGAAAAGCATGCCTATCTTGCCTGTACTGACTTCAATTTCTGAAAATAGTATAGCAATAATTTCATGCAATATAGATATAAATTTCATTTTACATCAGTTATTTTGAATTTTAATAATTTAGTTTAATTAATTAGCAAAAATAAATTGCTTTTAATAACACAGCTATTTAATCTCTAAATAACATTTTTTTTTTATTTTCTTGTATAAGTATTTTAAAAAAATAAACAAATCAGGCAAAATCCTAAAATATATTATTATTACTTCACGAAAATAATGTGTCTTGATAAATATCTTATTTCATTTTTAAACAAAATATTGTTTGTCTAAACGATTTAGAGTACATTAAATTCTAAAAATAAAACTACAAGACTAATTCAACATCTATTACAATGCAATCCAAAAATCGAGCATAATTAATTTAAATTTTAATCCTGAACACTGTGGAAAAAAAACATATACTTTTCTTTTCATTATTTTTTCACTTTAATCTCGAAAAGTTAAGATACAAATTTTTATAATTAACTAAAATTTGCAATTATTACATAATTATTCAACTGTTTTCATTTTTTTTATCAGTTTGTTCTTATAATTAATAAATTTTCTATTCAATTTAAGAATAATTATGTATTTTGATGTGATCTCTTCTCTATTCAAAGGAATGGCAAATATGTATGTGTAATGATGTATGTATCATAATAAAAATCATAAAAATGCAATGATGATTTAAGAAAAAAAATTAAAAATGTACAGATGGTAATATGAATTATGAGAAAAAAGAAGAAATATGTTTTTAGCAAAAACAAAAATCGGTATGTATACATTTTTTTTTTGTATTTGAAACTTTTACTTTTTTCCTTTTTCTTTTCTTTCATTTTCACTTCACTTTTTTCTTTTTTTATATTTAACATAATAATTACAATAATGAAATAGTTTTACTATTCACCATCTTTTGACATTGTGATAACAAGGAAAATTTTAATGACAAAAAAACATATTAGGATACCGAGTAAAAGAATTTTTACATTTCGACTGTTATCAAATAAAAAATTATTTGAATCGAGCTAACTGAAAAGTGATTCTGTCGCTTTCTCTAAATCCCAATTTTCTTTCGATAGAACAGCACGTGCTTCATGTTCATCTATACCCATATCTTTTAATCGCTGTATTTTTGAATCACAATCAGCAAATTTATGTGGACCTAAAAATTACAAGAAAAATAAAATTTATTTTTAACAAAATTTATATATTCTAAAATTTTTTTTTTTTTTTACCGCCAGCATAGGCATTAGTCCAATGTCTAGCAGTTATTAAAAATAATGGATAATTTTCTTTATATTGAGAAGCTACAACTGCATCTTGAGGATCATCTGGTTCAGCGGCTGCTAAAAGTGCCTGTAATGATAAAAGTACTGTTCTTAAAGTCATTGCTGCTGCCCTGTTAAATGAAATAAAAGTACAATTTTAAATGAGCAATCTTATAATTGAATTTCCCAGAAGATTTTATTTACCAATTATCCTTTAGTATGTCAAGACAAATTGCTCCAGTAACTGATGATATATTTGGATGCCATATTTTAGTGATAAAACGTACCTAGATATTACAAATATTAATTTTATTAAAAATAAAAAAATATAGGTATATATATATATTTTTAAATAAATAAAAACATTATTTATATTTACCTTTGGAGGATTGAAAGGATAAGTTTCTGGCACCTTAATTTCTAATAAAAATTTACCTCCTTCATATGGTGTATCTGGAGGTCCGGCAATTTCACCTTTTAACTCAGTCCAACTATCATTTATTAATTCTATTTTAATAGAACACTGAACGATCTGTGAATATTACCACAAAAAAATGAAGTAATAGCAATAAAAAATCAAATTGATTATTATTATTCAGAAACATTAAGTCACAAAAAAATATACATAATGTATATATTTTTAAAAAATAATGTTTGTGCGTATAATTGTGATATGATGTTATTTCTAACTTTAAATGTACTTTGAATGTGTACATCATAATCGAAGAAATTAATCTTTTCAGGTCAACATATATATATTTTTTATTTATTTGAACTGCGAATTATTCTCAAAATTATTTTATTCATATTTACATATACATACATGAACTGATAATTCTATAATCATATATGTGAGTGTTATTAAAAATAAATTTGTGGTGATCGTTATATTTAGTATCTCGTTAAACGTTAAATAAAAAATAAAGTGATTTTTTTTTCATTATAATTGTGAAGTAAGGAATAATAGTGTTTTTTTCTATTTCAATTATTTAACAAATACCTACATAATGTCGAATTCTAACGAAGAAAATAAAGAAGGTATGTGCGGTAAAGGTAATGCATATTTAGTATTTCATTTAAAATATTTAAACATAGGTACTTAAATTGATATTCTACCTACAGAAAATGTATTTTATACATTTTTTTTCTTGACTTTATCTAAATAATGCACACAAATTTAATACAATAGGATTATAAGGATTTATTTTTTTTTTTGTCCGTATATACATATTATGTACATAATTATATTATTTCCAAAACTGTATGGTGAAAATTTAATGCTTAAATTTAAACTGATACCTAGGTAAAATTTTTAAAATATTTTGATATACATACATCGATAATAATAGCCTTGAGCCTTGACTATTATCTTATAATATATTCAGAAGATTTGTGTAGTAATTTATTTATTTAGTTTAGCTTACCTCTTCGCTTTTAATAACTTCCTTAAATTCTCGTTTGATACGAGATACTGCCATATTCGCCATTGTGTATTGATGTTAAAATTTTTCTAATTATGTGAATAAAATTTTATATTAATTTTTAGTACAATTCTAAGGGAATTTTCTTTATTTTCTTGCTTGGCTTATTTATGTTTTCTGAAAAAAAAATTATTGCAATAGGTATGCTGTTTGCACTTAAATATCTTAAATTTTAAATAACTAAAAACTACTAAAATATATAAACAGGTAAAATTATTTTATTATGTATGTAGATACAATTTCAATTTAAAAAATAAATCATTTTTTAATGTCATAAAACTTGATCTGTCAAAAGGAAGAAAAGTATTGTTCACATTTTTTTTTCAAAATTTTTGTTGATAATTTATTGGAAAAATTTCATGGTTAAATTTATTGAATATAGACGAAAAAAATTCTAAATTTATGTTATGTTTAATTTTGATTTGAAGATTTTATTTTTTATTAAATTATATTCTCACAAATATTAAAAATATTTTAGTTAAACATTAAAGCATTAATTTTATACATTAACATTACACCGTTTTCTTCTTCTTTTATCTCACAGGTTTTTGGTTTTTGTTTTTCACTTTTGTCAAATATTTTTTTTCATTCATTCATTCATATGCATATAAAATTAAACAAATACATATAAAATACGTCATATATAAAAGTATATAACCCAGCCAACCATTTAACCAATTTAGCCAAAATAAATATTATACTGGTATTCGTATTGTTGCAATTTGCCTTGGATCATCCTTGATTCCTTGTCGTCTTCTAGGAATATCTACTTTATTTGTTATTTGTTAAGATTGCACTTTCAGTACAACATATTGTACAACTTAGTTGTCAATTTCAAGTGCATTTCGGTTATTTTAAGTTCTTGAATCGTGCATTCAGTGATTCAGAATGTAAAAATCAGTTGAAAATATTCTTCACTGTCTGGTTCTGACTGGGTATGTTATGCACAACTACAAATACGGGTTTTCTTCTCCTATAAATAAGTTTATATGAAATTTTTATTTTGGCACTTTTGGCAGTTTTAAGTGTTTTTAAAAATCAATTCATATTTCATATTGACATTTTTCAAACGAAATTTTTTCTATGTGGAAATATCACGTTAATTATATGAATTTTTCTGTTTAAATTTTTGTTTACAGTTTTTAATGTCGTTTTTTCATATTTATGTAGTATAGTACCTACAAATTTTGCATTTTTTCATGTCTTGATCTTTGACTTTATCAAATTATTAAGGAGAATAAATGAAATCAACAAAAGTATATGTAATCAAATTTATTTTGTTCTAAAAATAATCAGAATCAGAACCAAAACATGTTATTCAAATGATTTTTTAATCAAATGACGTATTTAATTTTATCAGCTGCTTTTAGACCTTTTACAGAATTTATATACGTATAATATACATACTACATAAATATATACTATGTGATATCTACTATATGTATGTACTATATATTTGTTTGTATATAAATCAAAAAGTAACGACCCAACGACACACCAAACCAAGTTATTATTTATTCTACGTAGAATAGTAGAATGTACATTATCAAATATCAATTAAATACATATATATTTTATATAAATATGTATATATGTATATGCAAAATATATTATATATAAAATATATGTGTATTATGCTATTATGATATGATGTATCATGCATACGTATGTATTTGTACTCACATGCTTTTTCAACTTCAACTATCTATCAGTCCCGTATGGCCGTATGTTTTTTAATGTGAGACCAATCCAATACGTTGAATGATGACATGACAATTGGTAAAAATGGTAAATATATATATAGATAAAGATAATACACTTACACATACTATAGTATATATGTATGTATTATTTATTAATATCAGTAATGTGTGCGTACAATGTACATACATAATCACAAAAAAAAAGAAGAAAAAAATTTTTTTTTCTCATTAATAAAAACTTCATCTCGTAGATTGTGTGATGCCAGTTTTGTCTACAAATCCGAATCGCGCTAAAAGTTTAGTACGAGTTAATTTGGAAAAATCCATAACAAATAATTTGACTTTAGCATCAAGAATGCCTAATATTAAAGTATTTTCGGGTACATCACATCCAGATTTAGCACAAAGGATTGTTGATCGTCTGGGAATAGACTTAGGAAAAGTGGTTACAAAAAAATTTAGCAATTTAGAAACATGGTAAGTAGAATAAAATTAACCTATCAAAATCTATTAATAATTTTTTTGTTATTAACTTGATATTGTGCATTTCTTCATATAAATTAATAATTCTAGTATGTAATTGATTTTTTTCTTATTTAATTTATTAGAAATTTTTTTTTATTTTTTATTATTGACTGAAGATGAAAAAATGAAAATTTTTTCAAGCGCATAATCCAATCTAATATAAATAGTATACAAGACAAGTAGTGAATTGAATATAAAATCAAAATGTAATTTTAAGGTTAGAATTACATATTTTGGAATGGTAGTACTAAGTTGGTAATTTTTTTCCGTAAATTTCTTATTCTTACATCCGTCTTGGTCTCATCTACATATTTTTAGTTAATATATTCAGCTTAATTTTGATCGTTTATTACAATATGAAACATGTGCTAGAATAAAACTAGACAAAAGTTGATTTTTTTTTTTAATTAATTAATTAATTAAACTCTTAATTTCATTTAATCGAAAATGAGAATTCAAAGTACAACGATGTACATAAGGATATTGCCAAAAAAAGATAAAAATTTCGATAAAGTTCATAATGAATGTCATTGAAAATTATTTACATTTACAATTTACTATACTATTACTATATAATTGAAACCTGAAATAAAAATAAAATAAAATTTTATAATCTAAATATATACACAATAATAATAATAATAATAGTAATATAAAAAGCATCAATCAGCATTAGGCACTACAATCAGATATTCAGATGAAACAAAAACATTTGATCAGCTGTTGAAAACAACGATAAAAAATTAATAATGCACATACAATCATAATAGATACACTCGGACTCGGACTCGGTGCACAATACAGTAGTACACTTGTCTGATGAATGGGTGGGTGGCGGTATTGGATTGGAATTGGGAGGTGATTCATTATCAAAAAAGAATAGGATATATTATTTACAACTACTATACAATTTTGTACATGAACATCATGAACATGATAATGTGCCTATGTGTATTCTCATTTGTGTACATATAAACTTGGCATAGAAAACAACAAGACAATGACGACGACGACGACGACGATGTATCGCCGATCGCGATTAGATTTGATGGTCAATGGGTCAATTTGTAGAAGATAAAAAAAGAATAATGAACAAACACCTAATATGTAATACGATTTTAAAAAATGAATATGAAAAAAAAAAAAAAAACAAATATGAATTGTGTTTGTATCACATTGTATTTTACACACAAATTGTAAGTGTAAATATTTTTCTTTGGGATTTATGATTTATTGATATTTATATGATGATATGTATGTATGAGAAAAAACAAATAAACAATTGCCACGGCATTGGTAACTATTACATTTTTAATAGCTGCTGCTAGCTACATATTGTACAGATTTTTATATGAGATTGTATAAGTAAAGTCATGTTTACATTTCGATACATGTATCACACAAATTTGTATGATATACAATATGTATACAAATCAAATAAACAAAAATTACATGCAACAGAAGATCATGTAAATGATTATACATCATACATTGGTCAACATATCAAAAATTTGCTTTTAATTTAATGTAAATGTATCTTAATATGTTATTATTTATTTATTTATTTAAATTTTTCATTATAAATTTTAATACATCTCTATCGCATCATTAACTAATAATGACGTATAATGATTTCGAATAATGTATCTGTTGTGTAGTTATTAATGATGCCCTATTGATCTTTCGTTAATTATTATCATTTAAAAATTTGTTTATGATATACCACATTCTAGTTTTAAATTTAAAGATAACAAATACAATTAAATTATAATTTAATATTTAATTTTAATATGATGCAATACTAATAGAAAATTTTTAAAAGAATTTTTCCTTTTTGCAATATACATAAAAATAATTTTTCCATTGTTGATTAAATTTCTATTTTATTGTTGATAACATACATAAATTAATTGAAAAGTTTGATAATTTCATGTATAAAATTTCCAATAATTTTGCTATTATTGTTGTAGAAAAAAAAAGATGAAGTTTTGAATTGAATATTTTTTCTTCTTTTACTTTTTCCAATTTGTTTCTTTTATTTATTTGGGGTCAGCAGATCGTCTAATCATCATGCCCCAAATGCACTTATCTCGGATTGTTCAATCCTATATTTAAATCACTTTCGTCCATGTCTTTACGAAGTACCTGGTCGTCACTTAAAATTGTTGTCGTTAAATGTTGACAATGACGATGAAATTAGCCAAAATCTAATCCCATGTCGTATGAAGACGAAACAAATCGATCCCAAGTAAAAAGAAGAACAAAATTAATCCCTTGATGATGACTAGCGTAGACTGTTTCTTTTTTTGCATTTTCTTTTTGATATCATTTTAAACACGGTACCCGTATTAGATATCCAGCAGATTGTTCTTCTTTATGTTATGCCACCTAATCATTTCAGTCATCTTTGTTTCATTGCAGTGCACATTTTTTTTTTTTTTTTAAAGGATTTGAATTATATATTTTTTAATTATGAAATTTTTAATATTTGTATCGAACAGTGTCGAAATAGGAGAATCAGTCAGAGGCGAAGATGTATATATAGTGCAATCTGGATCTGGTGAAATAAATGATAATCTTATGGAATTATTAATTATGATAAATGCATGTAAAATAGCATCAGCATCTCGTGTTACAGCTGTAATTCCATGCTTTCCATATGCTCGGCAAGATAAGAAAGACAAGGTAAATAATATACAATGTAATAACATATATATATGTAAATACTTTTTATATGAAATGAAATTGAATAATTGAAAAACAAAAAAAAAACGTTTCTTTTATTCATTTTTGTTTAATTTTTGAAATTTATTTGATTTATTTTAATTTAATTTTAATTTTTAATTTTTTCATATTTTTTTTTTTATTATCTGAACATTAAATCCTTCTATTTTTTCTTTTAAAGTATAAAATTATTTCATTAATTTCTATCTTAATTTTGTTGTATTAATGAGTTTGTAATGATTGACTGATATAAAAAAAAAAAAAAAACAAAAATTAAATTTTAAAATTTTCTAATTTTAATTTAATTTTTTATGAGACGAAAAAAAAAAATTCAAAATTTTCTCAATTAAAAAATTACATTTATTTCGAAGCATTGTTTTATTTTTCATATTTACATAATTTTTTTATGCATTCATTTTATATTATATACATATATATGTGCAGGTACAGATGAGTATTATTTGTGTACGAGTTTTATAAGAAAAAATTGTAAAAATTGTATTGATTTATTGATTGATTTAAATCATGTTAAATAAGTGTTGAAAATTTCATTTTATTTATTTGTTGTTTTTTTTTTTTTAAGTTAGTACGAAGTTTGTTAAAATAAAATCAAAATCGTGAAAATTTGTATAAGTTATTTAGGTGCGAAATCCTTAAGCTGCTAACTATAAACAAAAAGCTAGGCGGTACTAAGCTAAGCTAATCCTACTTTATGATTCTATATTAGACCTAAAAAATTTGTTTCTTAGTTTAGTGTTGCGTCTAGTCCAATGAACATATCAATACGAAACGTTTGTGTCCTATTTCTCGAATACTTAAAGCTTTGATGGTTACGTTGGCTATGGACACGATGATCATTTGATTCGATTAGTTTCTCACAATTTTGCATTAATTAGGCATTAAAACTTAGATTAGTATCGCTTCGCTTTCTGTTTATACGTATAGCCATAAAGAGAGAATTATATATTGTTTTTCTTTATGTATTTTATAAAATAATTTTTAATGTTTGAAAAACGAAAAAAGCGATAGATAATTTAAAAAAAAAAAGAATGATTTAATTTTGAAAAAAAAAAAACAAAAAAAAAATTGTTTGAATTATGTAGTCAATTTTAACAAAAAAAATTTTAATTGTTTAACAGACAGGAGTTGATGAGAATTCACGTAATACTTTGAAAAACTACGAATGGAAATTTAGGGTATATATTACTTTTTCTTCTCTTCTTTTCTTTTTTTTAAATTTTAAATTTTTAAATTATTATTTTTATCATTTATTATTAGTTTTTGTATTACATACATATTTGGGTATAAATATCATCGAAGATATACATTACATATACAATAAAAATGTTATGTGCACTATTACTTTTTTTTTTTATAATGAAAAATAATATGTATCATCGAAAAATAAAATTATTGCATACAAATAAACAAACGAACAAACAAAATAATAATAATAATAATAATAAAGAATGAAAAATATTTATTTTGGGTACCTAAATCTAAATTATTTTTACGATACGATAAGGATGAAGAAGAAATTCTCATTATTTGGATTCATTGTATATTTTTTTTTTATATTATTAAATTACTAGGACTAATAATGTACAAATACTTACATACTCATACATACATTACAACATTATATGCATAAATATTATTCATATTGATCTAACTAATTAAATATGGCATGGTTACAAAATCATTAAAAAAAAAAAATTTTTTTTTTTTTGGTTTTTTGTTTTTTCGATTTCAACAATGTTTCTACACATAAATACGTTATTTATTTACCATTTTACATATAATGTACACGTTTATTTATTCTATATAATATTATTCTAAAATATAATGCAAAATATTATAAAGGGTGATCAAATATCAGAGCTATATATATTTTTTAACAAAAAAAAAAAAAAAATGAAATTAAAACTATATAAAATATTAATATTATTTTATGTTTATTTAAAATATATTGAATGAATGCCATTTTTAATTTAGAAATAATTTCATTTCGCATGATCGCATCATAAGTCACACAATCATGTCTTTTCTCAGACACACTTTAAATTAATGTCAAATATCTATGTGCAAATTTATTAGGAATCACTTCTGTGAAAATCCTGGTTCACTTAGAAGAGGTATTGTGTTATATATGAAATACGTGCAATTTTAAGTTTCAAATAATAATTTAAATTATTTAATTTAGTGCTTCTAGGTATTGAATTTTTCGTAAGATCTCACCTTCAAGATCTGCTTTATCACATATTTGATTTTTTTTTTTATTTTACTTTTGATTTGAATCACCGAAAATGATCAGTCTACAAAATTTCTACTCAATAAATGGTCATTTAAAAGTTATTTTCATTTGCAAAAAAGAAAAAAAAAATTCAGAGGGAATTTGAAAAATAAAAATGACTGCTAAAAATATACATATAATTTGTAGTAGGATTAATTTGATCACCCGATATTATATAAATATATATAATATACACATGTATATGTGCTGATGTTTTTTAATTTTATATATTATCACAATTAAGTACATATACATATTTATACACATATATATGGACATATTTTTTACCCCACATGTTTTTCGCTGCTTTTTTTTTTTATTTTGTAATTTTAATTTTTCGTTTTTAATCAAAGTTAATAATTTTGTTGAGGTCACAAAAATACAAAAATACAATAATAATAATTGATAACATCATATAAAAGTAAAATTATATTTTTATTTTTATAAATTGTTTTTCTCTTTTAATTTCAAAAAAAATTTAATGAAAAATTTATACATATCTATGTATTTGTTGTTGTTGTTGGTTTTTTTTTTCTTACTTTCGAAATATTTTATATTTATGCACTACTTATAAAATTTTAGTTGATTATTATTATTATTATTTGTTTTTTTTTTCTCTACAAAATTTTCCGATATCTTTTTAGGAATTTTCATCAAAGCAATATGCTGTGAGTAAATTCTTCTTTTCTATTGTTGGATTATATGATTTTTTTTTTTTTTGTAAAGAAAAAAAAAATTTGAAAAAAAAAAATATTAAAAATTTGAAATCACACGTTTTTATATATTTGATTTTTGAATTTACATAATGTATATATTTTTTTCGATTTTTTTTTTATCTTAACTTTTTTTTTATATCACTGTAATTTAAAAGAAAAAATTGAAGGATTGTGTTATTTTTTTTTTCTACTGTTTTTTTATTATCTAATATTTCTTAAAAATTGAAATTTTCACGTGTTTTAATTAACAACGTTCATTTTAAAATAAATAAATATATGTAGCTGAATATTTTTTTATAAGCATGAATTATTATATTTGTAAGAAAGCAATGATATTAGATACCTAATTCTGTAAATTGATGTTTAAATTTGAACATTTATTTATATGAATTTTAAAATTAATTGGCATGTTGTTTTTTTTTTTGTCTTTTAAGTAAAATTAATAGGAACATTTTTATTTATGTTGTACAGTAACTTTTATTTATTATTGAAAAAGGAGTCAGTAAACTGATTTTCCTTCGCTCTCACCATATGACCCGCCAGTGCCTTATGGCGACAATCGAAGTAGTTTGATATTTTCGGAGTAAAAATTCACAAGTTTATAAAAGGAAACACCCTTGAAGTACTATCACATGTATTACATTAGTACAGCCATTAAAGTGCCCGAACCTAAACCACTATAGAGGTTTTCCAATGATTATAAGAATATAGCAAGTTTCCGAAATTATTTTCAGAAAATTTATTTTGTTTCGTTTGCACGAAAATAAGTAATTCTCATTAATTAATGGCTATTCTATTCTGATCATGTTAGCAGATTCTGCTTAGATAAAAAAGCTAAAGCTCTTTTGAAACTTTACTTTAACGGCGAAATAGTCTATAATCTGGCTGGATTTGTCCTAATTATTGAATTGATTATTTTCTACCATGTTTACCTACACACACGTACATTTTATTGAGCTGTTAATAGAGAAACAATCTCAATTACATGATAGGACATACATATACTGTTCTATTTTTTCTAGAATGATCTGAAATTAAATTAAAAAAAAATGACTTATAAAAAATGACTAAAATTTTGTTAAATCCAGAAAGAATTTATTTTAATCAATAAATCAAAAATGGATACATTAATAAACAAAAACGCAGAATAATTAAAAACTATAAGTAATAGATAGTAGCTACATTTAATATTCGATTGGCGGGAATGATTTTACATTTTTAATAATAAAATTGAGTGATTTTTTCAAAAAAAAAACATTATTTTTCATTGAATTCAATACGTTTACATTTTTACATTAATTTTCAATATGGTGTATGCATGATATATAGAGCTTTTATATATTTGTGTTTTTGAATTTTATATTGATTTTGTTCTTAAATTAATTAACAGTTCTTTGCATTACAACTTATTCCAGTTATTATTTTTATGAAATTTTCTTTCATTTTTCTTTTATTTTTATTTTATTTTTTTTTGGGTTTTTGTTGGGTTTTGTTTCTTCTTCTTCTTATTTTTACTATTTTCAATTCAATTCAAAACTAATCAATATAATATTATTTTATTTTTCATCAAAAAAAAAAAAAAAACCGAAAAATTTTAGAGTCGTGCACCTATTTCTGCGAAATTAGTGGCAAATATGTTATCAGTTGCTGGTGCTGATCATATCATAACCATGGATTTACATGCATCTCAGATTCAGGTATTTAAATATGCATTGATGCAAGCAAACAAAATTTATATAAATTGTACAACATAGTGCTAATAATAAATTCTCTAATATCCATAAAATAGGGATTTTTCGATATACCAGTCGATAATTTATATGCGGAACCGGCCGTTTTGAAATGGATCAAAGAAAACATTCCTGAATGGCGTAACTCTATAATTGTGTCACCAGATGCTGGTGGTGCAAAAAGGTAATAAATTAAATTCGTTAAATATTCATGTATTTTTTGCAATTAAATTTCAATTATTTTTTTTTCTACGATAATAGGGTGACATCGATCGCAGATAGATTAAATGTTGAATTCGCTTTAATTCACAAAGAAAGAAAAAAAGCAAATGAAGTTGCTTCAATGGTTCTGGTTGGTGATGTTAAAGATCGAATTGCCATTTTAGTTGATGATATGGCTGATACATGTGGTACTATATGCCATGCAGCAGATAAATTAGTTGAAGCAGGAGCAACGAAGGTAAATAATAATTAAAGAGAAGACAATTTTTTTTTTATATTTACTAGAAAATATTTTCCATTTAAAGGTGTACGCGATCCTAACACATGGTATCTTTTCGGGTCCGGCTATATCACGTATTAATAATGCATGTTTTGAAGCCGTCGTAGTAACAAATACTATACCACAAGACGGTCATATGCGTGACTGTCCCAAAATTCAATGTATCGATGTTTCAATGATGTTTGCTGAGGCTGTACGAAGGACACATAATGGTGAAAGTGTATCATATTTGTTCTCGAATGTTCCATATTAAAATTTTGATATTTTTAATACAAAAAATTTATAATTTTATAATTTTTTCTTTTAATTTTCCTTTATTAATTTTTAATATTACTACCTAATTCAAAATAATTGTAATAAAAAATAAATTAAAAATTTGTACCCAAACAAATAGAAAGTTTAAACAGAGAAAATACGTACACTTTACCAGAAATAAAAACAAAAATTAATTGTATAAATTAGTTACCAATATTTTGTAGAGTATTTTTATTATCGAAAAAGTACGATGGTCAAAGATCGTGGAGAAAAAACAAAAAATTTCTATATGAGACAAAAAAAATTTTTTTTTTATTGTATTTTCTGAATGAATCACCAATAAAAATATTGTAGTTGTAAAATTATAAGATAAAAAATACATACATACATATATTATATACAAAAAAAATATAAAATAAAATAAATATGATTTAATAATTTTTTTTTTGTTGACACAATATACAATCAATCATTAATCCAGAACTGATAAATATAACTACGAATGAATTCCTTAACGTTAAAATGATCGTTTTTTTTAAAACGTCACGCGTTTCAAATCGTAAATATTACATTGTAATGAGTAACGATTTTTCAACATCGCATTTTTAAAAAATCTCTTGTGAATTTATTGACAAGCGCAAAGTTGAGCAACTCGCACTTTGGGCATCATGAATAATTATGTTATGAGGCAATGCATGCAAATGAAAATATTTTTTTCTGCAATGTATCTTAACAACAGACATTATTCATAGTGCCAGTTAGTGCCAGTCACTCACAATGCAACAAATAATTTGACGTTTAGGAATTCACTTTACTCCTCTTCAAAGAACTGATATTCTTTGAAGTTTAATAACGTGATAAATATACACCTACTGAATATTGAATTTTTTATTTGCAATTTTTTTCATTTTCTTTTTTGAAAATAAATAAAATGAAATAAAATAAAATAAATAAATAAATATATATATATATATGTATATGTGTATTACAACAGCAAATAAATACGTTTCATTTAGTTTTTTGTTTAGTGAAATTTTTTTGTTTCAATTGCTCCTTCCATTCTAATTCTAAACGAACATAACTACCACCACCTGGTTGATATAGCTGATTTGTAATAATATTTACATCATTTCCTGTTGCCATTGTCGTTTTTTTACCAACCATCGATATAATTTGTTTCATAATTTTCTCTTCGAAATCTCTTTGATTATCTTGATTACTTCTTGCTGATATTTCTCCAGACCAATATCGTCCACCAGTTAATTTTGTTTGTCTACATAAAAATTTATATTCAGAGTTTAAAATAAAATTGCGAAAAAAAAAAATTCATACCTAGTGGAATGTTCATTTCGTCTATACTGTCTTGGACTACTGCTACATTCCGATTCACATCCATCACTGCTTGCAGATGTTTTCCAGTACGTAAATTTTTTCTGAGTATTATCACTGGTATCAGTTTCACTACTCGAATCCATTGCACATACCATGGCTTGCTGTTTTGTTCGACGTGGTGGTAATCTATCACGAAAATCTGTTCGTCGAAAATGGTAAACTAATGTGTGTAAATTATGTACCAATATTAAATTAAAAAATATTTTGAATGAAAATTATTTAATTTCAGAAATAATTTTAAAGGAAATTTATTGACACCTTCAGCTAATAGCATTGGAAGTAATCCTTGACGACATTTTGTTGGTATTAAAGAAATTCCGGCCCAACGTGGTTCACTATCATGATGGTTTACAGGTGCTTTTAATGGCGGAGGATCATATAAGCAATTACCCTCTGAAGCAACTTGTGATAAGGTCATAATTGCTCTATCACGATCAGTTTCAATTAAAACAGCATGTTCTCTATACTGACAACCCTGTAGAATTTTTTTTTTTTTTTCGAAAAAGAGGAATCATAAATCAGTAATTATATAAATTATAAAAGTATAAAATTTCAATTACATTTGGTCCTGGAAGTGATTCATAACGAAAAGCTTGCTGTCCACAACATGGATACCTTCCAGCTGGTCCAGCAATTTTACCTTCACTTATTGGTCCCAAAAATTGTGGAATATCTGGATGATACTGACACCAATTCATCTATTTAGAAGTCAAAATTAAGCCGAAAATATTAATTTTAAGTACGGGTCATTTGCGAAACAAAAACGAAAAGAAAGGAAATATACTTGGTAAACTGGGAAATGCATTTCACAAATACAACAGTACAAAAAATGGCAATGACCCCATAATTTCCAATAGACTTTACGCCAGGATTTCAATTCTTTAAATAAAGTACCAACGTAATTTGTAAATTGCCATGATGTATCTCTAGAATGTTTACTTATAATTTGTCCCCATCTATTCAAACGTACATTCGATGAAATACAACTTATGTAAGAACTTGAAGACTGTGTCAAGTATTTACCACACCTGTATAAGAGGTAATTTAGTTAACAGTTTTTTATTTTAGAAAAAATAAAGGTAAATATTTTAATAAATATTTCAGACTTTACTTAATACAACGGAATAAACCCGCTAAGCTAAAGTAATGACCTCGTAGAGCTTGCGGTTCTGGTTCACAGAGACTTTGAATCATTTTTATCCATAATCTTGGAGTAACGCGTTCTTTTTTATCTTTAACCATTTCTAATTCAAGATTTGTGAACATTGCTGATAATCTTGTTATTATCGAATCATTCAAACATGATAAATTTGTTGATAATCGAACAACTTCGTTTAATCTAGAATGACAAAATGATAAGCAATCCAGCAGAAGAGATTCCATCTGAAATTTTATTTTTTTTTAGAACGTATCTCTAAAGTATCTTTTCTAAAAAAAAAAAATAAATTTGTGTTGTAGCTACTTGTAAAAAACTGGCCGAAACTAATATTGGTACAACATTAACGGCATCCAATTGAGGCAAATTATCTAATTGATCTGTTTCCACTTTCACCCATTTTATTAGCCATTCAAATATTTGAATATCACAATGAACTGATATATCCATATCTTCTAATTTTTGACCAGCTGTCACATCCGCAAAATATCCCATTTTACTAACAAGTAACTGCTGAGAACATGTGAAATCCTTAGAAATATTTTTTATTTCATCGCAAACATGAATTACAATTTCAGTTCTAAAATTATTTATTCATTTTGTCAATTTATTAGTTTGTATCTATGCATTTAGTTTAAAAAACTTACTCGTTCTTTTTTTCTTCGAGATTAGTGTGAAAATTTCCATTAGATTTACGACGTGAACACTTTGTTGAATTTCTTATTTTTAAATTATGATTATATTCATTGTGACGTGAATTTCTAGAATTTGAAATTACTTCTTGTGATATGTTGTTTTCCTTTTTTTCTTGATCAGGATTCATAGATGATACTTTGCTTAAATTATTGTTAGGACTTTCTCCTGATTTCGTTTTTACTTTCGATTGATAACCGTTTTCTGTAAATTTATTCATGGAAGGACACGATGATAAACAAACAAAAGGCAATACCGAATCCAAAATGCCTTCATTCATAACTTCATCAAGCTTCTCACTTAACATTGGATGTATATATGGTACACATTCATTATGAAAAAATTCAATTCTTGATTTTGTTAATGATCTTTTACGAATTTTATCTTTTTGATCAATAACATTGATTTTATTATTTTCTCCATCTTTTCCATTTCCACCACCATTATTATTATTATTATTATTATTGATTTCTGTTGTACAATCAGGATCTTTTGAATTTTCAATCACAACAATCATTTCATTATTTGCTAAACTATCATAATCAATATTTTGAATATCTCCAGAATTACGATTTACATTATTAATTGATTCATTTAATTGACATGAAATTTTTAAGAAATTTAAAAATTTACTAGTTTCAATAACATTATTTGGCGTGTTTAAGGATTTTTTACTAGAACTCATATTTTAATTTTGATTGAATATTATGTAAGTTCACCTTAAATTTTTCTTCTGAACTTCAATTAAATTGAAATTGAACCGATTGATAAATAAAATATTGATGTCATAGCAACCTGAATTTTTTACTTTTATTTTGAGAGTTGCGAAAAATAAAACACCCTAACTTCCTTCTACCCTTATTTTGAATGGATTGCAATGGTACATAAAATTGTTACTATTTATTGTATTACGATGATTACGACGAGTAAATTATTACATTCATTTAATATAAATAAAATAAAATTATTTGAAAGGACAACTACAATAATTTTACAACCCACCCACTAACCAAAAAGTTAATAAAACTAAAATGTTTCTTCACATTATTCACTTATGTTTATTAAAATTTAAGATTATAAATGAAAATCTTAATTACGTCTGTTAAAATTATTTGTAGCAGGTTGTAAAAGTTGAAGACCTCGAATATTGTTGAAATCCAACATTTTCAACATTTCCTTTGTATCTGGATCAACTTCAATAATATCTTGTTCTAATTCAGATATTGCTGGAACAAAGTTATCACGACGTTCACGTTCTTCCTCTTGCAATTTAATTGAGATACCACGAACTTGTGAATGACGAAGACGTCCCATTAAATGTGTCACATAGCTAGAAAAGATAATTAATGAAAAAATTCAACATGAATCATTTTTGAGGGAATCATCATTCAAATATATATTTACCCAGCAATTTTATTCCTTAATGGTTTTGTTGGTATTATAGCTACTTCTTCACATATTCTTTTATTTGTGTGAAAATCTAATGTTAATCGAGTGTAATATTTCTCGATGATAACCTTAGCGGCCTTTTTAACTGTTTTGGTTCTGACACGACCCTACAAAAGTAAATAATAAAAATTTTATGGAACACATTAGTATATAATCAAAAATTTTATTTTATATTTTCACAATGATTCATAATAAATTGTATTACATATTTTTTAATTAAATTTTAATAAAGATTACTTTAATATTTACTGATTTTATTAATCACTTTAAGAAATACTATACATACCATGATTGCAAATGTATCAAAAAGAAAAGGAACTCACAATTTTTGTACAATGACAATATAAACGTCAAATTCTTCAAATCTCGAAATAGTGGTAAAAGAACAAAATCAAATTTAATTTATCTTTTTGTCGCTTGTCGCTAGAGTACGATTGGATTTTTCGGATTCCCAATTAAGGCTATGTTCAAGTAAATGAAAAAAGTTATTTTGAACAGGAATTAAAATGTTATAAGTTTTACTATTTTATATTGTACATTTTTCTTCTTCCCCCTTCTTTGAATTTTTTATGCCATCAAATATACCGAAATTATACCAATAGATGATAATAAATGATACTACCATACCACAAGCACTCTATAATAATTCATTTTGTATTTTGTGCAGTGCATACGTTGAAAGTTGAATTTAAAATTTGAAATCATTTTTGTTTCATTTCAATATTTCTCATTTTGTCTTCACCACTTCTTCAATCAATTTTCTTCCTTTTTGTTGTTATTTTCCCAGTTTTCTGTTTTCTAGTTTAATTAAGTTTTCTTTCAGTTCAGTTGTTTCAGTTTGACTTTTGTTGATAGTATAGTATTTCCTTTCTGTTGTGTTTGGTTTGGTTTTCTGTTTTGGCATTTTGGGATATTTCAATTTTCATTTTTTTCAATTACCAGATTTCAGTTTTCACTTTTTCTTCAGTCAGTTTCACTTTCAAGTTTCAGTTCAGTTCAGTTTTCAAAATTCTTGAAGTTCAAATAGCGGTAGCGGTACATTTGGTACAGTTTAGTTATAGCATAAATACAATTATACCACAAAGCGACGTACGACATGCGACATACGACAAGCGACAAGCAGATGATTAGGTAATGTCGTTGCTATGAATTAAATAAGGCGATAAAATCGCTTTGTCTTGTCATTGTTCATTGCCATATGCACAGTGATTTGTAAAAGTCTGCATACACCAATTAAAAAAATTAAAAAAATTCAGAAAATTGAAAAAAGTAATATGATTATATTTTCAAACAAAACAACAACACAAAACACACAGGTTATGTTGTACAGCAATGGATAATTTTCAATCTGCCTCAATCGTTCGACACAAATCTTCTAGAAAATATATGGACAGAACTATAAGGAAGATTCAGGCATAGAGAAATATCGAACAAATTACAACTAATGCGGCTGGTAATTGAAGAATGGCAGATAGATATTAAACTTTCATTTATTGAACTGTATGCAGACTTTTGCAACAGTTTTTTTTTTTTTTTTTTTTTTTTTTTTTTTTTTTTTTTTTTAAGTAAATTTAATGTACATTTATTATGATAAAAGAAAAAAATTGAACTGCAAGCCTGTCGTGTTACTTTTTGTCAATTTTCTTGCATTTTAATTGGTGTATGCAGATTTTTTCAAAACACTGTATGTATATCATATACATCATACACAAATAAACATTTTTTCTTTCATTTTCAAATTCAAAAATTTAAAACATAAAAAGTAACTGAAATTTTTTCAAAAATGATTTGTCAAAATGAATTGAGTCTTCTTCTTCCCAGGCGGCAGGCGACAAAATTAGAAATAGGTTTTAATTTTGTCGCCTGGCGATAATATCGCTTGTCGTTGTCGCTTTATTAAATTCAATTACATACAACTACATGTATTTAAAAAGTTTTTGACATATAAATGTCGTATGTCGCATGTCGTACGTCGCTTTGTGGTATAATTGTATTTATGCTATTAATGTGAAGTAAATTCGTAAATTTCAGTCAGTCGTTCAGTTGTGTTTTGTATATATCGCTATCTTTTGTTATATTTTTATTTATTTAATAATAAAGAAGTGCGTTTTTGCGGGCGATAACTGCGGTTGTTTTTCAAAGTGAAATTTATTCAAAATAAATAAGAAATAAAAAAAATATTGAATAGAACTATTTAGATATTTATAATCACACAATAATTATATTTTGTTTGAAGATATTGAAAATAAATAAGTACATATTTTTAATTGAATAAATTTACAAAGAATGTTCAAGTAAATGCAATGCATGAAAAAATTTTTGTTTCAGATTAAATCAAAAGAAATAGCAAAAAAAAAAATCAATATTCATTTAGTCAAATCGCATGTCTGCAAAATAATTTTATTGTTAGTGTTTACCTATTTGTTTCAATTAAAATCATTTTGGATTTGGATGCTGCTGTGCTTGTATTAAACTGCAGCAATAAAAAGAGTTATCTGGTGAATATCTAAGTATATCAAGGAAATCACAGGAACAGGACACAGGTAAATCAAATAATACAGATTTTTTTTTAAATTTTCATTAAAAAATTTTTATATTATATACACGCATATTATGTGTAGGTAAATTGTCATTTCAAAAAATTTTACAATTTGAAAAAAGTATTTTTCGATAATTAAATTTAAATGAATGAATAATAATAATAAATATAAATTTCCATCTAAAATAACTGTAGGTAAAATACATATTATGTATGTAATATATAATTTGTCGATTGAGTAATGAATAAATTTTTTCTTAACAAATTTTCGTTTTATTAAAAAAAATACAAATATTTAAATCTGGGTTGAAACATGCATCTCTATATAATTATTTGGTAACTTGGTACTGTAGTAATGTGCCTATATTTTTTATGATTTGCTCATTAATTTTTTCTTTTTTTTTGGGTTCAAATTCAAAATCTACATTATAATATAGTATGTATGTATACATATAATGTTCTTTCTGTATCTATTATAAAATTTTTTTGTTTAAGCATCATACATACTATATTTATATTTACAAATATGCATATGCATTAATTGAAATTATCTTTAGCTTTAGATCATCGTCACTGTTAATTTAAAAACATTGCATATATATATATATACCTAATTGTATTTACTACTTAAATTAAATTACAATAAATTTTCATCTTAATTATCGCTAAGAATCTACTTTTATATACAAAATAGCTATATAACAACGCGAACGCACATTAATTCATGATTTCGAAAATGATGAGTAATCGGTTCGTATATACATATTATATTTAATTATTTGTATATGTGTCTATATAATATTATAGCTAAATTCTCCAAGCATATTTATTTCTTTTTGATCTAAGAAATATAACGACAAAAACAGATACATATTATATACATATACATATACAACACATAATATATAAGGCAGATACAATCATCAGTTCAATTTATTAAAAACGATCAACATAATTATTAAATTCAATGAATGGATTCTAAAATACAAAACATTTCCATATATGACAGCAAGATGATCTTGATTTAAAAAAACTATATCTAGGTATATGTACATATTATTTTTGCGACAATTTAAACTCTTTTTTTAGTTAGACTGTACTGCTGTTAGCTGTAGTAGAATAGAGAATGTAGGTGTTGTAAAAAATGTTTTACTTGACTGCGTTCAATATTTATTTAAGTAGAAAATATAACACAGAGAAAAGAAAACTTTGTTGAGATTATTATTAAAAAAAGAGTTTTATACATTTAAATCACTTTCACCTATATACAAGTACATGTTTGTATCATGTATAGAGTGTATATAGGTATAGTTTTTTTTAATAGTCAAAATTTCAATTAAAATTAATTTTTTTCAACCTTTTCTTGAAAAATTTAGTAATAATGTGTAATTGTTTGAAATCTCCAAATGCCTGTGTTAGAAAAATGTAATGTGTAATAATAGTCTACACAAAATTAACTTTAGTTTTTTTTTTTCTTTTCGAAATTACAAATATTCAAAATAAACGTGTCTCACATTAATATAGAAAATTTTTTTATAAATAAAATTTAAAATGTTCTTTTTCTTTTGAAATCATTTATTATTCATGCATATAAATATTAAATTACCATTTATGTTTAACACTGAATATCTTTTTTGATTTAATCAATGTGATTTCATTTAAATGCAGCACAGCACGATCACAATGAAAGGAATGATAGTTATTTTTTCATAATAATAAAAAGAAGTTAATTTAAATCAACTATGTATATATATTTACTTGTTTATTATTATTTTTTTTTTTATATTGATGATACCTTGTAAGTTTTTAATAGACAATGAAAAATATGTATAGGTGGTCTCGTCGTAGGTTCAACATTCATTATTTATTTACATGTATGTACAAGTACGAGTACGTTAGATTTTTATTTTTGTACGAGCGTACAAGATTTGTTGTAACTATTAAGTATTCATTACGTACATATTTGTTTTTTTATTTAAATTTTCATTATCACTGAACTACGATAAAACAGAATGGTTTGTATATGTTATTGATTTCAAATCAATAATAATATGTAATAATAATATGTATGTTAGATTCATTTCAATGAATATAATGTACATGTACGTAGTATGTACGTACAAATGCAACCCACATTATGTACGATGTACGAATATACTATAATCAAAAGTAACATATGTATGTACATATCTAATTATTTATACCTATAATAATAGATGTTGATATGTTACTATATATGTAATTACTACCAAGAGTTGTTAATTTACATGTGCATATATACTTATGTATAGATATTTATACAAATTTATATTAATTATTCTTTGCGGAGGATTTATAAAAACGTGCATGACCATATTATACACTTAATAATATACGAATGTTATACAATGAACAAATTCGCAGAAAATTTTTGTTTACTAATTACATTATGTATTATTTTGAATTTTTATTTTCGTTTAATATTTATTTTTATTTATTTTCAAAATTATTAATTCTTAAAAATTATGTGTTTTTTTGTTTTTTTTTTGCAGATATTTTTACCGCTTTACATTAATTTTTCAATTCAAGAGTATATCACATAATAAAAATGGAGTTCAGATTTAATTTATCATCAATATTTACAAATCCAATTATAAAGATAAATTCAAATTTACTGCCAGCAAATTTTCGTGGTGATCGAAGAACTGCATTGTAAGTGTATGATAAATTTTATGAAAAAAAAAAAAAAATGAAAAACAATTTTTTTTAAAATTTAATTTAATAATATTTTCTTATATTTTATTGTTAATATATATATATTTTTTATTTTATATATTTATTTAAAGAGAAACAACAACAAAAATGGCAGAAATTATAAATACAATGGGAGAATGTTCAGCTAAAGCTCAAGGGCTAAGTAAACCTGTTACAACTGCACAAAAACTTCGACAATCTGATCAAAATTTATACCTTTTAGGTGATCCAAATGCTGGAAAAAAGTAAGTTGTCTTTACCTTCTAGTTTCCTTCCTTTAAGTTAAGTTAAGTCGTAAAGTTAAGAAAAAAAAACAAACAAAATCTAAAACAAACAACAATTGATAATATTCATTATCAAATTGAATCACAAAGAAATACATTTTTATAATTTGTTTATGCAATAAATTGTTTACATTATGATTACCTATCTTTACCTACTTGATAATTATAATTTGTATGTAACCCACAAAATAAATAAGGGAAAAAATATGTACCTATATGGTAAAAAAAAAAAAACTGATTGTCAATATTAAAAAAAAAAATAATGTAAAAAATTTATTTCGCATAAAATCCATCATCATAACATAACACATATGTATGTGTATGTATGTACATAAGAATGTTTATTATTTCATTGTATGTATCGATTTTAATTTTGTATAGAAGTTTAACTTCACATTAGAATGGTATAAAAACAACATATGTATGTACAGAACGCAATAGAAACAAAAAAATTAAAATAAAATAAAACAAAAAATTATTACTAGGTAGAAAAAATATTGATCGTGAATATTTTAAGTTGAAGAAACATTTATAGTTCAACATACGTACATGAATGTATGTATAAATATAATTAGGAGGGAAATAAATTGACTTTAAATGCGGTAATTTTGTATACCTTTATATCTTAAATCTTTTGAATATAAATCGTGATTCGATTCAAAGAAATAAAGAAAATTTTTACGACATTATTATAAATGTGTTATGGATTTTCTTTTCTTTTTTTTTTCGTATAAAATTATAAATTTGATAAAATATATACACTTATGTGTACATACATACAAACATACAATAATTTATTATTTTTTCAATTAAAAATGAATTTAATTTCATTAAAAAAAAGGGCATTTAACCGAAATGATTATTTTTAATATCAAAAAATTTATAACTTTTATAATTTCATTTTTATTTTTTATTTTTTTTTTTTCTTGTTGTTTGTGTGTTTTTGCTTTCTAAACAGTGGTGCTGTTTTAGGATTACTTAAAGTTGGTAAAAAAACGCTTTATGTATTTGATAATAATGGTGATACACAAACAGTAAATGCACCATGTGTACTTGATTTTTATGTACATGAATCTAGACAACGTTCTGGTCTTGGTAAAACATTATTTGAAATGATGCTAAAAGAAGAAAATTTTTTACCAAAAAAATTAGCTATTGATAGACCATCTGATAAATTACTTGGATTTTTAAAAAAGCATTATGGCTTACATAAAAGTATTCCACAAATGAATAATTTTGTTATTTATGAAGGATTTTTCGATGATACAAATAATATAGCAACGAATAATAATCAAGAGAAAACAAATAATCGAGTTGAAATAACAGCAAGGTAAGTACAAAAAAAATTTTTATTTGAAACAAACAAAAAAAAAAAAGTTATGAAGAACTTTTTATGATGACGATTATGAGTGTTATTGATTTACTTATATGTTATTTTTATTTTTTTTTTGCATATTGGCATTTATTATTATCATAAGATCGTTACCTTTCTCAAGTAGCTCTAATTATGGGGCATTTTATAGAAGATAGAAAAAAAATACATATTAAAACATTTTTAAAAAAAAAACGAAAAAAGAAAAATTACCAATTAGAAATTGATATGATGCTAAATTAATTTTGAATTATGAAGAAATTTCAAAATGGCTCTCAAGATGTTGTGCGTATGTATATGAAAAGAATGAAGAGAATATCTATTCGGAGAAATTATTATAAATGAAGTAATATCAAATGAGAATTTTGTTGTGTATATTTGTTGTGATATGACCTTACATCTTTTGATATTATGTACTACCTACTTATACATGCATTTTTAATTGATTTTTATTATATTTCTTTTGTTATAAAATTATCAGAATTTTCTTTTAAATCGAATCTATGATTACTTTCACCAATATACGATAAATAAAAATTACTTTGAAGAATTTTTGTATTTTTTAAAATGATGTTACATTGGATGCGTTGCATCCATTTTGTCCGTTGAAGAAGTTGAGAATTGGTATGTTGTTCACGTTTGTACCACACAAAATTGAAATCAACATAACTTCTCAATTATGTTCGTTAAGTTTATTGTCATATCACATCGTGTCATGTTATCAAATTCTTACATATTATATTTGACTATTTAACTATCAACGGACTCATAATGTAACGTATGCATTGTAATCGCATATTTAATTTGAATAAAAAATGTTGGTACTTTTAATTAAAAAAAATACAGACTACTAGTTTTTATGATGAACTTTCCCTTTTAGTCCACCAAAACATTACACTACTGGACCCTGTTATTACAGGTAAGCGTGTCTTTTGAAAAGTAAAATCAAATAAAAAACATCGTTTGAAGAGTATAGGGCGTAGAGCTAAAATATATATATATATATATATATGTATAAATTGCAGCTTTAATACATACATACAATAGCTTCGTACACAATTTTAATTGCGCTGTTAGTTAATTTGTACTTATTAAAACTTGGAAAATATTCAAAGTTCAGTATCGTAATCTTTGTATTTTTTTTAAGCAGTAAACGCAGTAAATAAAATTTTATGTAGTTTTATGAGTATTCACAATATTGTGCATGATAACTTTCGATTAAGTCAAAAAAGGTAAATTCTATCGTCTTCCACTCAATCTTAAGAAAAATGACAATTTTGTTTTTGCACAAGGAAATCTGAAAATTTTAAAAACGAAGTGAGCTTCATTAAAATTTTTGATTTTTAAAGAAAAAATACATAATTTTCTGATTTTGTTTTTACAGATGTAATTTGTTCTATAATTTTGTATGGTAATTTATTTTTTTTTTTTACTTGTAAACATTATATTGTACATTTTTTTTAAAAGAAAATTTTTTTTTTTCAAACAAAAATAGAAATTAAAATTTTTTATTTTTTAAATAATTATAAAAATAAAACAAAAATGAATACGAATCAAGTTCAAAATAATCAAATTTCTAATTGGTGAGTGACAATATATTTTATCTATTTCCTTTTTAAATAAACAGCAACAACAAAAAATTTAAATCTAAAGATTTTTTTTTGTATAGTATAGAGAATATTTTCGATGAATTCACATACATACATAGTTTTGATGGAGAGGAAGCACATAATTTTGAATCATTTGCAAACGAACGTGTTCATTAAATGTGGACTTTTGAATAATATGATTGTAAATATTTGCTATGTTTTTTCCATTGTAAAACATTCGTAAACACATTCGTTTGCTAAGTATGAATGCACCTAATTATAACATTCCCAATTGAAATCTCCAGAATTTTTTAAGTTTCTAAATTACAAAACCGCCCCCAAATATAGAATCACCAACAGTTACGAAATCTCCAAATACAAAACAAAATCTTTAACATTTTCTAAGAACATGAACATGCTCACTAGAATCAATATCAGTCGACAAATCAGCTTGCAGTTATTGTTATTTTTGGCAGTTCTATTAAGCACTGGTACAATCAATTTTGTTTGACAATATAAGTTCTTATTCTAAAAAAAGCCGTTTATGTTAAATATTTTATAACAAAAACCATATTTGATTTGTCATGAAAATTTAATTCGAAAAGTGCTTGTTTCATTCCACGTGTCCACATGTAATCTGGTGATGTTGTATTTGGGGATTTCATACCAAATCCAATTTTGACTAATATTTTTATACTAAACATAATTTTTACACAATTAAATGTAATGGGAAAGTTTATATAATATACACACACATAATAATAATGTACACAATATAATAAAAAAATTGGTCATAAAACAAGAAAAATTTAGCAATAATTTCATATGAGAATTTCATGCATATACACAAGAATTTAATAAAAATTAACACTTCACATGATCAGATAATTTTATTTAATTAATTTTTTATAATAATATTCATATTCTTATTGTACGTCTACATGTAGATACGTACATTTAAATGTATGTATGTGTGTATAATTTTTTGACTAATCGAAAACTAACAATTTTAATAATTTCATGTTCAGTCCTAACACAGCTTTATTCGGTACACAGTTTGGTAGCGAAGAATACAAGCGTAATAAACAGCAATGTGCAGCAGCTAATATACAAACAATACAAAATACACCAGTTGGACGATACGCTGCTCCAAGACCAGCTTGCAGTATGGCTGAGGTATATAGAAGAATACTAAACTAATCATATTTTAATGCACGATAAAAAAAAATTGTTTAATATTATTTGTTTTTGCAATGAAAGGTTTTTAATACTACTGACTCAGTACTACAAAATAATCAGAATCAGAATAATAATTTTAATATTCAGCAAATTCCACCACAAGCTCAATCTGTTAATCAATCTCAGCAACAAACATATCAAAATATTGGGGTAAAAATAATATTTAATTGACTTTTCTTTTCTGTTGGTAATATCCTATGCCTATCGCTTAATAACTTTGTAATTCTTTCATAATTTAGACTACTAACGGAATGTATCAAGTACCACAAAATAATCAAAATCAGGTTCTATATAATGTGTAGATGTGAATAATATTTTACTCATATTTTCCTTAATTTCATTAACTATAGATGCCACAACTTATGAATAATTTTCAATCAGTTCCTCAAGTAACGCAACAGCAATTCAATCAAATGAATAGCCAGCCCATATTACAAAATACATCTCCTCAATGTATGATTCAACCGGCCATTCACACACAAAATCAGCTTCAAATTCAAAATACTTCCAGTCCAATAATGTCCCAACAACCTATTGCCCAGATCACTACTCAGCCAGTTAATCAAGTACCATTGAATCAGTCTGTTCCTCCAGAACTTATGCAACAAATGAATTTTCAATCGATGAATCCAATGAGTTCTCAACCCATACCCAATCAAGGAATGACTCAAGCAATGTCTCAGCCAATAGTTCAATCTTTAACTCAACCTATAACACAATCAATGCCTCAGTCAATGTCACAAGCAATGCCTCAAACAATGCCACAAGTAATGCCACAAGTAATGCCACAAACAATGCCTCAATCTATGGTTCAATCGGCACCTCAAATTATGGCTCAGGCAATGCCTCAACAAGTAGGTTCCACTTATCCACAACAAATTGTTCAAGCTCAACAACAACAGCAGCAACAACAATTCATGCAACCAATGGTATAGGCTTTAAATCTGTTTATTTAAACGATATTTTATTTCATTTCTTAATAATTCGTATGACTTAAATCTTTCGATATAAATTTCAAAATTCAGTCAGTTATTTTATAAAATTTAATTTAAATTGAACTGTCAATTCTGCTTTAGACTAATCCCCCTCAACAAGTTCTTGATCAATCGAATATTTCTGCACAAAATGTAAGTTCAAATAAAAAATTTAAAACAGAAACGTTTTGTTTTAAACACTATTTACATACGTTTTAGACTGGAATGAATAACAGGAATGAAGAAACTTCAACACAACGTCGGTTTAAAGCAAATGTAACAATATCTGATATAAGTAAACGATGAAATGTATATTCATTGATTTTATTTTAAATTTAGGGATTGTCTGAAGATCCTCAAAAATCCACTTACGTGCCATCTACTCAATTACAGTATGTTCAACCGGCTGGGAAACCTTCAGTAATATTTCAAAACATATATACAGCATAATATATAGATATCCTGTAAACTGCAAACATTTTTTTCTTCTATAAATTATTTTTCTTAGGGTTTGAACAGAAATAAACAGAATAACTTGTCACCATCCGTTTCTACTTCGAATAATTCTTACGTGAGAAGGCCTATGGTAATTAAAACATTTCTTCTACAATTTGATTTTATACTAATTCGCATATTTTGTACTCAATTCCAATCCCGATTTCAAATGTTTGGCAAACGCAAAATGATATCGAACCCCTCTGATTTTCACATAATATAAAAATTATCCATTTTTTCTGCGAATAACAGCAGCCACAACAACAGCAACAACAACAACCGAATCAAGCGGTATTTCAACAAAACCAAGTTGCAGGAACAATTAATCAAAACCCCGATCAAAAAAATGCAATGGTAAAATTTTGTTGTAATGTTGGTGTATTGCATTTTGTTTATTAATTTCAAATTTAATTTAGGATTTGAATCCAAAAATGAGTAGCGCTTCATTGAAATCTCGAAGATTTAAAGCCGACGTAAATATCAAAATAATATTTCTTGTTTCTTTGATCCATTTATTCGAATTCAATACAGAACATGAATTTCAATTGGAACAATTATTTTTTTTTTTTATTTCTTAGGGTCTTTCCGAAGATCCTCAACGTGTAATTCATACTGCGAAAACTGAAGTTTCTAAAATGCAGCCTGCCGGTAAACCATCGGTAATTTTTTTCAAGTTCCTTCTTTCTCATCTTGCGATTTCTTAAAACTATTCCCATAATCGAAAATTTATTTTTAAATATTTACAACGATGACGGTATAGGGAATGTATTACTCTAATAAGAGTAGTCTTGGTGTTTCGTCAAGTATAACTTCCATGCAAAATAGACCAACATCCAGTTATCAAAAAATGAATGAGATTCAGCAACCAAATGCGATGATGTTGACGTCTAATGCTTCACCTGCTCAAAACATCAATAATCAATATTCACAAATACCCAATGATCAAATTCAAATGCAAAATCTTCAAATTGCATCTCAAGCATCTATAAATCCAATGCAAGGTGTTCAAATGGTGCCAAGTTCCCAAATGATACCTCAGACTATCATTCCACAAGTTACCAATTCCCAAATTATTGGAAATCAAGTAGCAAATCCTCAAGTCTTTGCTAATCAAGCAACAGTTGTTCAAGATATAAACAATGTTCAAGCTGTGAATAATATTCCAGTTCCAGAAGGTCAAAATATAAATGGACAGGCATTTAATGCACCGATAAATAATGTTCCTCAATCTCAAATGCAAAATGTTCAACCTATCAATCAAATAGTTAATCCTCAAGTAATGAACAATCAAATGATGAACCCTCAAGTGATTAATTCACAAGCGATTAACACTCAAGCTGTTGCTACTAACAATCAACAGTTTGTG
Source organism: Villa cingulata (assembly GCA_951394055.1). NCBI lineage: Eukaryota > Metazoa > Arthropoda > Insecta > Diptera > Bombyliidae > Villa > Villa cingulata. Next base: position 3,403,524 of record OX596021.1, on the reverse strand, counting down.
AATAATCAAATGGGCGATTATCAAATGAAAACTAATCCAACCGATAATTTATCATTACAAATGGTTAGCGTCTTCTATTTAAAATTCTTCATTATATTTATATTTATTTTATTTTATAAAAATTTTTGTTTTAAAAATGTGCTTTTAGCAAAATCCTCAAATTATAAATACTTTAAATCCTTCTGAACCTCTTCAAATACAGGTAAATTGATTAGTAATCTAATTATTTTTTCAATTTAAATATACACTTATACTACATGTATGTATCAAATGTACATTTGTTACATAAAAATCAATTTGTCTGTTTTCCTTCAACTTTTGTTAGAATAACATGAATGAAGCCAATAAAGTGATGAATAATATACCAGCAGCTGTAAGTTAAAAAATTTCCGTTCGTAATAAATTTAAGAAGTAAAGATGAATAAAAACAAAAACGAAATAATTCTATTTATAAAATCTAGGATATGCGTACAAGTACATTCATACCCGCTAATCTACCAGTATAAATGCTCATCATCAATAATAACCTCTTCAATTATTTCAAGAATTAATCAAAATATGTATATATAAAATATGTGTGATATGGTAATTGTGTTATTTTCTTATTGCTTCTTTATTTTTTACATGAAAATATAACACTTTGAATGCCAGACACTTTTGATTTGACTCGATATCGAATAGAAATATTAGAATTAGGTCAGTAGCCGAGTTAACATAACATGCAATACCCTTTTTATGCCTATGCGACGAGAAAATAATCGATTTAATTACTACATAAAAGGGGGTGGGACCATATACAAGAAATTGGAGCACAAATTTTTATTTAAAACTGAAACTATTTTTTTTTATCTGGAAAAATAATTCTAAATTTTTTTTTTTTATTTTTTTTTATACCTACTAAATATACTAAAGAAATGTATTATTTAATACTTCGATTGACAAAACAACTTAATAAAAAAAAAATTATTTTTTATTTTAGAAAATTTTATATTTTATCGGTAATATTTTTTTTACAATATTTTCATTTCATTTAATTTTACAGATAATTCATAGCACTACAGCTTCAGCTAAAGGAGAACTTAAAAGGTAAACGCAATCAAAATCTTTTTAATTATTCACGATGGAATGATTATATACACATGTATAGTAAATTAAAAAAAAAAAAATTTGCAAAGTATCAAAAAAAAAAATACTTTTGTTGTCACCCACAATAATTTCATCACATTACATACATATGTACATTTTGAAATTTAATTTCAACCTTTTATTTTCAGAAATTTATAATGGCAATTATTATCAATTAATTAATTATTTAGATATTAATTAGTTTATAATTTAATTTAAATTTTTGTTTTGTATTTTTGTAAAAAAAAAAAAAAAAAAAAATTGTTTTTTCTTAATTTATTTGAATTTTTTTTATCGGTTGCTTTGTAAAAAAAATGTGTTATTAATAATTAATCATCAAATGATGACTTTATAATAATTGTTCTATATTTTTATAAATTGTTTTTTATTTTTAATTATTAACATTTAAACAAACAAAAAGAAAAAGGAAGAAAAAAATATATACAAATTATTGTTAATTTTATTTTTGTATAAAGATAAATTTAATATTAAATAAAATAAAATTTTTTTTTTGATATTGTTTAATAAAAATACATATGGTTTTTTTTCATATTTATTTGTTTATTTATATTATTTTAAATGTATGTTTGCTTTCAGTTCTATTATTTCACTGAAATTTATTAGTAATGACAGACATTATGCTATATTATATTTTTCGAATTTGAAATTAATAATTATATATCTAAGTTTTTAATAAATAATATAATTGAATTGTTAAATTTGAAATATTTAAAAAAAAATTATGTGTGAATTCTGTTTAAATTTCATTAAAATAATTCAGAATAATATGTCGAATATCAATTCATGAGATTAATTGTGAACTAATTTTCATATATTACATTCCGGCGGAACAATTGATATTCAATATCACAATATTTCACCATGTTTCTATCTCTAATACGAATCGTAAATATAATCGACGTTTTCAAAGTTACAAACTTGCGGCAAGCTTGCGTTTTCATAATGTTCATTTAGTCATTCAAGTCGACTTACAAATATAAGCATCAAATGTTAGTCAACACAAACAGTCAATTTCTGTTAAAAATTTGCAAGATATTCATGGATCATCTTTACCATTTTGGCTTGAAATCAAATTGACAAAAGTAAAGCTTGCAATTTTGCAAAGCCGCCAGTGTAACGTTATATGAGCAACATTGCTACAAAAGTTCCTCAGACTCAAAATCACTATAGTGATTTTTTCATAAACATAATCGTTACACAAATAATTATGATTATAATATTGAATTCTATAATAAGGATTATGTCTGTCATCACTATTTTTATGGTACATGCAAAAATAATAATTATAATAAAAATTTTTTATTAATGTAATTAAACAAATTTTATTTAATATACACAAATATTTTTAGAAAATATATAAAAATTATATACATACACATAAATACATATAAACACACATATATACACACACACGAAAGGCTTTATTTTATTTAAATATTAATTATAAAAAATTATAATAAAATTAACTTAGTTATAGTACAAATTACAAATTACTACTAAAGTAGAATATAGTGATATACACATACATAATATATGATATGATATTTACATACATACTCGTATATATGTAATTTTAAAAAAACAACACATCTACACAGTGACTTACTATATTTTTAATATGGGGCTTTAGAATAAAATATTTGTATGTTAAGTATTTATTTATTTTTTTTTTTTTTAAATATATTCTTGTAAATAATATACACATACTCGTACATAATTGATATAATATCTATTGATATTTACTATACAACAACATAAAATATATAAAACATATTACACACACATATACATATATACATAAAATACTTTTTTTTTGTTAATTTATATTATTTATTTATTTTTCATTCATTCAATTTATGTATTTCATTGTTAAAATGATTATTTATCCATTTAAATATTTAATAATCGAAATACATATATAATAATCGAAAATTAATTTTTTATAAATTATTTACAAAAAAAAAAAGAAAAAAGAAAAAAATAATTAAAAATTGAGAAAATTTAAATAAATAAAAAACCACAAGAAATATTATAAAACAAAAAATATTACAGTGACGAAAAAGAAAATGAAACCAAAAAATCTGATATAGAAACAACAGCTGAACAACATGATGAAAATCTTTATATAAATATTATTGAAGATGATGGTGCTAAAAATTCAAATAATATTAAAAAATATGAAAAAGAAGAAGAAAAATATCAAAAAAAATTAATAAAAACTACAAATGGTTTAGCAAATAATGAACAACAACATAATATCGATATAATTGATGCAGCATCATTGAGTTTAAATGATGATCATAATGATGATGATGATAATAATAAGCAGCAACAGCAACAACAACAAAATATTGAAATTTCATCAAATAATATATTAAATATTAATAAACCATCATTACAGCAACATTCAATAAATAAAATGCATACTGGATTAAAAAATATTTCATTTAATGTTGGTATGGCTGTATCACCAACAAATAAAATGGAATTTGAACGTGATAGTAATAAAATTGGTGGTGGTGGTGGTAGTGGTGGTGTCAGCAGCGTTGGTCATTCACCAATTCATGATAATACTGATGCTCAGTCAACAGTGTCTTCCGTTGGTTCTGGTGATGGTTACACAGACCAAGGATATTTTGATTTAAAATTTTATCATAATAAATTATGGTAAAAAAAATAATAAATAAAACAGAAAAATTTTTATATTACAACGTGGTATATGTATAGTCTCTACATTTTTACGCATTCGGCATATACATAAAAAATATTACATATATATAAATATTTATAACAAAAAAATTAATAATAATAATAATAATTAATTTTCATTATATATCACAATATATATACTCTAGAATTTTTATATTTAAAAAACCAAAAAAAAAAAAAATCTACATATATTTGAATAAGTGAAACGAAAAAAAAAAATAATTAAATTAATATTTATTCATTTATAATAATTTTTTTTTTATTTTACTTTTTATAACTGCTATTATATGTATTAACGTATTCTCTTATACAAGGTCGCGGTTATATACATACGATTTTTGTTGTTGTGTAGTTCTTAATTATCACGCTATACATAATGATTTTTTCTTATTTTGTTTAAGTTTTTTTTTTTAACGTCAATCATTACCATTATAATTATACGTTATTAAATGTACGTATTGTCGGATACTTTTTTAGTTACGCTTTCTATACGAATGTACATCATTCATTATATTATTAATTATTTCAATTATTATTCATTGTCGTAAGTATACATCAATACATAGTACATATTATATACTCTGATATAAGTGAGGGAAAGGAATGAAAATATAAATCGGTTATCCCAAAAAAAAAATATATATATATATATATAAAAGCAAAAACAAATATAAAACAAAATAATAAACCAAATTCTTCATGTTAATGTTAAATAACTCCTACATACTCGTATAATAATGTGAATAAAAAACAAGGATACATCATGTTTTGTAATATGTACTACGTGGTGGTAGTACTACATAGTTAATATTTACATTAAAAATACATAATTTATACTTACATCCCCAAATACATGTATGCATATACATATATGTTATATCAATTATTATTAGAAGAAATAAATGCATGCAAAATATAATATAATAATAATGTTATTATAGCCACTAACGTAGTAATTTTTTTTTACAGCGTAGATAGTCCTATTAATAAGTAAGCAAAATAACAGATTTAATTTAAACAGATTGATAAAAATTAAAAAATTTAAATAAAATAATAGTTTAATTAATTATTAGTTTAAAAAAATAATAATAACACCTTTCAATGAAATGCATGCAATGTACATACGCTCTTTCAAAAAAGTAATGGGACAAATGGAAAATATATACATATTCGAAAAAAATTGGTAATAGAAACTGTTTTTAGAAAATTTTAGTTTAGTGAAAAATGAAAATATTAGTTTAGTACAAAACTCTTATTAATAACAGCAATTTTTGGTAACTCAAATCTTTTCCAATTTTCCAGTTAGCTCTTATTGTTTTCATACTGATCCTAAACTACATCTATATATATCCATGGCACTACAGCCCATTGAGCCTTGGCTTCCTCTTATATGTCTTTCCATTCATCTCTATTTTGTGCTATTACTTTCCAATTTACTATGTTAAGGTATTTCGTGTCCTCATTGACAGTATCCGTCCATTTTATTTTAAATCTACCAGCTGATATTTTTTGCCTTCAGGCTTACTTTTCCAAATTTTCCTTATTACGGAGATGACCGTAATAAGTACATTTGAGTATTTGCAGCCTTATAAAATTACTATAAGTTGCAAATCATTAAACTGCTCATAGCATTCATTGTTCCACCTTAGTCTATATAAACCATTCTAAACTACATATTTATGTGTAAACCAAGTTAAAAAAAAAAAATGCTGCTTATTCAGAAACTTAGTCAGTATGAACTTAGTTCTTTCAGATATCTGATTTATCGAAAAATCCTACCTTTTAGATTTACTCTATCTCGAATCCACTTCAAACTCATATCTGACTTTCTAAAATTGCCTCAACGCTGAGATCTTTTTATTTTTTGAACAATATGTAACATAGATCTGAATTACCAAAAACAACAAAAGTATTTAGAAGGTATTTAAATTTAAAATAAAAATATATTATTTCAAATTTTTTTTTTTTGTTTTTTAAATTTTCCATTTGTCTCAATTATATTTTGAGACCGTGTATATAATGTATGTTTCAATAGATACCAATTACATATACATCCTACCAAATTACGCTTATTAATTTTTTTCTCTTAAAATATTTGTAGTCCAATATACAAATGATTGTTTCATCAGTGTACCTATTAGTAAAACTATTAATAATAAAACTAAAAAAAAAAAAAAATTATATACATATATACACATAATATATAGGTATATAACTTTAAAATAATTTATATAAATAAATATAACAAGTAAAAATTATGTATAACAAAAAATGTAACTTAATTTATTAGAATATAACATTTTTTTTTGTTTATTTTGTTAACAAATTAGAAAATTTAAAATAAAACAAAAAAACGCACAAAAACGCACTAGAAAATAGAAAATATAAATACTCATATTTATTTAGGTTAACTAAAATTAGAGACAAAAAAAAAACGAATAAAAACAAAAATAAAAAATAAAATCTGCACCTTTATAAACTTACATATTTAAATAATATTACAATTTACAACATGCTCGTAGTTATTTCAATCTATCAATTAAATTATTTACTACTGTTTTTTCAGAGTACCATTTCATAATAAATTTCAAGATTATATGTTGTAAAAATATCTCAGATCGATGCAGTTAATTACAATTAAAAAAAATTAAAAGAAAAAAAAAATACATAACTTATCCAATACGCATATATACAAACACCTTACAAATAAATTGCGATAAGTTCATACACATGTGTAGGTGAAAAAAAAAAAAATAAAATAAAAAAAATAATCAAGAATAAAATTTAAATTTGTGTAAAACAGTATGAACACAGTAAAGATAATTTTGGATTTGATACAAATAAAATAAAATTTATGTTAAATTAATAATATATGTATTACTTATGTATAATTGTTATTTTATTGGCAATAAACTATCCAAACAGATAAATTTGTAATAAAAACAATAAATGGAAACATTAATGTAATAAAATAATAAATAAAACAAAAAATAAAATATTTTTGTTTTTATTATATGTATGGATGGACAATCCGGACGTGTCATTTTGCCAATTGGCACAATGGCAATCTGACACAATGGCAATTTACCTCAAAATACATTATAGAAACTGTGAATAAAACGCAGGAGAAGAAATTCTGAATCACTTTCTTTGTAAGTCTTCTTCATCCAGAACAAAATATAACGTATTCGGTAGTTATTTGCTCAATGGTCTTGTAGATATTGTCAAGGTTGTTCAGATTAGTAGGATCCGTTCAACGAGCATAGGAGAATAGAAAGAAATTGAATAGAAAAGACTTGCTGGATTTACAATAGCTGCTTTCGATTTGACAATTTCAAGTACTTGCGAGTAGAAAAGGTAAATGTCTGTGCTAAACCATCTACTCGCAGATACTCAAGAAACATTTTTCAAGTAGCTGCAAGTAAATACAAGTAGTTACGAATAATTTTTGTGTCGTTCGCTATAACAAATTTATCCTAGACACATTTTTGTATTCGAAAGTACTTGAAATTTCCAAATCGAAAGCAGCTAATTTGTGCTAAATGGGTGTTTCATTTTTTTATTCTGCGTATATATATATATATATAGTCCAAGTCCAATGATCACGTCAACGCCAAAATCACACTACAAATATCAGTGTTTCTTTGTGTTTCTTTCACATGAGCAAAGTACTTAAAAATCAGTTTGGTTTAATACTTCACTAAATTTTTATGTGTGAACTGCTCAAACAATTTTTCAAAAGTAGTTCACTCACTTTGTAAGTAGTTACGTTATTTCTTTCTACCAGATGTCTTTTTAGTTTCACATTACCAACAAATGGAAATTGACTGTTTAGATTAGATTTCTTGGTATAAACAAATATCATATGGAGTGTTTTTTTTTTATAAATATTTAATATAAATTTTTCAAATTTAAAGTAAAATAATTTTAAGGTTATCTTTTGCTTCACTTGTCAAATTTATTTATGTTTCTTTGAATAGTTTGAGTCATTGCTAAAATAATTGCTCAGAAGTACCACAAACAATCAACATACGTATGTTGATTGTTTGTGGAAGTACTTTGCTCATGTGAAAGAAACCATAAGAAACACAGCTACCGTATGTATTCTATTTTGAAAGCTTAAAGCTTTGACTGTAACGATACGCTAGAGTTGACGTGCTTATTGTATGTAGACTATCACTTCATCCCGTTCGAATCCAATTGAATTAAAAACAGTTTTATTTTTATAGCACAGTTTATTTAATTAAAAATTATAAAATAAATGTAACATAAAATTTACATTACATAAAAATATATATTGCGATTTTTTTGCTTTTATAATAAAATTTTAAAACGTGCAATGTAATAAGTATACATAATATATAAAATTTGTATATTTTGCTAAATATTTTTATTTTATTTTTTTTTTTACTATAAAATATAAAACAATTTAAATGCTTTCAAAAATATATCTCTATGTATAATAAAATCTATTCACTACCACTACATACTCATATACAATTTATTCAATAAGAACAAATTGGTTATTTTTTTAAAAATAAAATAAAAAAAAAAATTTAATTTATAGGCACAATTACAAAATAAGCGAATAAAATTGATTTATTAATGTTGCTCATTTTTAATCTTCTAACTTTATATTATTTCTTTTCTCTTTCAAATTCACGATTTATAATTGAGTAGCTAAAAAAGCAAAAAAATTGATATTTTCAAAATTTCTTGTTCAATTTAATAGAAAAATTTAAATTTTTCCTAAATACATTCATCTAATTGCGTTGCCCAAAAACACTCAAATCAAAAATTGACGATTAAACTTCTGTGTAAAATTCAAAACTGAATTTATATCCATTTAAGCTTTGAAATAAAAATTGAATATTTATTAAATAATAATTTCGGAGGCATTGTATTTTTGCTCTTAGGCTTCTCAATTATTGCATAAATAGTATATAATAATTAATAATTTTTTTTTTATTTTCTACACATTATTTTGTATGAATATTTAAAATATTAAATGATTCAGCTATTACAATTATTGCATATTTTTTAACAAAAATGCATGATTATAAATTTTTAATATAATTATATATTTTTTTTAAATATTAATTTTTATAAAATTTATAAAGATTATAAAAATAATTTCTATACATATTTATGATTTGAACATTATTAAATAAAAAAAAAAAAAAAAATTCAGTAAAAAAAAGGAATACAGATATTATAAATGTCATGTTTTAGAAAATTACATTCATTTCGATTATGTTCATGATGATATTATTTAGTATATTATTTATATTTAGGACCGAAAATACATTTTATTATTATTATTCTTTAAAAAAAGTAAATAAATAATATATGGATACAGTAGAATGTTGATTATCTGTCAGGTATTTAAAGATTTCTCAAGCAAAAAATAATATAATTTTAAATTTATTTTTGTTTTAAGACTGACATTGCTGGATCTATTCTCGTCCACAATGCAATCTGCAAATAATTCTCTATCTGGTTTAAAAAGTTTCAATCCATTTATCTTTTAACTCTTCTCAATATTATTCAAAATTTAATTCATCTAAAATGTCAGTTATTTTTTCGTTCTTAAATAATATTAAAGTATTACTTTTTATATATGATCAATATTATGATGATCTTTCCATTATCCGCCTTTCCGATTATCCATCAATGAATCAGTCCCGTGCCTGACAGATAATCGATATTCTACTGTACGTATAAATTTGAAATTTTTAAAATAAATTTGTAACTAGAAATTTTTTTTTTGTTAAATTTTTTTCTTAAAAATTATTTCTCTATTTAAAAAATAAAAATTAAATTCAAATATGGCTTTTAAAGCCTCTTAAAATTTATTTATTTATTTTTTATATTTGCCCATATTAGCTTTATAGCTAGCTAGTCTTTCATTCGATTTTTCTCAGCATCTTCTCTAATTCGTTTAAATGCTTCAGTTTTAAGAAAATCAACGGAATTATATACGACACCACTTTTTTCTGATGTTCTTACACCAGATTCTAATGATGTACCCAATTTCAAATTATTACCACCATTATTTACAGTTTGATTAGAACTCACTGATGAATTTGCTCGATTAATTTGTGGTGGCGGTGGTGGAGGATTCGATGTATCTAAATCAAAATATTGTAATTGAGAATTATTTGATTTTGTTATAAATGATGGTGATGATATTGATTCAAATGCAGAATTATTTGTCGATAAAAATGTCGATGAAATATTTCTGGGTAATGTTCTTGTTTCCAATTCTTTGTGATTAACATTAAATTCTGAATCGGTAGACGCAATAAATGATGCAGGAATACCTGGTCGACGAAGAGTACTAGACGTAATCGGAGAATCTATGCGCTATAAATGAAAAATTAGATTTGGATTATTCAAAATAATTCTAAAACATTCTTAATAAATCATTGAATCATTAGTCACCTTAAGAGCAGATGGTTTTAGTTTCCTATCTACTGATGGTGGTTGCGATGTCGATTTGTCGATGATAGGTGAATTGATAGAAGTTCGTGTAATGATTTGCTTTGAAGGTACATCTGCTGCCGGTTTATTATCACCACAAAGTTTTGGTTTTAAATTTCTGTTCACGGGAGGAACATCAGACTAATAACAGGAAAGTGTGGAAAATAAAAAAAATCATACAATTTCTCATATCATGTATTTTAAAAATGATCACTATTCATACTTGCTCGATAAAATCATAACGAAATACGTTTCCTTCAACTTTTGTGGGTGCTGCATTTGTATAAAAATGAGGTCTAGACAATGTCTGGGTATTTCTTCTTTTAGATAATTCGGTTTCAGCGATTAAATCAGGAGTAGATGATATCGAAGGATTATCTGGAGATATCTCCTGCTGAAGACTGTTCATATTATAATAAGGTAGATGATGAGATCTAGGAATGTCATAGCTCTCTTCGACACACTAAAAAAAATTATTTATTTCAATTAAAATATTTATTAGAAATTTTTGAAAATTATAATGAAAATTTACAGATGATGAGTCTCGTGGTCCGATTGGAGGAGATGTATTCTCTGTATCAGATAATTGTGGTTTATCGCAAAGTCTAAAATAAAAAAAAAATATAAAAATATTCATATACAAACGAAAAGGATTTTAATGAAATTTTCAAGAACATTATTTATACTTTTCTTCATCACTTGTCGATTCTAAAGCTAAATTTCTTCGTTTCGAAATTTTATTTCCATCTGTATGAGATTTTTTATCATCCGTTTGAGTACCATCAGGAATCTTTGAAAAACGTTGTGTATATGTAAAAACTATAGCATCATTTTCTACTGAACTGTCCGATGGACGAAGATTTCGATCTGTAAATATAAAAATTATAGCAAATTTTCTGAAATAATTTTCAAATTTACAAACATACCAATATTTTCTCTCAATGGCACCGAATGTGGCCATTCTTCATCATCTGTAAAAACACTTTCCGAATCACTTGGAGTCGATCTACCACTTCTGTGTTTAACTTGAGTTTCCTTTTAAATAAAATTACGATTTATTGATACATTTAAAGATAAAAAATATTTCAATATGTTTATGCACTTACTGGGCAATTGTATATTTTTGGTGAATATGATGTATCGTTAGTTAAATTAAGTCCAATATTATTATGGCTCCTTGGAGTATCATAGAATTTTGGATCTAAATTATTTAACGGTGTACAAGGCACTTCGTTGTTCTAAAACAGTTCCATTATTTAATTACAAATTATTCACATCATTTAAATTTTATTTGTTACCAATATTTTAGGACTGCCAGAAAAACATTCACTAATCGGTATGTATGGCCCAGAACAGGTACTTAAAGCTGGTGAAGGTTCAACACTACTTTCTACAAATGTATTACTCAAAACAAGATTTTCTGGTATTTTTTTCTTCGTTACTGCTTCTGTAGTACCAGTACGTGTACCAATACCAGTTTCATTTAGAGATTGTGCCCTAATATGATTTGGAGAAATTGGTAATTCTCCGTCGTTACCATTTTTTGAAATTTGTTTAAGACTTTGAGATCGATCCAATGAAGGAATAGATTCATTCATTTTAGCACCATCCTGATGTACCCTATTATCTATCAAAGTCTTATTTTTGTCATGGTTTTGTAGACTATGATCGTATGAAATTGTTTCTTGGTTTGAGTAGTTTGTATTCACATATTGAAATTCGTTATTTTGAATAGAAGTGTTGTTTAACGACAACTCGTCGATACGACTGTTAATTTCTAATCCACTTACACTGGGTTGAGATTTTGTATTAACAGTCGTTGTCGTTGTATTTGAATTAGTAGATAATGTTGTGTTATCATTTAATAAATCATATTCCTGTTTTTGTTTTGTTAAAGTATTTGATGATATCGATGTTACAGAATTATCGTTGTCGCAAACATTATAATCTTGCATTATAAAAAAAAAATGAAATTATAAGTACCAACATTTAAGAATAATTTTGAATATTTTTTCAGGTAAAAAGAAAAATATATTTTTAATATAACTTACATTGCCTATTTCCTCCAGATTGTTTTGTAAAATCGTATAAATTACAAACTTGGCATATGCAATTTACCCAATCACGCATATCAGTTTCAGTTTCAGCAGCCAAGTAATATGTACGTCTTGGAGTTTTAATATCGAACATAAATTGAAATTTTTGTTTACGATGCTCAAGACGTAATCCAGAATCAACTTGTTCACATTGATCAAGGTCAATGACACCCTTCAATTTACGACAATTACGATCTGTATAGTATTCGAGACAAAATTGACCTGGTATTTCACCTTGTTTCAAAGTGAACCATCTTTTACGCCATCTCTATAAAAATTCAATGAATAAAACATGATATGTATTTAAAAAACAGCATATGTACAAATTCCTGAAATTTATTAATCTATTCAATCATGTGGAAATTTTTTTTTTTTTTTTTGTAATCGAATCGTATGCGTATCAGACAAAATAATACAATGTAAAAGTGTGAGGAGTTGTGTGATAAATATTGTTCAAGGATTTTTAAGTACATTGTTGATGATTAATATTAATTGGTGGATATAGATTTACAATGCATCCATTTTATTTGTTCAGACTTAATTTTTAGAAGAAAAAAAAAATAAAACTCAAAAGAACGTGAAAGAACTAAAAAGCAATGAACGTTATTAAGCCTGAATTGAAATTATCGAAATTGTTATTGAAATTAGGTACAGTTTACAGTTAAAAATTATTAGTGTCTAAAAGTAAATGCAGTGTTTTTTTTTTAACTCAAAAATATTTTTTTTAATTATTAACTCACAACTAGAAAATAAATAGATTCTGTTTTTCAAATATGTTAAAAAAATTATAAAAACAGGAAGTGAATTCATTAAAATGTACATATTTTTAATCTGACTCACAGCTCTCCAAATTCTTTTAGTTGGTGGTGATTTTATTAACCATCCTTCGTGATAAACTTCTTTATTCATTATTAAAATTTCATTTTTCTATCACATTTTTATTTAAAAACAAAATATGTAGCTACTTCTAACTAACACAAAAAATTCTTAAATTTCGTTCGTAGATCGTAGAAAAAAAAACACAACATATGACAAAGTACAAAAAAACTATATCTAGTTCTAGATCTACAAATCTATAAAAAAATACTCACAAATTAAAAAGGTACTAAAATTAGAGTGACCATTTCAATCAACAAATGACAAATGGAATGATTCATTTATTTTATCACTATTTCTTTTTCCATATAATATTGTTACACTGATAAAAATTTTTCTTACAAAATAATTGTTTTTGTGATCTGGTAACATTTTAATTTCTCAAACTATATACATATATAATTTTTTTCTAATTTCGAAAGTGACTGAATAACTTTTACATATATCCATCGAAATCTTTTTCGTAAAATTATGTAAGTAAATATTTATTTCATTTCATTTTATAAATAAATATTTCATATACGTATACATTTATTTTATATAACGTTTATTGTGATGTGAAAAAAATAATATGAAAAGAAAACAACAAATGGAAACAGGAAACATACCAATCAATACAACCTTACAACAGAACAGCGAACATTTTTCATTTCAGTTTCCAATTATTACAACAACTCATTTCATTTTCCATGAAATAATTTTTTATTTTCTTTTTTAACCAAGCAACAAATGTAACAAATGTGATGGTAACTGTCAAACCGAATTTAATTGCATGTACCATTCACTATTGTTAGAGTTAGGGATGATCATTATTAAAAAAATTACGATATTTATTTATCTTTTGTTTATTCGATGTATTTATCTTTCCAATTATCATTTGCTAACTCCAAATTAATTTACTCATATGAAAAATCAAATAGAATTATATTGTGGAAAAAGTAATTTCTTAAACTACTTAAAAAGTCTTTCTTTTAATCAGTATTTTTGCTGATATTGGACTTGGATGTACACGGAGCAAGGAGATTTTTGAATTTTTATGCTTTGACATCGAAATATTTTTCACATTCTCAACGTTTATTATTGTACTCGTTATATCGATAAGTCGATATTTTAAAAAGTTTGAATCGATATGTTCAATTTCAATATTGATATTCTTTTAATAACAGTAAACAGTAAATATTGATCATCCCTAACGTCATTTGCTGCATTTGCATTTGGATGATTTTGTTTCAGAATTCTGTCGGACGGAACGGAATACTCATTTTATCTAGCTAGCTAGTTTTGAGATTAATTTTGGGTTATTAATTGAAAAAGAAGAAAAATATAGAAAAACTATATCGTTTTTATCAAATAGACATCTCTGTAATAAATAAAATTCAGTTTATGATAATTTAATTTGGAGAAAATTAAAATCATTAATTGAAATAGTGAAATATTTGTGCAACAAGAAATATAATAAAAATTTGACAACATGGCGACGCAAGTGAATAAAACTGGTACCGGTTGGCCAAGAAGAGGGAGTCAGGGACCAGTCGACGGGCAAGTAAATTCACAACATAAAGTTAATCCTAACCAATCAATGACCATAAATCGAACAATAAATCTGTACGTATTATTTTATTTTATTTAATTTTTTTTTTTGACGGAATATTAGTTTTTATATTTAATAGAAAAAACCGAAAAAACTGTATCAAATCAAACAATAAGGATTATATAGTTTTACAAAATATGGCGCCATTACAATTGTGAATTATTTAATTTTAATTAAATTAGTGATTGCCATTAATAAATAATATTATTTGCAGATATCCATTAACAAATTATACATTTGGTACAAAAGAGCCACTATTTGAAAAAGATCCATCAGTTCCAGCACGATTCCAAAGAATGCGAGATGAATTCGATAGGATAGGTATGCGTCGATCAGTTGAAGGTATATTACTTGTACATGAGCATGGACTACCTCATGTTCTTTTGCTACAATTGGGAACAACATTTTTCAAATTGCCTGGAGGTGAACTTAATGCTGGCGAAGATGAAGTTGAAGGACTTAAAAGGCTCTTGTCAGAGGTAAACTATGAAATTAAATTTAATATTTTTTTCATTTTTTTCTAGCCCAAATTTTATATAGAAAGTGATAATGTAACACAAAAACATAAAAAAAATATCAATATTTTTAAGCTAATAATTGTTCATGTTATGTGAGTGCAAAGTAAAGAAAAATTATATAGCTATGTAACCTATAAAAATGACAAAAAATAAATACAATAATGTATTTAATATTATAATGTGAATGGGTTCAATCAACAATTGAATAAGTTTGTAAAATATGAAAAAAAAAATAATTTTAATTAAGAATTTATTTAAGACAGAATAATTTGTAATAAGAGATAAAGATAGAATATAATATCTAAAATATTAGATTATGTATGTCCTCCTATTCATCTAGACATTAGGTAGACAAGATGGTATTAAACAGGAATGGATTGTTGAAGATACGATTGGTAATTGGTGGAGACCAAATTTTGAACCACCTCAATATCCATACATCCCACCACATATAACGAAACCAAAGGAACACAAACGATTATTTCTCGTTCAACTTCATGAAAAGGGTAATATGCATAAACAAAAATTGTAATATTTTATAAATTAATTTTTAATATTTATATTATTATTAATTAATGTTATTATTTTATTTTATAATTTTTTCTTCAAAATATTTTTGTGTAATTTTTTAATTATTTTATGTACTTAATTTTTTTTATTTTTTCGTTCATCGTTTCCTGTTAGATTGTGAATATTGGAAATAATTCTACATAAGAAATAATTTAATTCTGAAATTGTCTATAGCTTTTATATACATTTATGTAAAATATTAAAGAAAAAGAAAATAATAGAAATTGTTAAATATGTATATATATATATACATATGTACATATATTTTTTAAAAATTTATCAGAGATAATAATTAAATTCATGATTTCAAATGAATTAAGAGCCTGCTTGTTGCGTTACATGTAAAATGCAAGTGAGCACTTTTAACTTCTAAGATTCTGACGAACGAAATTTGTATGAATTCTCATGCAAAATGTGGCAAGCAATCTCATTTAATACTCGTTCAAACATTTTTTTTCTGAATAATAATTTTTAATTTTATTCTATTTGTTTTTTTTTTTTTTTTTTTTTTTTTTTGTATTTTGTTACATATTTCTATCGTCACAAAAATCAGAAAATTTTTAAACACTTCAGAATAATGAATTTGTAATTTATTGATTTTTATTTTTTTTTATTTTAATATTTTTTTTATTTTTTTTTTTTATTCTCAACATATGAATGTAATAATGAAATGTGTATTAAATTTGTGTAACAATTTGTAGTTCTACATTTTATAAAATATCTCTTGATTAAGCTTGTAACATATATTTTTGTAAAAAAAAAAAAATGACATACATATGTACATACAATAAATATGTATATAATTAATGTAAATTTTTTTTGACAAATGGAATTGTTAATAGTTTATGAAATTGTATAATGAGTGTGAATATGATTGTATAAAATTCCAATTTTTTTTTTTTTTTTTCAACAATGTTTAATTCGAATCTAAATCAATTTGTGAGAAACAAAATATATGTATGTATAACTACTGTTCAAAATATGGAATTTTTAGAAAACTTTTCTGAATATTTGTATTTTTTTTTTTTATTTTTTATAGTAAATTACTGTAAAACAAATGAGTTAAATTATTAATGACTCAATTTAAATCCATTTTATAATTGATAATTTTTTAAATTTTATCTTAATTATCTGTTTTAAAAATTAAAAAAAAAAAAAAATATGTATTTATATTGAAATCAGCTATAATGATGATTTCAAATAATAAAAAAAAAATACTCCTTATTTGTAAAAGGATTGTAATTGTATAAAAATTCTTCAATTAATCTATATACGTTATCAAAAAATTGTAATACATAATGCATAAATTTATTGAATACGTTAACGAAAAAATTAATTTTAAATTTAAACCTTACTTTTATTACAACAAACACCGTGATTATGTAATGGCTGTGTAAAAAAAAATAAATAAATAAAATTGTGATTTTAAAAAAAATATTGTTTAAAAAAATAAATAAATACCTATGTTTAATTTATTTTATAACTAAAAAAATTTTCATTAAATTTGTTTTTATTTTTTATCATTATTTTTAATTTTTTATTTCTTTTAATTTATTATAATCTTTTAACAATTCCATATATGTAATAAAGATGTAATTTATTATATTATCAATTTTTGGTTTTTAATTTTAAATAATTCTAATAAAGTAATAATAAAAATAATAATAACGAATAATAATAACAACAATAATAAAGAACGAAATAATAATTCAAAAACTTGATACAATTGCATAATTGTTTTTTGTTTGATATTACATTTATACTCGTGTATGAAGTTAAATTAAAAAAAAATAAAATTATAATATAATAATACAAAAAATATATATATACTTATGTGTATACAATTTTTAATATAAAAAAATGTTATATTTTGAATCAATTTCACAATTTTTTTTAAAATGTAACTGATTTGTTGAATTGAATGCGAAATTTTCTTTCCATTTAGTAGCAACATTATTTATTCCTCATTCAAATCGATGATAATGAGAACTGAAATTTGAAATAGAAAAATAAATTATATTCGATACTTGTTTAGTGTAGTGACACTGATAACGACAGCATCAAGAATTGAAGTGTTTGATTCAATTAAACGACATACACATACCTATGTATATTACTTCGATGCACAATGCAACGTCAAATTATTGTTCAATCGAATTCATATCCAATTCTGTTGTCGTTCATTATCATTAAGATTCATGTTTAGAACTTTATAATCAGTAGACCATCACTCTTCTATTAGCTTTGTTATTCTACAAACTGCAATTGATTTGAAAAACTATTCAATTAATTTAAAAAAAAAATGCCCACTTGTTTCAAAATATAACTTTTTTGTCCTGAAAATTGTATACATTTTTTATATATATGTATATATTTCTAAAAAAAATATATGGAATTTTGTAAATATAATTCTTTTGTAAAATATTGAAAAGAAGAAAAAACTTATAAATATAATTATACACACAGTATTTGTAGATAAAAAAAAAATAAATAAAATAATATTAATCGAATCGATGTAATCCGACTTTATCTATATACATATAAATTTTAGATAAAACATTATTTGTTCGAAAATTTAAATTTATTGAAATTAATTAATAATGAATGAAATGAAAAATTGTCCAGTTTTACAAAAATTTTTGTTTTATTCTCCTAAATTGTACGTTACATTGTATTTAAATGTTTTTATAAAGTAAAAGAAAAAAAAAATAAAAAACAAAAATAATAAAAATTTGAATTATTTATATTGGTATTATTTAAAAATAAAATCGATTAAATTTATCCGCTATTATTGTAAAATTTAAATAATTGTCAGCAAACATTATACATATATTATAATGAATTATTATAATATTATGCTTGTATACCTACTGAATTCATTGTCAACAAAAATTTTTTATTTGCGAACGTTTTGTTAATCAATAAAATTTATCATTTTATTCATATTTAATTTTTGTTTGAATTTGTATTCTTTTTTTAGCATTATTTGCTGTTCCTAAAAACTATAAGCTAGTAGCTGCTCCATTATTTGAATTGTATGATAATTCACAAGGATATGGTCCAATAATATCATCATTACCGCAGGCATTATGCAGGTAAATTATTTTATCATGAATTTTATAATAATTTTTTTCTTGCTCAAATTTTATTTTTTCTTTTATAGGTTCAATTTTATTTATATGTGAGAGGAAGCTTCTTCAACAGTTTCTAGTTCTCAAGTACAACCGCCACCACAACCACAACGTCAACAACGTCAAGTTGATGATAATTTTTATCGATGGCATCGATCATCGAAATCATCATAGATGAATTTTAAAACAATATGAAATTATTATTCAATAATGTTTGTAATAATAAACGAATTGAATAATAATAATAATAAAAATAAAATAAATAAATAAATAATTTATTGTATGTGAAAAAATATTGAATAAATACATAATAATTTTCAACATAAAATGTAAAATTTCATAATTAATTAATGGGAGTTTTTAACTATGTAATAAGATTTAAAATATAAATGTATAATTAAATTAAATTAATTATTTAGTTCATTGATAAGATAAAAAAAAAATAAATATATATTAATATACATACATATTATTAAGGTTCATTTATAATTCACAGCCATCGCACAATTCCAGCGACAACTGCAGCGTATCGCCGAAAGTTCGCACAATTTGGGCGACAACCACAGCGCGTAACATAACAAGAATTTTTTGCTTCTTGCGATAGATTACTACTATGCAAAATCCAGGTCGTGAATGTCTCTTTGTTACTGAAAAATAGAATAGAATCTATTTGGGCGACAGCGACAGTGTAAAGTTCAGCGATGAAAAGTCCCATTTAATTACAATATATGTATATACGCTGTAGTTGTCGCTGGAATTGTGCGATGGCTGTCAGAGTAGATTCACTAGAGTAAATTGAGTTTTTAAATTGTATTCACAATTCAAAGTAGAGTAGCGTGCGTGGAAGGAGGTATAATAAATCTACTCTGAAACAAAATCTACACTCTGAATTGTGAATATACCTTTAGGAGTACACATTGTGTATTTTTGTGTGTACCTGTACACATAGTATAATAATTATTATTCATGTGCATCATACTACTACACAAATACATACACATATATCTATTAATATAAATAATTAATTATGAAAAATTAAAATAATTTTTAAATTTGTAATATATTACATTATTATAGCTTTATGTAATGTGGAATTTTTTTTTTTATTCTTTGGAGACTGTAAAGTTAAATCATCATTAAGAAAAATGAACATGTATTTTAATTCTATAACAATAATAATGATTGTAGTATAATAAAATAAATGAAAATTGTTTTAATTCGAATTGTATGTCTAGAATTCTGTTGTACATTTTATATATATGAATCAGTCAGAGAAGACAATATGCATGTGAGGAGGAGAATTCGGTACAATCATGCGAGAATCGGTACAGATAAGGATATCCTTATCCAAATCTTATCCAGAGGATATCCAGATAAGGATGTGTTAAAACGTATAAAGAATAACAGCCGAAAATATTTTGATATAATAATAAGGATGATGGATTTTCTAGTATACAAAAGAAACACACTTTCACTTATACACACACATTAATTTTTATTCATTATAAACATATATTATAGGATTATTTTCAATCATTAAAATATCCTTTTCATATTTTTTTAATTCATTTTCGATTTTAGTTTTTCGTTGTTTCTTGAATTCAGTATCGGTTAAAATAGGTAGCTTTTGATATTTTTGTTGTAAATCCATCCAATTTTTCTTTAATCCCTTTTATTTATTTTGTGAAAAAATAAAATAAAATCATTATCACATGAAAATAATATATACAAAATAATATTACATTTAAAATATCCAAACGTTCTGAAGATTCGATGCGTCTTAAATTTGATTCGGTTTGAAAATTATCATCCAATTTGAAATCATCTCTGCTTATATACTGTTCATCAGATTGATTGTTATTATTGCGTATTAAATGCGATTTTATTTTAATTGAATATCGTGGAATTTTTCCAAATTTTCGATTGTTCATATATTCTGGAATCATACCAGATTTA
Source organism: Villa cingulata (assembly GCA_951394055.1). NCBI lineage: Eukaryota > Metazoa > Arthropoda > Insecta > Diptera > Bombyliidae > Villa > Villa cingulata. The sequence goes on along the minus strand of OX596021.1, from coordinate 3,382,448 downwards.
TGTAATTCATGAGAATCTCCTTTTCTTGTATCAACATATTTTAATTTTGGATTTTTTGGTATCATATTTTTGATCGCTTTAATATTTTCCAATTTAAAATTTTTTATCACTTTCTTATTGAAATTTTCTTGATCGGAATTTAAATTGAAAATTACAGGAATTTGTGGTCGACGTTCTGAAGATAAACAAATACGTTGTTCACTTTTTGTTCTCTTTAAACGATTACGTCCTTCACCTTTTTTCAAGTAATCGCATGGTTTACGAATTGGTGTCGCAAAATAACCCCAAGAACCAACAGTTCGATTTAATTTCAAATCGTCATTATTATTATCTCGTTGCTTCGATTTACCTGATTTTCGATACAATTTTGTGGTATTTAAATCAATTTTATTTATTTGTGAAAGTTTTTTATTATTTTCCCAATCAAAAACAGTTTCATCGTGATTATTTTTTATATAAATCGTAGACATTTTCAATGCACAAGTAATTAGAATAAATCAAAATTTTATTCACTTTAGAATTACTGGAAAAAAAAATCTATTGATCAAACAATTAAATTTTCATGAGCATATGTAAATGGATGAAAGAGAAGAAGATATGTATGACATAAACCCCGGAAATCTTTATTTAAGAAATCTCAAAGAAAAAAGACTAGTAAATAGGTCGGCTGGGCTCGGCTGAGACAATATCCAGTGTGACTTGATCACACTTGATCACTCACAGTGAGAAACAACTGGTGGGCTAGATTGGCAGAAATTGTAAGGGAATGTCAACGGAATATAGCAGGATTGTAACATCGATGATTATGTAAATTGAATTTTGAAAAACTACAATTTTAAAATGTTACTTGAAATTTTTCTTGTATACACTCCGTTTACAAAATAAAAAAATATTAAAATTAATAATTAAATATACATTTTCAATTATGTTTGTTATCCACCAGAATTTCAGAAAAAATTTTGTTCTTTTCGTTCCCAGATTTTACGCACATTATATGAATTATATGTATTTTTGTAATCAATTTTTAGATGTGTCGTCACATGCATACATAAATCATGGGATTACTTTCGATAAATGTCATGTCCTCTTCCAGTTTCTTCAATTCATTTTCAAGATAAATTTTTTTTTGTCTTTTCCTTTCGGTATCTATCCATACAGGAAGCTTTTGATATTCGCTCAATAATTTTTTTATCTTTTCTTTCATTCCCTAAAAAAAGTATATAAGTGCACACAATATTTAGTAATAATATTTTCAAATATTTCAAATTTAAGAATATTTTTTACCTCAATCAATTTTAATCTTTCTTCTGAACTAACAAATTTTAGTCTGGCTTTTTCATTACTTTGTTCATTCTGATAAAATTCATCATCATCATCATCATTATCGGATCGTTTATGCAATTTTGTAATTAATAAATTTTTTTTGATTATGTATTTTGGTATTTTTCCATAATTTTTACTGTATATATATTCTGGAATATGACCAGAATTCGATAATGTATGAGCTGTACCTGTTCTTGTATCAACATACCTCAATTTTATCGGTTTCTTTGAAATATTACCATTTCGAATCATTTCAATATTATCAATTTTATAATTTTTTTTTGATTTTTCAGGAATTTTTTTAACAATTTCATTTCGTTTTGGTACTGGTGATTTTCGTTCAATTTTTATACATTTATGAAGAGATTTTTTCATATAACGAATACCATCGTTCTTTTTCAAATAATTACAAGGATCTCTTAAAGGTGTTGTTGCATAACCCCATGATCCTGGAATATTTGGATATTTTTCACCTTCAATTACAATCTGAATATGTTGCTTTTTATCATTTTCCGTTTTTGTTATGTTATAGTTTGTCTTCAGAATACTTTTCTTATAGTTTGAATCATTAATTTTTGTTTTATTATTGAATTTTTGATGTTGTATTCCATTACGATGACGATGATGATCAATATTTCCTATCCCAAATTTTTTTGTTCTTTTCCTATCCCAATCGTATACTGATTCTTCATAATTATTATTGGATAAAACATTTATAGCAGATAACATAATTCTTGTGGGGCATTTAAATAGATAATTTTTCGTTTTTAATTAAAAATATCAAAATGATTTTAATAAGAGAATTTTATTACATGGACAAAAATTATATTATATTATTTACTACATATTGTAATAATTGACAGAAATTAAAGTGATTGCTATTGCTATGCAATATTGGCAATATGTACATCAATTTTTATTTTCCTTTTTTTTTAAGCTATGATAAAAATGCATGTATGGTATCTATATATGCAGAGTACATTACATATAGTATGTAGATTTCAAAAAATATCCTCAAAATATGATTGAAGTGTGTTTGTTTGTTGTTTTTTTTTTTTTTGTTATAGTTTTCATTTTTTATTTCAAATTAAAAAAATGCCACCTCTTTTTTGATCACCCTTTGCATTCCGTCCATCATATAATGAATTATTAAAGTACATATTTTATTTATTTTAGTAATTATATTGTATTAATGGATATGCATTCAATGTAATTATGTACATACACATAGCACGATGAATAGTTGATAAGAATCGTAAAATAACTGTAACATTTTAATTATAATTTATTCATTTATAGTAGCTATCAGTCATTATCAATGTATACGAAATAAATCAGTTATCAATCAAAAAAAAAAAAAAAATTTTTTTTATTATCAAACAAATCTAAAGGAATAATCTAATATTTGATAAAATGATAAAGGTATGAGTACTTATATTGATGATATAAAAAAATGATACTAAATCGAGAACATTTTTTTTTTTTTTTATATAAAAAGGATAATAAATGAAATATTCTCTCAGTGTCAGAGGGAAATCAGAAATAAATTTGTTAAATTTGTATTGACACAGTGTAATCTGAATTAGTAGATATTATTACCAAACATTGTTTTTCTTCTAAATCGTTTTACATTACATACATACATACATCTAAAATTAAAAGGAGATATGGAAGTGAACAAGAAGTTAAAAAATTTAAAAAAATCACGACAGAATAAAATATCTCGTAAGAAAGCAAACATAAGAGAACGTAATCGAATGCATAAACTTAATAAAGCATTTGATACCTTAAGACGACATATTATTTCAAATTCATTACGAAATTGCAATAATGATGATAATACTAATTCAAATGTAAATTTTTGTAAATTTTCTAAAATCGATACGTTACGTTTAGCTAAAAATTACATAGAAATGTTAATATTTTCACTTGATAATAATACATCAGAAAATTTTCAGTGTCACAACGAAGGCGATAAACATTATTTAATGTCGATTCTAACAAAAAATTTAAGTCATTCAGCAAAAAATTACATAAAAATACATTTTAAAAATACAAATTTTTTCAAATACAATTTAACTGAATGTAATCATCAATGTTTTAAATGTAAAATTAATTAAAATTAATTTTTATATTTTTATAATTTATTTTATTTGAATAAATGGAATATTACAAAATGGACATAGAAATTTTCGTTTTGTATCTTCAACACATAAAATTTCATTCAATAGATTGTCATCGTCATGTGCCACTCTCTTACATCGAAAACAATAACGATTTGTAAATATTGGAACCTATTCAATTAAAATTAAATAAACAAATTCAGAATTTTATACAAAATTTAATGAGAAAAAACAAAAAAAAAAATATTTTTTTTCTAATTTACCTGTGTAAGTGATACACAACATCTAGGCATATTGTGTTTATTTTCACACATCATTGAACTAAAATCGATTTCATCTTCACAGTAAACACATGTTTCGATTATTTTATTTAAATCAGCACAATTCATATTTCCATACTCTATTAATAATAATTCAATTACTGGAGTAATTTCATTTCGAATTTCTGTATAATGTGTGGTTAATTTTTTTTCTAAATAATTTAATAAATATTTTTTCATAAATATTAAAGAAAGTTTTTGAAAATTTGTTAAATTTTTTAAATGCAATAAATATCTTAAACGATCGCATATGTAAATTGCTAAAATTGTATCATCAATGAATTGTATTTCTTCTTCAAATTCTAGTAATTTATTTTTATTTTTTTGACTGTAAATAATAAAAAAATATAAAGAAAATAAAATATTAATTAAAATTATATTAGATTTTTAATATACATACATATATTACATGAACAAAATTTATTTTCTTACCCAATTTGTGAAATCATTCCAATCACAATTACTTGTCTGATTCGTAGCTGATTTAAAAATTTCTCATTTATTTCAATACATTTTGGATAAAAATTTATGTAATTTTTTGCATTAACTTCACGAATAACTTTTACTCGTATTATTTCTAGGCAATCAGTATAATTTTCTAAATGATAATCTTCGGAATTGTTAACAATATCAAATGGATCATTAATATTTAAACAGCATAGTGATATTAGACCAAATGTTTTCATTTTGAATCTATTTCTGTATAACGCGAATAACCAAGCAACTTTATTTTGTGTCGCTACCATACCCAAAATTTGATTATTATCAAGTTGTAGATTATGTTTAATAGGAGTTCCTTTAATCTTTATTTCATTTTCATTTAATTTATATAAAATTTGAATATGTTCCATATATCCATTAATTGCACATAGAATATATTCAAACGGTCTAAATCTTTGAGCACCTATAAATACATTAAAATAAAAATAATAATAATTTACTTAACATTTTAAAAAATTGTTTTTTTTTTTTTAAAGTATTAACCTGTTATTCGAAAATTTCCAAGGTAATAATTTGTCCTAGCACAAATTTCACCATCTGCTGATAATACAAATACGACAAGATTAGATGCTTTCACAATTGGTACAAATAATTTATCAATATTGCATTCATAATCCATATCAATGATTTGAGATGATATTTTATCATTTTTACTCCATAAATCTCTGATTTCTTTGAATTCATGTTTATAAACTTCAAAAATTTTTACAATTCCATTTGTGTCTGCTGCAAAAAGAAATATTCTTTCTGTTATATTTTGCGTAAATGAAAAACATTTCATATGTCTTATAGATTTTAAATCTGTTTTTATTTTGAACAGATATGTTGCTATCCATTGTTCTACTTCAAAAGCAATAATCCATCCTGATTCTGTTGCACATAAAAATAGTGATAATTGTGAATCTGTCCAACAGCAGTTGGTAATACAAAAGTTTCTAAAACTTTCATTTAATTCTTCGATATTTTCAATATCTTTTTCCGGATCATAGTCAAAAATATCTTTCAATAAATCATTTATATATATTTTTAAATCATTAAAATCACCTTCTTGATGACATTTTGCATATATTCCACATGAGCCATATTGATTTATAACAGCTACAATATTTTCATTGAAATTCTTTGGCCATGCTATTTGTACATTTTGTGATTCTTTTGGTAATTTTGAATATTCAATGGCATATATTGGATTTAAAAGTAATTCTTGCCGTTTCAAAATTAATGATTTACTATAAATGTTTTTATTGATTTTATGTGAAATATTTTGTGATGCAATTCTCATCTGATCAATTATTGTATTCCATTTAATATTTGCTGTTTCAGTAATATCTGTTGTATTTTGAAATTTCATAATTGTTGAAGTTTTTTGTAAACCAACAAGAGCATAACGATCATCGTTTGGCCAACATGAATTTAACGAAAATCCACTTAAAAAATTTCCTTTGAAATTGTATTGACAAAGTTCTTCGAATTCCATTTTTCTTTAATTCTGCCAGTTCTGCTCTATAGCACTAAGTTTGGGAAGCACTGAAATGAGCATATGACATAAATTTCATGTTTAATTTTGTTTGATATTTATATACCTATATAACATAACCACAAATTGTGTTGTGTAATTTATATAATTCTGAGTCTGATAATTGTAATTTATACAAATTTTACATATAAAAATAAATTACAATTTACCTGAACGTGTTGAAAAATTATTAATAAATCAATTTGTTGTAAAATGGCTGGTAAAAAAGGTATCGAATTCCTTAAACAAATTAGCGATTATATGATTAAAGCCAAGTGTTACGATAGTGTTCTGAAAAAGGTGATGATTAAAAATTGTTACATTTTGTACAGTTAGAATACTTTTTTGTGAATAACAATTAAAATTTTAAAATTATAAAACTTAGTACTAAACAAAATTAATTTGCAAAAACAGAAATTAAAATTTATTTTGTTTGCAATTTCTATTTACTCAACTTGGCATCTAGTTTGTTATTGTTTTAATTTTAATAGATTATGGATGTGTGGATGTGCATGTGAATATATATAGTATATACTGCTACAGTTATATATATGTAAATTGATTTTGATATTGGATATAGGAATAGGTTGGGAAAGGGAATAGGTTATGTTGGGTTTGGGTTATGTTTATGTTATGTTGTTAATTTACAACTTTACACACATACAAAATTTTATATTTTATTGCTCTCTTACAAAACAATTTCAATTTCTCAATGTACCAATTTACTCAATTTATCAATTCAACCAACCATCAATCATCATCATCCATCATTTATCATTTGCATCATTCATACAAAATACAAGATAGAAACTGAAACACTTTTAATTTGAAAAATTGGAACGATATTTCCGTTTATAAGACGGTTATTTAACGAATAATTAATATTTATATAATTTTTTTCTTTAAAATTGTAACAATTTAGCTGGAAATTACTGGTGGAGGTGATGGTAAATGCATTGCAGAATTTACAGTAGGTGAAGAACATTTAAATCGAGCTGGTGGAATACATGGTGGTTTTACAGCAACTGTGATTGATAATGTTACTACTTTTGCTTTAATGAGTAAAGATGCACATCCAGGTGTATCGGTTAATTTGCATGTTAGGTAAGTTTTTTGTTTTACAATTTGTGATGATATAAGTGTGTAGTAAAGAGTATGAGTATAAAAAATATTGAAAATTACAGAAAAATCATTATTTTAATAAATTTTTACATATATGTATATTTTCGTTATTATAGTTATTTAAAATCTGCAAAAAAAGATGATCAAGTTATTGTCGATGCAAATGTTGTTAAAGTTGGTAAAACATTAGCATATTTGGAATGTGAATTACGTCACAAAAAGGATAATTCAATAATTGCGAAAGGTTCACAAACAAAATTTATTGGTTTTTAATAAATATGAATGTAATGATTGTTTAATTAATTCATGTAGCTTGTTTTATTAAAAAAAAATAATAATTATAGACGAATTAGAAAATAAACAATTTTCGAATGTAACAAAATTTTTATTTAATTTTATATTTCTCTGTTACTTTAAATTCTTGCCATTCATTATTTTCGGTTATTATATCTAATTTAAAACTATAAAATAATTTTGAATTTTTTTTATCTTTTAAAATCTATATATTATGTATATATACGTAAAACATTATTTTGTGTGAATTTTTATTATTTTAATAATATTTTACAATATAATTGTGCATTTATTATTCTACAATCAATATTTGTATATTATATTTATTGTTATATTATCGTTAAAACGATTAATTTAATCGTTCATTTTAAAATTTTGGATTTAAATTTCATATATACTATATCATTTAATCATTTACCTTAATAACACTAATACCTTTTAAATAATTGTTCGATTATTAATTGTTTTTTGCAAGTGAGTCATACATATAAATATGTATTTCTTTTTCTACATTACTTTTATGTAATGTGTGATTTATGAAGTTATTAAAGTTAAAGATTATCATCAGTTTCTATTACAGTTGTTAAATTTTTTGGACATTGTAAACAACATTCTCCAGGGTATTTAATTGGTGTAGCATTTTCTGGACAAGTAATCGATCCACAATGTTCTGTAATACATGTAATTTGTGCGTTTTTACATTGACATTTTGTGCATTCATCTTGATTCCAGACTTCATTATTTAATCGTCGATTACCAGATGTATCCTGACAATGATGTGGTTTATTTTGAATTTGACTACATGTCTGTTCAAGTTTTTTCATCTTTTTTTTCATTTTTTTCAATTCTTTTTGGAAAATATTGATCAATTCTTCCAATCCACTAACACGTTCTTCGTTCATGTCCAACAATTTTTCGACTTCTTCATCATCATCGTTATGAATATTATGTAAAATTTTGCTTGTATTATAAACACTGTTGTTCTCAATAGATCTTTTATTACGATTGTGTGGTTTATGATAAGTTTGTGGTACATAAGATTTTAGTAGTGGTGATAATGAATTACTACATGTTCCACAGTCTTGCCAAAAATATAAATTAATACCAGGAATATCCCAACACTTCTTATAACTACCTTGATGCTGTGGTAAAATAAATATATCATCTGTTGCTTCGGTTATATTATCACCGTTATCGCAAAGAACTCTACCCAAACTAGTTTGTTTTATTTGTTGTAATTGTTCCGGCAAAAAGACTGAAGGATTTTCGTAATAAAATCGGTCACCATCACGTAATTTTTTAAACTGATTAACTAGAAGACATCTAAATAATGGACCAACTTTTCCACCGTCGACTTGATCTTCAAGAATTCCACCCACCCATAAATCAATATTCGATGGATGTCCGTAAAGTTCTTTTAATTTACTACGAATTTCCGGGCTGGAAATTTCGTTCTTTAAATCGTCAAATTTTTCTGCAACAGACATGTTACATAATTCACGGTATTTATTATACTCAGGAATACCATGTTCTCTAGCTCTTTGAATATTTATTGCAGCCAAATCTAATGCAACTGCATGTGCATTGTGGAAAAGTTTTTCAGTTAATTCCATATTCAAGTTTTGATTTGGTGTTTTCAATTTTGCTGGAACAGAAAACATTCCTCGTAATAATGGATCAACACCACCTTCGTAGACAAGTCGCCATGGAGAGAAAAAGGCTCTGTGAAGTTCAAGGTGTCCTTGTGGAATTGGTTGATATGATTCATTTAAACGATGTAAAATTGGATTAATTATAGTGTGACCGAATCTAAGAGCTGCAGTTGCAAACTCATTTGAAATTGTTGGATTTATATTAGGGTCATATCCTTTGTATTCTCCCATCATTTTCATTCCTTCCGGACCAAGTATTATTGGTAACCAATGTTTAAATGTGATATGTTGCATTTGTGCTCCCACAATTTTTCTTGCTTCTTCAAACAATGTATCACCATCCCAGTGCGGATTCAACGCTTTAAGTTTTGTGGCAATTCGATTGTGTTCTCTCATCCAAATTATATGCATTGCCAATAATCCCACTTGTTCATTAACTCTTATATCACCGGCTGCGAAGCAATTAACGTTACTCTCTTCCACATCTCGTCTACAATCTATACCATATTGAGGAGCTGCGAACGGAAGCATATCTTTTTGATTTGGGAAATGTACTCCTGTCCGAAGAAGACCACTTTCTTCTGTTAAGTTACGCAATTCCACTGAAAGCTCTTCAGAGTATCCATATACTTGGGAAGCATCAATGAAAGATGTCAGTTGATTTATTTGTTCTCTAGGTTGAATAGAATCGAAAAATATTGAAGTCATTCCTGATCCACAAATTGCACTTGATCTAACTAAATCAATGCATCTTCTATTTTTAACCCTTGGATCATTCGGAGGAACTTCAATTGGAAAACAGGGAGCTGCATATTCACAGGTTTTCTTACAATCAACTCCATCCCAACTCTCTGAACTTATGGATGGTATTGCATGATCTAAATCGTGATCCAAAAATTGTCCCCATTGCATTACCATATGCGTTATCCTTTCATCAGGAGTTATATTTTCAGTTCGTATAAGACTTGTTGAAACCAATCGTGCACTAGGTTTTGGATAGCCATAATACAATTTATTTTTTGTCCAACCAATTGGCATACTGAATCCATTTTCATATTCAGGCCTAATAAGTCTTCGAAATCCTATCAGAGAAGCACCCCATGTTGGATTATTTAAGTTATTACATGTACCATCAATGGTTCGATATTTGGCATGAAAACACATATCTGTACAATTCGGAGTTCGTCGATGTTCCATGCAACCTGATAATTCGGCAATTAGTCGAAGATGTTCTTTGGAGAGTAATTCCTTGTGCGACCAATCACTTGTATTAACGGTGAGATTTTTTCCAATTTCAATATGTTTTCGTATATTAACTAAGGTTCTTTCGTAAATTTCTGCAGCTCGGGCAATTTGCCTTGTTGGTGCATCTGGGAAACGGAATATACGGAAAAGATCTCCATGATTTCTTGTTGACGATTGAGATGAATTTGAAAAAAGCACTTGAATGGTATTATTAATAGCACTATCAATTTCACGTGATGCTTCGCTAAACGCAATTCGAACAAAACGATCACCAGGAGCTAATACATCGTTATTTCTGAAAAAATTAATAAATCCCATAGTTGATTTTATATTTGTAATTTGAGCGTATCGTATAAAACGTTTACAGTAATGATTATCATTAGTTCAGCCGTTCAGCATAGGAATAAAAACATTATTGAAATTATGTACCTTACAGTCACAACTCCAGATGCTGTAGCTCTTCCATAATTATTTGTAATCGAACATTCATAGCGTCCTGCATCAAAATCAGTAACATTTTTTATATAAAGGTTACCAACTGCATTGATATGATATCTTCCCGGGATTTCTGTGATTATTCTGCCATCTTTTCTCCATTTAACCTTTATCCATTATTAAAGGAAATTATATTTTTTTTCAATTAATAATATACTCGTATGTACCTGAGGAGCAGGATCTCCTTCACCTTTACATGGTAATTCGATTGTAGTTCCTGGTAAAACATCAATATCATACGGCTCAAATACTAGTTTTGGTGGTCCCCAAGAATTTTCAACAACAACTTCCGCATGAGCTTCTATTTTTCCGTTGATATTTTCAGCAGTACAAGTGTAAAGACCTAGACATAGTTGAAGTGTAAAGTTGACATAGAATGAAGGACAAATTTTACAGTAGGAATGCTCCAGTACCGTGATTAAATCATAATTTACCTGAATCTGACTCTTTAGCATGCTCAATATGAAGTTCAGTATTTTCATTCTGTAATGAAATTCGATCTGTAGCAGAGATTTCTAATTTTTTACGTATTTCGATTCCATTTCGTTGCCATGATATACGCGGTAAAGGATCACCATCAGCATCGCATTCAAGAACTAATTTAGTACCGCTTTTGATGGTTTGATTTTGAGGTGCCAAAATGAATTCAGGTTGCTCTATTATCATAAATAAAATGTAAATATATACGTTATGAAATTAATAAATTAAGAATTTCAAAAATTTTAGCAAAAATCGTTTTCAACAGCAACAAAAAATAAATTTGATTTTATTTAAAAAATTGATTGGAAAAATTTTTGATTTACCTGAAGTATTATTTGTTTCCCTTTTGAAGGCTTTTATAGTTAATAAAAACACAAAGGCAATTAATACATTATATGTGAAAATCTTTGAAGTAAATAATTTAATAAAAATCTATTGCTCATTTCAATTTAAGTAATTGAAAATTTTCTTGAAAGAAGGAAAACTAATTTTATGCAATAAAATGTGTGCTACATTATTTGAATTTCTGTGTATGCATTTGCACACATTATAAAATTGTTTTACTGTTTTATCAGTTCATGAATCAATGAACTTAGGATTTAATGAATTCAAAATAGTTAAAATTGTTGTTATTCTATATTATACCATAATTACACACAAAATATATTCTCTATATATTATTTCAAATAAGTACATAATTCATAATACTCGTATATCCAATCAAATAGAAATAACATACTCACCGATAATCTGTACTTTACTATTTGTTCGTATTGTACCAAGGGAATTGCTAGCTTCACAAGTATACACCCCATCATTTGATTTCGTTGGATTTATAATTATCAATGAACCATTTGAATGAATACGTGCTTTATTTGTTGACAATTGCAATTTTCTGTTATTGAAATACCAATTAATTTGTGGTGTTGGATTTCCTGATGCCAAACAATGAAGAACAACAGATTCTTTTGTATTTGCCGTCATATCGTATGGTAATAGAATGAATCTAGGACTTTGTAAATTAATTTCATTTCGATTATAATTATTATCATCATTGATGACCATTCGAATTTGTCTAGATTTAACTTCACCAACTGGATTTTTTGCAACACACTCATATGTTCCAGTATCATCTTTAGTAGCTGGATTTATTCTTAGTATCCTGCCATCATCGAACATTTCGTAATGTGAATTTTCAATTGGAATTTCAAGTGAATTTTGCATCCAAACAATTTGTGGTTGAGGATCACCGGTAGCTTTACATGGTAATTCAACAAGTTCTCCAGAAGTGATTGTCATATCATGAGGTTCTTCTATTATTTTTGGTTTTTCTGTATGAGTAAATAATTACAATTAGATTTTTTTTTTTGCATTAAAGAAAAAGTAAAAATTTAAGTAAAGTTTGGCAATAAATTAAAAATAATTTTATTTAATTGAATACCGCAATGAAAATCGTTGTCCTCAAGAGATGTAAAAGTTTTGTGGGCAAGATTTGATGGTGAAGCGCATTGCAATTCAATAAAATTCTGTTGGTTGGTTTCTCTGTACTGTTTAAGTAATGAATACAATCCACAATCACATTCAATTGGATTACTATCTAATCTAAGTCTTCTGAGATTTGGTAAATTTGAAAATGATCCTTGAGGGATTATTGTTATCTTATTGTTAGAAAGTAATCTAAAAATAAACGAATACAGAAAAAAAAAGTGAAATGAAATTAAATTATAACAAAATTTCAAGTGGTATATGATCTATATGGTATAACTGGTGTATATTTGCAAAACAATTTTCACATTTTTTACTTTTTTATTTCAAATGTTGCTCTAGTTTTTCTAGGTTATTACGTAGAATTGGTATACAATAATATATTTATAATAATATTTTATTTTGAGAATTAAAAAGTTTAACATTTTTATCATTTCTTTTTTCTATTATTTCTGATTTTTTGTTATCTATTACATACATGAAGATGATGATGTCAAGAATTACTTTTTTTTCAACATTGAGATTACGATTACGAAGCCAAAAATATTTCTTATGCATTTCACATAGAATATTTTTGCCATCCAAAGAATATAAAAAAAATACGAAACTTGAATGTATAAAACAATGAGCCATTGTTTACTATTTTATGTCATCATCGACATACATATACATATTTATTCGTACGTATATTTGTGGGTTTATGGGATAACTATTTAGAATTCGTGTATTATGCAAACATGTCCTCATGTTCACATAGGTGTGTATGTATATAAGGATTGTTTTTTATACTTACAATCTATTAAGTTGTGGGAGATTGCTAAATGATTTTGCATTCAATTCCCAAATTTCGTTATTTTCTAAATATCTAAAAATGTAAAAAAGAAAAAAAAAATTAATTATTTATTCATTTCACATACATATCCTCTTTGTAAATTAAAGGACACTTTACACATATTCGATATCTTATACGAGTTTTCATCTGAGAATTGAAGAAAATTCATATTTCAGGAGACAGTGAAATCAAATAATGTGTAAAGTACGCTTTAATTAAAATTGTGACTTGAATTTTTATGAACATTTATTTTTTTTTTTCCAAAATTGAATATTACTTTTATTGTCTATTTACAAATGTTACTGAAAAATAATATACATAAAATAATTTTTCTCTTGTAATACAGAAACTGTTGAATCAAAATTTTAAATAAAAAAATAATTCTTAAGATTAATGTAAATGGTATCCCAGATCTAGTAGATATAATAAGTGATGATACATTATAAATCGATAAATTTATACATAAATATAAATAAATAAATACAGTATATTATACTTACATATTTTGTAACTCTTGTAATCCTTGAAAGATATTAGATGGAATTTTACTGATACGATTATTATTCAGATATAGATATTTCAATGATGTTAAACCATTAAAAGCATTCTCTTTAATCAAACCAATTTGATTTTCGTTTAAAAATATTGTATGTAATTCTGATAGTCCTTCGAAAGCATTCGATGGTATTTCACGTATCTGATTGTATCGTAAATCTCTGTATTTGAAAAAAAAAAAAAAAATAAAATAAAAATGAAAAAGAAAAGTGACAATAAAAAATTATCATATAATTTATATATTATATTCTTTTAGTAAAATAAAATCTTCAAATAATATCTATAAATATACATACACATATTTATACATATACATCAACATCCAGGAGTAGGAAAAATAAATTAATGGTTGTATATTTATCAGTACAATTTGTGAAATAAACGAACGATGTTGTATCTTTATATAACGATGGTACATTGATTTAATCATTGATAAACATATAAAATCGAAAAACAGGGCATTTTATATAACAAAAAAAGATTTATAAATGAATACTGCTTGCAAAGAACAAGAAGAATTGGTTCAGAGATCTAGAAAATGACAAATTCAGAAGAAAATAAACTAAAAATATTTGAAAGGATACGAATTGCTACGATGCATATATCTAGCCCAATGGTACCAATTAATAAGAAGGAATTTAAAAGAAAATATAAACATGAGCTGTGTAGAAATTGAATGATATAAAAGCAAATCGCCAGGTTTATAAAAACTCAAAGATTTATATGGGTAGGACTCGTCTGCGTCTGCAGAATGAACAAAGATAAAATGCCTGGAAATACGTACATATGTATGTATATTGGAGGATCCGATAGATAGTACGAAACAGAAGGAGAGAATCTCTATACAAATAATGAACATAACAGCCTAGAAATTAGCAACACAGGATAGAAGCAAAGTGGGGGTAAATTGTGTTGGACCCATCTTGGGATGTAGCGCTAATAGAAGAAAAAAAAAGTTTGTACCTTTACGAGTATAATCATAAAGTGATATTTTTTTAGAGATAAACACATGTAAATATAAAGAAAGCCCTCATACGATATTATGGGAAAATTGAAGGAAATTGAAGCGATGATAATTTGATAAAAATAATTGGAAAGTACATAAAAGTGTGATACATATTATGTTTATGGATACGTATTAATTTTAAATTACTTGTACATAATAAAAAAAGGATAGAATCAGAGAGTTTTTATTTATACTGATTAAACTGATTGAAAAAATGCATAATGAGTTGAGCATTATGTGTATGTATACTTTCGATATCAATAACGCTTGAATATTTTTATCTTTTGATTAGATAATAAACTTGTAAATATTCTGTATACATAACTATATAATGTAAGTATGTAATGTAAGTATGCATTGTCTACATAAATAACTTTAGTTAACGATTGAGTTTGAACATAAAAGTGGAATGTGGTGTGAATTTAATTTTATTATAGAGTCAGTAGTCACTTTACATGTATCCTTTTATCTGATATAAAATCTGTGATTTTTTGCAATAGAGTTATGTGTTTATTTTATGAAAATTGAATTATGTAATACACGTTAATACATAATGATGCAGCGATTGGAAATATTTTTTTCTTCATTTTTTTCAATAAACAATTTTTCAAATAAAATTTCTGCCAATATGTGAGAAGAAATATGTATATTTAAAATACTTGTGTTCGTATTTGTGAATATACTCATGTGTGTGTAAAAATTTATTTATGAATAATACCGCTAGCTTTATAGATTTATTCAAAAATCTGAATAAATAATCCTTATGGACTCGCGGTATTATGTGTATTTTTGTCGTTATCCATAGGAGAATATTGAAAGGATATAATGATGAAATTGAACAAAAGATTGATGCTTTGCATTTATTCATTATTCTCTGTATGTTACAGTTACATACATACACAATAAATAAAAGTAAAAATCAGAAATATACACAAGTTATAAAAATTTAACATAATACATATACACGTTATATGTATATGTGATGGAATTTGCATTTTTATTGTAAAATACAGCATAAATAAAAAATACTAAAATACATATCAAATAAAGTGGTTTATATGCTATTTTTGCACAGGTAAGTATATAGGTACATTGTACACATATCTGGTTCTTTTATAGGTTGAAATGGTTCACTAAAACCGAGCGCTAAATCTCGGGGGCGCAAATAAGGTCAGAATGAAAGTAATATTTTAGGAAAAATAATTTTACAAACCACCGTAAAAAAAAATATTCTCTGCGAAAATTTTCTCTTATAATCTGGAAGAATTTGAAATTCGTCTTCGTACTCGCCTTCGCCTACTACAATGCAGTTGTACATAATTTACACAAGAAAAAGAGAAGAGAAACTACTAATAGTATGGAAGGAAATGTAGAAAGATACGGGAATAGTAGTTTCTCTTATTATTTTTTTGTGTAATTTATGTACTACTAGAAGAATTTTTAAAACAAGAATCCGTGTATACAAAAATCGATAAATATTTTGACCTATATTTTCATTTGTAAACAAAAATATTCATTGAATTATTGAATAAAAAAAAATCAAATGAAAGTTTAAAATAGTAAAGTTTCAAACTAGAGGGCGAAAAGTTTAGAAATACACCGGCCGCCCAGGAGGCTAAAACCGGCGCTGATTGTACAAATGTAATACTGGTAATACGGTATACGATATTGTATGCGAAAATTTATGATCTCATCAGATAGGTATTGAAAATATGTATATGATGAATATTCGTGAATTGACTTTTAGGCCTTATCAATCACATAACATCATTATTTATGACGAGTTCGATTATAGATTATGATAATACTTCTATGATGTACCTATATTCGTGTACATATAATGGATGCAAAGATACATATGTAAAATGTAAAATTTAAATATACTACGAGCATCAAATGTAAATTGTATAATAAAAATCAAAACAAAAATATATTATATATGTATGTATATTTTTTTTTTCAAATTTTTTACTTACAGAATAGTTGTGCTTTTTGACACTGATGGAATAGATAATAAATGAAGTCGAATACATCGTACAGTATTTTGATAGCAGGTACATCCTGATGGACATGGTACTCCCGAACAAAAGTTAATTAAAATTGAAAATGATAAAATTAAAAATGATTTCAATTTTATGTTATTCATCATTTTATTTGTAATGTTACAGCACGAAATTTTTTTTTTCAATTTTATTTATTTTTCTTTTTAGCTTTGTATCGAATTTTATATTGTATTTATATGTATATGGACGTGTGGAGTATAAATACTTTTATTTTTTGAAAGAGTTCATTTTTATTTTAAAAATATTTTTGTGTAATTTTAGCAAGCCACTTCATCAATATAATCTCAAATTAAATTAATACTGCGGTGCGGACGTCGTACAAGTACTACAACGTTTTAAATGTCTTTGAAAAATCAGTTTTTTTTTCTCGTTTAATAACGTCACATATTCTTGTACATTTTTAATCTAAATTTTATTTCCTTTGAATTATTGTGAATTTGATAAGAAATAGTAAAATTATAAAAAAATATGTAGATAAATATAATTTGCAAAAATATACATAATGTTCTTTTATACAGCGTGTTCAAAAAATAAAAATGTCTCATTTCTTTATATACTCGTACTAATATGAGTTAATATGTAAAATAAATGAAATAAACTAAAACTACTAAAATTGCACAAGACTCTGATATAAGACAAATTCTAACACAAGGCTTAGAAACATTTATTGGTCATGTATGTAAATTTCGAGAGAATCGCCCCTTTTCCGCTGCAACAAATTAATGTTCCAAAATTCAAACACGGTGAGCAAAAACAAGGTAAAGACAAAGAAATACAATTTGTACACTATATTAAATTAGATATTGCTAAATTGATCATTATAGAAACTGGCGTGAAATACTTTACAGAATTCAATTTCGAGACGAATAAAGTCAGTCGAATTCTTTGTGTGATTACGAGTAAATTACAATGACGAAGGAAAGAACAAAATGCATCTTGTATTTGTATGTTAATGTTTTTAATGTTTATATAACGCGTATGTATAAAAAATGAATCTTCTAAAGATTGCATTTCTTATGAAAGTAAAAATTATACATATTTTTACATGCAAGCACTTTGTCTTCGGAATTTCAAGACTAATTTTCTAAAAACGTAGTATACTATATGTGTGGGAATTACGTATGAATACAAATATATATTTTCCTTGTAATAAATAAAAGTGAACATACTCGTATATAATATAAAATGTATAGCCTACAAGCAACACTTTCGTTTATTTCTATCTTTTATATGTACAAAAGAATGTACATAAATATTCTTATATATGTATACGTATTCATGTAGTATTTATTATATGAATTTGTTCAATAGTCAGCAAAATTATTTCAGAATTTTATTTTATTTTTTGTATTGTGGTTATATGTATCTACATCATTATATAATTTGTTTATTTAATATACACATACATATAAATATTTGTTAAATTATTATCATGAAAAATTTATTTTTATATCTTTTTTTTTTTTTTCATTTTGTTTCTACATAAATTCTAGATATTTATGTAATGAAATTATTATAGTTTTATTTATTTGTTTTAAACATAAATTGTGTACATATAAGATACCAAAATTATTATCGAATTGAAAAAAAAAAATTAAAAGGAAACATGTAAAGAAATGTGAACATAATAATGAAATTATAACAGAAAAGTGCAAATTTATATTTATAATTCAAAATCAAATATATAACATAAATTATACTCGTATACATTATATGAAAACTTCAAAAGAAAAAAAATTTTCATTTATATTCTGATCTCAGTTTCATTATATTCAGTTTTATTATGAATGACTGTATGGTAACAAATGAATTTTTTAATTAATTTATATAACACACATCTGTTTCTGTATGTGTCTATATCAAACCAATTATGTATACAGAGTATATGCCATAATAATAATGTTCTTATCATTATTATAATAAATTTTCTGAGAAATTTGATAAAAGATTATTGTAATACATATATGTATATGCACATATTTTGAAGTTAACTATATTATATACTCTCGGATACATATAATATACTCATATAGAAATTATGTTTTATGTTTAATGTACAAAATAAAAAAAAGTAATAATAATAATAATATGAAATAATCATCATATATGAATGAAAATGATAAACTTCTCTATCACTTTAACTCCTACGGATGTTTTATATAATTATTCAAGTGTACTATATGTATATGTACTTGAATGTACGTAATTGTATTTAAATAAATTTTATTGTATGAAAAAAAAATTATATTACAATTTATAATCAGTTCAATGTGTGATAATTGCAATGTATATATTTTATAGTCGCATAGATTTCAATTAAATAATTTATATATGTATGTATGTACACATTTCATATAAAATTTACTTTGAAAATTCAGTAAATTAATTCAAAATAAGTACATATTTATTGTTACAAATTTATAGGAGATGTGATCATCTAAAAAATACTTCTGTAAATACTTATGTAATTATTATTTTTTCAAATATTAATTTTCTATTTGAAAATGATATTTTCTTGTATTCCCATTTTAAACATCCGAATAAGCCGAATTCAGTGGTTCAGTCATCAGACAAGTAATAAAAAGGCGAGACAGACAAACATTTTTTGAAATAAAAAACAGTTTAAAGAAAATGAATCCAAATCCAAATAAAACCAAAGATTGCATAAAAGGTAGAGCTTATGATGACTTGGATTGTGATTAAAATTTGACAGAGATTTTTAATTAAAAATTAAATTTTCACATATAATCGTACATATATGTATTCAGTAGGTGTATGGTCAATTTTTAAAATGTTGACTGTATAGTACAAACAGTTGCTCTATTATTTATTCCATTCTGAATTCTATGTTTATTTAACCCGATTATAAAATAAATTGAATTTTTAAACAACTACAAATTTACAACAAGAAAACGTAAGCACTTCATTTTCGTTTTTTGTTTTTTTAAATTATAATTTGGAAAAATACAGATCTTTTACTGGACAATAGCCAAAAATGAGAAAAAAAAATAAACTGAAATTAGAAGAACTGAATGAAATTATTTAATTACCTTTCTATATACAAATGAAATATTTGCTAATGTTCACAGTGAAAAGTGCAACGAAATTTTGACAAAAAAAAAGGATATATGTATGTACATACATATAAAAAATAAAATTAAAAAATAATACAGAAAAACAAAAACAAAAAAAAAAACAAATAGAGAGCTAGAGGCTATAGAAGGTAAATAATTGAAATACAGAAAATATGCTTAATATACATATATGTACATTGACTCAAAAAAGTATTTAGAAGCTACTGTTTTTCAGAAATATTTTATTAAAAACAAATCTACATGTACTCGTGTAACTCGTGGAATGAGCAAAATGATAATTCCAGTAGTTAAACATTGAGGTGAAAATCATATAATTTGAAGTTATACGTCGTCATCAGAAGAAATTCTCATTTTTTAAAATCCCAAACCATAAAGTCCTTATATAAATTCCATAGAGAATATGCTTGATTATTTAGAAAGGCAAATTAGACACAACGACATAGCCAGGAAGGAATATTATCTTTTGCTTGAATGGAGTTCTGTACACTTGCAAGCTTTTAATATCTTTTTTATTAGCTGCAGTTATGTATTAATTAATAACTCAAAGTGATAGGAATAGGAATTAATTTTAATTTCATTTTTGATGTTTTGTTAAATTTTCTTTTACACAAAAAACAAAACAAAAAAACGGCAAGAGATACATTATGAAAATTAATTGGTATACCATAGAGTTACTAGACATTTATGATAGCAATAAAAAGGATAATAAAAATTTATGATATATACGTACAATTAAGTATAGTATGATATACATTTATTTATATTACAAAAGTTTTATAAAAAAACAGAAGCGTTTAATACATTTTTCGGGTCAGTGTACATACTCGTATGTATATATGTAAATGTAGTATACATAATTGTACATAAATTTATGAACACTCGTTCGTGTATGCACAAATGAAATAAAAGAGAAGTTAAAATGAACAAATTATAAATGAATTGAAATTTTTTTGTTTTTAATTAAATATTATAACACACATATGTATGCATGTATATGTACATTGTACGTGAATGAATAGTTATAATGGATAATTAATGAGATTAATTAAAATTGAAAAAAATATTTAATTCCTCGTAAATATAAAATTGGTATATTCACGATATAAATATTCACTTTAATATCACTGTATAGTACATACATGATATGTGGGCATTTATATTGTTGAAAAAAAGGTATTTTTTTTTTTTTTTTAATTTTAAATCAAATAAATTTTTGATTAATTTTATAGGAAGTTAAATAATAAAATTTTTTAAATTGTAATTCTAAATAAATTCTAGACAGAATTTTGTGTTTTGCATGAAACAAAATAATTTTGTAAAAATTTTTTTTATTGATTATGCTATTTTTGTGAAATATGTTGTGATTTTTTGCAATTATATTATGTTTCAATCACTTATGTATATGGTATGTATTAAATTTGCATACAATGCACACCTGTACTCGTATGTAATTAAAATTCAAGTAAATTATTGAAGTTTTAAAGTAATAAATTTTTAATTATTTTTGAAATCTTATTTTTTATTTTAAAATTTAATTTTATTTCACTAAAAAGTATTTGTTTAATTAAAATTACACTTTTTTTTGTATTTTTTTAACTTAAAATGTTTTTGTTTTCGAAACCTTTTTTTGAAATATTTAAAATTGAAGTAAAACTATTAAACTTTGTCTTTACACTTCTATTACCGAACTCGGATGACTGAAGACTAGGTCAGTATCAGTACTAAGTAGTCACAGCACAGTCAGTACAGTACTCACTCAGTGTTTATTCAGTATCGTTTCGTGTTTATGTCTTATGTGTATTCATCATAGAGATTTAATGACCGTCGCGATTCGTGTTGTGAAGCCCTTTTAAATAAAAATACAGAAAGCAGAGACGACAGATGCAGAATAATAAATAAAATACTGAGATTGAGACTATAGAACGAAGAGATTGTGATTTCGGAGGCTGTATACATATTTCATAAATGTGCAATGTACATATACATCCGTAATTTTGTGTATAGGTATATAGAATTATTAAAAAATTTATTTTCAAAGCATATAAATTCTTCATGTATTCAATTTATCTTATAGTACTTACTAATACGCTAATACTGCACTGGTAAATATGTGGGTGATGCTTATGTAAATATACGAGTATATGTGGGCAAATATAATAAATATATGATAGAATGAAATTGAATAAATTTAGAGTGAATTCACACCACATACAACACACATTACACATACGGATAAAAAAATATTCAGTGATTTTCTCTCGAGCAGATGAAACTGAATCTCTGGATGTTGAAAATTTCTAAAAAATTAAAAATGATACATAAAATTCTTGATGCTGCGCATTACTAAAAAAAATTTACAAAGTATTATTAGTACTAATATATGCATCATACAAAAATATATACAGCAACAAAATGTTTTTTTTTAAAGAAAAATAATATTACTACATACTGTTATTATTGCTATTATGCATGAATTTTATGATGATACTTCTGTGAATCCTGATGTTTCTGAAAGAAATTTTAATCATGTTAAAGAGAATACAGTACTACACAAACACACACATTTTACATTATATACTTATATCCGAGTATATATGCATATATGTAAGTACATGAATGCATTAAAAAACCAATGATTTTATTTTTGTACATATATAGGTACATATACAACAAGAACTCTACATAATGTATACATGAACTTTTATCATTACTACTGCTACAATTGCTACTATCTCTGTATCCTATTTTGTTATACCATCATAAATATTTTCTGGGATAAGTATCTCAGATTAATAATAATAATAATATGTTCGTTCGTATCGTGTTGTATATATACATATAGGTGTACAACATGCATGAATAGTTTTACTGAAAAAAAAAAAATGTAAAATAAATAAATAAAAAAAAATAATTATTTATCTCTATAATAATATTGTTTCATATTTAAAAACTTCATACATAAATATACATACCTACATAAAATGGATTTATGTTTCGAAATACAGACATTATACTTATGTACGTACTCGCGTATATACATACTTATATTTATATATTATACATCTATAACCACTTTGTACAACCCTACTATACTTACCAACCACCTTAAAAATTATACTGTACCTTTAAAGCAAACAGGATAATTAAAAATGTTCATACGAATATATACGTACGAGTATATGTATGTCTAATAAAATTCATAAATATGAATTTTTTTTTTTAAAATAAATTTGTTATTGTTGAACATAAAAAAATGTGTGTAAATGTGATGTTATTTGATGACAAAAATGTCAGGAATATTACAAGGCAAAATATGATGAGTATTATAGGTACGTTAGATACTTTTGTTTACATTTATTTTATATGAAAAAAAAAATATTTTTTGTTAAATTTTTACACAATTGTAGTAGTAGTAGAAGTAGTTATAAAATGTGTTCAAGTTATGATTTGATAAAACAAACACAAACACAAACACATTTTATTTTCAAGTAACAGAAATTATTTAGAATTTTTATAAAATATAGAAAAGAATAGAAAAAAATTATATAATACATACAGAATTTAACTTAAACAAATTTATGTACTGCATAAAGTAATTAGCACATAACTTTTAGCAAAATTTCATTTTAGCCTAAAGCAGTGAAATCTTAAATGTTTAGACACTTTGATCTTTCAATTAATTACTTATTTTTATTTTTTACTTATATAGTTTCATTTGCTTCATTTTTCAGTATCTACATATGCATGAATATAATGTACAAAGTGTAGTACACATTGCAAGTACAGTGCGTATTTATATGTACATTCATACATAGACATCATCATATGACATGAATAGCTTATCGCATTTTTGTTTCTTTTATATACATAAGCATTACATATACGTACATATATAAAAATGTAAATGCTAGTATAAAAACTACGTACATAATATGTATCGCATGACATAAATTTGGAATTTTATTGCCTTGAACTAAAATGCAAAGCACAGTACACAACTAAACCATTGTTTTTTTCTTTCAATATCTTCTTAAGAGTATCCTTTTGTGTTTTCGAAAGAAAATAAAAACAAAAAACTAAAATATTATCTGGAAATAGTTTGCTTCCAGTATTTTACTGAATCCTTTTATTATTTCACTTTTTATTTTTCTAGAATTCTATATTTTTTTTTATAAAATTGATTACTTTTTTCGTGAAATAATTAAAACACTTAATGTTATGTTTTTTTTTCCTTTGAATATAAATATTTTATAGAATTTTCATATACCTACTTTAACTTTTCTTACTTGTATTCTGAGCGTTTTCCTCCTAGTTTTCTAAGATGCGACTTTTCACTTGCTGCTACAAAAAAAAAACGAAAATTGTAATTTTCAAACAAAGTTGAAAGATGTAATATTATTTTAATCTATTCGAGTGACATCTAGTTTTCAACATTATATATGCTGCTAGGTAAAGACAAAGGACAAGTAAAAAACAAATATTTATTTTTATTATAAATTGCTAACATTAGAACACATCTACAGTTATGCAAATTTTTACAAAATTTGAATATTTATAAATTTTGAATATTTGAATTTAAAAAAAATTGTTATTTTTGGAACCGTAACGGTCACTCTAGTAAACGTAACCATTGACTATATAATAATACATAGACTCAGAAAGCCCATACATTTTTTATGTCGAATTATTTTCTAAATCGGGTAGGTGATTTCAGAGCCATATGCGGCAAATAAAGTAACTAAAAATATTGCATATTCATGGGATTTTAAATATTTTTCATTTGATCTAAAAAAAAAAAGAAGAAAACTGTTTGTTAACTGCATAGAGTACTTTTGTTAGTGTAATGTTGCTGTGCTGTTGCTGTGCTGTTGCTGTATAGTGTATACTGTGTACTGTATCCTTATGTGTGTAACCATGATACCTCTGATGATACTGTATATCAACCTCGTATGCTGTACATCAATGTTAGTTTAAAACGTGTATAATATATAATATCAATATTATGTGTTGTGTGTGTTGAATTATACACCTAAAGCATAGACATTGACTATATAATATTATATATAATATTATATATAATATTATATATATAGCATAGACATTGACTATACATGTATTATTATATAGTCAATGGCATAGACTAAGTACCTATGCAGGCTTAAAGGTTTAGTTTGCGTATGTAAATATTTACATGTGTAAATGTTGACTTAACTTTTAAATTAGATAAATGAAGAAAACAATTAAGAACCTGTTTTTTATTCGTGTATACCTAAAACATTTTAACTTTGTTTTTCAATTCTGAAATCTTTTAATCTTTGCGTATTTTTTTGGTAGTCCTGAAAAGGACCAATTTTTTATATATTATTGATTTATTGATTTCAGCTCGGAAAACGTACAACCAAAAAGTTAAAATTATGCGTTATTGTTTTAAAACTTCCATTCTGCTAACAGTTTCTTTGGCTTCTTTCATACCTTGTGACAACCAAATACAAGTTTTTCTCATTAAAACTAATATTAAAAAATCTAAAATTTGAATTTTATGGTCATTGCACTCATCATCTTGACGAAACCACGTTGGATGCCGTTAATTCAATAGCTTTTTGTTTCAGAATTTTTTTAATATTCCTACTGTGCTTATTTGAATTGAAATATTTTTCAAAAACTTCAACTTGTGTCGAACAAATTTTGAAAAATTCTTCCGACGGACATTTGAGTGCAACACTTTTATCTTTGGTGTAAGATTTATGACATATGAAAAAATGATTTGGTATGGATGACAATTGGATGAAGTCTGGACCAATTCTAATCCAACATGTTTTTTTCCTATCATGTGTTTCACATTTGTGTGATATTCTCTAGCAGAAGGGAATCGGTTGTATCCACCCATAGAACGTAAGGTAGAAAACTGATTTTCTACAATATCTTGTTGGAGTTTTGAAGTTAGGAGAAATTTGGTTTCTGGTACACCTTTGAAAATTTCTAATAATTTGAAAATGCCGTTAATAAAATGAATACAACCATCTACGGCATATACTCTAACGGGTTTATTATTTTTTTTGAAAAAACTTTTATTTTTTCAAGATAAATTTTCATATCATGCAAAAAATTTATGGAAAATCTGTTGTCTGAATAAAGAGGTCGTTTATATATATTTTGCTGGAACTACATTTGCTTACATTGAAAACATCAAATAAGTGATTGATTTTTTCAACAAAATTAGCTGTCGATGTAGCGACTTGCATTGCCCTAATAGCTGATGCTACAGACCAGCTAAAAACTTGAGCAGCAGTTTTGACTTTCATTTTTTGGAAATTATTTGGCCAAATGTGCCTTGAAGTTAATTTGACACACAACCTAGTTGTTCTACTTTTATCTTCAATGTACAATTTTTCAATTATGTTCCAATCAACTTTGCCATCAATGGTTTGTAAATAATTTAATAAAAGGATATTTCTTAAAGATTTTAATAAATGAACGAAGTCAAACATGGCAATTATTGGTCTTTTTTCAAAATTTTACTTTAAAATTTAATTGATATTTAAATATATCACTATTCAAAATATTAAAAAATTTAAATTTATTCACTCCGTTTTTTTTTCTAAAATTTAAATTTGAATTCTACAATGAGTCTGAAATGCGTTAAATCATTAAACAGCTTGATTATAATGACACAAAAATCAATGAATAAAATATCAAAAATAATACAATATTTTAAAAATCTACCTGTCAAGGATATTAAAATTATTTTTTTTATCTACATATCTCTTTATATGAATGAAAATTTACAAATATTATATGTAGTCTAATATTAGATTTAATGCAGAAAAAGGTTCTGAATTTAATTTTCCAATTCACAAAAAAAAAAAATAAAAAAATCGATATTATAATAAAAGATTTGCATTTCAATAAATTGAATGGTAAATTTCGGCACATGAAGTTATAAAATTGTACATTTAAGTATATATAGACATAAAAAAACTGTTTAGTTATAAACAAAAGAACCGAAAAAGAAAGGAATTACTGTATTTAATTAATTTGTAAAATAAAATATAGATAATAAAAGGGACTTTTCAAAAAATTAATTTATCATACTGCATACATAGACACATATATATATATATATATATATATGTGTATTTATCTATTGATATTATATATATTCATCATTTTTTAAAAAATTTTAAGAAATTTTATCATCCTTTTTTTAGTTTCATAAATTTTTAAATGTTGAAATTAATATACATTTAATTTATATAAAGTATATTTACCTATGAATAAATTCGTTATGTAATTTGTAGTATACTGTAAATTTTTACATTACATAAGTGAAATTTCATCCATACATTTTCTCTATACTATTACTATTCATAAGAGGATATCAATCATGTAATGCATATAAAAATCGACGATGTCAAATTTAAAAGCGAAATTCACATTTCTTTTAAATTTATATTATCATAAAAAAGTAAGGCACAAAAATAATGAATGAAATAAATGGAATACATTCATTATGTAATATTCGTAAACAATAAGAAAATTATAAAGAGAAAAAAAATCTACCCTTTTAAAAAAAGATCATTCATTATATGTCTTATGATACGATCCATATTTATTATATTTATTGTATTTAACTAACATGTGTTGTATCAGTTAACACAATACAATCAAGATATCAGTTATACGTTATACAGAATACAATCAGGATTGAATCGCCGTGTAATATTTCCTATATGTATGCATATATATACGTATATCTTTGACGTATATGTAGATTACAACAAACAACATAATAACTATATAGTAAATAGTAACAATATCAAATATACACTATCTACAAACTAATGTAATACTTATATTATATAAATTCATTTTCAAAATGTGGCGTTTATTTTTATGCAAAATTTATTATTTAAAATGGATTTTCAAAATATCGTGCCTATTTTTATGCAAAATTGATAATTTTTAATTAAAAATCAAAAAATTTAGTTCATAAATTCGCCAGCTGCGGCTCTGAATTTACATACCACTCTTTGTATGGTTTCTGAGTCTATGTATTATTATATAGTCAATGACGTAACGTAAAGACAGCTAATATATTTTAAAAAAACTTTACACCCAGTTTCTAGAAGATGAAAATTTTTTGTGGACAGTTATTATCGTGATACTCATTTTAATTTTCTCAACAATTTTTGGAAAACTTATTCATATCTCGGGAAAGTTAATGGTTGCTCTGCACTACATACCTAAGGAAGAATTACGAGTAACTGGAGCAGAGGAGGAAGTATATGAGTATGAGTAACTCTAATAGCTAATAGCAATGAGGTTATTGCAGCTAAGCCAACCCATAACATGATAAACGAGTACGCCAGTATTTTTAAAAATAAATGCACTCGTATTTGGATTCATAAGAAAAATTCCTTCTCCTCTTTGTACTTGCTCTTCTCTAAACACCATAACAAGTCAAGTATACAAGAAAAAGGAAGAGACTATAAAACGATATACGAGTACACTAGTAGTATGTCTTTAGTAGTACTAGTACACACCATTAGAAGGAGAAATATCCAAGAAACAGAGAGAGACAGTAAGTAGTAGAAAAATCAGTTTTCTTCTTTACACTATTAGTACTTTACGCACCTTCTGCTCGTATTTTCAAATCAGGAGGAAATTCATTTCCTCTTTATGCTTGCTCTGTACTACCATAGACAAACAAGTAAACTAGATTTCTACTCTAGTATAAAATTATGTACAATTCAAATTTTAACATTGGCCTCCAATCCCGCATGGTGGAATCAGTGGAATGACATTCTAACATACACATTTCAAAACTAGTATTCGGTGTGGAATGAATTTATACCGGCTATTTTAAGTATGTATAAACAAAAAAGGATGCAATATTAATTTCAAATTAGAAACAAATCGTATGTAAATATAATTCATGTATAGTAGGTATAAATAGATATAGAGTTTAACCAGACTTTCATTATTACATGCTTTAATGCATGCATATTATTATACTTCATGTTCATATAAAAGGATGTTTGGTTGCTTTTTTTGTTTTGATTTCATACAAATATGTACTCTTTTTTAAATAATTGTTAGATGTTAGATTGTGTTATATGTTTATTTGGTTACATTTCCATACGAAGAAATTGATTATTTATATGGTCATATATATAATAATACAATTCATGTATAGTATAGACAGATTTAGAGCTAAACCAGTTTTATTATTACATACATGCTTTATTCATATTATATATTATTATACTTGATGTTCATATACAAAAAAAAAGGATATTTGGTTGCCTTTTTTGTTTTGACTTCATGTCAAATACTCCTTTTTAAATAATTGTTAGATGTTAGATTGTATTATATGGTTACATACATATTTTGTATACCTAGATTGTATTATAGGAATACATATTTCATATACATATATTTATTATGTACATATATACATATAATGAGGAATGTAGAAGCAGCACATTATTTGTAAGGTGCATACATATATAATGTTTTATCCTTTTAATATAAAAATATGCAGTTGATTTCACTTCATATACTCTTCTCAATTATATGTCACACTTGAAAGATAATTTCTCTAATGTTTTACAGGTAAAAATAACCACCTGCATGTTTTAAAATATGTTCTGTAAATTAAACCGATTAAATTTGCTGATTCTTCTCAGAAAAAAAGAAGAATAAAAATACTGCAACAATAAATTTTATGTTTTTTCGTCAATTTTGATTATTATGCTATCGATATCATTTTATTACTTTCTATTACTTCTTATTTTTTTTCCTGCTATCACTTTAATTTTACCGTAACGGCTAAAAAAATATAATTTATCTTCTATATATTATGATATTAAAAATTAAAACATTATAGCTATTTGCACCTTACAAATATTGCGCTGCTTCTATGTACATTATATTTATATATGTATATGTACAAAAGAAATGTACAATGAACATATACCTAATCAACTTCTTCATATGTAAATGTAACGATAATGATAATGTGTCCAATACCCTTATGTGTGATTATATATGCATAATAAATATATATGAACAAACATATACCTAATCAATTTCTTCATATGTAAATGTAACCATATAATACAATCCAACATCTAACAATTATTTAAAAAGGAGTATTTGACATGAAGTCAAAACAACAAAAAAGGCAACCAAATATCCTTTTTTTTGTATATGAACATCAAGTATAATAATATATAATATGAATAAAGCATGTATGTAATAATAAAACTGGTTTAGCTCTAAATCTTTCTATACTATACATGAATTATATTTACATACGATTTGTTTCTAATTTGAAATTAGTATTGTATCCTTTTTTGTTTATACATACTTAAAATAGCCGGTATAAATTCATTCCACACCGAATACTATATAGTTTTGAAATGTGTATGTTAGAATGTCATTCCACTGATTCCACCATGCGGGATTGGAGGCCAACATCAAAATCTGAAGTGTAAAAATAATTTTATACTAGAGTAGAAATCTAGTTTACTTGTTTGTCTATGGTACTACATACCATTGCATTGCAAGTATACAATAAAAAGGAAGAGACTATAATACAATAAATGAGTACGCTGTTTTGGTATGGTGTTTTGGTTTATTTTAACTAAACAATAGTACCTATTTATTTTAAATAATATAATTATGGGAATTCTATATGAACTCATGATCATAATATGATTTCAATGTTTGAATGCCCTTCAATCTGTTCTTCTTCTTTCTAATAGAAATAAAATTACTTGAAATTTTTGGTGTTTTAGAACATTTTTTATTTGAATTTTATATTTTTCTTAATTTTATATAATGTTATTGGTTTTTTTTTATACATTTATACAATTAAAGCTTAAAAATTTTTTGAAATATGAAAAAATATATTAAATACATACATAAATATATAGAAAATAAAAAATAAAAAAATCATTTTTATTTAATCATTATTAATATGAATATGTACGTGGATGTATGTTTAAATTATATATATTATTTATTATCACCATTGACGACCATTCGAATTTGTTTAGATTTAACTTCACCAACTGGATTTTTTGCAACACACTCATATGTTCCAGTATCATCTTTAGTAGCTGGATTTATTCTTAGTATCCTGCCATCATCGAACATTTCGTAATGTGAATTTTCAATTGGAATTTCAAATGAATTTTGCATCCAAACAATTTGCGGTTGAGGATCGTCGGTAGCTTTACATGGTAATTCAACAAGTTCTCCAGAAGTGATTGTCATATCATGAGGTTCTTATATTATTTTTGGTTTTTCTGTATGAGTAAATAATTACAAATAGATTTTTTTTTTTTTTTGCATTAAAGAAAAAGTAAAAATTTAAGTAAAATTTGGCAATAAATTAAAAATAATTTTATTTAATTGAATACCGCAATGAAAATCGTTGTCCTCAAGAGATGTAAAATTTTTGTGGGCAAGATTTGATGGTGAAGCGCATTGCAATTCAATTAAATTCTGTTGGTTGGTTTCTCTGTACTGTTTAAGTAATGAATACAATCCACAATCACATTCAATTGGGTTATCATCTAATCCAAGTCTAATGAGATTTGGTAAATTTGAAAATGATCCTTGAGAGATTATTTTTATGTTATTGTTATTAAGAAATCTAAAAATAAACGAATACAGAAAAAAAAAGTGAAATGAAATTAAATTATAACAAAATTTCAAGTGGTATATGATCTATATGGTATTTGCGAAACAATTTTCACATTTACGGGAATGAAATACATAATACAAATAATACTACACGTGTATGTCTTGGATTTCATGAGAATGAATGTTCTGAGAACTTTTTTATTTCAAATGTTGCTCTAGTTTTTCTAGGTTATTAATTACGTAGAATTGGTATACAATAATATATTTATAATAATATTTTATTTTGAGAATTAAAAAGTTTAACATTTTTATTAATTCTTTTTTCTATTATTTCTGATTTTTTGTTATCTATTACATACATGAAGATGATGATGTCAAGAATTACTTTTTTTTCAACATTGAGATTACGATCCCAAAAATATTTCTTATGCATTTCACATAGAATATTTTTGGCATCTAACTAAAGAATATAAAAAAAATACGAAACTTGAATGTGTAAAACAATGAGCCATTGTTTACTATTTTATGTCATCATCGACATATACATATTTATTTGTACGTACGTTTTAGAATTCGTGTATTATGTACACGTGTCCTCATATTCGTATATGTGTGTGTATATTCACAAATAAATAAGGATTTTTTATTTTTATACTTACAATATATTAAGTTGTGGGAGATTGCTAAATGATTTTGCATTCAATTCCGAAATATCGTTATTTTCTAAATATCTAAAAATATAAAATAGAAAAAAAAATTTAATTATTTATTCATTTCACATACATATCTTCTTTGTAAATTAAAGGACACTTTACATATATTCGATATCTTATACGAGTTTTCATCTGAGAATTGAAGAAAATTTATATTTCAGGAGACAGTGAAATCAAATATTGTGTAAAGTACGCTTTAATTAAAATTGTGACTTGAATTTTTATGAACATTTATTTTTTTTTCCAAAATTGAATATTACTTTTATTGTCTTAATTACAAATGTTACTGAAAAATAATATAAATATGATCTATTTTTGTTTCTATTATAATCTATTGTAATACAAAAACATTTCCCTTTTCATTATAGAGAAACTGTTGAATCAAAATTTTAAACAAAAAACAAAATTCTTATAAGATTGATGTAAGTGGTATTCTAGGTCTAGTACATAATAAGTGATGATACATTATAAATCGACAAATTTGTACATAAAAAAAATATACATAAATATAAATAAATAAATACAGTATATTATACTTACATATTTTGTAAATCTTGTAATCCTTGAAAGATATTAGATGGAATTTTACTGATACGATTATCATTGAGATATATATATTTCAACGATGTTAAACGATTAAAGGCATTCTCTTCAATCAAACCAATTTGATTTTCATTTAAAAATAATACAAGTAATTGTGATAGTCCTTCGAAAGCATTCGATGGTATTTCACGTATCTGATTGTATCGTAAATCTCTGTATTTGAAAAAAAAAAAAATAAAATAAAAATGAAAAAGAAAAGTGACAATAAAAAATTATCATATAATTTATATATTATATTCTTTTAGTAAAATAAAATCTTCAAATAATATCTATAAATATACATACACATATTTATACATATACATCAACATCCAGGAGTAGGAAAAATAAATTAATGGTTGTATATTTATCAGTACAATTTGTGAAATAAACGAACGATGTTGTATCTTTATATAACGATTGTACATTAGTTTAATCATTGATAAACATATAAAATCGAAAAACAGGGCATTTTATATAACAAAAAAAGATTTTTAAATGAATACTGCTTACAAAGAACAAGAAGAATTAGTTCAGAGATCTAGAAAATGACAAATTCGGAAGAAAATAAACTAAAAATATTTGAAAGGATACGAATTGCTACGATGCATATATCTAGCCCAATGGTACCAATTAATAAGAAGGAATTTAAAAGAAAATATAAACATGAGCTGTGTAGAAATTGAATGATATAAAAGCAAATCGCCAGGTTTATAAAAACTCAAAGATTTATATGGGTAGGACTCGTCTGCGTTTGCAGAATGAACAAAGATAAAATGCCTGGAAATACGTATGTATGTACGAGTATATTGGAGGATCCGATAGTACGAAACAGAAGTAGAGAATCTCTATACAAATAATGAACATAACAGCCTAGAAATTAGCAACACAGGATAGAAGCAAGTGGGGGTAAATTGTGTTGGACCCAGCTTGGGATGTAGCGCTAATAGAAGAAAAAAAAAGTTTGTACCTTTACGAGTATAATCACAAAGTGATATTTTTTTAGAGATAAACACATGTTAAATATAAAGAAAACCCTCATACGATATTTATGGGAAAATTGAAGGAAATTGAAACGATGATAATTTGATAAAAATAATTGGAAATCACATAAAAGTGTGATACATATTATGTGTATGGTTATGTGTTATTTTTAAATTACTTGTACACTTGTACATAATAAAAAAAAGGATAGAATCAGAGAGAGTTTTTATTTATACTGATTAAACTGATTGAAAAAATGCATAATGAGTTGAGTACTATGTGTATGTATACTTTGGATATCAATAACGCTTGAATATTTTTATCTTTTGATTAGATAATAAACTTGTAAATATTCTGTATACATAACTATACAGGGTGTTTCCGTTAACACCCGACAAAAGAAAACCACGAACAGGGCTCATCGAGAGGAACAAAAATCGATTATAGATTACATGAATACTTTTATGATGTACCTATATTCGTGTATGATGGATGCAAAGATATGTAAAATGTAAAATTAAAATATACTACGAGCACTAATTGTATATTGTATATAATAAAAATCAAAATAAAAATATATTATATAAATGTATGTATTTTTTTTCAAATTTTTT
Organism: Villa cingulata; assembly: GCA_951394055.1. Classification (NCBI taxonomy): domain Eukaryota; kingdom Metazoa; phylum Arthropoda; class Insecta; order Diptera; family Bombyliidae; genus Villa; species Villa cingulata. The sequence goes on along the minus strand of OX596021.1, from coordinate 3,347,793 downwards.
ACTTACAGAATAGTTGTGTTTGTTGACACTGATGGAATAGATGATAAATTAAGTTGGGTACATCGTACACCACTGGTTTGATAGCAGGTACATCCAGATGGACATGGTACTCCCGAACAAAAGTTAATTAAAATTGAAAATGATAAAATTAAAAATGATTTCAATTTTATGTTATTCATCATTTTATTTGTAATGTTACAGCACGAAATTTTTTTTTCAATTTTATTTATTTTTCTTTTTAGCTTTGTATCGAATTTTATATTGTATTTATATGTATATGGACGTGTGGAGTATAAATACTTTTATTTTTTGAAAGAGTTCATTTTAAAAATATTTTTGTGTAATTTTAGCAAGCCACTTCATCAATATAATCTCAAATTAAATTAATACTGCGGTGCGGACGTCGTACAAGTACTACAACGTTTTAAATGTCTTTAAAAAATCAGTTTTTTTTCCTCGTTTAATAACGTCACATATTCTTGTACATTTTTAATCTAAATTTTATTTCCTTTGAATTATTGTGAATTTGATAAGAAATAGTAAAATTATAAAAAAATATGTAGATAAATATAATTTGCAAAAATATACATAATGTTCTTCTATACAGCGTGTTCAAAAAATAAAAATGTCTCATTTCTTTTATATACTCGTACTAATATGAGTAAATATGTAAAATAAATGAAATAAACTAAAACTTCTAAAATTGCACAAGACTCTGATATAAGACAAATTCTAATACAAGGCTTAGAAACATGTATACTACACTACTAAGTTTAGATTGGTTAGATCGACGTTAGATTGGTATGTATGTACATAAATTTCGAAAGAATCGTCCCTTATTTTTTCAAATATTAGTTTTCTATTTGAAAATGATATGTTCTCGTATTCACATTTTAAACATCTGAATAAGCCGAATTCAGTGGTTCAGTCATCAGACACGTAATAAAAAGGCGAGACAGACTAAAATTTGTTGAAGTTAAAAAACAGTTTAAAGAAAATGAATCCAGATCCAAATAAAATCAAAGATTGTATAAAAGGTAGAGCTTATGATGACTTGGATTGTGATTAAAATTTGACAGAGATTTTTAATTAAAAATTAAATTTTCACATATAATCGTACATATATGTATTCAGTAGGTGTATGGTCAATTTTTAAAATGTTGACTGTATAGTACACACAGTTGCTCTATTATTTAGTCCATTCTGAATTCTATGTTTATTTAACCCGATTATAAAATAAATTGAATTTTCAAACAACCCCTCATGTACTGCTGTGGTTGTCAGTTGTCAAAATCAAATCCAAAAGATTTATGTTATTGACACCACATCTTACCCACCTCTGTATAAAAAATATATATACTATATGAGAGGCTGCATCTCATAGTCCCAACCAACCTTTATACTTATACATTAGATTTAACAAGATTAGTAAAAGCAAAACAAATTTTTAATAAAAGAAGACAAGTCTAGTAGGGAAGAGGCACGAGCAAAAGTCCAATATTTCAATTCATACAATCCTCCAAAAGACTTTTTTGAAACAACATTTTAATTCAAATCAACAGATCAGAGTACATTCTCAGCTTTTATTTGATATACCAAACACAATTCCAATTTTGAACAAAATGGACATTTCGCTTTTTGATATAATGCTCCTCATATAAATTAAATGTAAATGAATAAGTAAGAAAACTCAATATCTATTTGTGTATATTGTTATTATAACTTAAAAAAAAAAAAAATATCATAATGGGATACACGTGCCGGCAATGGAAATACTGTATTGCGTTATAAAAGAATTTATACGCAACACTATTGAAATTGATGCGCGTGGCGTGAGGAATTTATTGTTTTGGTTCGGCCGTTATACACGAGCCGTACGTATATTTGAAATACAAAAAAAAGGCATCACATTAGAAAGGCAAATTAGATACCATGAGAATGAGATAGCCAGGAAGGAAACTTCTCATTTGCTTGAATCTTGAATTGAGTTCTGCACACTTGCAAGCTTTTAATATCTTTCTTAATATTAGCTACAGTTATATATTAATTAATAACTCAAAGTGATAGAAAAATTAATTTTAATTTCATTTTTGATGATTTGTTAAATTTTCTTTTACACAAAAAAAAAAAACGACAAGAGATATGTGTCTATTAGAAGCAAAAGGGCATGTTTTCCGTTTTATAAGAAAAATGAGATATATATCACATTTAGAAAAATTTTCAAAACCGCATCTAATTTTATTTAATACATTATGAAAAAGTCTCATATAACTGTTAAAAATTGATTTGAAAAACACCATTAGTTTCAAAAGGGCATCGTTTTTCGGGTCAGTGTTCATACCTACTCGTATGTATATTTAAATGTAGTACATAATTGTACATAAATTTATGAACACTCGTTCGTGTATGCACAAATGAAATAAAAGAGAAGTTAAAATGAACAAATTATAAATGAATTGAAATTTTTTTGTTTTTAATTAAATATTATAACACACATATGTATGCATGTATATGTACATTGTACGTGAATGAATAGTTATAATGGATAATTAATGAGATTAATTAAAATTGAAAAAAATATTTAATTCCTCGTAAATATAAAATTTGTATATTCACGATATAAATATTCACTTTAATATCACTGTATAGTACATATATGATATGTGGGCATTTATATTGTTGAAAAAAAGGTATTTTTTTTGTTTTTTAATTTTAAATCAAATAAATTTTTGATTAATTTTATAGGAAGTTAGATAATAAAATTTTTTAAATTGTAATGCTAAATAAATTCTAGATAGAATTTTGTGTTTTGCATGAAATAAAATAATTTTGTAAAAATTTTTTTTATTGATTATGCTATTTTTGTGAAATGTTGTGATTTTTTGCAATTATATTAAGTTTCAATCACTTATGTATATGGTATGTATTAAATTTGCATACAATGCACACCTGTACTGGTATGTAATTAAAATTCAAATAAATTATTGCAGTTTTAAAGTAATAAATTTTTAATTATTTTTGAAATCTTATTTTTTTTTTTTTAAATTTTATTTTATTTCACTAAAAAGTATTTGTTTAATTAAAATTACACTTTTTTTTGTATTTTTTTAACTTAAAATGTTTTTGTTTTCGAAACCTTTTTTTGAAATATTTAAAATTGAAGTAAAACTAATAAACTTTGTCTTTACACTTCTATTACCGAACTCGGATGACTGAAGACTAGGTCAGTATCAGTACTCAGTAGTCACAGCACAGTCAGTACAGTACTCACTACTCACTCAGTATTTATTCAGTATCGTTTCGTGTTTATGTCTTATGTGTATTCATCATAGAGATTTAATGACCGTCGCGATTCGTGTTGTGAAGCCCTTTTAAATAAAAATACAGAAAGCAGAGACGACAGATGCAGAATAATAAATAAAATACTGAGATTGAGACTATAGAACGAAGAGATTGTGATTTGGGAGGCTGTATACATATTTCATAAATGTGCAATGTACATACATCCGTAATTTTGTGTATAGGTATATAGAATTATTAAAAAATTTATTTTCAAAGGATATAAATTCTTCATGTATTTAATTTATCTTATAGTACTTACTAATACGCTAATACTGTTCTGGTAAATATGTGGGTGATGCTTATGTAAATATACGAGTATATGTGGGCAAATATAATAAATATATGATAGAATGAAGTTGAATAAATTTAGAATGAATTCACACCACATACAACACACATTACACATACGGATAAAAAAATATTCAGTGATTTTCTCTCGAGCAGATGAAACTGAATCTCTGGATGTTGAAAATTTCTAAAAAATTAAAAATGATACATAAAATTCTTGATGCTGCGCATTACTAAAAAAAATTTACAAAGTATTATTAGTACTAATTTATATGCATCATACAAAAATATATACAGCAACAAAATGTTTTTTTTTAAAGAAAATAATATTACTACATACTGTTATTATTGCTATTATGCATGAATTTTATGATGATACTTCTGTGAATCCTGATGTTTCTGAAAGAAATTTTAATCATGTTAAAGAGAATACAGTACTACACAAACACACACATTTTACATTATATATGTACTTATATCCGAGTATATATGCATATATGTAAGTACATGAATGCATTAAAAAACCAATGATTTTATTTTTGTACATATATAGGTACATACAACAAGAACTCTACATAATGTATACTCGTACATGAACTTTTATCATTACTACTGCTACAATTGCTACTATCTCTGTATCCTATTTTGTTATACCATCATAAATATTTTCTGGGATAAGTATCTCAGATTAATAATAATAATAATATGTTCGTTCGTATCGTGTTGTATATATACATATACAGTGTACAACATGCATGAATAGTTTTACTGAAAAAAAATGTAAAATAAATAAATAAAAAAAAATAATTATTTATCTCTATAATAATATTGTTTCATATTTAAAAACATCATACATAAATATACATGCCTACATAAAATGGATTTATGTTTCGAAATACAGACATTATACTTATGTACGTACTCGCGTATATACATACTTATATTTATATACTATATACATCTATAACCACTTTGTACAACCCTACTATACTTACCAACCACCTTAAAAATTATACTGTACCTTTAAAGCAAACAGGATAATTAAAAATGTTCATACGAATATATACGTACGAGTATATGTATGTCTAATAAAATTCATAAATATGAATTTTTTTTTTTAAAATAAATTTGTTATTGTTGAACATAAAAAAATGTGTGTAAATGTGATGTTATTTGATGACAAAAATGTCAGGAATATTACAAGGCAAAATATGATGAGTATTATAGGTACGTTAGATACTTTTGTTTACATTTATTTTATATGAAAAAAAAAATATTTTTTGTTAAATTTTTACACAATTGTAGTAGTAGTAGAAGTAGTTATAAAATGTGTTCAAGTTATGATTTGATAAAACAAACACAAACACAAACACATTTTATTTTCAAGTAACAGAAATTATTTAGAATTTTTATAAAATATAGAAAAGAATAGAAAAAAATTATATAATACATACAGAATTTAACTTAAACAAATTTATGTCCTGCATAAAGTAATTAGCACATAACTTTTAGCAAAATTTCATTTTAGCCTAAAGCAGTGAAATCTTAAATGTTTAGACACTTTGATTTTTCAATTAATTATTTATTTTTATTTTTTACTTATAGTTTCATTTACTTCATTTTTCAGTATCTACATATGCATGAATATAATGTATAAAGTGTAGTACACATTGCAAGTACAGTGCGTATTTATATGTACATTCATACATAGACATCATCATATGACATGAATAGCTTATCGCATTTTTGCTTCTTGTATATACATAAGCATTACATATACGTACATATATAAAAATGTATATGTATCGCATGACATAAATTTGAAATTTTATTGCCTTGAACTAAAATGCAAAGCACGGCTCACAACTAAACCATTGTTGTTTTCTTTCAATATCTTCTTAAGAGTATACTTTTGTGTTTTCGAAAGAAAATAAAAACTAAACTAAAAATAAAACAAAAAACTAAAATATTATCTGGAAATAGTTTGCTTCCAGTATTTTACTGAATCCTTTTATTATTTCACTTTTTATTTTTCTAGAATTCTATATTTTTTTTTATAAAATTGATTACTTTTTTCGTGAAATAATTAAAACACTTAATGTTATGTTTTTTTTCCTTTGAATATAAATATTTTATAGAATTTTCATATACCTACTTTAACTTTTCTTACTTGTATTCTGAACGTTTTCCTCCTAGTTTTCTAACATCCACCTTTCACCTGCTGCCCTGCTGTTACAAAAAAAAAACGAAAACTGTAATTTTCAGACAAAACGGAAAATGTAATAATTATTTTAATCAATTTATGTGACATCTAGTTTTCAACATTATATATGCTTGGTAAAGTAAAAAACAAATATATTTTTATTGAAAAATTAATAAATTGCAAATATTATAGCACACCTACAGTTATGCAAATTTTTACAAAATTTGAATATTTATAAATTTTGAATATTTGAATTTAAAAAAAATTGTTATTTTTGGAACCGTAACGGTCACTCTAGTAAACGTAACGTAAAGACAGCTAATATATTTTAAAAAAACTTTACACCGAGTTTCTAGAAGATGAAAATTTTTTGTGGACAGTTATTATCGTGATACTCATTTTAATTTTCTCAACAATTTTTGGAAAACTTATTCATATCTCGGGTCGGGAAAGTTAATGGTTGCTCTGCACTACATACCTAAGGAAGAATTACTAGTAACTGGAGCAGAGGAGGAAGTATATGAGTAATTAGTAGCAATGAGGTTATTGCAGCTAAGCCAACCATAACATGATAAACGAGTACGCCAGTATTTTTAAAAATAAATGCACTCGTATTTGGATTCATAAGAAAAATTCCTTCTCCTCTTTGTACTTGCTCTTCACTAAACACCATAACAATTCAAGTAGACAAGGAAAAGGAAGAGAATATAAAACGATATACGAGTACACTAGTAGAAAAAATAAGTAATGTAATAGCAATGTGGTTATTGGGAGCTAAGTAAAGTACGATACACGAGTGCACTAGTAGTACTTTATACACCATGTATACTCATATTTTTTAAAAGTTTTTCTGATATTTATAATTCAAGAACTTTTGTTTATGCTTGGTAAATAAAATTTTCCATAGAAATCAAATCTATAGACATACTCGTATGTACATACTGTACAATTTTTTTATGTGTGAACATAAGAGGCATCATGATTTTTTACATCACAGTAAGCTATATCCTGCTTTAAATTCAAAATCGAAGAAGTTAATATATAATTTTTGTATTCAAAAAGAAATCAAATAATTATATTGTGATTGTGAAAATATTCTCTTCTATAATACAAACAATTATTCTTAATAAAAATAAAATATGGTATTTTTACAAGTGAAACGTTATAGTGAAAATCAATTTTTATTTGAAACAAAGACTGAGATTTCTATAAAAAAACTGATAGAAGATATTGTATCCATATATAATGGAAGACTTAAAGTTAAAAGAATTTGTATGGATATTGAAGATTTATCAAATCATGGAATTATGTTACCACCAGAAATAATTGGTTTAACTGATGAACAAGTTGAAGAATTAAAATTAGTGGATGAATGGGCTGATAAATGTATACCATCTGGAGGATTTATAATTAATAAAGTAGGTATTCGCATAATAAAATTTACTGTAAGCATTATTATAATTTTGTTCTGGAATGTATGTTATTGACAATTTAAAATTTAAATTTATTGTTAGGATCCGATAGGAAAACGTAATGGCAGACAACCAAAACCAAACATGCAAAATGTTTTAAAAAATGCAATAGAAGATGCCAAAAAAATTATCGATAAGGTAAGTATACGAAAACACTTATACGTATCTTTATAAATGATTTCATTTTTATAAAAATTATTATTCATTAATTTTATTGGTCTAAAGAAATTGGTTGATATCAATAAGCCGTTAATTCTTAAAAATATTGAAGAAGCATTGAATATACTAAAAGGCGCTGTAATGATTGTATATCCGATGAAATTACCACCTCATGATCCAATCAGAATGGAACTTACAAATACTGAAGATTTATCTGGAACTCATGTAAATTTCATTTTTTTTTTGTACTCAAAATTTAATAGCAGATACAATTAGTGAAAAACTTATTCACATGTTTTAGGCATCTTTAGAAGTTATTGAATTAGCAGTCGCTCAACTTTGGTTCGCAGGACACATTTTGTTACCAGATAAAAAGTTACGTGATTATATTGGAACAAATGAAAAGAGCAAAGTAAGATTTATTTTTTCAAGTTATTGCAATAATTGTGTTTATATAATTTTAAGTCACCATAATTCTATGTGGGTTATATAATAGCCTCCTCTTCAATAATTCGCTTTCATTTATAATTTCTTTCTTGTTTTCAATTCTTCTTTTATTTTTTTCACATTAATTTTAGATTGTAGTCAAATTGGCAAAAATGAAAGAAGGAGCACCATTACGTGAACCAATTCTTTCTGATGATGATAAAAAGCAATTGATGGCAGCAGCTTATCGTAGACAAGAAGAACTTAAGGTAAGTGTTTTGGTTTATTTTAACTATACAATAGTACCGATTTATTGTAAATAATATAATTATGGGAATTCTATATGAACTCATGATCATAATATGATTTCAATGTTTGAATACCCTTCAATTTGTTCTTTCTAATAGAAATAAAATTAATTGAAATTTTTGGTGTTTTAGAACATTTTTTATTTGAATTTTATTTTTTTCTTAATTTTATATAATGTTGTTGGTTTTTTTTTATACATTTATACAATTAAAGCTTAAAAATTTTATGAAGTATGAAAAAATTTATTAATTACATACATACATATATAGAAAATAAAAAATAACAAAATCATTTTTATTTAATCATTATTAATATGAATATTTGAATGTATGTGTAAATTATATATATTATGTATTTTATTCATTTTTTTTTTAAATTTGTATTTCTTAATTAGTTACATATCCATACATATATTTAACATTTTTATCCTGATTTAAATGGTGAATAAAATTTACACAATAAAGCATAGTTGTTATAATAGAGAAGAGATGTATGTACTTATATAGTTGTTTAGGGATGATTGCAAATTGTGTTAATGAATTTAATTTAATTTACATATTCGCTCGTATGGTATTATGTTTTATAGATAAATTTTGATCTTTATATTTAAATTGTAACTGCATGTGTATAGCTTTTTATTTTAACCCAAACAATTTTTTTGATAAAATATGAGGTCTTATAGTATGGTATGAGCTCTACAGGTATTGGATTAGTTGAATTTCGCTTGTCATCATTATTTCATCCCTATAGCTTTCCAGTATAATATGAGATTGTATATAGAAATTTTATTTTTGTTTTAAGAAGTATAATCGTTATTTTACATATTTTAAAGGCACCATTTATTATATATACCAAATAAATGCATACATCGATAATACGAGTATTCATTAACATAGTATCTGTTATATTACACTTAATTTTTTATTAATTTTTTCTCCCATAAAGTATAATATTATATTATATATATATTTATTAATTATTATATAAATACACATATCCATAGGTAATAAAATAATGTTGTGATTATTTCTGGATTATAAATATTCGATTGTATGTGTGTTTGTTTGGACCAACATTTATCTATTTACATTACATAAAAAATTGTCCTTTTGTGTTCCGCGAGAGCTTTCCAATATGTATAACCATAATGATCGTTTTCAAATCCTGCTCAGTTTTCAACCCAATTTATTTTAAGCTATATATCCTCTTTCTCTTATGTATGTTCCATTGGATGGCATTCGGTCATTCAGTATGCGATACATATTTATCCTAGTAACTATCTGAATCGCAAGATACAGAAATAGTTCTAGATACTTAGTACACTATGTAGTATCAACACTACAGGCTATATATGCACTAGGCCTGTCTCAGGTATAATTTTTTTCTATTTTTTGAAATTTAATAATTCAATTGGATGAAAAATTTTTACATGGTAATAAATTTATTTTTAAATGTGTCCATGTATATAAGTAATTTACATATACATATGATTATAAAGTTTTAATTTTCATTACCATTTTACCAATAATAATAATAATAATAATTTACCGATCAGTACATAATTTACAAAATTTTCATTTGACTTTTATAATTATTCGCTGATGATAAATTTATTTTCAGGAAACGTTCATTCGAATGCCACTATCACAAAATAATATTTATATTGTTCATATATTCATATATCATGACACGATCACGTAAATAGTAAATAAAGAAATAATAAAATAAAATTCATTTTATTTTTAATTTTATAATTTTCATGTAAGTCTAGTATTTTAGATGATCTATGATTATTTTATGTAATACATTTATATTTTTGTATGCATGTAGATTTGTAAAAAATTTTTTTGATTTTTCAATAAATAAATGCATAATTTCTCCTAAACATTAGGAATGTACAGGATGGTACAGGAGTTGTTCAAAATATCTTCTATAGTTGGAATGGATCATACTAGCTGTGTGTACAAGTGAAATTTATACATAATTTTCTTACAATGTCATTTTTAAAAATCAAAAAAAAAAAAAAAATACATACTAATGAACTGATCAACATTGATGTGTCGGAAATGAAAAGCTCATTGATTTGGTTCATTTTTATTCAGCATTAGTTGAAACGTTATTTACATCTATTGTACATGATGATGTACATACATACATACAAATATATATATGTAAAAAATTCTTATTTCATAAATGACATGTAAATCATTTAATTCGTTCGAACGATAAATTTAAAAATAGGAGGCTTATGTGTAGAAACCATGTAGAAACAATCTAACAATAATTTGAATATTTTTATATTTTTCTCCCACATAAAGTATAGAGGCGTATGCTCATCATATGTATGTTGTATGTTGTGATGTTCGCATATTTCGTTTGTTCATTCAATTTTTTATTTATTTTACAGACTTATTCGATTGAAACTTCTAATATATTGTATAAGTGTACACGAATACTAAGTCCATTAATACCTAAATTGATTATTTAATGATGAAAAATTTTAAGATTCTTATAAATTATATTATATCTCTTTGCAAATATAATGCAATAATCTTTTTCATTCTTTTTTATTCAAGAAAATTTTTTGTTCAAGACTTATATAATATGTACAAATAAAGTATGTATATTTCAAAAAATTTTCTTTTATGTACACTTACATATACATATAAGTTAGTAATGTAGAACATATAATACACATATTTTGTAAAGGCTTTAATTATTTATTTTTTCAGTTTTTCATTATGAATTGAAAATTTTATGATAAATATTTATCTTTGTATATTTTTAAATTAAATTTTTTTCAATGTATTCGAGTATTTATATATATGTACATATTTTTCACGGTGTTTGATAAACATTAAAAATGTACAAGACTTCTATACCAATAATATTGTACATATATCGTACATTTTCACAAGAATAAGTTCATCCTTTAGACAGAGTGATTTTAATCTCTAAACGTTTTAAAATTTGTCGAGTTTGATTTGATGTTATTTTGTTATGAAAAAGCGCAAACATTTTTCATTATTTATTAATAAACTTTGATAGGCATAATAATTTTTTCATTAAATTGAAAATTTATTTTGTCTGTGTTATCGTTTTAGAACATAAAATATATTTTCGATTACATATAATTTTTTTTTTTTTTTTGAAAATTTCATTGTGCGTTTATTTAGGTTGTATTCCGAAACGACAAATTTTTGTGCAGTGAATTCTTTATGACAACTGTCTTATTACACATATTCATTTGCCTAGTTAGTTTTGATTTTGCTGTAAGAAAATTTTGTTTGCATTCTTTCTTGCAAAGTTAACATAATGGATACGGTCAAAATGCATTTCAAAACTGATTGATTCGTCAAGAATTTTCAAATTAAACGTTTTATAGAATTCACTGCATCTGTATTTTAGTAACATGATATTATTAGCGTTCTGGAATACATTCTTTTTCGAATAATTGTACTATAATAATTTTTTATCTGATCTGACTGAGCTGAATTGAGAATGAAAATTAATTTTACCTATCAAAATTTATCAAAAAAAAAAAAAAAAAACAAAAAAAATGTCTCATGTATATTTGATGATATTTACTCGTAATTTCAAAATTTGGTCAATCATATTTATTATATAATCTACATTATCTACGATTGTGAATATGATTCGACGACAGTAACATCACCATCATCCATTAAATTAATGTTTTATTCTAATCTTTTTTTTATTTATATTTTTTTTTTAGCTTAAATTCTTCGAATTAAATTCATTAATTTCACATAAATATATCGAAATATTTTGTATATAAATATAAAATTGGAATTTAAATGTGATTGATAATAAAAATTTAATTAAGAACATTTTCATATAATAACTAATGGTTTTTCAGCATCAGTACTACCAAATGTGTGATCACTTTGGGTGGTGAATGTTTTCTCTACAGTTTCTGTATCTGGACTTAATGGTATCAATGATTTTGTACTACCAATCATTTCATGATCGTTATTTGGTGATTGTGGCTTTATTATATTAATATGCAAATAAATATGAAAATAAAAATGCAGTAAACAAAAAGTTAGATAAATGATGTACATACAAGAAAAAATCATAATAAAATGTTATCTTACAAGTGGATCTGTTTCTGATGTCGTTATATGTGGTAAATTTAAATCTTTCTCATCGACAAGATATCTTTTCTTTGATCTTGAATTAACTGGCGGTAAATTCTCTTCATTATCGGAATTATCACCTACACAATATTTACAACGCATTTTAGTATCATCACCAACCTAAAAATGAAATTGCTATTACGTAAATTTGATTTCAATTAGGTCATGTATGTATATGCACATATACTCGTATGCGCACAATTGTACAAACAGGTATGTACAAACCTTAACTGATTTAGTTACAATACACAGAGCTATTGATGACACAACAAATAAAACACTTGGCACTATAATTGCAATTAGTAATTCTCGATAAGTTTTTGCCAAATCAAAACGTGCAATTGCATACTGTGCATTTTGCTATAATTAAAATGATGATAAGATAATAAATCTGCATTTTGTATTTTGGTAATACTTATTACACTGTGATCGACTTACCTTATTATAGTAGCACTGATATCTAGATTGGGCAGTATTATTATCTCCATCACGACCATATCTTGCTACAAATTCTTTACATTCACCACGTAAAGTGTTTACGCATCCTTCTAGATTGATGAGAAGTTTTGTTGAATTATAGATTGTGATATTCGATTGTTTTGGTAAAAATCTGAAAACAATAACAAGGATATAGTTAAATAGTTTATGGTACTACGAGTAGATACATTTTAGACGATCTATACCTCTGTTCACGATCTAATGTATAGTCACTTTCTTCGTAGATCTTCCAAAATTGTGTAAAATTCATAAATGTAGTTGGTATAGATGTTTGATTTAGAAGTGTACCATTCACGCAATCTGTAGCGCTAAAAATTTAAAAGAATTTTTTTTTTTATTTAAAATTTACAATTTATGAAATTATTTAAAAAATTTCTAACTTAATTTTATCGCCTTCATGTGTTACTGTTGCACAGTTCGTTAACAATATTCCATCATTCTCTTCCCAAAATTGTGTCGGTGATATACTAACAGGCGGATCTGAACCTCTGGCTTCATTAAATGCTTCCCCATTTTCGCAATCAGCAGTTACCAAATTATCATCCTAAAAATATGAATTAATGAATTCATATTAAGAATTTCGAAGATTTTAATTTTCGGAAATAAAATCGAAATCTAAAAAATCTATTAGTTGATTTCAATAACTGATCGTTTGTAATGATAAGTAAATACCTGCATTATCATGATATTAATGCCATTAGTAGTAATTTTTGGACAGTAACGATCACATAAGAATTTATGCTTGATTTTGGTGCATTTATCACCTGTAATAAAAAATAATCACAATCACAAAAAAATGAAATTATGAAATTTATTTCTCGAAAGAAAAAAATATAATCGTCGATCTAAAAATTATTCACCATGACAATTAAAGAATCCATTCAATTTTGTATTATCCTTTTCTGGATCTAATGTTAAACCGTCTGCTTTTGCATAACACTGATAGAATTCTGACATATTTTTGCAATGGCCATTTTTACAATGAAATATTCCATATAATGATGAACATAATGATCCGTTATTACAATTGAAATTTTTCAATAAATTCGGATCAATCTGAAATACACATATATGTACTTGCATACATAAATAATATATTTTAAAAAGATAATATTTTTCATTTCAATCTAGATATAATATACGAATATCCGTTTTTTTTTTAGACAGAATTAAAGTCCGTATTTAGAAAACTAATTTTACAAATCACAGTAAAAATATATTCTTTGCGAAAATTTTAAGAGAAAATGTTTAATTATATGAAGAATAAAATTTATGGTTTACAAATTAAAAAGTATGCCTTACATGCTCTGTCTACATGACTATATCAAATACAAATTCTAAATGAAATTCTTCTTCGTAATCGCATATACTCGTACTACAGTGTAGTACATAATTAAAACAAGAAAAGGGGAAGACAAACTACTATTCATGTATCTTTCTACTTTTATTTCTACATCTTTTTCTATATTTTAAATACTCAAGAGTTCAATGACCATGTTTGTTTACATATTAAAATATAGGTTAAAACATTAATCGGTCTTTATACACATATCTAGTTTCATTTCAATCTAAAATTCTTCTTTGTACACGGTTAATACAGTGTAGTATATAATTTAAATAAGAAAAGGAGAAGGCAAAATACTATTCGCTTATGTTTCTACTTTTATTTATACTCCTCCTTCTACATCTCAAATACTCAAGAGTTAAATAACCATGTTATGTTTGTTTACAAATGAAAATGTAGGTTAAAGCATTTATCAGTTTTATTGTTTACACGAATCTTGTTTCAATTTGAAATTCTTCTCCGTACTCCGTACAAATCAAATTGAAACAAGATCCGTGTAAACAAAAAAAGTTGATAATTGTTTTGTCCTATATTTTCATGTGTAAACAAACACGGTCATTACACTTTTGAGTATATGAGATGTATAGAAAGAGAAGTAGAAAGAAAAGTAGAAAAATACGCGAATAGTATTTTCTCCTCATATTTTCTTGTTTAAACTACGTATGTACTACAATATGGTGAGCTTGTATGAAAAAGAATTTCAGATCGTTAGAATAAAAAAAAATCAAATTAAAGTTTAAAAAGCGAAAAGTTTAGAAATGGGCGCCGGGCGCCCAAAAGGCTAAAACCGTCGCTGAATGTATACGCGAGTACGTTACGTTCATAAGACATGATAAAACCAAATTATCCCGAAAAAGAAAATTGAATGATAAAAAATAGTTCGTAAGAAGTTAGATAAAAGAAAAATATATCTTTAAAAGAATCTTAAAAATCTTTTTGTCTATATTTGTTTGTTTCCATGTTAAATTTTAGTCGATTTGATCGTTATGTACGGATTTATAGCACGTTTTACTTTAATGTGTTTTTGTATATTTTGAAGATGAAATCATTAAAACAAAGCTTTTTATATATGTACGTATATTTTTTTAATCTCATGTCTTGTATGTGAATCTTGTACTATAATTTCTAAAAACAAAAAAAAACTAAATTTTATCTCATAAAATTATAAATGGTTGATATATACTTTTGTACTACGAGTATATAGCTTTTTATTGTATCAATTGAATCTTAAACAAAATATATATCCTTTGCATGTCCTCTATTGTTTTGGTTTTATACAATAATATTTATTTTTATGGGTGGGTTTTGGATAAAATTATACACACTACTAATTTTATATGATGATTATGTAAATAAGTGTGTGTGTATTAAACACATAATGTGTCATTATTTGTATACTGTATGTACATACTTGTATAGATAATGTACTATTTATGTAACATGAATGAAATTTGTTTATACAACATTTATCATTCTTAAAATATTATCTTCTATTTTCATTTATTTTATTTTGGCTATTGACCCTGTCCTATGTACCATATTTAGTAGACGTTTATGTAACTATACATATATGTACATATATATAGTTAACTCTCATATACATACATATTTATTATTTTGTATGAATAAGATTGTATGAATCATTTGAATATTTGAAAAATATTTTCATGAATTTTGTTCTTTTCTTGTTTTACTTTAAAAAAGTTTATTTTATGAGATTATTAAGCAAGTAATAGATTTGGACTTAGACAATATTATTGATCAGATATGATAGGAATAGTAATCATACATAATTAACGATAAAATTAGGTAATACGTAAATTATCATCAGTATCATCATTTTCGGCGTTACAATCTCCAACAATAGTAGTCCTACAATATTTTATATTTCTCGCTCTATTTTTTTTTTAGATGGTTACTTTCATAACTAGCAAATTCATTTATTCCTATGTCTTCCTGCTGCTTTTAATATCTAAGTATTATTCTGCTATTCAGTTTTATTATGTGCATGGACAATTTCGAGACAGTTGATGGATAATAAATGTGACATATGACGGATAATCGAGGTTCCAATGTATGAATCTTTAATAAATACGAAGCCATACATATATGTAGAACTATTTTCTTAAAAAAAAAAGAGAATTCCAAGAAGTAGAAGCATACATAAGTTTGTGAAGCGTTTCTCAATGAAAGCACTAAACATTTTTTTTCTTTTATATTAATTAATTGTGGATGACGAACGTCGCGTTTTAATGTCCTATATACTTACATATATAACGATATTTCATATAAATGTATATGTATGTACTGTCGATAATATATCCTTTTATTTATTTATTTACCTACCACCGTACTATCATTTTATTTATTTAAACAAACAAGCATTTATAGCTTTTAATGTAGATCTACATACATATATGTATATATGCACGTATTCGTACGTGCTTGCATATCATTATTATAGTTTTATATTCTTTTCACTATGAATTTCCATAATTAATTTAATTATAAGGTGAAATTTTTATGCAAATGTATATAAATGAAAATACGAATACCATAACAAAAAACAATCAAACATACGAGTACATATACGTATACATTCATATCCACTTATCAATCTATCTATTTGAAAATTTAATTGTTTGTTTTTTTTTTTCATTAATAAATTTTATTTTGCAATTATAAGAGTTCACTTTTAAAAATAAAATTTATTTAGTATTTCTTTTATTTTTTATTTTTTTTTACCTCTGGACAGGATGTGTTATTAATTCTAGTGCATGTATTCAAACGAATATCGGTTCCATTACGACGTACTGTTGCATGTATTTGTGGACAATATCCGCTTGTTTTTGTTAAACACCATTCACCGCATGATG
Source organism: Villa cingulata (assembly GCA_951394055.1). Taxonomy (NCBI): domain Eukaryota; kingdom Metazoa; phylum Arthropoda; class Insecta; order Diptera; family Bombyliidae; genus Villa; species Villa cingulata. The sequence goes on along the minus strand of OX596021.1, from coordinate 3,330,715 downwards.
CCCATGGACAATTGTTTGGCATTTGAATATCAGTCGTTTGACAAGTAACTGGTTCGGCTTCATATCCAGATTTAAATGCTCTGGGTATTTCGTTTTTATTTTTATTTTTTTATTTAATAAAAAAATCAATTTCGAAAATACAAGAATACAATTTACAAATATCATTATTTACTTTAATTATACACATCGATATCTAGTAAAAATTTTGTACATATACGAATGTTTTATAAAACTTTGTAATTTTCATTAAAAATATTTGAAAAATTTAAAAGTAAAAAAGAAAAAAAAAAAAAAGAAAAGGAAAATGATGAAATAACTTACTTAAATGATGGTGAATAAACAGCAACACTTAAATATACAATAGAAACGCATGATAGGACCATTGTTAATTGACAAAAGCATATTGCACCACAAATTCGTCGATCCTGTTCTGGTATCATTCGTGGCTTATTTTTTCGACCCATTTTTAATTATTTTTTTCTTTATTTTCCAGCTAATAATTATGTGTATACTGTTGCTTAGTTGTTTTGTTTTTTTTTCTTTTTGGTTTTTCTTTTATTTCGTTTGTACAACCACAAATGTTAATTTCACACGCACTCTAATTCGAATTTATCGTTTTCTTCCACTTAAATTATTTCATATACATTTGCATAATTTATGTACATGTTTATTTCTTTCTTTTGTATCAGATTTTTAATAATTTCTATTTTGCATAGGGTACTTTATTCTTTTCATAGTTCAGTTAATTTTGAATTTAAATTAAATTCATCTACGTTAAAACATATATGTATGTATTTTTACCGCACATAACATTGCTGTTGAATTCATTGATTGCACTTTTATTTTCACATTTTATGGCTCATGGTATGTAGTATTTATGTATGACCACCACAGTCAGTAAAATAAATTAACTTGTTGCTGGAAATTTTATACATATATACGAATACGAGTACATATTAAAATTTCACTTTAAAATATAGTTCTCAAAATACTACAAGTGCTCGTAGCTCGTAGTACTTCAACTGCACGTAAATGAATCCAATTCAATATGTACTTCTCAATTCAATTTGTACTTCTTAATAGTATAATACGCCTTGTGTAGTGAATAATAAATTTTATGTACAAATATAATATAGACTTGTAGACAGACAGCAGGCACTATTGGTGCCATATAATTACACAGCGAGTACAACTATCGATTAAACAACAAACATACCATCATTTATAATTGAATTTCTTAAAAAAAAAATGAAAAAAAAAAAAACTGAAGTACATTTAATTGTTATCGTCCTTTTATTTTTTTAGTATATAAATGATTGCTTCAAATTTATGACTACATACTCTATTACTTTCTTACGAGTCGTGTAGTATTTACAACTGCTGATATGAGTAAATATAGACCATTGTGAAAATAATATTAAAGTAAGTGTACTCGTATATAGGGTATTACATATTACTATAGAAATGAAGGACTTTTCAAGGACTCATTTTATTCGAATATTATATATTTATTTATATTCTATAACAGAATTTGTAATAAAATATCTTCGTACTACATACTTCGTACATCATATTTTCGTTTTGTTTTAAAAAATGATGAGTGAAAAGGAAACAAAAATAAATTTATGATGACAATTTAATAAGTATAATTATATACTGACACTACATATGTATTATATTACATTGTTACATTTAAAACAAAAAAAAAAAAAAAATGAATAAATATGTATTAATCACGAACTATTATCACATTATATAAATCAACATATTAAAAATGATCCGACATAATATTTTATGCATATATAAAAACTCTTATAAAATTTATAAAATAATAAATACACTATTGATTGAGAATTAAATTATTACGATAGGTAATTTATAAAAAACAAAAATCATTAAAATTATATTTTATATCTGAAAATTTAACTTGAAATCGATGAAAATATTTTAAAGTTTCACATAAAATCGTCAACAGATACTCGTTAAATATTTTTATTTTATTTTTTCGAATGTGATGCGATAAAATTTTTCTATAATACAAGTACTATGATAGTATACGAATTGAATTTGATTGAACAAGAATGAAAGCAAAACTGAGAAAGTTTTAAAAAAGGTTGCTGGCCTATACCTTCTCCATACAATATCAGACAGTATATTTTTTTGAAGTCATTTGGTATACATTTATAGTCGAGAAAATATACAAAACATTATATGTACATATATATACATATGTATGTATTAGGTAACTTTTATTTGTGTATGATACGATTCAAAAGAAATCCAGTGGCGCCTGAAAACTTAAATATTATTTTATTTATATGAATATACTGGAAAATTTAAAGAGAAAAACCATATGTATATTGTATGTATACACATCTATGTATGTGTTGTGACATACGAGTATGTGTAGTTTTTTTATTACAAATGTAAGTACCTTAATACATATGTGAATACGAGCGAATAAGTTAAAAAATTAATGTATGGATACAGGTATACAAATAGTATGTATGTAAAGTACGAGGATATATCATGTAAATATTATTTTTAATGTACTACATGTACATATATTACATGTAAGGATTTTGATATTATATTAATATTTGTATGTATGTATATGTGCATTATATATTAATATATAAAAATATATAATGAAAATTCGTTGAGTAAAGAAAATAACAGTGGCGCAAATTTAAAACTTTTCCTTTCATTACTCCTTTTCTATACATAGCATCTATGTATATATATATTTTTTTCTGTTGCCTATACTTATTGAAAATATGTACATATTATCATAACAAAACATTATATACTCTTATTTAGGTACATAATATATTTTAGTTTATTTATTTCATACGAAACACACTGATTATACTTATACTTACGTATATATCATATTTAGGACACCTGTTTCAAATATAAATTAAAATTATAAATATTTGAAATTTTTTTTTTTGTATTTTCTTTTTTAAAATATGTAAAAATAATTTTCAAACTAAAAATTTAACTGGTATACAACAGCTTTTTGTTATTGAATATGTTCACATATCTGTAAAGTTATAATATTGAACATTGAGATTATTAGAAAATTATAAATTGTAAAGATGCTCCTAAAATAAGTTTGAATAACTTAAGACATGTATTCATAATTCATGTTTAAAATTTGTTGAGAAAAGATGACTTATCTCATATGGGAGTGGTTGGTTAGCACATTAAAAATAAAGGACAGGGGATATTAAAATTATGAATAAATGTATATTAAAAGTTCCCTTATAAATATTTTCATATAAAATGTACCTTATATAGCAGATCAACAGTTAATATTGTTCCAGTTCAGTCACTCTTATAATTGTAATGGATACCCTGTATCCTGTATGTATCCTATAATTATTATGTTTTTATATAATTTCAAAAAACAAACATTTATGTGAATTGTACATATAGGGTAGGAGTATATCTCGTTACACGTATACATAAAACATTACATATGTAGTAATTGTATACATTTGATATCAGTATCACATTAATTAAGAAAAAATAAACCCTAACTCTAACAACTCATTAAATATCCTTAGGCGATTGAAAATGAAATAAAATTCGAAACAAATCAAAACAAATTTTAATTAAATGGATATTCGTTTACTCTCTCTGTATATAACAATGGTAACAATGGAAATTACTGTATGTCCTTAATGTATACTGTAAGTCAAATATACATTTACAGTATATGCTGGTACATATAATGTAATAATGTACTACTCGTATATGTACAATCTAAAAAAAAAGGATATTGAAAATTTATTTAGCGTAAAAATTTTATTTTATCTCGAATTGCTTTTTTTTTCTTTAATTTTCCGATAGGCATCACTAAACATCGAATGTCTGAAAGTTTGAATAATGTATTTCACATCACATTATGTATATCTTTACATCTCTACATCATCTCTTGTAATATAAATACGAGTATTCAGAAAACCATTTTTTGCAATACATTCATGCAGAAAATTTTCAGATTTGCAAAGGTAAAAATTATTATTATTTTAGAAAATCTAATAGAAATATTCATATATATGGGTGTGTGCAATCATCCAATTCCAAATTGATATTCAATTCCAATTTCAGTATCGTTTTCTGTGAATTATAAAAATCACATGTAAATTATAAAAGGTATACACATTTAATGTGAATATCGGAAAAAATTAAAAGAAATCTCAACAATAGTCCTCTGAAGCAGAAATAAGAGATTTTCATTTCAACATTTTATAATCCTCAATTATGAATTTTTCTTATAATATAACATTTGTTACCCTTCTATAAGAATACGCCACTGTTCAAGTTACGCGCAAAAGCACATTTTAAATTTCATCAAAAAGAGACCACTCTCTCTAGTCTCTATATGCTCATCATGACTCCGTAGTCCGTACCAGATACCAGTGCCACCACCTCGATGAGAGCATAAAAAGTAAATTCTGATTATCCTTAATCGTCATTAAGTTCATATCTGTGTGAATGATAACACAGTACCGATTATTATTTTTTATTGCAATTTTCGTACATTCAAAAAAGAAGAAGCTTATTAATTTTTGTTTTTTTTTTCTTCTGATAATTTTATTACATAATTTATTAAAATGAGATGAGTAAATTAAATCATAATTATGTATACATACACTTAATATATGAAAATTAAATGAAAAACAAAAATGATGTGAACATCTAATAATGTTTTGATGAAAATTCATGAGGGTTTATGTTAAGATTTCAAGGCAACATAATTATAACCGTTATCTGTACATTTATATACGTGTATGTATATATGTACACATATGTATGTAGGTAGAGATGTATGGGAGTATATACTCGTACATATACAAGTATGTACATACGTCCTAATTAAACAATTTCCTGTTCACAGAATTTTTATTTTTCAACATTTTTATTATAATACTTAATTACGTTTTCTTTAACTGATAAATTTGTTTTTATTTTGAATTTATAATTTTAAATTTTATATCCGTATTTTTAAAGTGTTTAAGCTTTAAAGAATTTTTTATTATGATGGTTATAACATTGAAATTATGAAATACTATAAATTGAATTTGGCCTATATTTCTATTTTTATTCATCATTTACATAGTATATAATGATGTAATTTATTTTGTTAATTAATCAATACATGTGGTTTATATAATATATTTACATATACACACATTTATGTATATGTATGTCTAGGATTATTTTTTATATATAATACCTACGTACATACTCTCATATATATATATGTATGTGTAATTTTCACTTCATTCACAGAAATAGGATTTGTAAATAAATATTCGATAGGTGGTTGTGCAGCTTATAATTATATACTTATATGTAACTATTTAAAATGTCAACTGTTAAGGTGCTAAAGGTGACTATATGTAAGATTGTAAAGAAGAATGTACGTATATATACATATTATATTTATGTATGTATAATTTTATTAGCTTTAGATACTAATTTACACAAAATTTACTATATATTCACACTTTCATTTATGTTCAAATAATACCATCATTCACGTTCTATATAGATATACTATACATCTGGTATCAAAATTAATTCTGTTGCCTTGAATTTTATTTTATTACGATGAAACGTGGATAAAACGAATACTAATAAAATACACTATACTATTTTGTGGCATGATATTTAATAATAATCCCCTCACAATATTTGTTGCTTCGTCAATTGAATACATATGTAGTACATATTGTATAATATTACATAGTACCATATAGTATACATTATTTATATACATATGTATGTATATGCAATGAATTGTGTCCGTATATCTAAAAAGGCAAAGGATATGAATTTTATATAATTTATTTTTTCTTTTTTGTATACATTTGTATGATTAATATGTAGAATTAAATGGATGTTATTTATTTTTTTGTTGTTGTATTTATATTTCTTTTATTTTTGTTAAGCAAAAAGGAGTGTTTCTTTTTATTATACACATGAGATTCAAATATGAAATGCCAAAAAAAAAAAAAAATAAAAATAAAAAGAAAAATATGAACACAAATTATATTATTAACATTTTACTTATTTATTTATTTTTTGTTAAATATAAAATGTGACATGTGTGTAACATGTAACTCCTATAAATGCATTGGATCCACAGTAAATACCTCTTTTCTTTTTCAATGGTATGTATATTGAAACGCGTTATCAAAGCTTTAAATCTAGGCCTTCTTCAGTTTATATGAATGCTATGACATAGTATTACATATTTTGAAATTTTGGAGTAATTGTAAGTTATAAAATATCCTTAAATTGTATATATCAAATTAGAGCGATGAAAAAGAATAAGGAAATTTCTGAATTAAAGTATCTGTTTTGGAAAATATATCAAACCTCACCCCACATCATATTTTGATTTTTTTAGAATCAAAGCAAATCAACGCTATATTTCAATATACAATATTAATAATTTGATTCAAATACTGCATACATTTAATGAGAAATGATAACGAGATTATCTGTGTTAATTTCATTAAATTGAAACAAAATTTATAATGATAGTTTTCATTTTGATTTATCTGCCACATAATTGTAGTACCTATACATATCGATAATATACCGTAAATTTGATTTTTTGTCTCTTCGTTTCTGCTAAGTATTTCGCAATTATTATATGTATTATTTATACACTTATTTTTATGATAAACTATCGATATTTAGTTCAAGAAAATTTTGTAACATAAAAAAATTGATTTCATTATTTCATATAATCTATCGTAAAATATAAATATGTAAATATTTACGAGCACGTACAAAAATATAAATAATAAATATGAAATATAAATAAATAATAATATTATTATCATCTTTTATTTTTTCTTATTATTATTATCATTATTTTATTTTTTTTTTTCAATTTTCTTTTAAGGTTTCTCTTACAATGTTTTGCTTTATTTTTGTATAAAAGATAAAAGTTAAATGACTTACCTCTATTTAATATATAATTTAAATGTAACTATTTATACATTATATACAATACTTATGTCGTAATGTTTATTGTATATAATTTGTCTCAATATTCATTTATGTATGCAAATTTATTGTATAATGTTACACACGATTCATGTGAAAAACTAAAATTTAAATATGTAAAATTACAGAGGAAAAATATAAAATGTTTCATATTTAAACAGTAATTTATTTTAATAAGTATTGATTAAGGATTTTGTTTTTGTTAGTGTCAATATATGAAATGTTTCTTATTATGTATTTTATTTTTCTTTGATTTTCCTGAAGACTTATGAGAAAAGCATTGTAAAATAACAATGTAACTATACACATGAATCTACATATACTTACTTACTCATGGTAAACCTACAGAGCTATAGAAAACTTTTTCATTATTTTAAAATTGTGTAAAACATATTCACTTATATTCCACAATGAATGCTTGTAATAGAATAAAAATGTCTCGACCGAATGATTTATCTTCACAAAGTTTGTTAAACTACTGGGCATCTGTAAGATCTCAATGAATATTATGTAGTAGATTATTATTATGATATAACCGATATAAGCATCAACTATATAGAAGGACCAGGGGCGATTTTACCCTTTTGGGCACCCGTTGAACTTCCAAACTTTTCGCTCTCTAGATTGAAACTTTACAATTTTAAACTTTAATTTCATTTTTTTTATTTTAACAGCCATTTCTATTTGTATGTTTTTTTTTTAGCAAAAATATAATTACATCCTCTTCACGTCACCCAAGAGAGAGAATGATAAACGATCAATATATTTATCGGTTTTTGTTTTATATACACAGATATGGTCTCATTTCAATCCGAAAATTTTCTTCGTACATGTCTACTACAGTGCACTACCTAATATACATGAGAAAAGAAGAAGAAAAACTATTCGAGTATATTTCTACTTTTATTTCTACTTCACTTTCTAAATCTCAAATACTCAAGAGTTCAATGACCATGTTTGTTTACAAATGAAAATGTAGGTCAAAACATTCATTTGTTTTTCTTGTATACACGGATCTTGTTTCAATCTGAAATTCTTCTCCTTACTTGCCTATACTGCAGTGCAGTAGTTAATATACACAAGAAAATAAGAAGACAAACTACTGTTCACGTATCTGTCTTTTTTTATTTCCCCTTCTCTTTTTACATCTCATTCTACTTTCTCGCGAATAGTAGTTTTCTTCTCCTTTCCTTGTTTAAATTATATACTGCACTCTAGTGGACGAGTATACAAAGCAGAATTTCAAATTGAAACTTCATCATAGAAAACAAGAAACCGTGATAAACGTTTTGACCTATATTTTCATTCGTAAACAAACATGATCATTGAACTCTTGAGTATTCGAGAAGTAGAAGGAGAAGTCGAAATATACAAGTGTAAAAACACAGTAATAGTTGTTTTCCTCCTTATTTTCTTGTGTATATTATGTACCACACTGTATAGTAGGCGTGTACGAAGAAGAATTTCAAATTGAAACAAGATTTGTGAATATAAGAAAAACCTACTTACATATAAATATATTGACCTATACTCGTATTTTCATTTGTAAACAAAAATGGTCATTGAACTGTGATGAAGGAGTTATAAAAAGTTCATCACTACCTCAGAATAGAATAGGAAATTTTGTTGCATGGGTATTTCCTCAATTTTCAATGTAGAATACAAGTAGTAGTCTTGCAAGTCTTGTATGGAATCTAATATTTTGTTTTTTACGAATTATAAAAATAATTTCCCTGGTGTATAATTTCTTTTTACTCTCATTATCATTACTATATCTACATAGGGTAAATAAAACATAAATACTATAGTCTAGAAGGTACATATATTAAAAGCTTTTTCATTTTCATTTTGAGAAATAAAGTTTATGATTTTATTTATTTATCTACTTTTTTTTTGTTTGATTTTTGTCATGTTATTTTTATTTTTTACATAAATTTTACAATATATTTTCATATTTCTGTATATTATCTTTGGTATATTTTGTTTTGTTTTGGTTTCATATTACATATTACCATAGAATAATAAAGTTATACACACCATGTTATACATATGCAGCGTATATAGTTTTATTATTCAATGATATTACATTACCTCATGTATTTCTAATAATTATTTATACAATGTACATACATATTTTATTTTTTTCTTTTCTCTTTTTTTTTGTTTTCTTTAAATACAAACTTCAACAAATTCTTAATTTTCTCTTTACTTGCATTACATAAATATATTGATATTTTGAATTTTTCATTTTAAACAAATTCTGTTTTTATAATTAATCCATTTTTTTTTATACTGAAAATTTATGATAGAATTTTTATAATTATTGTATTTTTTTTTTAAGAAATTAATATTTTTCATTTTTATTTCATCATAATAATATCAATTTTATTTAATAATAAATTACTCGCTTTTATTTTATTTTCGTTTGATAAAATATGTTTTATTATTATTATTATTTTTACTATAAAATTCAATTGAAATATTTTGAAAAAATTGAAGCTTAAATGTGCTTTTACAGTGCACTTCACATAATATGTAATTTATTTCTTTGATTTGTATTTTGTTTATTGGAAGTTAAAATTCTATATTTACTATTAATTCGATTTTTTTTTTCTTTTAATGAATTTAATGAATAATAATTAAATTTAAATACTAATTACAATAATTTGTAAAAGATAACAGATAACAATTATAATACATTAAATAAATTAATAAAAAAAAAAAAAAATAAAAATAAACAACAAAATAAAATATTTAAATTTTTTTAAAATTATATTCATAAAATTAATTACGTAAATAAGTATTTATTATTAAGATTTAATCACACACGAAATTTATACAACGTTTACTTGTGTACACTTATTACATGTACATGTAGTACCATTTTTATATTTTGTGAAAATTATGTACATATAATGTCTCTTTATCCCATACCATCATCAATTTTATAACCTGAGTTCTGAGAAAACAATTTTTTTTTTTTTTTCAAAAAGCCTTTGTATACCTATGTAGTAAAATTGAAAATAAAAAATTAACTTATTGTTTATAATTGGAAAAAAAATAAATAATACTTAAAATTAAGATAAAAAATAAAAAATAAATATATTTTTCGATTGATTATATTTAAATTTTTAATATCACTCTTTTTTAACAGTCACAGACATGTGTGGTATTCATACTATAATCGTACTTATTATTAGTATAGAAAATTGATAATAGAATCCCTTAACAAATTATGTTATAGTTTTGTGATTTGTTTTTATTCAATATGATGCTATGATTTTTTTTTTTAAGGACACTACTATTATTAATTTTCTATACAATATACTATGTAGTATCAATACTGTATGTCTGTCTGAGGTATTACATTAATTATTGGTGTACTAAATAAAGAGTATTTGTTAAAAAAATTTGAATAAATAAAATGTTTTGTGTGGTTTATTTATGTGTATACATATTATTATAAAAGTATGTAATTTTTCGCAGTTATGTACATACATATATAATAGTACCTATATTAGTAGTTTTTATATACAAAAGAGAGTATAAGCAAATTATAAAAAGCATAATAATTACATATATATTATGCGTAATAATTTATATAGATTTATAGTATATTGCAGCTGTTCATTGATAAACATCAAATAAGAGTTATGTGATACAGTTTAAGTATAAAATGATATAATATATATATATTTTTTTTAAAAAGACAAATTCAGGATTATATTTAAAATAAAATTATTAGAAGAGAAAAAAAATTACAAAAAAAGTACAGAATAAAATTTGAATTTGAAATATTTTATTTTTAAAAGAAAATTTTTCTGGTATATTGACTGTTAAAATTTGGTTTTAGTTATTTTTAAGGCAAAAGCAAAGACGATTTTTTAATGTATTTTTAGGGCAGAGTTTTAGTTTTGCCACAAACAAAATACAGCAATTTAGCGTTGAATATGGAAAATAATCAATATAGTTTATAGTGTATTATTAAGTAGTAGTGTATTTTATAAGATAGATTATTTTCAGAATTTTAAATTATCAGCTAGTGGTGACATTGTTTCATATAAGAAATTTACATTGTACTATATAAAATAAGCATAATACTCGTACAGTATGGAATTGAGTTACTTATATAAAATGCAATGTAAGTACATATATGTGTACATTATGATGTGACGATGAGAAAATCTGAATATTTGTATAATGTATTAGTCAAAAACTATAATAAAGTACTTCATTTGCTTGTGAATAATTAAATTTATTTTTAATTTTTTATTAATTTTAATTTCTTAACTTTGAATTAAATCCATTGAAAAATAAAAGCTGAATAATTAATTATCTTAAATATATTTATATTAGTGTTGCTTTATAATATTTGAATTAAATTTTAAGATACTGAGTGTAGATTTTTATAAATGCGAGTGTATTATTAGAGTCAAAATTGAATTTTATTTTTCTTGGAATGTGTTTATGTGAAATATTATAATTGTAATTGAGAAATAACTTTGTATATTTATGTGAGCAATATTGTGTTGTGTAAATGCAAGAAAAATAATTAGAAAATTTAAAATAAAATTGTAATTTTTCAGTAACTGCTTAATTACTTTTTCTCAGATACATATGTACATATAATATCAGCAGGATATTTTGTATTTCGGTAATTTTACCAAGATTGCTGAGTGAAATCTTATAATTATGAAAATATGAACGTATATGTATGGTGAGTGTGTGAGTTACTATACTAGAGTAGTACAGCGTAGCATATTAAATAGACTGTACTGTACTAGCCACTAGTTAGCTTCTTTCTCATTCTCATATAGTGGGTGATTACATATAATAATGTGAAGCTGAAGACTAAGCAAGTATAAAGTGTTGTTGGAAGATTTTTCGTGTTTCTCATTTCTCAAATATGCACCTCTGCGAGTATTAGATACCTCAGTGAGTACTGAGATAAAAATTGAATTTTTCTCATGAATGAAAATTTGTGATAATAAATGGGCTACTTCCTACATAGAATAGACTACTATAACACTATAGATTAGAATTAGAGTACCAGACATTGATAAATTGAACTTATACTGCCATTCATTATTTTATGATTCATTTTGATGAAATATTACTAATATATAAATATTATTTTTGTAAATTCATATTGAGAAATAGGTAGGTACATAATAAATTTATTTGACTTTTGTAATACTGAGTAGAAGTGTTATGAAATTTTGAAAATATCCCAAAAAATAATAAAAGAAAAAGAAGAAATTGTATCATTTATATCTATTTAATGTACTTATGTATATAGAGAAAAGGTATAGTTTAAAAATATTTTCATCTTTCATCATTTTCATATTTCAAATCATTACATTATGATAGAACGATAGAAGCTATACAATATCGATGCTATCCTCTAATATGTTCTTGCATCTGAGTTAAAAATAATAAATTGAATAAATGAAAATACAATACTACCATTACCTTCGAAGCAGCCTATAATTATAGTAAGTAGGTACGTGAGTACTTGATTATTTTTGTTACTTAGATTTTGTTATAATTCTTTATTTTGTTATTTTTTGTTTAAATATATGAATGGCCCAAAATCAAATAAGTATACATATCTCCTGGGAAATGATATTTGATATAAAATATCCACATTTTTCCTGTTAAAGCCTATACTCTTAATGTATACAAAATTGATGATAGTATCTATCAAAAATTATGCTTGTATACTATATACGTATTATATTATTGTGAATTTTTCATAATACATGTATGACTTTTTAAGGATATTATAAACAATTATCGGTACTATTTAGTACCAATATCGTATGTCTGTCACAGTTATGTATGAGCACAGTGTATACAGTTATAAATTTCACACATAAATTTATTTTCATTTTTTCTTTTTTTTGCGTTTAATCAATGAATACATTTCGAAGGAATTTTAATTTTATTTTTTCATTAATACCTTAATACTGATGTACTGTTTCTGACATAAATTGGTCAAAAAAAATTTGAGATATAATTTTTTTTTTTTACTTTTAGAGGCTAGATTTCCTATAATACTCATCATATGGTAATATAATGTTAATTAAAAATATTTATCACATTCGAAGTGCTTAACTAAATGAAATTCTATTAATTTCTATATAATCATATATTATTTTACATTTTACACTAATAAATTGATTTTAAGAGATAGAGATAGATTTTTAGATTTTACACTAATAAATAAATGATTACATTTTCGTACAACGTAAAACATAATTTTGAGAGAATTTTCAAACTTAAGTACCTATACTTAGGTAATCAAAATTTAATTTTTAACGGGTTTTTTTCGTTTTCTTGTTAACAATTTCAAAAATGCACATACATAATATAAGTAATTAGCATTTGTGAATATGAAATTATGAAAACATTAGAAGATAGAGGAAGTTTAAAATAAACATAAAAGCTAGTAAAAAATTATTTTGTATATAAATATATAATAAATATAGACCTATAATAGAATCTATTTATAGAGAATTTTAAAATTTTTACCCAAAATATTTTAAATTTTATATTAATTTTGTAAATAGTGATCTGACATTTTTAAAATACCTTTGTATCTTAAATAATATTTATGTATTAATCTAAGCTGCCTGAATTGAAATTTATTCCGTTTTTTTTTCCTATTTTATATAATTTTTTAAATATTTTTTTTTTTTTACAAAATATGAACTCGTATTACATCACTTTCGAAATATTATTAATATGCATCGCTAGTCTATACCTATTATATTATCTGTATATTCGATATAATTTATGAATTTTTTTTAATTGTCTAAAAGGTATATATGCACATACATATACGTATATGTACGAGTACGAGTATATTAAGAATATTTTTATTGCAAATAATTTTCATTTAATTAAATTAATTCAAAAGATAATTATTAAAATGTATGTATAGGTATAGGTACATGTTTGTTTTCTTGACGACATTGCTATTTGATTTATAATTGAAAATGATACGAAAAATAATTTTCTAATCATATTAATGTATGTATTCTAAATATGTACTAAATTTTTTAAAATGTATATAATGTATGATAAAAACAATTTAAAATTAAAACGCAATTATTAAATCAAATCTAATACAAGAATAATTTTCTTTGAAAGTGGTGTAAGTTCATTTTATATTCCGAGAATATACATATCTAAAGATTTATATTTGAGTGGATTTTATTTATTTGACAACTGCACTTATATAGACATTAGAAAGCTCAGCAGATTGTATTTAATTGTTATCATCAATTAAATTCTTGTACAAAATGGACTTACATCACTTTAAAAAAAAAAATTGGCTCCATATTTGAAAAAATGTGTATACATATATGATATAAAAATTATTGGATATACTAATTGGCATTTTGATAATGATATACATACATATAATCTATGTACATACATACATATTTGTGTATGGTACTATCGTTTCGATTCAGACACTGATACTAATGAGGATTTACTTTGTATTATTATTGTATTGATGTTTGTATTGTTATTGGTTTGGTTTTTTTCGTTTACTTTATTTTATTATTCTAAAAATAATTTTCTAATTTTCTAGATATTTATTTTCTTTTGTTTTTTTTTCTGTATTCTCGTATGTTTGTATTTTTTTTTTAAACTAAAATTTAATGAATTAGTACTCCAGCTCATCTTCGTCATCACTGCGACACAGAAGTTTGCTAAAAATGCAAAAATTCACTTTATTCTAAATATGTTTGTTCTTTTACTTTTTTAATATAATGTACTAATTACTTAAATAGATACTAAGAATGTATTTTCTATACTATATATATATATATGTATATACTTATATATATATAATGTATGAATAATAATACTCTACATACATACATATACATATTAAAAATATTCAGAAATGGATATAGAAAAATTATAAATTTCTACATTATTTTATTTAATTGATGATAAACATTACATATTAATTCAAAAAAAACAAAAAAAGTTTATGTACTACTTATGCATAATGTAAAATACATTTTTATCTTTTATTTACTGAAAAAAAAAATTTAACATACAGACATTTTACGTAATTCTATTTTCATGCTATAATACATATACATTATTGTTAAGAATATAGTAGTATCTACTGATTTAAGTAGAACTTTTAGTTATAAAATTCTTTAAAAATAAAATAAAATTTAATATTCAGTGCTCAATACAAAAAAAGGTTAACGAGTATAAAATTGTCCTAAAATAAAATGATAACAAACAAATTACAAATTCTAATTAGACAAAATTATTTCAAATACATGCAGAACGTATATAGTTATTAATATATGACTTTGAATATATTGTACTCGCATAATTGTTCTGGGCAGTAGCGGATGTTCCGATTAAGCGCCACTTGGCATTAATCGAAATAAAATGAAAATTCAAAAATGAGTACACATACATACATGATGTGTAGAAATACTAGTCGTAATCGTAATCGTACTATCGTTGCGTATACATACTATACCAGTCCACATGATGTGTAAAATACCACTCGAAGCTACAGAAAATATATAACGGGGGTGAGCAAGTATTAAGTGATTTTAGTTGATTTTCCGTGTTTTGTTATATACAATATTCGCATTCTACTGAAGGAGAGAAAATCAACTTTTTCTCAAATACGAAAGAAAATACGAGTAATGAGTATACATGAACATGAGGATCAAGTATAAAATGTTGTTTGTTATTTTTCCGTGTTTGTTATGTACAATATTCGCATTCGAATGTGAGAGAAAATTAACTTTTTCTTAGCAATAAAAAAATACGAGTATACATATGATGTGTAAAATACTGCTCGTTGTTACAAAGAATGTATAAAGGGGAGGAGCAAGTATTGAATGTTGTTAGATGTTTTTCCGTGTTTTATTACGTACAATATTCGCATCCAAATGAAGAAGAAATACCATGAAAATACGAGTATACATAATATGTGAAATCCTTTTAGTGTAGTGCATACTACAGCTACATTCGATAGTTATAATATTTTACTTCATGATGACGATAGAAACGAAACAGTTTACTATCGAATGTTCAATTGAGTACCGAAAAATTTTAAATAACTTAAATAAAATTATTTTCAAATTGAATGTTAAATTAAACAACAAAAGGAACTGTTTGTTCCTTATTCATGATTTATGATTCGTAAAAGCTTGCATGCGATCTAATTTTTTATATTTTTCATTACAAAAAAAAAAAAAAATGTTCAATTCAGCATCACTACTACCAAAAACTATAGAATATTCTATAGTTTTTGCTACTACCTACTATACTAGTCCTTATAATGTTTCATATGTACTTAGAGTAGATGGAGTAAATACATTTACATACGAGTATGTATGTAGTATATGAACTAGTAAAAGTATGTTACAATGTAGGCTAAAATAGTATTCAAATTTTAATATAAAAGTGAATAATTTACTGTATAACAAAATAACAATATTATGAAATTTGTGATTTTTAGTGCAATAGAACACGCGAATTTTTGTTAATCGATAAAAGCACAGGAAAATCAATGCTATAATTTTTTTTTTTGCTTTAATATGTGTACAATTTTAACATGCGAAATTTTATGATTTTCTAAAAAGCTATTAAAAATGTGTAATGCGTATACGTGGAATTGCTACATTTTTATTTTGAAAAATTTGATTTCTGCTAGCAATCAAGGCATAAACATGAAACAAAATTAACATGAAAAAAATTTACATACTCTAGAATCAGTTATAATTTATAAATTTATATATGAAGAGCAGTAAAAATAAATTTTATTTTTATTCGTTTTTATGTACAAACAGTCAGTTCTCTGCAATGAATCTGACTAATATTTTTGTGACATTTGTAACATAAAAACTACAATGCGTTAATTGCAATTAAAACCAAGAAATAATCATTTTTGCTTATATAAGAACATTATTTTTTATATAAAAGTAAGAAAAAGTAACTGTGTAAAAAATATAGATAGAATAACAAAGAAAATATATCCAAAAATTTTTTTTAATAAAATAAAATCAAAAACCAAAAAAACTTACTCTTCTTTCGATGGAAATTTCTCTGCATACACTCTAGCCGATTTATGGCAAGCTTTATCACAACATGGACAATACCAATAACTTAAAACACCGATTGATACTGCAAAAATAACATTCGGTATAATCAATGATAGAATTAGATGCTTTAAATTATCTTCCCATGAGTATCGGCCGATAACAACTTCAGGATATGCTCTACTGTAATAGCATGGAAATGGTTCACCAACATGTGAATATCTGTAATGAATGAGATACACGTAAGAAAATTTTGTTACTTGTTCCTCTTGTACTTAAGTGTCTATGTATATAAGTATTATGATATTTACCCATGCTTTTTGGCAAAAATACTACAATTAACACTTGGAGGATAACCGCATCCTTCAGAATTAATCAAATATTTTGTATCACTAACATCCCATTCGATAGTATCTAAATCTCTTGGTTGACTTTGCCATTCTTCAAATGGTATCCTTGTGTAATTTACCAATAATTGATGGCATCTTATAATTGAAAATTAAACACATACTTGAATTTACGATAAATATACATATATATTCGTTTATAACAATAAAAAAAAAATGTTTACTTGATCGGTGATGATGTACAACCTTCACGACATGAACTCCATGTACAATTTTTCATACCTTCGGCGTATACATGTTCAGTGACAACACATGTAACAGGTACTGGATCATAATCAGCAATTATCGTTGATATTGCTGGATCAACAACAAACGGAATTAAAAATAAAAATGCAAATACCGATACGATTGCAGTTGTTCCTATAAATTTTCAATGAAAAAATTAAAAAAAAAGCAACAAAAATTTAAAGAGAATTTCAATAATTTTTCAAAAATAAATTCTTACCCAAACAAAGTGATGTATAAAATTTAGCTTTTTCTAATAATGTTTCAATTTCTGGTGGTTCTGTAGTTTTTGGACGATTTTCACCACCGCTACCACTACCGCCAGATTTACTACTCGATAGGCTTGCTTTACTTCCAGCTATACTAAATTTACTGCCAGCTAAACTTGGAGTACCAGATAATGGAGGGCTGACTATTGATCCATTTGGACTTTTCATTTTCGTCATTTAAATATATGTTTGTGTATGTACTATATTTTTTTTTTTGTCGATTTACTATTATTACAGTAATTGATTGTATTCAAATTATTTATTCGGTTAGTTGTTTATTTATATTTTTAATATTTGAGTTAATTATTTCCAGAAATATATTTTTACTTTTTATTCAAATGAGAGTTTTAGTTTTTGATTTGATTTTTTATCATATTTTATTTCCTTGATATTATTTTCGTTATCATTTTTGTTTATATTTAAATTTTTTTGATTGTATAATTATAATATGTATATGTATTTTTAAATTTGAAAATTTAATCTCTTCTCTGTTCTATGTTTTACGATTTATTTTCAATATGAATATGCCTATATATAATTAGCTATTTATTAATTTCATATGCGCGCTAACTTATGTATATACACGCAGT
The DNA here is from genome assembly GCA_951394055.1 of Villa cingulata. NCBI lineage: Eukaryota > Metazoa > Arthropoda > Insecta > Diptera > Bombyliidae > Villa > Villa cingulata. Next base: position 3,312,092 of record OX596021.1, on the reverse strand, counting down.
ATATTATATACATACACCTACATACATATATAGTACTATTTTATTTTTTGGTCAAAAATATTTTGAAAAATTTTCTTCTATTTTTTTTTTTTTTTAAATATTTCTCTTGTATTATTTACACCTAAATATCATATCAACGTTATTCATTTTTACTATTTATTTCATTATATGTATAACTAATATTATTATTTGATGTCAAAGAAAAATTTCTCTAAAGTAAATAATTTTAATTTTCTTCTATTTTCTATATTATTTTATTTGTAAACTATTTTTTATTTTAGCTATTTATTTATATATCGATTACTATTTCATTTTTATTTTTAATTCGTTTTTATTTTTATATTTGAATATTTTGTTTGTTTGTTTGTTTGTTTGTTTGTTAATGTGTTAATCACGCATCCCTCCTTTGTGAATTTAGCGACCTTTATTCGGTATAATAATAATAATAATAATAATAATAGTTTAACGCATAACTATTTCTTTTTTTTTCTTCAATTTGTTTGTAAACAAAAAAATTAAAAAAAAAATTGTTAAAATTATAATAAAAAATATATTTTACATTTGAATGTTTATGTGAATTCATTCGATGTAAAATTTTTTATTGTAGAAACATTATTGTTGGAATGATCGATGATGATTGCGTATAAGGAAAGGCATATGAGGAAAAACAAATTATTTAAAAATCGTTCGTTATCATTGCATTTACTGTGGTAATTAGTTTCTTGCTTGTATTGTTTAAGAAGTATTAGTGGTGTATAATAAGTATAAATTTGAAAAAAAGCGAATAATTATTAATTATATAAATATGTATCTGCGTATATGTAATGTACGTATTTTTTTTTTTTTTTTCAAAAAAAATTCAATTATGCATTCGCATTTCCTTAATGCTCTTTCTTGAAGGCTGTATATGTATGTATATACTTTGTTTCTTCCTTCTCTCTGTTGTCGTCTGTTCAATCTAAAATATGTTTTTTTCTTGTTGCTATATATTCAAAAATTTTATTCAAAATCAAATTATTTTCTTCAAATCTATTGTTATTGTTGTGATGGTTAAGGTGATCAAAATACTGGCTGATGAATAGGGCTATCTTCTTGCAATAGAGGAATGCCTGAAATTAAAATTTAAAATAAAAATGAAATTATGAAAAAATTATTAATTTTATGAATATTATGATGTCAATTAAGTAATTTTATATGAATTAAAAATAATAAAATTTCAAACAGGAAAATTTCAATAATAATAATTGCACTTGCACATAGATTTATTTAGTTTAAATATCATTCCTTTTTTACTGTACACAAATAGTACAATCTGAAGCACATTTAGGCAAAATTTACAACAAATACAGAAAATTATTGCTTTCTTACGTGACGGATCTCATAGTGCCATCACGTTATCTCCACCTCCAGCATCAGCTAATGTACCCTGTGAACCCATATTTTTAGCGTTCATTATTGTATCAGTATCGGCACAACCCTTAAATCTCATTTTAGCATCATCACCAACGTATACAGTTTTTTGGCATAATAATAAAACCATACACGATACAACAAATAATACTGACGGCACTACAGATGCAATCAAAAATTGTCGATAGGTTATCTCTAAATTAAATCTAGCAACAACTACATCTTTTTTAGCTGGTGAATAAAAGCATGGAAATCTTGCCCGAGCATTATGATCAGTACCATCACGACCATAATCCTTTAAAAATTCTTTACATTCATCCATTAAAGTGTTAACACATCCTTCCAAATTAATCATCAGTTTCGATTCATTGGATATTGTCAGATCGACATCTGGTGGTGCAATTTCGATTACAGGCGATGCAACATGTGTATGCAAATATGTCAAATATGTGAAATTTGTTAAATCTGTCAAATTTGTTTTCTGTATAATTGAACCATTTATACAGTCAGCTGCGTCCACTCGATCAGAATAATTTTTAACGTAATAACATGATGCCATTACGACATTATCACCGGACTCATTCCAAACTTCTTCCCGTGTATCAACGTTTATTGTATTCTGACACTGCGATAAATACACTTTATCACCACTCAATATCACCACGTTTTTATTACGTGTCGGTATATCAACACAACGTCTGTCACAATTGTATGGAGTTTTTATTTTCTTACAAGTCCCACGATTACATGAGAACAAACCGTTTATATCCATACAAGTAATTTTACCACGTCTACCTGAACACTTTAATGGTGGATCAGTATTTCTGAACATGCATTCGAATGCATCCGTTATATTTAGACATTGGCCTAATGTACAATTGAATGTACCCGTCAAATTTTTACATTCATCATTAATGCAACGAGCTTTATCCGCCCGTTCCTGATCGATACCGTAACACGTTTTATTTGCTGAATTTGTGCAATTCTGGAAGCTTAAATTTGTTCCATTATTACGTAGATTAACATAAATTTGCATACAAGCACCAGATGTTTTACTTAAACACCATTCACCGCAGGAGCCCCATTCGCAATTATCCTTATTGACAGCACGTGTTGTGGTGCACATAACTGGTGTCTCATCGATACCGCTTTGAAATGCACGAGTCGACGGCATATAAATGGCGACTGTCAAATAAACAAGTGCAACCGAACTTAGAACCAATGTCATCTGACAAACACATATTGTACCGCATATACGTTGATCTTGTGGCGGTATTAGCAAATCTTCGACAGGTACTTTTTTCTTTCCCATAGCTATCTAGCACTCTTTTTATATTAATTTTATGTTATTAGGTACTAATTATTACTAATTGTTGTTAAATTTTTGTAAATTTCTTATTTAATATCACAATATTTTTATAATTATTTGAAATATTTTATTTTATTTTAGAAAAGAAAAAACCAAAAATCACCACAAAAAATTTTCCAAATTTTGCAAATTATCAAATTTTATAAATTTTTAACCAACAATATTGAGCCTATTTTCATTTCTTTCTGCTTCCTGTTTAAATCTATATATCTATGTACTAGAGGTACATAAATCCCTTCACTCAAACTATGTATATATCACACGTTCACTGCTATGTATTATAATTTCACAACATAAAAACACAACAACAAACAGTTACTATTGGAAAAATTAATTTTCGAATTCATTTTTATTTTCATTTTTTATTGCTAATTCAATTTAAAAAAAATTATTTGTTTTTAATTATATTTTTTTTCTTTCTATAAATGTTGAAGATATAAAATCAATTTTTTCATTATAATGTCCTTTTTATAAAAAGAAATATTAGTAATTTAAAATATGTACGAAATGTTTTTTCACTTCCTTGTTACGAAAATCAAATCCGAATGAATCTTTTATTTCTACACAACTGAAACATTTTTTTTTATCCAAACTTGATTTTTCCTTCTTCTTTCTTTCTTTTTTTTTTGTAATTTAGTTAAAAATAATAATTTTTCGACTGCAATATTTATTTATTTATTTTGCTGTTTAGATATTTTTTGCCTTTAATTCCAAATTTGAAATATTTATGATAGATGGATTGAGAAAATCACAAAAACAATCAATGAACAAATAGAAGAAAAAAGAAAACAATCCTTACAAAACTGTGTTCCTTAAACTGTGCCAAATTTTATTTTTTAGTTGGTGATGATTATCTATTTAAATTACGTATGTACTCATACGATATGAGTATGTGTTAATCACATACACATATATATAGAAAGATATTCATTATATATGAGAACTAGTATATATGTATACGTTTGAAAAGGATAATAAATGACACAAAAAATGTATGTAAGTTTCCTTCATTGTCGATTGCTATTTTACTGTTTAGTTGTTGTTTTTTTGCTGCGTTTTTTTTTTGCTTGCTTTTATAATCATCGTCCTATTTCAAAAACCTCTGCAAAGGGATGGTGCGCGCGCATTCAATCGATAGCTCAATTCAATCATACACATTACACACTACTAGCTGAAACATTAATATATCTATACTCATATTAGTCATAATAATACGGGTTTACATTTACATATATGTAATTAAAAAATATAATTATCTTTGGTGTACTCCCAATTATTTTAACCGAATCAGTATTTTCCTGTTAAAATACGTTCTGGATGTACAATATATCTTGGAATAATTATAGAACTTTAAAATTCACATATGAATCTCTGAATTCCAAAAAAAGAAATTATTTTTTTTAATTTCAAGAAAATTATTTTCATGAATTATTAAATTTAAGAGCAAATAATTTTCGTCTAGACTGTATATGATCACTATAGGAGCCTAAAACGATAGACGATGATTTATTTTCTATTCTCATCTGTATTTGTTCAAGGTTTAAATGTATGTAGTTCAGCCAAAATGACCAATTACGTGCACAATAGTCGTAAATATTCAGAATTCAATATCTAGATTCCAAAAAGAGCGTAAACAATTCCTTTAATTAGCACGGGTAATAATGTCATCCGCTTTCTTTACAGACAAAGCTTATAAAACGTCAATTAACCGTGTGCATTGTTTTTGCTTCGTGTGCGCTCAAGTTCATAGCAACAAGAGTCAATTCATTCAAAAACTACTCGAGCTTCTCTTTTATATATGGATGAACCGAGCTTACTTATTTTACACACAAATTCAAATTATCTACAATGATTCGTCAGAGAAATTTTTACTCAGCAGTTATTGAACCGCCAAAATTGAAAATGGATTATTACTTCAGGAGGCCAAGAATTAATTTGGGTCATAATGCCATTACGATGATATCCTCTATATTAATCATATAATTAACGTCTTGAATTATTATTGTGAATTAAAATTTTCATTAATCAATTCTTTTTGTGTTTCTATATCTGTACAGAGTTTGTCTTACAATTGACATTCATCATAACATAACCTAAAATTTTATCCTATAAAGACAACAACTTTTTGTTCAAAATTAGTTCGTAAAATGAAAGATGATTTAAATGAAAAGTTTTCATTTTTCAAATAAATAAATTCTTACAATTTAATTTAGGTATAAAAATGATACAACATTGGCCTTAGCATATCCTAGACATTAGATACAATACTCGTCGTATGAATAATATGTAACCATATAAATATTTTTGAGCTTGTTTATGTATTATTTATCACATTGCTGCAGTGCACTCAAAACTTTTATTATGACATTGCATGTATCGTGTCATGTATATATGTATATATATATATATATATGGTAAACATTTCACAATGACACAATAAGTATGTATATCTTCTTATATATACATATATAAATACAAACATACTTACGTATTATATGTGTATAAATTTATACCTACATACTTGTGCATACAAAATGATGCACTTAATTTTAGAATTAAATTTAGGTCGTGACTGCATTGATTAAAATATAATTCACTCAATTCACATAATATGGCATACATTCATATAATGTACATTATGTATTATATACACACACTTAAAATAATAATATATCTACATACTCGTATTCGTATAGTCGTACATAATGTATTCGATGGGAGAAGAAAAATTTTATTTAAGAAAATTTATTCAATTAAAAAATATAATTTACTTACACAAATTTATTTTTTCAAAATTATATCCTTTTCAGTTTGCACATAAATTTAGAATGCAATTTATTTCCTGATAATTTTCAATTTTTAATAAAATTACAATTGTATTTATGTATACAACATTACATCAAATAATTATTTTCACTTAGATTTTATTAGAACTTAGCTGATATTATGCCTGCATGTATGATGTACTAATCATATTTAATTTTTTTTTATAATGCCGCTTTTTACATTTTAAAAAAAAAAATTTATTTATATATCACACGGTATTTTGTAAACAAACTAAATGACACGAATGCCAAAGGACTAACTGAATAACTTCTATAGAATACTCGTACATCGAATACACATAAGTATCAGTATTATTATTAAATTGTTACGTATACGCGTATATACGTATATGTGCTGTGTTTATATATGCGACCAGTGTACATAAGTATATGTGTGTTGTGTATTATAACAAAAAAGCTCTTCACAATATATTACTTTTATGTAATATGTAATCCTTATTTTCTCTCCCACTTTTTATTTAAATTTATTTTATTTTTAATATTTACTACATTTTTTCTGTTCCTTTTGAAATCTATTTTTTTCAATGTCTTTCACTTTACACGAAATACTTACATTCTTTATTTTGTTATTTTTATTATTCGCTAGACTTTGGTTGTGTATAGGTATGTATGCGTAAAATTAAAAATAAAAATTTTTAATTAACTGAACTTATACATACTCATTCGTATTTGTAAAGACACGATTGTATATGCATCGTATTCAAATGTAAAAAAATTTAAAATTGGTTAAATATTTGTACACCATACACTACGTTTGTACATACTATTAATATATTAAATATAGAAAATTATGTTTTTAACAATATTTGTATACAGTTATATATTTTTAGATGCTTACATACAAGGTATCGAACTATTATGCGCATGACTTTGTACACTTTTACATCACTCGCACTACAATTTATTTTATTATTATCATTATTATATCAAATGTCAGTTGGTGTACGTAGTCTGCGTATTTTCATTTATTTTTTTTCAAAATATTGTAAATAGGATGATCAAATAATTAGTACATATGTATGTATTTAGCCTTGTTTTTTTTCGAATTTCCTCTAAAATTTACATTTTTGTTTAGTGCTGTTTGGTAAATCACTCACAATGAGAATAACTTAACCTGTTAGACTATTTATTGAGTAAAAATTTATTTTAGATTATAAAATGACCATTATAGCTCTGATTTGATCACCCTATACCCTATATTTCTATTTATACATCGACGTTACATATTTTCCTTCTTATATTACAATATTCTCACCTCTTAGGTGTATATGAAACATTAAAACATAATTTTCGGAATAGTAACGTTTGAATCTTTATCTGTAACGTTTGAATATTCTATAATATTCCCATAACATTGTACCCAGCGACGGTTTTAGTCTCTTAGTCACCCGGTGCACTTCTAAACTTTTCGCCCTCTAGATTGAAACTATACTATTTTAAACTTTAATTGGATTTTTTCTATTCCAACAGCACAAAATTTCAATTGATATGTTTTTTAGCGAAAAAAAATTCATCCTTTTCACGTCACCCAAGAGGTATAGGATTATAGACGCATTTTTTTCATAGAAGTTCAGGTTCTTTTAAAATTCTGCGAAAATTTTCGGAGAGAATATTTTTTTTATTATTATGATTTGTAATATTCTTTTTCTAAAAACGGATATGTGACTTTCATTCTGTCATTATTTGCGTCCCCGAAATTTGGCGCCCGGTTTTTGTGAATCATTTCAATCTATATATTAGAATCGGATATGGTTGTACAATGTGACAACACATACATAGGCATACGAAGACATACATTTATACACATATGATTATATATCTATTCTAATTCGGAAGAAGTTAATCATTTGACTTTAACTGTTTTAAAAATTTCAAATTGAAAATCCGTTAAATTAGGAAAATTTAAAAATATTTACATATACATCTGTATCTTGTACCGAGTGAGTAATACATTGAAAATTTTGAAAAAATTTCAAAATTAAATTGTCAAAAAAAATGAAAAAAAAATTTATCGTATTTTATGTTTCTGAAACTGTAACTTTGTAATTTGAAATTTAATTGAAAAATAAATCAATGTACGCAACGCACGTATACAACAAATGTACTCGTATATTTGAATTGAAAATATAAATAATTAAAATTCCATAACCAGAGGCAAGTAACTTGAATAAAAATTAAAAAAATACATCACACATGTTAGGTACACGTCTCTGACTATGAATATATTATCCTGAAATTCTTGATATAATTTATATATACAGTTACAGATCGAACAATAGTGAAACAATATAAACTTATAACACTTGCTTTACTGCTGTATGGTATAGTATATATTGGCAATATGTAGTATCAAAAGAAAAACTTTGTTTTTAAACAAAAATGCCCATGCACGTACATACGAGTATGAGTGTGCACTTATAATATCGTTAAAAATATAGTAAAACAATAATTTCATTTCATGCACACTTAATTTTCAACAAGAAAAAAAAAATGACATAATTGTATGAACATAAGTGTGTATATATATGTAAGTACATAACATACAAAATATTGAAGTTGTAACTGATTTTCTTATATAGATAAAACATCATAAACAATATAAATTGTGTACAAAACTACTCGTATGTATGTATGTATGTATGCAACTTCTATAAATATTTTCCGTAAATAATTGCCCTAGAGGACTACCGCAACAAAACACAAAAGACATATAATATATAGTAACGTATGAGTATACGTCATATGTTTGTATTTAAATATATACACAGGATATGTGTATAAAAAATATTTTAAATAATAAAAAAGAGAAAATAACATAAATAAAGGAAACAAAAAAATAGTATAAAAATAAATAAATAAATACATATACATATATATGTGTGAAAGGAAACTATGTATGTGAAATAAGGATACAATTATATAAATATAACTAAACAGAGAGTTATCATCCATGAAATGTTATAAAAAATTCATAAATAAACTATAAATATATTCACGGATATAAATATACAAATACATAATACGTAAATATATATTAAACATAGTACACATATGCATATACTCCTTCTTATACTCACTCGTTCTCATTTATCTATATAAACTTTTAAGAAAAACTGAAAGTTTTTACATTTTCTTTCAGTTTTTTCGATTCCATAATATACATACTTAATGTATAGGGTTTTTACCGTTTTTATATAAAATTATGAATCAATTCGGGAGTAAAATAAACATCTGGATAATTAACATATACACATAAATTCTGTAAATCTCTCTATAGTTATTTTCAATACATAAACATATCCATACAACATTATGTACTAGTATAAGGTAAGCACACTATTATAAGTAGTAATATATGTATGCATTTGTATATGTGTAGATATTTTAAAAGATTCAACTTTATTTGTAGTTGTAATGTATATATAGAAAATATTCATAACATAAATATGCGCATTCCATAAAATTGGAAAATATTTTGACGTCTGTATAATACATAAAAAATATATAAAAAATAAAAAAAAACAAACAGAAAAGGATAATGATTAAAATTAAATTATGTACATATATATAATAATGTAAGCATGTACGATTACGGAATGAAATGAAAATTAATAATTATTAATAAATTATAAAATTTTTGTGAAAATATACCTACTATATTACTCGAAATTGAAAATATCCTTTTTTTTGTTGAAGATGGTTGGAGGTTATTTTGAATATTTTTATTTACCGTACTTTCGTATGTTAATTATAGGAATGAAAATAGTATATATATATACGAGTATTGCATGTCTGATGAGCTTGATTACTATAATAAAAATTATGATTCCTTTCAAAAGTTTTTTCAAATTCAAATTATCATTACCCGCATATATATACTTAATATTTAATTTGAAATCAATGTTTATATCTATCAGTCGTTATTGAACTCTATTATAAAAGGATAATTTTTACAATTTCTTTAATCACTTGAAACCAATTGAAATTTTTTGGAAGGTCTATACATTTTTTTAGAGCCTGTTAAATACGTCATTCTTACATTGTGTATTTTTTATACATATACACATACACAATAATGATAAGAAAAGCTTTTTACAATGAATAAAATAAAAAAAAAAATGAAGTTTTTTCCATCACAAAAATTCCATAGTTTTAGTAGAATGTGTTTCAGTACAGATTTAATGCTCTTTTTGTGCGTATATATTATAACTTCTAGACTAGAATACGGGTTAAATATTGATGTGCTCAGTCCTCTATAAATACATACATACATACATACATACATAAATAAAAAATTAAAATAAATCATCAGAAGAAAAAATTAAAAAAATACGGCCTGAAAAAACAAAAAAAAAACGATTTCAATTGGGTCAAAATTCCACACATAATACGCGATAAAAACAAACGAAAAAAAAATTTTTTTTTTTTAAATTAAAAACGAAACTAAAATATTGAAAAAGCAAAAAAAAAAAAAACAAACTACAATTATTTTGCCATTTTAATTATGAATTCCATTTTTTTTTGTAAATGGATTATAACTAATTAATTCTAATAAAATAGTGTGCATATTATAGTGTAGTTTTTATTTTACAAAAATTCAAAAAAAAAAAATTTATAGAAAAATAAATAAATAAAAATCAAGAATTTACCAGTAGCAGAAGTGGAAATTTTTCTCTTTTTATAAAAATATGCAAGAAAATTAAAAGAAAATTTTGAATGCAGTTTTTACAAAAAGGATATCGATATTACTATATTTATATATAAAATTTATATATAATTGCTATAGCAGCAATTGAATTTCTTTCATATTTATTTTAAAAAATTAAACAAAAAAAATGTTCAATTTACCTTGAAAATAAAATAACAGCGACAACAAAAATTTCAAAATAGGTATCATATATTTTCTAAAGAAGTGTGTGCAATGAAAATGGAATTAATTAATTTTGAAAATTTAGGATACAAGTGAAGTGATTTTCATTTTTATATGTATGTAAATAAAAGTTAAACAATTGATTGTGATGATGATGGTCTAGTATTGATATTATTATTACTACCAAGTACTTTTTATTAGTGTTGTTTGAGTTTGATTTTGAGTATCATTTTTTTTTTGTTACAATTAATTCGGTTTTTGTATGTTTTATATACACAAATAGTTGTAAATGTAAATGTGAATGTAAGACGTTTAACATGAAAAATTATATCAAAATTGATTTGTAATAAGACAAACAAAATAAAATTACAAAAATTTAACTACACTACATGCAAGAGTATATATATATAACATATATTACGAGTATATCATATACGAACATATGTATTGTAATCCTTATTTTATATTTGTTTTTATTATATAACGGATGTGTGTGTGTGTGTGGAAATAAAGTCAGAAATATTTTTTATATATTTTTTTTGAGTTTCTCCTTTATGATTATACACTGTACATATATAATATGATATCATATAGAATCGTATAAATGCATTTATATAACCACATAAATGTATTACATTTAGTATCAATATAATAAAGCTTTTTTTGATCCTTATATGTATAAAAGGATATACACACCATATATTGAGTATATATATAACCTTATCGGATACAAATATTTATTCACTTTTTTTTTGTGTGTCTAAAATTTATTTATACAAAATATTACTAATGAGAAACATTGAATGTACGTACACATACTCGCATATAGATATACTTTTTTGTTTTTGAGTGATTATAAAATAGAATTTTTTTTTTACACAACAAAATAAAAATTGTTTAAAATATTTTGGAATTTGGAACAGAAGTGTATTTCTTTTAAATTTTTTTAACGATTTAAATTGTAATTTAAAATTATTTTTTAAATTATTTGTGAAGAAAATTTATGTAAATACTTAATTATTAGTTGTCGTTTACAATATTGACAAAAAAAAAAAAAATGATGAATAAAAAATAATGAAAAAAATCCGCCTTTAAAATTTATTTAAAAATATAAAAATATATAAATTGTGAATTAAATATATAAATTATACTATACATACGATAGTTCACATATACATTTAAAATATTTATTAATATTGTGTTTGTTGGTTGTTCTTTTAAATGCCGTCCGTTTTAATAATGTAAACTATATATATATAAACACCGCCATACCATATAATATTACATACAAATATCATGAATTGTATGCGTGCAGTGTATTGTATATTTATAAACATAATAATTTCATTTTAAGATTTAAATTTAAGTAAATTTTATCTCTTTAAACAAAAAATATTGCCGTATTATATTGCCGCTTTATTATGAAATCAGTTTTATTGTTCATTTTTTAAAATTATTTTGAATAAAAAGGATATTAGTTGTTATGATTTTTTTTTTTTGTGAAAATATTATACACATACGCTTACATTAAAAAAACAATTCTTTTAAGTTGAATCATCACTATAGTATAGTGCACAATAATATAAAAGGACAAAAATACACCTTTTTTTCTACTACATACATAACACATAAATTATAAACGAAACGAAAATGAAAAATATTGAAATAGAATTAGAATATGAAAATTTTTCAAAATGAAGAAATAAATATAAAACTAAAACAAACAAAAAATGAAAATTTAAAAAATTAGAAGATAATTATGCAAAATTAATAATAATAATAATTTGTAATTAAATACGCGTGAGTATAAATATATTAGATGAGAGAATATATTTATATAATAAAGCTACTATACATATACATACAGATATACATATACTGTTCATCGTTCTGTGTTCATCAATCAAAATAATAATAATAATAATAATAACTAATCGTATACAGCAATAACAACAATACAACATATTAAGTATTTATGTATATACGAATACGGAGTATTATGTTGCTAATTAATGTTGATATGGTATTGACAAAAATAAATGAAAATGTTGCATAATCATAAAATTTACAAAATTTGTTGTTTATTTCATAAAAATTATATAAATAATTTCTTATAGCAGATACATAATTTATTTATGTTATTTTTTCATATTTTGTGAGTGTTTTGTATAAAATATTTAAAAAAAAATTTAATAAAAATAAATTGGATGTGAATTAAAAATTTAATTTAATATTTATTTGTACAAATCATACACGTAATTAAACATAAAAATTATTTCATAATAAATTCAATTGTAAAGAAATATTCGATAAATTGTAAAATATTCTTGTAAAAATAGAAGAAACGTAAAATGATAATACCAAAAATTATTTTGGGTGATTATAATTAACGAGAATATCGTACCGATCGTCGTCATATAAATTCATAACTTTGAATTGGAATATGGAAATTCAAGTGATTTTTTTTGGATATACGAGTAATTAACTACCCCATACAGTATAGAAGAAAGAATTATTTTATTTGTTTTACTACATTCACACAGTTACTATATTTTAAAAATAGTCGCGAATTTTTTTGGAAAAAATAATTTTGAACCACTGAAAATATCAATAAAAGTTTACAGAAAAAGAAAAATGATCAAAACACTATGAAATAGAATTTAGAATAAAAGTGTTTAATAGTGATAAAATTTGATAAGCCATAAACCAGAAGCTGATCTGACTGCATACATTCATTTGTTAAAAAAAATAAAAAAAAAAAAGAGAAACGATAAAGATTAAATAGAATAATAAAAAATATCACATATTCATAAAAGATGCCTGATGAACTAGAAGATATAAGAACTCTTAAACAGAAATTATTATTTTATACGACTGCATTTTTTATACTATTGGGTACGTTTAGTTTATTTGCATTCTTATTTTTGGTACCATTTGTTATTGATCCAGCATTTACAACGATATTTATGCAATTCGATGAGAATCCAGCATTATGTTTTACAGTTAGTAGTATTGTTTTATATGGTTCAAAAAATTGTACATGGGCATCATGTCGTGAAGGATGCACAAAAGATATTTACCAATGTACACAGATACGTGTCAATTATAAATTAAATTATCATGATTATTCGAATTTTATGAATCGTACTGTATGGAGTTTACCGCCAGAACCGACACCACCACCAAAACCAAAAACACGATATGAACGTGGAATTAGAGATTACAAAGATTATAATGAGGATAACAATGAAGATAAATATGATGATACGAATTATGATAGTATGGGCGGTCAACGTAAACAAATAGTATTCGATGATAATGATAACGAAGATAATAATAATATTGATGGTAATAGTATGATTGATGAATACGGTAACAATTTGAATGGTATAAATATCGATAATGATAATGATTTAAATACATTCGTACAAATGTCTGATGATATTAGTGAAACTCAGACAGGATTAATGGGTAACGATTCAGAATGGTATTTTACGTATGCCAGACTATTTCCAAATGTTAAAGGATGCGGTTATCCGCCAATGTTAAATTGTTCGATATGGCTAAAAAAATATGTTAAGGAAGGTACAAATTTTTCGTGTTATTATTCAAAAGTTGATCCTGGTCTAGTTATGAGTGATCTAGATTATTGGCAGAATACATTAAATTTAGTATATTCGATGGCGATACCGATACCATCATTCATAATATCCGTTATATATTTAACATTTGCATATTTTAAAATTTATAATGAAGATGAAGAGAATGCACCGTTAGATAAAAATGCTGAAGATATTGCTGATGATGATGATTTAAATAATGAAAATATGGGTAATGATAATAATGAAAATGATATCGATGATGAGGATAATATATGTATTGATGTCGTTATACCGAATGGTACAACACCGTTATCAATGTCTGTACCATTAACACCGAATTCAGCTGATATCAATTCATTTGGTCATCAATTAAAAGTTCAAATGGCCGATGAAATGTCCAGAGATAGTTTAGATGGTGGTATTATATCGAATTCTGGTTCAATACAAGGGTATGAATTACATTTATTTCTTTCTATTAACTCATATTTTTTTATATTTCATGGTTATATTAAAAAACAAAGACGAAATTTTTTAAATTTTTTAAAGAATTATCTAAATTCAAAACCTCGGCCCCGTATAGTGTATAACTTCTTAAAAAAAAATGTTTCCAATATTCGATGATTATATTTTATATCTACACATATATATGTACATATGTGTATGTAAGTATGTTTGATATTCGGTACGAGGATATGTGTATATTCACCATGAAAACAATAAAAATTTTCGCAACAAAGAATTTTATGCATTCACAGATAGTGTACACAGTCACAGTACATCTAGAAATAAATATTCTCTGTATATTTGGCACTAAATATACAAATAATCCTTTGCATATAAAGTTTGATTTGTACATTTACATATATGTAGTATATATTATACAAGATTATGTACATATCCTCTTACATAAATATGTAGGATGGTTTGTTTTTTATGCCATTATTACATACAATCGTCGTCGACTTCACATTTCCTCTACATAAGTGCATGTCTTTGTGTGTATTTATTTATTATATAATATGTAATTTTTGGAACAAATCATTATGTCATTATCCTCTACAAACATAGATTATTTCATTTATATATAAGTACATATACACACACATGCACATTAATACTTATATATGTGATATTGTTCATGACATTAGACAATTTGGCAAATATACTCGTCGTAAAGCTGAAATATATTTTAAAATATATTTTTCTGATATATATTTTTCTTTTATTTTTGTTATTAAGTTAAAGGTTTAGAATAATTGGTTTTTATTTTTGGTTATTTTTTTATCCATCCATTACAGTTGTATAATAAATTTGTACAAAGCACGTATTTCCAAGTGTTGTATACATTGTGTACGTACGTATGTATATGTTGTTCTTTTTTTTTTTTTGAAAGTGGTGTAAGTCCAATTTATTATTTTATATTTTATGATAATATTTAAAGGATTTGTATTTATATGGTAGTGGAATTGTATTGATTTTATACATGAATTTTCATATTGACAAAATGATGAACATTTTAAAAAACATTTTAAGAACTGTTGACAATTGCAAATCATTGTTATTTTTAACTAACTTTTTGCTAAAAAATGAACTTATACCGCTTTCAAAGAAAACGGTTTACATATAAATAAATACATAAAAAAATAGTATCATAATAGAAAAGCTCACATATTACCACATTACTATACTATATTTTATACAATTTATTACAAACAATAATGTATACTTTACATATTATATAAATGTACTGAATACTGAATATGTCACTGAATATAAAAGTTAATAATAAAACATATCAAATAAAAAGTTCTACTTAATGACCTTTAAAAATTTAAGTATTTACAAGTATTTCAAAAAATAAATAAAATATCCAATAATTTATATACGAGTATAGCAGTTATACATATACTCGTTTGTGCATACTTCTTTTTTGTATACTTTTTAATTTTTTGATATAATTTAATCAATAATGATAATAATAATAATAAAGTGTCCAAAATAATAATAATAAAAAAACATACATTCATACACATATACTCACACTGGAATAAGAATAATAAATTTTCATGACCTTTTCATTTCAGTTATGTACTGACATCATGGTTGTGTGTTTATGTAGGTACCATACACGGATATAAAATAAAAAAAAAAAAATAAAATTAAATAAAATTAAATTACTAGTAAATGCATTAGTAAATGAGAAATAACTATGTACATAGGTTGTATGTGCACACGAGTATGTGTGTGTAATAATAAATTAGAATTAGTATGTCTATAAAAATTTGAAATTTCAATTTTTAAATTTTAATGAAATAATACTCGTAGAATAAAATAAAAAAAATTTTTTTGTTTCTGTACAACTGAATTAGATCAAGGATCGCATGTATTTTATGCGCATTCAAAGAATTAAATAATTGACGATTATCCAAATAAATACAAATACATGTGTTTCGGAATCTTCAAAATGTACGTTACAAAAGATGTTGTGTTTTCCAATCATTAGCGTAACGTAAACTACACGCACTGTAATAGTCTAATAGTCAATGACTTTCATGTTATAAGTATAGATAGGGTATGTATAAAAGAGAAGAGCAAGTATCTAATGTTGTTAGCTGATTTTCCGTATTTGTTTTGTACAATATTCGCATTCGAATGTGAGAGAAAATCAACTTTTTCTCAATAATGAAAATACGAGTATACGTACGAGTATACATGATATACTACTTGTACTAGTCTAGGGTATACTACAGATACCGTACTAAGTCAATAACCTCTTTGTGTATAATAAAAAAGGAAAATATTCTTCTAAAAGGCATTGCATTTTTCTAAAAGCACACTTCTTCATTATAATCTAATTCCTGTACTGAATAAATAAATGGGTATTTTATATTTTTCTTCTAGAAACTTGAGCAAGACGATGACGACCAGTATCTCAACTCCTCCTGGGCCGACAGCAGCAGTTTAAAACGTCATGTTCATGGGATTGATAATATTAAATTTGGTCCTGGAAAGTAAAGTAAATTTGAAAATAAAAAAAATCCCACACATACAATAATAATAAAAATGTAAAATATTTATATGTATAGGTTATTATTATTGAAAACATTAATCTAAAAAAAGCTAAAAAAATAAAATAATTTGGAATATTAAAAAGTAAAATCGATAAATTATATTAAAATTATAAATTTTATACTTAAATATTTTATTATATTATGTACATATATACTAACTGTAATAAAATACAACAATTCATAAATAATTTTCATCAAAATAATATTTGAATTGCGCTTATAAAATGTTTGTGTCGACGACTAATAAATAAATAAATTTTATTATTAATATTATTATCATATACATATAGCTAGTATTTATAAATTCATTTACTAAAAATTCACATAAATAAACGATATTATAATTATAATTATTGAAAAATAACAAAAAAAAAAAAATAAATTTTAAATAAAATTTATCAGATACGCATTAAAAAAAAATTATTTAAAAAACAGAAAAAGAAATAAAAAAAAATAAAATAAAATATACATACATATAACATTTGTTGTACAAAATATTTAAAATAAAATATTTATATCCACAAAATTGAATACAAAAATATCCTCTTGGTTTCGAATACATTAAAAAAATAAATGATTGAAAAATACAAATACAAAATATAAGAAAGAAACAAATATTAAAAACAAAATTTGAAAGCAAATATGTACATTTGAATAAATCTTTTTAATATAAGATTATAAGATACGTGCATGTGCATATCATTTACATATGTTATGTTCTGTTCATGTAAGAAAACAAAAAATGTAAACAAGACAAAATTAATTATTCATTTTTATCAAAATAACTTTTTATTTTTCAATTTGAATGGACGAGTCACATATACGTATAGATATGTACACCGCACGACATCTGTATGACCTTAACATATTTTTTTTTACAAAATATTCAATGAGATCTTCTTTAATGTTGTACGTTTTCATATAGCAATAATCATCTTAGGTACAGCAGTCGTCCTAAGGTCATCCTAAAATCGTCCTTGACTTAAATAATTATCACGATTATAATACCCCTTCAAAGAATATTTCGGTTAATTTGTCGTTAAGTAAAATCAGTTCAAATATCGTACAGTGGCACAGTATTTCAAAAATGTCTATTATTTTCGCAGGATAAATTGAAGTAAATTTCCTGTAAATATATTATTTTTATAAAAATATATCAAATCCATATTTGAGGTCATACAGTTGTCATCATATACTCGTATTATATGCATAGATTCACAAATAAAATTCGAACTTACAAAATTAATAGTTCTATATTTACATGATGAATTACCACCAATTTCATTTTTTGTATATCAAAATGTATACGTTTGTAAATTAATAAAAAAAAATAAAATACATATTTACAAAAAAAAAAAAAAATAATATAATAATAATATGCAATAATACATATAATTAACATAATATCATAAATAAAATGCATGCATATATGTATATGTAAATGCATAAGAATGAATTTATATCGTTCCACATTTATATCAAAATGAATACAAATGAACATAAATCATAGACATACTTAAATGAACTGTAAGCAAAAATAAAAGATAAGTCCTTATAATACTTAATTCTGCAAATACTTACATACATACAAATATATTCATATACATATATAGCATATTAAAAGGTTCTTAATTTCAAATTTATAATTTTCATATCGTGAAAAATGCACTTTATTTGAATTTTAATTTTATAATTAATTTCAATGCAGTTTTTTTTTTTTTGAATTCTAGAAAAAAATTCTTTTAGAATATGATATTAATGAAGCTCTCTAAATAAAATAAAAGTTAGAAGAAAAAATATATATACAACGTACTTATATGCTTATAATCTAATGAGAAGATAATGCATACGCTTGTATAAATCTATACCTATACTCTGCGACATTTAATTACTTACACTCATGATTTTCCTTCTATTTTTTTTTTTCTTGATGTGGTATATTTTCCAATGGAAATTATAAAAAATAGAAAACAAAATAGCAATTATAAGATAATAGGAGTTGTTCAATTCTATTAAAACTGGCTCATAAATCGTCTGTTTAATGTGATACTATTCAGGTTGTATACACTTTTTTCAGTATTGTTATATTAAGTTTCAAAATAATAAAGAAGATGTCACTAAAAACCTTGTAACGCTTTCAAAATGAAGAAATAACGAACTTTAATTACTGGAATTTTATCAAATTTGAGAAAAAGTATATACTGTATTCTTGATAAACATAAACAAATCTAATGTCATATCTAACCTAATAAATATCAAATTTGACATTTATACATACAGTTATTTAAAATATCTGATACATTATGCCGATTCTACATTCAATACAGTGACTTCAACTTCGACTTTGATTTAATGGATATGTATTAGAACTTCTACATAATTCATTGCAATAGACTTGACAGCTACTTTTACATATTAAGCATGCTGTGAAGTCGAAAGTCGAAGTTCAAGTTGAAGTCACTGCATTGAATGTAGAACCGGCATCAAGCATATTAACTAAAAATTTAAAATTATTTAAAAAAAAATATTAGTAAGGGTAATTAAGTGTCGTAGAGTGTATAATCATACAATATTATACACTCATCTAATATATATGTATGTATGTATATTTTTGAAATGATCTCATTTTGCATTTAATAAACGTTTTTAATTTTTTAAAAAGAGTGAGCTACTTATACACATACGCACACGTACATAAATATATTTATATAATGTACTCTGCATGGTACATATTCTTACATTAGTAATATAAATGCATGTGTATTTTTTTTTTAAAATAAATATATTTGCGAAATTTATACACCTTTATATGTATAGTATACTTAGTTGTATGTATATGTATTTATGCTTTTTGAATTAATTTATTTTATATTCATTTATATGCGCATAAATCTATATAAATAGCTAATATATGTATGTATGTATAAAAGAATAATATAATATTTTAAAAACAAGTTTATTTTGATAACTAACTGTGCATGTATATTACATAATGCATAATCAGTTGGTTGGTATAGTATAATGTACCTACGAGTACCTACTATGCTGTTTATTATTAGTTTTGTGTTATGTTTTTGTATGTTTTGATGTGTTTTTTTTTTATTAAAATTTTGTATTTTCATTCAGTAAATGATTTAAAGAGATACATTCATTACATACATTACATATATTACATACGTACATATGTTTGTATTTAAATAAAAATCATGTTTATAATGAATTTGAAACACAATAAATTTCAAATCTACATAAATTGTATATATATTTATTATTTGTATAAACAGATAAATATTATATATAGTACATACATACATACATACATATAATATTATATATGTGTATATAAATTAAAATGAATTAATAATACTTATTTAAAAAAAAAATGTATAGGTACATACTTACCTAATGCATTGTGTAATATTTATGTAAATAAAAAAATAATAATATTTGAACATACATACATTCATTATTATAATATAAATTAATATATATATACATACATATTATATAAAAATATAAATACTTATATATACTATATCTGTGATGAAACGCAATTTGTATCTGATTTAAAAAAAAAAAAAGATAAAAATATAAAATAAATTGAAAAATATTTAAAAAAAAATTAAAATAAAAAAAAAAACAATTTAAAAAAGAAAATTCTAATAAAAATAGTATACATATACGATGAGAATATGTAATACAATTATACTAAATGGATATTATATAATTTTACTTACAAAATATAACATGATGAAATACATATATACATCATAAATAAAATAAATACACGAACACGAACAGTTAATAATAATAATAATGAATGATTGTATTGAATTATAATGAATATCATTTTATTAATATTTTTATTTATAATTTTTCAAAATTAAATTATAATTAAAGAAATGTACGAGTATATGTGCTCACAACACAATACAATTATTATTATTGATTTGATACACTATAATACCCAATAATGAATGAAAATAATGAATACCTATAAATTCGATTAATTGATGAAAATGTCCTTTGCAATCATAATTTGAAATAAAATTTTGTTCATGGAATAATCCAATAAAAATTATTATTATTTTCCATTAAATTTCCTGTATTTGTTTTTTTTTTTTTTTCTATAAATGATTTACATCTTACATGGAGATAGTACATTATTTTTATGAAAAACTTTATTTTTGTATAATGGTAATTTCATACCACATAATTTCATTGAGAATATTATTCGTGTACTGTATCGATGGTCTTTATACCGAATTATCGGATCTAATTGAAACTGTTCAGAAACCAAATTATTGTCATTATATTTATTTTATTAACTAGTTGATGTTCATTTTATTTTATATATAGGAAGCCTCCTGCATACCATGAATTTTATAGAAGAAAACTTATTAATATCTAACTGGAAGTTTTGAAGTAATTTTGTTTTCATAACGTTTAAGCTATAGTATTTTCTTCACATTTTCGAAATGTATTTTATTACAGTTTTTCCCAAGTATGGCCATGGTCAAAAACGTCAAAATTTTGATCGCATGAGCATTAGTGCAGTAGCATGAGCAGTAGCAGCATACAAAAGCAGAACAAAAATAATTGTTTTTGAACAGCATGCTTCTGCAAAGCATGAAATTTGACGTTTTTGACTACAGCCTAATTTTTCCGATTGAAACACTTTTATTTCTTTAATTTTATCCAAAAAAGGCATTCAAATTACCTGTGTTCACACTGTATATGTAATGCAAATGTATATATGCGTAATAAATAAAAATAGATGTACGACGTCAATATATGAAATACACATATAATTTAAATAAATCTATAAATAATTGAAGAAGAATTTAATTTGAATATGTATGAATATATGATAATAATAACATATCGATAATTATGAAAGTATATGTATATAAATCGAAAAATTAAATAAATGAAATACATACATAGGTACTGGTACATGCATATACAAAATATACGCACGCATAAATTATTATCATAAAAAATCGAAACTAAACAAAAATAGATAGGTATACAAAACATCAAACAACCAAACAAATAAAATTTGTGTATCGTTTTTTTTTTGTTCGAAATTTTTAATAAAAAAAAAATATAAGTAAAATAAATAAATAATTTTTGATATTAAGAAGGACATTTGATGTATATAAATATATCATATTGTATATATACATATATGTATCTGTACTCATATGCGTATTTATATTAAAAACAAACAAACAAACAAAAATTTATTTAAAAATATTGCCGTCTATTTAAAAAAAAAAAACTTAAATACCACCGCTGTTATATGCTTAAATTATTAATTACTTTATTGAAATAATAAAACCAAAAAATAAATAAAATATATGTATACATAATTACATATGCAATATATACATAAATTTTTAATAAAACAACCACCATACATATTATAAAAATGAAAATTATCAAAAAAAAACAAAAAAAAAATACAAACGAAAAAACAATTTTATTCTTTTATACATTATAATATAATAATAATAATAATGAATACAATATTATACAATATAATAAATATAAAAGAATAAAACCATACATACACACATTATAATCGTATAATATTATATAAATTACAACTAAAAATTAAATAAAACAAAATACAAATCACACACACATAAACAAAACAAAATAAAACAAATTAAAATAATCTTAAAAAAAAATGTAAAAAAAAAATAGAAAAATATTCACATATTTTGAAATTGAATTTGAAAATGCAATCATATTCTACTACAAATTACTATATTTACATAATTATATACATATATATATACAAAAAAAAATTATTTTCATTGTTAAAAATCATGTTTCAGTAAAAAAAAAACTAACAAACAAACAAAAAAAAACATAAATTAAAAGAAAAAAACAAATAAAAATATGTATTAAAAAAATGATTTGAAAAAAAAAATGTTAATGACATCTTAATCCTGTTATGAAAATTTAAATAGTAAAAATAAATACAAATTATGATATGACAAAAACAAAAAAAAAAAAAAAACACAAAAGAAACACAACAAAAATAAAAAAAAAAAAAACAATGCTAAGTATATGTATATAGAAAAACAAAAGAAATTATAGATTTTTTCTCTCGTATATAAAAGAATCTGAATGAAAAGTTAAAAGCTTTTTAAAATCTAACAACAACAATAGAAAGAAAAGAATAATAATATAATGTACTCGTATGTACATATAAATATACATATGTATGTATCGTAAGTACCCCCATATCGTTTAAAAATTGCATATGCATGCATCATGTATGTACATAATTAAGATATTAAAGAGAATATAGAAACAAGAAAAAAAAATCAGAAATTCAAATTAAATGCTCGTATTTCGTCTAAAGATTCTAATAATGAACCACTGACCTTTCTTTTTATTTTTTTTTAAAGAATTTTTAAGAGCTTTTAATATCTTACGAATATAAAAAAGATACGATTCATAAGTATAAAAGAAGTATATAAAACGTCGTATGTATAAGTATATAATCGTAAAACGATAGAAATAATTGTCTTAAACGAAAATGTATTAAATACTTACTTCTAAAAAATTTAAATTGAAAAAAAAAAAACAAATTGAATGATATAAAAGAGAGAGAGAAAGAATAAATTGAAGAAAACAAAAATAAAAAAAAACTTATATAAAAATTAAACTCTAGTGCTTTAATAAATTATACAAAATTTTCAAATTAAGTGAAAAAAATTCAAAAAATCTATTCTATAATAATTGTTCCTTATAAAGAATGATGAAATTAATTAATAGAAAGAAAAAAAAAAACAAACAAAATAGAAAACAATTAATTCTATCTTAATTAAAAAATAAAGAAATTTAAAAAGGATATCAAAGAAGACAAAGGAAAAAAATAATATTCGAAAGAAAATTATTTAGAAAAATTACGAAATTGAACTATATAATTATACATTACACATATATAGAGATTGTATACATATATATATATACAATAAATATTATGTATATATATTTAAATTTATATATAAATGAAAATTGTTATTTACAAAAAAAATAATAAAAAGAAGAATAGAAAAAAAATTAATTATTAAAATTTAAAAAAAAAAACTCACACATAAATACATACATTAAATTATATTGAGACGTTGAAGTATAATTAAGAGAAAAAAATACGAAAAAAAAAATTAAAAATAAAATATATTATACCCGAGACAGACATGTGGCATTTATACTGCATGGTACACATCGCCGGTTTTAGCCTTTTGAAAGTCCAGTGCACTACAAAAATTTTCGTCTTCTATGTTGAAACTTTGCAATTTTAAACTTTAATTTGATTTTTTTTTAATTCTAACAGTAAAAAATTCCAATTTCTATGTTTTTTTTAGCGAAAAAAATTACATCATTTTCACCTCATCCAAGAGGTAGGATTATAGATGCGTTCTTCTCATAGAAGTTAAGGTTCTCTGCGAGCTCTGAGGTTAATATAATAATACTGTTACTCTATTCGTGCAAGGAATAGAATTACAAAACACAATTAAGAATATCGAGAGTAATCAGTATTAAAACAATACTATAATACACAAGGGTTCAATGACAATTTTTGTTTACACATGAAAATATATGTCAAAACATTTATCGGTTTTTCTACACTTTTAGTTTCAATCTGAAATTCTTCTTTGTACTCGGCTACTACAGAGCAGTACCAAAGTAAATCTAGGTTAGGTATATATATACACTTTGGCAGTACATAATAAATTACACAGGAATGTAAGAAGAGAAACTACTATAATCATATATTTCTACTTCTTTTTCTCCTTTTCTAGTTCTCCTTCTGCACATCAAATACTCGATTTAAATGACCAATGTTAAATGTAAATTTAATAGATCACTAGTCACTAGATACATTAAAATATCAATACTATATACATATACATACCTGTTTGTCTGTCTCGGGCATATTAGAAATTTTTAAATTTAAATAACGAAAATTATAAATTCAAAAAAATTCAAAACAAATATATTACGTGTATGATATAGTAAAAAATAAAATATGTAGATACAATTATAAAATAACGAATTAAAAATGATAAAAAGATATAAAAATTTAGTTTATTTCAAAAAAAAAAAAAAAAATTAGATAAAAATTTATTATAAAAAGTTCAATAATAATTATTGAACACATAAACTTGAATTTAATAGAATTTAAACAAATTTAACTCGAATTCCTCCTAAATAATAAAATAATTTAAATCAAATCAAAATATTTATGTATATAAAAATTGATAAATAAAAGAAAAAATTAAACAATTTATGGATTGTATTAAAAAATTTAATGATAAAATATTTTATGCTCATCACAATATAAAATTGATTTTTTTTTTTGTTTTTAGAAAAATTATAAATTCTTTTTCTCATTTTTTTTTCTTTTGTTATTCTTTTTTTTTCTTTTATAACAGTAGCGCATATGCATTCACATATAGTATTTATTAATATGTGTAATATAGTATATAATGAGATACATGTATTAAATTTTATTTAACTGAATAAAAAGTGCGAGAATTAAAATTATTTATTAACATATTTTTGAATAAATGAAATATGTATGTATTCAAGAAATGGGGAGATATAAAAAATATTTAAAATTTTATTTATTTAATACATATTATATACGTGAATATTTACAAGTTCATAATAATTTATAATAATAAATAATTCTAATATAAAAAATAATAATAGAATAAATAAATTATCATATTATAAAATTAAAAATTATGCAACTCATTCATATTTTAATATATAAATATAAAAAATAAAGGCTTTTTTTGATTGAATAAATAAATTAATTAAAAAATAATAATTTTATTGATGAGATAACAATAAAAAAAATTTTGTGAAAGCTTTAATTCAAATGTGTTTTATTTATTTGTATTTAATTGATTAAACAATCATAATTTCAAAATCTTTCGATTTATCATTTCTAGTGTAGGTAGATTAATTCGAATTAACAGTGTAGTTCGTTTATGTATTGCGTTTTTTATAAGTATGTACATTGCAAAGGAAAACATTGCTGCAATTTCATTTAGAAGCTCTTTTCCATGATATTGGTGTTATCTTCCTCATTTTGTTAAAATGTAAAAATCAGTCAAATTAATATAATTTTTATAATAAAATTTGCATAAGACAATTAATTTTTTCAGATTCCTTCACCACTTTTGGTTTAAAAGAATAGAATAATTTGAAAATTTTAAATTTAACTCAACACAGTACTTTTAACGACAATTTTTGAAAAATTCAAAATGAATTTGCGGTGTATCATTTTCGATTTTAACGACAATACCTGCCATCTGTTAAAACCACTTTTTCTTTCTCTCAAAAAAATGTACAGACTAAAAACTTCCAATATCATCCAACATCCAACATGTATATGTTGTGCATATCTGTATATTTTTTTTAACATCTTTTTCCATTTATTTTTGTTTTGTTTTTCTTGGTTTTTCTTAACACTTCCAATTCCAAGTAAATGTAAACAAATATGTCAAATTAACAAAACAACAAAACGAAAAAGAAGAAGAAAACTAGAACAAAAAATTTTTTAGTACATATTTGAATGTCAAAAATTTGGTTATTAAAATTAAAGTGTTGTATTTTCTTCCTTCTGTTTCGATATAAAAAATATTTTATGTAAAAATAAAAATTATGTTATTGCTGCCGGAAATAATTTAATAAATTAAAAAAATAAAATAAACTTTCTATAGTCTATTTGTTTATAAGATATCAAATGGATAGTAAAAAGGATATTTATAATTTATGGATACAATACACTACAAAGGTACATACATAATAATAATATACATATAATTTTTATTATCAAGAAAATATAAACATTTAACGAAAAATTAATAATGTTAAGAATCAAAATTCTGAATTTATTATTTATTCGTTTACAAATTAATAAAATAATAATTTGTTGCAAATTTGAATTGTAATTATTTCAATTAATATGTGATATATATTTTGATATTTACATACACAAACTCTTGTAATTTTATCTTTTCTTATTTATTCTGTAATGAACTCACCTTCCATATAGTACGTGTATGTAGTGTATGTTATACATACTTTATAGTTAATTTAATATCAAGTAACAAAATACATAATATAAATGTAGGTGTGTATTTCAAAAATTCAATAAGGATAGTAAAAATATATTATATAACAGTGATTTAAGGATTTTAATTACGTCTCAACCATCTCAACTCTCAAAAATATTTATGTATAATATGTGTATATACTGTATACATACACAATGCATTTATGTATAAAGTATGTATGTACATTGAAAATGTAATTGTAACAGGATAAATATAATTATGTAAATAAAATGTTTATACACAGCAAGTGTAAATACAATGTAAATTGATTACATATACACATCAAAAATGATTGATAACATGTGATATGTGGTAAATGATATTCAAATTAAATTTAATATACGAAATATATTATGAATAATGTGAAATTCAAATATCTACTTTAATGTACGTACATATGTACTTATTTAGTAGATGATAAAATTTATAATCTAAATAAGATAATGAAAATTTCATTTATTTTTTTTGCGTTCAAAATAAAATTTATTTTCAATCAGAATTTATCTTGAAAATTTAATTTTATGATAATTTTGATAAGAATAATTATTATAAAGTTATGATAATGTAATTAATTACCATATTATCTCTGAAATACTGTAAACTGTAGTATTTACTATTTAGTATAGTATATTGTGACTGTGTGAGTGCATTCTGTATTATTTATATATGATTCACGACCTCGTACAAGTTCACAAATTCATCATCACATCATCTGTTCGACAGTTCGGTTTGGACCTTGGCTTGCTCACAAAATTTACTGTCATCTACTCCACCTTAAATTCGCAATAGCTCTTCCAGTTTCCACAGTTTCCTAACTCAATCATTTCAAAATCATTCATGAAATTCTCCAACTTCCGTATCCTTGCTCTTTAACGCCCTCTCTTGTAACTTGGAACGTACCACACGACGCCATATTATGATTTGATCTTATATGTCCAATTTATTTAAGCCAAAACAATCTTTGATTTAAGCCTTAGAAAAATCTTTAAAAAAAAAATCAAATAATGGAAATTCAAAATGTCACTAATATCATAAAATTAAAAAAAATTATTTTTCTTTCTCTTTTAAATAGAATGAAGAAGAATATTTTCGTCAATTTATATGTGGATTTGTAAAAATATGGCAAAATCAACTTCAAATCGATCTTGATAATAATGTACCACTATGGAATGAAATAAAAACAGATAGTGGTCCACATTTGAGTAGGCTACCAGATGAATTATTACCGGCTATCGGTAAATTTATAATAATAGCAAGAGATGATGCTGATAAGGTATGAAATTTCTCATTTAAAATTACAAATTAAATAATTTATTTTTTTTTTTTTTTATTTTATTTTACAGAATGAATTAACGGATCAAAAATTATCAGATACATCAAAATTAATTGAATGTTTAATTGTTATTTGTAGACATTTTGATAATATACAAGCAGTTATTAAATATGAATTTACATCAAATATTATAGCGATATTAACAAAAGTATTTCAACAAGTTCGTTTATTTAATACGCATACATTTATACATAATTTTATTTCATCTTTTAATAATGTGAAATTCATTTTTTTGTTTTGTAGAATTTAGAGAAAAAAAATGCATCAGCAAATAATATTCAATTATTTAAAAAATTTTCAAATCTTCTTGAAGTTATTTATGATCCGTATTTAACATGGAGAAGCTACTTAAAAGGATATTTTGCTAATTATAAGAAGCTAACATATAAACCAAATTATATTCATGTCGAAATTGTACCTTTTATATACGGTAATAAATAAATTCAATAAGAAAATTAATATCAATATGTTTGTAAATAAATAAAAAAATTTTTTTATCTATATATTTTTGTGTATTTTATTTTTTTAAGATTGTTTTCAAACTGAAGATGTATTTCATTTTTCTGCAATCGGAACATATTTGATAAATTCTTTGGGTGCATTAATTGCTGGATCACAGGTAAATCAGTAATGTAATAATAATAATAATAATAATAAGAATCATTTATCATAATTAAAAATGTATATATGGATAATATATATATATACACACATTTTACTTACATACAAATTCTTCTCTTCAAAATTTATTTTCTATTTTTTTATTTATTTTTTTTTTTTTATATTTATAACATTGTATATCTTATATATAATTATGATTAAAATAATTTGTAGCACACATTTCTTTCATTTATTTTTATTTTCTTAAGAGAAAAAACAAAAAAACAAAAGTTATTTATAAAGAAATATTCTTTTTGGAAAAAAAAAAAATAAAAAATTTGTTTTATTTATAAAACATTAAATATTAATTATTTTTAAATAACATTAACTATATAATTATTTGTTATGTAAAAATTATTTATTTGTCAAAAAAAAAAAAAAAAACAATAATTATACATTACGTAAAGTAAAAATCAAATCAAAAAATATAGACAAAAACAAACAAAAAAATTACAGAAAACTTTAACATCAATGCAATGTATATCATCTAATTCGGGTGAAAGGATAAATATTAACTGTGATAATTTGGATAATTTGGTGAGTTTGTTGTAATTAAATCGTTGTCTCAAATTCGTTAACATAATCGTTAAAATAATTTATTCATTTTTTTATATACATATATAAAAACAAAAATTCAATTAATCAATTTAACTGAATGCTTTTAATTTTTTGTCACTTTATGTACATTCATAAAATATTATAATCATCAGCATGTTATATAATATTATTATATTACTTTTTTTTTTTTTACTTATAGATAGTACAAAACTAGATAAAATTTAAACATTGCATGGTAAAAAAAAATAATAAATAAATAAAAAACTTATTAACTTTTTATACAAATAATACATAATAATAATAATAATAATAATAATTTTTAAATAAATTTTTTTGAATTTTCAAATATTTCATGTCGGTATTATATTCAAATTTAATTTTTAATTTAAATTATTTTGGTAGATACTTAGTTTGATGTTGGTTTTTGTGTCTTTTCGAATTCAAAATTTTTAATAAATTTCAGTTTTATTGCATAATAAAATATATGAAAGAAATTCTGTTGAAAATAAAAAAATAAAATAAAAATTGAATCTATTTTATTTTCATTTTCTTATTTAATTTTTTTTTTTTATTATCAAAAATTGAAACTTAAATTAATAAAATAAAAATCTATTCAAAATTCGATTCTTAAATGTTGTTCTTATTTTTCTAAATATTTCTGTATATATATATTTTTTTTAGTTTGATTTTGAAAATATGAAATTTCTAAAAATTTATTCTGTTATTTTTAATATTTTTTTTTTAAATAATAATATTATACATCGTAGTATCATAATGTACGTAGAGTGGGCGAAATAAATATAAAGGCACTATACATTTACAAGTCAAACATATCAGACATTCTTGCCATCTAGTAATGTACTCTTCATTAATTTGATACGTTGGAATCCCTGAACCATTTTGAATATATCTGAAAAATCTTTTTTGTAATTTGATTTCATTAATTTTTTGAAAAATTTAATCGTCAATTTTATTGTCCAGAATTGTTTTATGGTTGATTTTATGAACTTATCGAGTTTTCGTGATGAAATTCTTAAAAGATTTGTAATAAAATTTAAATCAGTTTGAGTTTTAAGTTTTTATTAAAATTTTAAAGAATTTCTAATGTGTAATAAATGTAACTTTATATTGATTTCGTCCACTGTATGTACACTTCTTTTTTGTAAATTTAATAAACTAGAATAGAACTTATAAAAATACATATATACGTACATGTTTTTATGTAAATTAAAATTTAAATAAAAAACATTTAAAAAAAACTAAAACTTCGGTAATCTAAAAAGAAAATTGTAAAATAAATTTAATTTTACTTTTTTTTTTTTTTTTCATTTATTTCGAAATTTTCTTGAATTAGCGTAATGGAATGCGTGCAGTATGTCCAGCAACTGTATCCGTTATAATGAAAATAATATCGAGATGGGAATGTTCAAGTGAATTGCGTAAAGCATCACTTAAATGTTGTGCTTTAATGGTTATTGTACTTCAAAGATCTAGTCCGGAAGAAGTAAAACATAATTTTTAAACATTTTCAAATACAATACAAAATTTATTTATTTTATTTATTTATTTATATTTTGAATATAGCGCCAAATAGACCTTGTTACAATTATTCAATTATACTGTGATGCTATTGTAGATTTATTAAAAACAAAACATTTTTTAAAAATTCCAATCAATAATGACAATGATAATGACGATAACGATAACGATGACGACGGTAACAACGATAATTGCACATTCGAAATATCAAACGATGATCAACATTCCGATTATAATACGATGGATGTAAATGCATTGACCGCAATTATTGAAAATATTGAAACATTCATATCAGAAGAGAAAAGTTCAAATCATATTTGTAATGTTATAATTGAAACAAATTTAATTGATTTATTGATTGGATTACCAAGTACAATACAAGTAAATTAAATTACAAAAATCTTTTTTATTTTTCTCTCAAAATATTATATACTGTCTAATTAAAATGGTAATCTTGCCATCATATATTTTATCTTTTAGGAATGGAATATTGATAATCAAAATTTATCGTATCATGTAATAAAAGTTTTAAGTGCAATGACACGAATATCAAAAAGAATTCTTAATTTATTACAATCAAATGATAAACTTGATAAATTATTTAATGGATTAAAATCAATTGGCAAACCAACTGAAAAATTACTACAAATATGTTTTAGTTTAGTATTTGATGAAAGATTAGAGAAA
The DNA here is from genome assembly GCA_951394055.1 of Villa cingulata. Lineage (NCBI taxonomy): Eukaryota > Metazoa > Arthropoda > Insecta > Diptera > Bombyliidae > Villa > Villa cingulata. The sequence continues at coordinate 3,279,993 of OX596021.1, read as the reverse complement.
TTAATAAATGCTGATGTTGTGAAAAAATTAATTGAATGGCTACCAGATATGAATGAAAAAGAACAAAATACATTAAGTGATGCAATTTTAAAAGGCTGTGCTTGTAATTATGCATGGTAAATAAATAAATAAATTTTTAAAATATTTTTTTTTTTTAATTTATTTTTAATCATTTAACTTTTTTACTTTTTTTATTATTCATTTCAAATTTGTTGCGAAAATAAATAAAAAAAAATGCAGTAAATCTGTTGCTTGTGATCAGCATTTAATCAAAACGATATGTAATTGTTTAAAAAATTTTGATAAATTATCATCATCATGTACACAAAATTTAATCAAATTAATTGAAGAATTATCGAAACACAGTATAATTCCAATTGAATTAAAGCAAATCATGTGGCTGTTAAGAGATGAAACAAATTTTCCATATTCAAAAAAACTACTTCAAGTATGTACCCCATTATTTTTATTGCTCCTACTTAATATTGTGTTTATTGTTTTGTCATAAAATTAATTTAAAAAAAAAAAACATGTTTTTTTTTTTTGTTTTTCAAAATTCATCTGATAGACTCTGGTTACAATTTCTTTACACGGTTTAAATGCAAACAACGCTTGTTCACAATATTTAGATATACAAAATAATGAAGATGGTATCATAATACCAGATATAAAAAATTGGACAGTATCTGGTTCGTATGGATTCATATTTCATGCATTTCTTCGACTTGATAAAAACATTGATGATAATCTTAATAATGAGCCAGTAAATAAAATGCGTAGAAGAATGTTATTTACGTAAGTTTTTTTTTAGTTATTTTTAATTAATTAAATTCATTTTGTTTTCGAATGTGAATAAATATTTTTTAATTTTTTGTTACAGAATAATGACTGCTAGTGAGACAGGTTTTGAAGTTTTTATTCAACAAAATGGTAATTTAATTGTAGCTGCAATTTCACGTCGTGAATATTTAACTTCGTCTGTATCATCAAAAACTTTATTAGATGGAAGGTAAATTAAGTAATATAACAGAAGTATAATATTTTATCGTCCTGCTTGTATTTTATTTATTCTGTTATCCTCTTTTAAAACTATAATATTTCTCTACCTAGTGCTATTAATCGAACAAATTTATTTTATACATTTTTTTCTCGATTATAATAATTCACATGTAACTTAACAAAATTTAGATGGCATTTTATAACGGTTGCAATAACACCTCCAAAAAGACCATTTTCCTATAGTCAAATAAATATTTACATCGATTTTCTTCAAAAATTGAGCGCTACACTCAAAGCACAAGCTGTCAGTGAGGTAAAATTAAATTACCAAATTTGATTTAAATTGATTTATTTAAATTGAAAAACAAAAAAAATTATTCATTCACAATTTACATGCATTCTACATTTAGCCATTTACATTTTGCGCAATTGGTTCATCAGTTCATCCAAGTTTAGGAAGTTACGCTGGAAAAATGCGCGATGAGAGTAAATCAAACAGCTCTAATAATACGCATGATAATCATCAATCGAAAGGAATGATACCAAGTTTAATTGAAAAAACCTTTTTACCTCAAATAGCGTCTCATGTACCAAATTATTTTACGCTGCCACTAAGAAATGCATCATCATTCGATCCAAATGTTAAAAATTTTCCAATTGGAATGCAAGATAATGTATTCGGTGAACAAATTTGTTTAAAAGGTCAAATCGGTGCTGTACTTGTTGCTGAACCCACCACAAATATTAAAACGATTTTTGATGGTGGTTAGTAAGAAATTAAATAAGATAAATTTGTAATAATTTTGATTTGAATCTTATTACCCTATTTTATTTTGTTACTGTTTAGGAGTGAATTTTGCTTCGATACTTTCTCAAGATACTGAAACAATGGATCTTACATCGAGATTTGTTTTTTGTTATTCTGCTGGATCATACAGTGATAATATTTGTAATGATCTGATACCTGGTGGAAAATATTATGGATCTGTTTTAGCAAATCATTGTAAAACTACTAAAATTCAGGTTTAGTATCTTCATTTATTAATTCTTTCAGTGTACAAAAATTTAAATTTTTTATTATTTATTAGAATACAATAAACAGTATCGGTGGAATCCAAACGATTTTACCAATTTTAGAAAATTTAACACAAAATAATGGAGAATTTCAATTATCGATAAATGAATCAAATTTCGATGAAATTGTTAAAACACCAGTCCTTTCCGAAGAATATTCAGACTGGGAATTATTATCGTCAAACTCTTATACTGGTTCGTAGACACAATCATGAATATTGTAATTTTTTATTCATTTCATTTCATTTTTGTCTCCTCAAAAATTTATTTTTTAGAATGGAAAATGATACAACATCCAATCGCAAGTTTTTTATGCTTTCTACGATATTTAACACACGATAATCGTAATAATCAAGAAAATTTAATTAATACAAATTGTCTTCCAATAATTGGTTTAATGTTATCACAATGTGATACAAAATTATTTGATGTTAACGCTTTAATGTCAATACATTTATTTATTGAATCAATGCAAAATCAAAAACCAACATCAAATATGAATTTATTAGAAATTCTATATAATGAAATTGTATTCAATTTTAATATATGGTCAAGAATGCAATTTCAAATAACTTTAGGACATATACAATATATAAGTACGATGATAAAAGATGATAGAAAATATTTTCGTAAAAAATTTGGTATACAATATTTTTTGGATATAATTAGGCAATATTATTCGACACCAGAGAATATAAATGCAGATGATGCAAAAACGATACGTTCAACATTATTCGGTATTATACGATATTATCTTCAAAAAGATGTTAATATAAAGGAGGTAAGTAAATTATACTCTCATAACACATATATACTCGTATAAGAGACTAATCAAATTAGGGATATATGTATATATTTTAAGTTTGAAATAAAAATGTAGAAGATATCAGTCTTTTCTTTATGTGAAATATCCTTGAATGACATTTTTATTTAATGTTTGATTTCATGTAAATGATAATCTTTGATATTTTTTTTAAAAAAAAATCGATTCTTGAATACCACCTGAAACCGTTGAGTGTTTGTGAGTGCGGTTTATTAGAATTAATTAATGATTTAGTATAATTCCAAAGAAAAAAGTCCAATAGAGTTATATCGATCGCATAATCTTGGCAGCCATTTTACAAAATGGAGATGAATTTTGAATGGAATAATGGAGGTCTATTTCAAGGCCTCTATTGTGAATATCGTCAAATAAACGAACAATCGTACAATCGAAGTTTTGGTATTGCGAATATCGATTGCGAATGATATGTTCGATTGTGATCGTATCACTCGTTCGATTGTCTTTTAACAAACGAATATCATTTTTTTTGTTTATTTTATGATGATATTTCATTGTTTTACGTGGTTCTTTGTTTTTTTTTTTAAAATGTAATTACTAAAAATTATATTTTAATACATAATTCTTATTTTATTATTATTATTGTTATTATTATTATTTTATTAGAAATTTAAGTAATAAAAATCAGGTTGAAAAACTGATAGAAATTATGAAACAAAATCCTCAAATTGCACAGGGACTTTATAGAAAAAGCCAAATTTTAAATAATTGGGGAAAGTATGCTGAAATTTTAAACAGTCTTAGTTCTCCAGTAAAATCATCTGAAAAATGGTTGAAGGAACAAAAGTATTTAACAAATATTTTATAGCATTTATCATACATCTAACAATTATTCTATTTCAGTATGGACTGATTTAAAATTTAATATTAAAAAAAAATTGATCCACAACAAAAAAGAACAAACAGCAACTGGTGGTGGACCAAATACCCAATATCAATTTTCTCAAAACAAAATTTAAATCACATAAGCAATGAAAAACTACCATTATTCACAATAATGTTAAAAATATTCACAATAGTGTTAAAAAGATTCACAATAGATTATAATTTTAATAATGCATATGGCATTACTAATTGATTCATTCGATTGTGTTACACAATACCGAATTATTTTACAATCGAACAGCTTTTCATCTTTCGATCAAAAACACAATCGATATTCGCAATAGGGGCCCAAATTATTGCTCCAAAATTTTGTACAATAAATTCTGATTGTTTGGTTAAAATTCCTTCTACAGTGTTTTGTCAAACAATACTGAATTTTAAAATGGAGTCTGAAAAAGAACATGGCTGCCATGATATTTAAAAAATATATGTATATATAGTACTAATTTGATCATCCGATACATAGACTTCCACTATAATTTCATTATTAATATAATTTGATTCATTTCTTTTCTTTTTTTCAGATTCAAGTGATAATTTCATTTTTATCATCGGTAAAATATGAATGTATTTTAATTGAAATATTTGATATGTTAATATCATATTTACAAGGACGAAATTGTAAAGATCAAATGATTTTATTATTGTACGAACCAAATACTGCAAATTTATTGTATAATTATTTTATTGATAAATTTTATACAAATGATGTACATGAGATCGTTATAAAATTTTTAGATTGTTTATTATCAACGACAAAAGTACATCAAAAATATAAACAAATTTTACGATTACTTGATCATGATAATCATTCATTATATCCAGGATTACTATCATATTTGGTGCCACTTAATTTAAATTCAAATATTATTTTGCATTTATTAAATCAAATCTTACAACAAGATACCGATTATTCTGGCCTATTATTTCTTGTACATCATATGAGTTTGGCTGAAATCAATTTAAAATTAGAAGTATCCAAAAAATTGCTATCGACAACATTTGATAATAAACATAATTCATCGATGCAAATAGCAAGACAGGTAACAAAAACACAAAGAGCAAAAATTTAAAAAACATCCCAAAATAAAACTTTGATTAATTCTTTAATTTTATTTTTTGAATTTTTTCGAAAAAATTTTATACAGATTGGATGGCAAGAATCGATCTCACGGCTACTAATTAAAAAACCAATTCAAAATGTAAAAACGAATGTGAATACTGATGATAGCAGTGAAAAACAAAAAAATTTCGGAATTAATTTAAATGAAGTTCTATTGGAGGATAATACAGAATTTCTAGCACAACAAGATTTAATATCATTCGTTGAACAAACAATGGATTTAGATGCACAAGCTGATAGCAGAGATAGTAGTCTGATATTAAATGAAATTCAAGCGAGTGTAACGGAAGCAGCTAATGTTATTGAAAGTGAAATTAAAGGTAAATAAATTTTTTAAGTAAATAATTTGAAATATTTCCAAATCTTTCTTTCATCTTTCATTTTGAACAGAACTAGCTGGCTCTGTGTCTGGAGTTGTAGCAGAAAATATTGCAAATGTGTATTCGGTGATACGACAAACAACTCATGATATACACGATACTTTTGAGTCTTTAGCTTTAGGTGGATCTTTGGACAGTGATAATGTAAGTGTAGAATATTTAGAATGTTCTAAAGATAATACACAAATATTCGCTTCATTTTCTCGTTGTCTAGGCATCAACAAGGAATAGAACATCATCAAATAGTTCTGATGATTCAACAGAAGCTATAAAAAAAGATTCAATCGAGGTAAAGATAAAATGAAATGATAAATTAAATAATTCAAGTATGATTGTGTGTGTAATAATTTGAATGAAATAATTTTTATAGATGATTGATTCATCGTTTGACTTTTCATCAGATGTTGAAATAGACACTGAGGAACAATTAATGTACTTAGTGACAAATGTTCTCTTTACAATTTTGTGGCGCGGTATCAGTAACGATCATCCAGATTGTTGGAAGGTGACCTAAAAATTCTTTACAACAAATTATGATTTATTAATTTTTGGTTTTGTGGGTATTTTTTTATAGGAAAGAGGACAAGTTTTGGCCTGTATCAATTTGTTAGGTTTAAATAATGAATTGATCGCATCTCATTTAACTTTACGTTTAAGAATATTAGAAATGGGTGTTCAGGCGTCATTATTTGATTTGGCAGAGAATGGAAATCAGACATTACAAAATCAAGAGAATGCATCTCAACTATTACGAATGGTTTATGATTTAGTTGTGTTGGGATCGAATGAGGATGAATCAAAAAAATGTTCTACAAAATTATTAGACGGTGTATTAGCATTGCTTGGTAATAAATACTTTATGACATTTAATAACATAATAATGAAAAATTTTATTGCGCAAATATGAATGATCTTGCAGATTCTTTAATGATATTTCAACAAACTGCATCTGATGATTGGTCAGATATGATTCGATTATGTCTTGGACTTTTATTGAAATGTTCACATCATCCGAATCCAGGTGTTGTCGCAATGGCAACAGCAAAACTTCATGCAATTTTACAAAGTCGTAATTCTGAAGAGCCAACTGAAATGGCATACCTTTTATACAGCATAAATAAGGCATTAGATGCAGCAATCGAAGGTAAATGAATTTTATCAAAACTCCAATTTAATTCAAATATAAATTTATATTAAAAAAAAAATCATTTTTCTTTTCTCCATTTAACAGTTGGAAATTCTGAACAGTATTCATTTTTAATGCCAGTGATGAAAGCATTGCTTGATAAATGCAGAAATATATTTAATTTGGAATCGAATATGCCCGATTTACCACCAACATCATCAGGACCAGTATTTTTTAATGATTTTCAAATGTACATAACTAGCAAAAAATGGAGAAATTTCATCGATAAATCGGTAAGTACACTTTATTCGTATTTTATTTAAATTTTACATTTTTCGTTGTGATGTTTTGTGAGCGGCGAGAAATTTTTCCAGAAAAAAAAAATTTAACCAAAAATTTGGCATTACCTAAAAATTCGAATTTTACAAATTTTGCATGTAGGTATATATTTTTCTCAATTACATTTTTCGACTAGGAGACGTACAAAAATTACCATAAAATTAATTAAATTATTAATAACTTAGTCTTTACTTGAATAGATCTTGTGATTTTTGGGTATTTCTCTTGACCAATTTTCCAATTTTATATTTGTTTTTATTTCTTTGGAATTATCATCAATAACAAATCCCCTTGGATTGAAACTTCTTTTTTGATCTATATTCTCATTCTCATTTGTTTGTTGATTACCATTTTTATTTGTTTGTTGATTATTTCCTGATACCAGTATACCTGAAGATATTACAGTAAAATCAGCAGAATCGTTTTGATCTGTATCCATTCTCGAATATTGTCGTACACGAGTCAATTGTTTGAATACATCTGGTGATATAGTGCCATCGTAGTAGCTATGTGATTGAGATTTTTGTATCGAAACAAATTCATCACTTTTTGTTGGCATTGGTGGATAATTTCTGGATGAATTTTCTGTTGCAGATGATGTATTTTTCTTGGAATTAAAATTGTTTCTATTTCTTCCAATATTATCTCCTCCTAATTTAATTGGCTCCCAAAGGAATTCAGTAAAATCGTTATTATTAAATTCAGGAGTACTATTTATGTCAGTTTCTAAACGAACTGGTCTTCCATTTTGTACTGCATTGGAAGAATGTTCCATCAAAGATGGTTTAAAATTTTCAGGAAGAATTCTATACAAATTTTCTTTGGTTTCTGAAGCGTAGGCATCTCGTAATTCATCCGAATCCAGATTGTGTATTTTTTCTGTTGAAGGTGCTCTGGTTCTTTTACGTTTCCGTCTTGGCTTCAGAGTACTACTTCGAAGCAAACTTTCTATATACTCAATTGGTTCATTGAAATCATCTTCCGGATGAGCTGATGTTGTTGAAATTGTTGTTGCTGCTTCAAATTTTGATTTATTCTGATTTATAATTTTAGCAGGAATTTTAGTTAAATTCTTCGGAAGGGTAATTTCTACTTTTTGAGATTGTTTTGCTAACGCATTTATTTGTTCTGGCTGATAATTATTGCCTGCATTTGGAATATTTGGTGGATAATATTCATTATTTAGGGTACTCGTATCAAAGCTTTGTGAATTGTAAAGTGGAACTTCATAACTAGATTTCGGATAATCATATACAGTAGTTTTTTGACTATGTTCTAATGGTAATCTGGAATTTTGAATTGGAGCAATCGGATCATGGGAATAATGATATGAAGGCTCTGCAAATTGTCCAGTACCACCTCCATCGTTGTAGTAACCTGTGTGAACATTTTTGTAAACAGCAGTATCAGGAGAATAATTATAATCTTCCACTGGATCTGCTGATGGATCTGGTGGTAAATATTGTGGGGCTGAATATTTAATTTGTGTTGTTGGAGGAGGCGATTCGATGTCATACTGTGTACTGTAAGTGTAATGAATATCCACAGGAGGTTCAGCAAAAGTTTTAATGTTATTTTCGTAATTCGGATTATGATTATGATTGGTAATTTCTTGTAATGGTTGCGATATTGTTTTCGAAGGATATGAAACACTAGATGGAATCTCATAGGTTTCATGTGAGTTATATGAAAATTGTGAAGGTGGATATTTTTGATGGTAATTATTTGGTGGTTCTTTATTAACCACGTAGTATTCACCATAATTTCCTTTCCCAGAATTACTATTGTATGTATCACCAGCGGACCCACCACCATGTAAATTATCATACAGATCGAATGTAATTGGATTCTTTTCATATTCGTTTTTTGTGAAATCGAAATTATTTGAGGATGGTATGTAATGCTTAAAATCTGTTAATGGAATTGAATGAATATTAATCTCTGAATTTAAATCAAAATAATTCGGTTTAGAATTTTTCACATCTTTGTATTTGATTTTCGGTTTAAATGATAATGTACTCGTTTCATCGTATCCATCTAATTGTGCATTATAGTAACCGATTGGTTCTGGTGGTATGTAGTTCGGTGGTCCGTATATTGGTTTTGGTGATTTTAATCGTCTTCTTGGTTTCGAACGTGATTTCACGTAACGTGTTCGATGTTTAATAATTGTAAATGGTGGTGGTGGTGGTACTGATTCAATATACGAACGTTGTCGTTTTGATGCCAATGGTGTTGGTAGTAATTCTGGTTTATCTTCATTCTCTGTTACATTTTCTGTTATTTTCTGTATTGGTGTGATTAAAGTTGTTGTATTTGTTTCAAAATTATCTGATGATGAATTTTCTGTAACAACAGATTCTGTTGTTGTTGTTGTTATTGTTGTTGATTCTCCATAACATAAAGTAAGTATTGCATAAATCTGAAATAAAATGAACTTTTTAGTAATAAAAAAAAATATTTCTTAATATATTCGTACATACGCATATTCATGTATTACAGTATATGTAGAAAAAAATATACAGTATAATATTTCATTCATTGATATAAAATTTATTTACATAATTTTTATCATTTTTAGCTTTCTCTAACAAAACCACAATCTATTACATACCAGATATCAGCAAATAGAATGAATATTGAATTAATCATTAATAAATCATTAATTGGCGGTAAAAATATGAATTATAAGTATGTACACAATATGTGTACACAAGTATTTTTCAATTCATCAAGATAAGTAATTGAATTTGATCAATAATACTTGTAAAAGAAAAAAGTAGGTTTTCTACAATCTATCACATGATATTATTAAACCACGCTATTACGACGGTTATAAAGTTATGTATGACATCGAAAGGTGTTTTTTCGTTTAAAATTTTTATTCGTAAATGACATAAACTAAAAGTAAACTAATAACACATAAATATACATACACATACTTATGTACATAGTATGTACTTATATAGATACTAAGTAGAAGTAAATTTACATACATACGAGTAGTATATCGTGTCTATAAGTAACAAAAATTTTAGCACAGTATAGGCTGTCAAAATGTAACAATACTTTTGCATTTCAAATTGATTGAAATTTTCATTTCATATGATATCCAAAAGTGTTTTGTAATCAATTCTCTTTAGAATAGAATTTATGGAGAATTTAATTTATTAAAAAATTTATTGATTCAAAATTATCTATTTGAAGAAAAATTATATCCGAAAATTTAAATTTGCATGCGGTAATTGTATATCTATTTGAATGCAACATATTTTAAAAGTAAAGGAAACATATGTATACAATATAAATGAAATATTTATAGATTAAATTGGGAAATTAATATCTGAACAAAGTGTACCGTATAAACATGCATATATTAATTGCCCATTTGATTAGTATTCGAGTAACAATTTTGGTCAAAAAAAAAAAAAAAAAAAAAATCATACTTCTAGTTATAACATGTACGTACCTACAATCACTTGAATCCAATCAATTCATTTATTCGACACAAAAAATAATAATGTACATTAAATAAAAATAGTTTTAAATGTTTGCATTCTTTTTTGAATATGATTTTTATCTACATTCTTATGTATATGTACATATTGTAAATTTTTTAATTATTGGGTTTTTTTTTTTTTTTTTTTTTAAATCAACTCTGTGCCTACATCGTATATCGTATCGTATAGGTATGTGTTTTATAGATTATATACTTACTTTCGTATATTATTTTTTAAATTGCATCGATTAAAGGTGATGTTACAAAGCATACGCAAAGTTTTATCTTGAATATCCCAACTGTACGTCAATTTAGTGCAGATCTAAAGCAACATGAAGGATAAGAATCTGAATAAAGATTTGATAAATGTACAATTATTATAGACATGCTAAACCCGAATAAATAGAAGCAAATCTAAGAAAAGAAAGATGAAAATTTCATGCGTAAAAAAGTCAACACAAGAGTGTTCAATAAATTGTTGTAATGTAATTATTCAACATTGTAAAATATTAGCGAACACAACGGATACAACAGTGTTGCAACTTGCAACTCTCTTTAACGTACACATTGTAATATCACCTTTACGAACTAGTAAATAAAATTTTTTACCAGTAACATTTTTTAATAATCGTTATTTGTTCAAATTTTGTAAATTAAAATTTTCTAAATTGCACGTTACACCTAAGTCTGTAAGTACTAAGTACCTATAGTTATAAGTAGTGCAATTTTTTTCTTTCTCTTTTATAAAAATTGCATAGAGGCCTGTTACTTTTGATTTCTTTCTTTTGAATTATTTTATAATTTTTTTTTGTATACATTATATTTTTTATATATTAATAATGGTTTTTAAATTAATTAAAAACGTTTATTAAAGTACATATATTGTACATATTAGCATATATATAGGAATTTTTTTTTTCCGAATTAAAATTAAAACTAAAACAAACACATTGAACCCGTATGGTTATTCAGTTCACTTTCAAATGGAAAAATAATAATAATAATATGTTACTATACAGATAAGGAATTTATGCGTGATTATATGCACAACAAAATTTTACATTACATTACATTACCAAGTAGTAAGTAGAAGTAGTAGTAGTAGTAGTTTTTACATACATGCAATGTTGCGTTATGTACATACATAAATATATTGCTATATGCGAGTAGGCACATAATATTAGTTCTAGTTTAAAATGCGTTAATAAAAAAAAATATATAAAAACGAAAAATATTTAACTGATTTATTTTATTTATTTAAAGTAAAAAAATAACCAGTTCTGTTATTGTTTAACCTCCATGACCAAATAATGATCTTGATGTTGGATATTATATTTTATAAAAATGTACAGAATAAGTATAGTTACATATATTTTAACACACATGAACATATGTAAATATATACATGGATGCATATATATTGTATGTACATATACATACATACATATGTAACATTTATAATAATAATAATAATACAAATAATGAAGTAAAGATCTAACAAACAAGACTATACAATTTAACTTTTTAGAAGAAAAAATAAATTAATTTTGAAAGTATTTAAACATTTTTTTTTACTTTCGCTATACTCGGACACGATACAAATTCATATACGCTGATTGTACATGTGTAGATATGCCTGATTTTTTATATACACAAAATATGTTAACGGCATATATGTACATATGTAATTGCATTTTTTTTTTCTTTCATTTCATTCAGAATTAACATTCATTTTTCTTTATTTTGCAAATTTACGAAATATGTCTATGTGCTAAAAATACAAAAAAAAAATGTCGTCTTGAAATTGAAAGTGTTATACGATGCAATTGTTTAAAATACATCTCATATTTATTTGATAAAAGAAAAAAACAAGTACTTAGTTTTTAGAGATCACCTTCATAATTATTAGAAATTATGTAAATTAAAACAAGACGAGAATTTACTTGGAATTCAGACAGCAGAAAAGACTAAGAAACCGCTATTTACGGGCACCATCGTCTACAGAGATCGCTTAACTAAATATTAGGAACTGACTTGAAAAAGCAATGATGTAAAATGAATGGATTATCCTTGAAAAAATTATGAAGCATTTAGAGATTCAGTGATTTTATTAAAATCTTATTGCTAATCAAAATTCAAACTAAATATTTTTAGAATGAAATACAATTAAAAATTAATCGAAAAAAATTTTAAATTGATTAGATTTTAATATTCTTTATATTCTTTTAACTTTATCATACTCTCCTGGATATCAGTCTGATCCTATATATTTATGGAAATTATTAGGTAAAAATTATTTATTAACAAAAATTTTTAATTTTTTCAATTTTTAACAAAAGTATCAACTGTTCAGTGATTGAAAAATAAACGTTTACATTTTTTTTCAATTCATTTAATGATCAACAGAATAAATGAAACAAAGATGGAGAAATGAAACTAAAAATGTCCTCCGATTTATATCACTTTGTTGTACTTTATCGAAACTACAATTTTCGATTCATTCGGTTTAGTTAAACGTTACATTTAATAAAATATTTTTAAATAAAAGTGTTCAATTTTTTCAAAATTTACTTATTCAAATAAAAACTGAACTAAAAATTAACTATATAAGAATTTTCCAACATGTTATCCTGTCCAATGTACATTTATTTATCCAATAAATTGTACAAATAAAAAAAATTAAATTGAACATAATTCATAAAAAAATTTCATAAAATATATAAGACTTCACTTACAACAAATAATAAATAAATACATATATTCATTGTTCCTTTTCCCTGTGTATTATGTAGTATAGGTTGTATAATTTATAATATTTAATTAAGATACCAAATCTTAAAGATTTTCATAAATTTAATAAATATGATAATGTAATTTTATTTCAAATAGTCTTTATTATCATTTTTGTTCTTGTTAATTTTATTTTAACTTCTAATCACATACGTATCTATAGGTATACTTTTTCGTTAACGTTTTTTCTTCTTATTCTTCTTAATTTTTTTTTTTTTCTAATTACAATTTTCTTTTAACATGTAGATACATATATGTAGCTATTATAAAATTTTTCACTTAAAAATTCACAAAAATTTTATTTAGATATTAAAATATTTACAATTTTAATATTAATCGCAGAATTGATATGATTATTTTCAATTCATACTTTCTTCACAACTAATGCACCACTCATCTGAAGATCATCTTTTTATTTAAAGTATATACTATATATATGTACTACGTACTACGTATATATAAAATATTACATACAACTATCATACATTATATGTAGTAGGTAGTAGGTATATATTGAATGAATCGAATTTATTCGTTTTGAATGAAAAAAATTTTTTTTTACATATAGTTATTGTAAATGTATATAAATGTGGATAGTTATAGTTTTCTGTATGTGTGTGTGCGTTTGTTTTATTATTTTTATTATTTAACGAATATAAATACATATATATGAATACGATGGTACCTTTGTTTTTATACATATTTCTAAAAACATAAAAAAATCTATCTAAAAATACAACATCTAACTGCATATCATATGTGAACGTATTAAACATAATTTTCTTCTTAAAATCCCATCTGAAAATATCATGCAGATAGATATAATGTACATTTGTATATAAATATACTTGTAAAATATTGTAATGTGTAGATATGTATTTATATGTGAACAAAATATTCGTGTACTCATCTACAGTCTATTCAGAGATATACATACATACTATACTTTATAGTTTGTGAATGATTCCCCTTCTCTGTATAACGACTTTTTTTAAAAAAAAAAAAAAAGTAATTGTGTACGATATAAAACGGAATAAAAAATATATTTTTAAAATTTTATTTTATTTTATTATTTTTTATTATTTATTTTTTATTCAAATACATACTCATAAATACTGATATGATATTATTATGTACTTTATACATGTAATATTACATTCATTCATACGTAAATACGTAGTATACATTTTTATACCTATATACTCGGACGTTCATACATATATTCGCGTACTTTTTAAAGATTTCTCTAGTTAATTTACTAAATCGCATATAAGTACTATATATACGAGTATGTAAGTCATTTTGTAAAATGTAAAAAAAAAATAAAACAAAAAAGAGGCAAATAAAAATAATCATCTTACAATTATTTACATATTTATGTATCTATATACTATTCACATACACACATATAATAATCGATCGTATATTATTCTCATCTTATATATTTTTGTGTAACTTATTTTGTATAATATAATAATCTCACACATAAATATTATAGATCGTTTTATATCTAGATAAAAATTTATTTCATACTATATAGGTATCATTTTGTTATTACTATTACTCGTGCATATGTTTGTAATTAGAAAATAAATATGTACCACTACCTGTGTTATAATAAAGATAGAAAAACAAGATGTGTAACAAAACGTTTTTCCACAATTATTATTATTCCATTAAAAATACAAATAAAAAAATACAAAACGATTGTTTATTGTTTTCCTTGTAATTTTATTTTGTCTTTTTCTAAAACAAAACAAAAAAAAATAATAATAATAATTGTAATAAAAATAAAAAGAGATTTTCTTCTTGTTGGTTTTATACATACATACTATGTACCTTAACCTATCTACGCATGGAAATTGTTCACGTATATATCGCATGTCGCATTTACTATCAAGCAATCATTTCATGTGTATTATATCATTATATTATATGTACCTTTTTAGATGGGAAATAAGTAGAAAAAACAAAAAACATGAAATGAAATTGTCATTAAAAATATAAATTTTCAAATTAAATAAAATTCAATTCGATTCAATAAATTGTAAAATCAATAGAAAAAAATATACATATATGTAAGTATATTTGAAAAAGGAAATTCAGTATTCCTATACCTATATAATATAACATAGCACTAAATACATACTCGTATGTGTATATGTGTGAGACATTTAAAAAAATGAATAATCAAATGTTATACGATTATTTATGTACAGGAATAGTAATAATAAATTCATATTAAAATCACTCTTCCATGAAGTAAGTATAAGTACCGTTTACCGTATGTATAATGCACAATATAAAATAATCGTGAAAACTATATACGTATGTAAATGCTCAACGGTATACGACGGTGTAGATATGTATACGTTTGCGATATCGAACTTGAACTTGAATTATGATTATTTTATTTTATTAATCTCGTGCATTTTCGCTTTCAAATGCATATAATTTTCACTGTTATAAACAAAATGAAATTTATTATTGCAGTTTTTCTGGTCTTCTTTTACTCTATGTGCATACACTTCATGCTATATGTTTATAACTTATTGAAAAATAAAAATGTAATGTAATGTGTTCATATGTAAAGTGTATGGACTTAAAATGGAAACAAAAAAAAAATGGAAGCAAACATCAAGGGGAATATGTAGATGTAAATGTGTAAAATGAAATAATAAAAAAAAAATAATTGACTAAAAACTAAACACTCTAAAACATATACTAAAACTAAATATCCATATAATACAAGCTTTCTTCTTTCCAACCGGTTCTCTATATTTTTAAATTTTTAATAAAATAAAGAGTCAATTTTATATGGAAAGAAAGTATATATTTTATGTGTATATGTCGTACACATACATATATGTATACAGGAATATGATAATATATCAATAAATAAAAATAAAATTATACAAACATACAAGTAATTATTTACATACTTATACCCGTACACATAATACAAAAAATACAAATAAAATGAATTCATATACTTAGATATTGAGCTGTACATATATATGTATATATCATCAGTATGTAAAACTTTAGAAAATTTGTTAATTTCTAATTACATTCAATTTATAAAATATATGCACCCCTCTATAATACCTCTGTATTAATAATTATAATCGACATAACGTGCAAAAATGTTTTTTTTTTTCCTCAATAAATTAAAATTGTAATAAATTTTTAATTGATAATAAAATAAAAGTTAACCTGAACATTTATACATATATTTATTTTTTATATGAATAGTCGAAAGTGTTGAAAATTTCTTAATATTTTTTTTTTTTAATTTGCAGGGTGTAAAAAATTTGATTGATATATGAAACATTAATCATTTATACTTGACCAATAGTCTTCTGTGAACTTTTAACTTCTGTACAATCAAATTAACCTCCAGCCATCTCCATTTTGAACTATGGATATTTCCTTCTATGTTGTTGTTCCCATCATTTGATCGTTTCCTCTTACTTCGTTTATTCATCTTTTCTTCGTTCTGTTCTTTTATTTTGTTCATCATAATTGTTTTGAAAGTTATTTAATTGTGTCATCTGTTGTCAGATAATAATTTTTATACGGTCACAAACTTGATTAATATTTGTTTATTAATTCATCTTTATTCTGTATGACTCAAATGTCAAATTTGATAGATCCGATCCGAAAACTTTTCTACTGAGTAGTACATATTTGTTATTCAAATAATCAGCAAGCTTCTTTTTTTTTCATATTTTTGATCCATTCTTCAGATTTTGGTAGCATCCATATGTAACCATTAAAGAGACTATAAGTATGATAATAATGTAAAATTAAAATTAATAAAGAAAAACAGTAAATAAATAAATAAAAGATAAATTTGTAACTGGGCGTATATGTATTTTTAACAAATTTGTAATTAAAATTTATTTTTAATAAATTGAAAAAAAAAATTGTGTGGGAAATTAATTTATTTTTCAATAAAAATTGTATTTTCTATTTATATACAATTTGCGAAAGATTAGCTTCCAATTAATTAAAATTAAATTTTTATATAAAAGAAAAAAATAAAACAATAATAAAACAGAAATGAAAATCATTTATCCACGCATAAGCATAAAGGCTATATAATATGTATAATACGAGTATTATTAATTTATTATTATTTTAATTTACAACAGATAAAACCACTCTATGACACTTATCAGCGTGAAGTCGAAACAACACTCTGGGAACCAATAAATCGATTTTGGGCTGAATGCTATGAAGCATGTAAAATAGCATCAAAGAAACGTACTAATTTACAAAGCGAAAGTAGACGTCAATTTCAGGTTTGTATCAAAATAATACCGAAATACTATATATTACTGTTAAAATTTACATACATACATATATGATTATAAGATACATATGCACAGATGCGTAATAAAATTAATTTGAAAAATAATTATATAAATTTTTTAAATATTTTCTTTTTTTAGCAAAAAATTGTAATACCATGGAAGATGCGTCAAGTCGAAGAAATGGCTAGATTAAATTCAACTATAATCCATATGAAAACAAAAGATAATCAAATAAAAAGAAAATGGAAAAGTGCAAAAAGATTTTTATACGGACCACGTGGACCATGGTACCACAGAGGGTAAGTACATAGTATATTGATAATAATAATAATAATAATTGACATTATAAACAATGAATATGATGTATACTTATTTAATATGTGGATATGGTTATGTGGTTAGAGATGAATCTTCTTCAGACTATTATAGTACATTATGTCTTATGGCGAAAAAATTTCATGCAATTTTTTTTATTTTTATTTTTACCTCCCATTGTTTAATGGTGTGATACTATTATTATTATATTATTTATTTTTATTATGTGATATTATGGTTATTGTTTAAAGTATTATTATTATTATTTATGTAGGTACATATGTAGCTAGCTCTCGACAAGGTAAATGAACACATGTCGTTCATTACATGTTACACGTTACACGCTAAATCTAAAATGCTAACGTAATATTATGTTATTTTTTATAATGTTGATTAACATCATTACTTTTACGAGTATCTTTTATTTCATTTATGTAGTCTATGAAGGCGGCTGTATATTATCTTTATTATTATTCAAACATCAGCAGAAGTAAAATAATTATGACTTCTCACATAACAAACATCATCATCATCATCATCTTATACTGGTGATGAATGGTTTATGTTAAGATTGAATCGTAATTTATTTTCCTTTTTAAATATCATTGTGTAGTTCACATGGTATTAGCTGACTTAAAAAAAAGAAAAGAAAATAAAAATAACGCATATCTGCTACCCGATTTTAATAACGATATATAATTGTATTCAATTATTTATGCATAAATATATGTAACGTATGGTAGGTAGAAAGTAACTTTTTATGTGAAACCAAGTGAAAAGATTTTAATTTTTGTACAAGCGCAAATATTTCAAATTTATTGACAGTGTTTGTGAATTATTTGGAATGGTCAAAAAAATGCATTTTGATCCCCTCGTGTCTACATCACATTCCCATTTTTAGTTTGTAATGTTTTCATCCTATCCTGATGTCATGGTTATCATCATTAGTGGTACAAGATACCTTGAAAAATCTAGACCTAATCCAATCTTAATATTAATTTTATCCTAACTGTAATCTCCTAGCCATGTATATACTTGCACCCACATTTTCTTGTGAAAAACGATCCACAGAGTTGTTGATTCCCATCTTATCACGTGTCACCACTTATACATTTTATCATTCTATTTCAATTAAATTTACCAATTGATTAACGAAATTTCAATAATACATTTTTTTGTTTTGATTATAAAAAATATACATATATATTTATCGCGGTCAAACAGCCTTAACAATTACAATAATAATAAATATACAATATATGGTACATATATATAAATTGAAAAAAACAAAAAAAAAATCATTGTGTATAAAAAGTTTGTTTTTTGTTCTTAAATATGACACAAAAAAAAGGAATCGCTATTATAAGTAGTCTAGTCCGAAATGTAATTTCATCATCCGTTATTTTAAAGATTTTTTAAAGTACATCGTATATGAGTTGAGATGAATTGTGATGAAATTGATGAAATAATTAACCATGATATGCTGGATAAATTGGTGCAGCAACCTTAGCTATAGCTGGATAAACGGGAGCTGCTATTTTTGCTACTGGAGCAACAACTTTGGCTGCGAGTGGTTCTTTATGAACGACAGCATTAAAACCATTAACTGGATCAGCTGTATATTCGACAATTCGTCTTGTACCATCTGGTTCAATTAATGAGTATGCACCTTGAACTACATCACCTGATCGTGTTTCATGTTGACTTTTTGCATCTCCGGTAAGAGTATCCTTCAAAAAATAAATACGTTTTAGTTTAGGAAATATGTAAAAACAACAAAAATGTTTTAAATTAATTAAAAAAAAAAAAAAATGTAATGCTGTATTATACTCACATGGATATCATAACTGTAACTGTATTGTGGATTTGGATCATATTCATCGATTGGTGCTGCAACTTTAGCGACAACTGGTGCTGCTACTTTTGCAATAGCTGGAACGGCAGGATAAGCTGGATATGCTGGATAATGAGCTGGTGCTCCAATAACAACGGCTTGGCTAACACTAACCAAAGCAGCTAATATTAAGAACTGCATAATAAATATCCAGAAAAAAAAAATATATAAAAATATGAAATGAAATCAAAATATTCTTTATTCTGAATAATTTATTAAGAATCAAAATCTATAATCACTGACTAACTATACTAGAATATATTTTTGTTTTTTTTTTTGTTTTTAATCAATAAATTATTTAAACTTTATTTATACCTCTAATGCCATGATGACTACTCTCGTTTGGATAATTCTTGCGCAGTGTGTCTAAATTTATCCAATCTTTCCTTTATATACAGAAAATTTTTGTTAACAAAACTCAATACATACAAGGAGTATTATAAACCACCGCCCGTCATCTCGTCTACATAGAATTATTTAAAATTAATTGTTCAAATATTACTTTTTAAAAAAAAAAAAAATAAACAAAAATACTAGATTTTCATATACTACATACTTGTACGAGTATATACATGAAATTAGTAAATACAATCAAATTTCATATAGAATATACCTATAACATAACGCATATAGTTCTCTACTACTTAATATATGTGCATATATATATTGTCTAAATTTTATAATTTAATATGTAAGTATATATACTATATAATATTATTATGTATATTTTCATGTTAGATATCTGTATGCATTTTCATATTACACACATTACCATTTATTTAGCAGACTGTTTAAGCTAATATTTTTGTACCTACCTAAAAAAAAAAACCTAGAAAAAAATATACTCATACAAATACATACATATATATAAATCTTTTAGTATATTCTGTAACACTTAAATTTATTTTATTTTGGTTTTTCTTTTTTTAGATTTGATTTCATATAACAACCACTCACTTTTTTATATCTGAATTTTTTTCAAGCCTATAAACCTGAACTAATATTATTTTGCCTGGTCTGGTATTTATGTATTTAATAAATTCGCCAAAAAATTTACAAAATAAGCCTATCAAAAAGTTAAATATTTATATGCATACATTGATATATCGATGAGTATATACATACTCGTATATGTATATCTATGAATGAAAATTTTCAAACTAGAGTATGTATGTACTTTAATTATATGTATTAACCATAATACAATTTTTGATTTACTTACATACATATATACAACAATTTTATGTATGTACGATATATGAAACACCTTATATAACGTACATATTATGTAGATACTTTAATTTTTAATTTTTGTTTTTTATTTTTTCTAAATATGAAATAAGAACAACAATTTAATGTACGTGTAAGTATTTTGCGAGTACAGAAACATATACATATAGTTTACGTACACACATAATTCCAAATTCGATTTATAGGCGGATTGTAATTAAAAGAAAAAACTAAAAATTCATTCAATTTTATTTATTTATTATTTTTTTTTTTTTTTGTATTCATTATTATTGTAATATATACCTTGAAAAACATCACATCTACATACGTATGTATACGTAATGGTAGATATATATCACAAATAAATGAATAAATAACCATATTGATATTTTAAAGAAATAAAGAAAGATTAAATTTTTATATAGAACTCAAGATATATTCGTACATATATCTGTTGTAAGAATAATTCATCAATATTTATGGCACATTTTTTATAAAAATGCATGCATACTTATACATGTATGTATATAATGTATACTCGTATACGAGTACTATAGTAAATACAATATGCAACGCATTAGTAATGTAATACAGAATTAATGAGCTATCAATTTTTTTTTTGTATTAATACTACAACCGTGCGATATACTTACGTACGAGTATTTGCAAATACACAGAATACAGAATACCAGATATGTATCTTTTATTCATAACTTTATAATTATTAGAAATAAATTTGATTTTATTTTTATTTTTATTTATTTTTATTATTATTTTTTTTCAAATTCATACAAATTGCAAATGATCTTTATTCTATCATTGTTTTATGCATTCTTATATGTACTCATATGTACATGCATACATACATATTTGTTTGTATGTACGTACGTTCGTTTTGACCTAGAGAGAAATTTGTGTATAATTACGTACATGATATGTGTAAATCTACCCACTATATATAGATTGATCTATGGTATGACATTACTATTAAAATTTTACTAGATTTTTCATTTGTACGTACACTCATTATTTTTACAATTTTGTTTTTTTTTTTTTTTGTAACTGATCAACCACGCCCAATATATCAATGTATCTATCTTGTTTTCTGATGTTAATAACAATATAATATCTATGCGTACATATTATAATATTAAAAGGTGTAGTTATATGTACATTTTATGCAGTGCATAAAATTTGTGTCACTGTACGAGTATAGATATATTTATGTACAAACATACATACATATGTATATGTGTGCATATAATTCTTTGCATAATATCAATTACCTGCGTATCTATCGAATTATCTAATCTGTCTGAAGTTTTTGATTTAAGAAACATGTCTCTGCTGCAATTGTGACATAATATACATATAGGCATATGAATAAATTATGTGTGGATATATGTACATACGTTTATTTATTTATGTAATACCAATAATACATAATATAATACACAGTATGCAAAGTGTTATATTATATAATCTAGATTCTTTTACTTTATGCAAGTTATACTTACCTTGCCTGCGAGTACATATTCAAATCGATAATGTAAATGAAATTAAAAAAAAAATTAAAGTAAAATTATAATAAACAACAATAAAAACTAAACTACATAATGCACTTATTAGTAGTGTGTACAACGATAGTATTATGCATTTGGATAATACATATATGGTTTTAACTATACGTGCTCGTATAAATCAGCATTTCACATCATGTGTATTGTGCACTCGTATTTTCACTCTTAAGAAAACTTGATTTTCTCTCACATTCGAATACGAATATTGTACAAAACAAACCAAGGAAAATCAACTAGCAACATTTTGTACTTGCTCCTCCTTTTTATACATTCTCTGTAGTAGCAGAGGTCATGTCATTGGCTTAGTACGGTATCTGTAGTATACGCTACACTAGTACGAGTAGTATATCATGTATACTCATACGTATACTCGTATTTTCATGATTGAGATAAAGTTGATTTTCTCCTTCAGTATAAAGTGCGAATATTTACATAACAAAACATGGAAAATCAACTAACAACATTTTATACTTGATCCTCATGCATACTCGTATTTTCACTCTTAAAAAAAACTTGATTCTATCTCACATTCGAATGCGAATATTGTACATAACAAAACACGGGAAATCCAAAAATTTTTGGATCTGCTTCTATTTATTATTACTTGTGAATTGTACTCAAGCACCTTATCCTAGTGATGTTATTATTTGAGCGTTTTTACATTATTACTAATCTTCGCAAAAATTCTATGAGTTTTATATTTTTTTTAAATATTTTTAATATTTTTAGAATTAAATACATATACGAATATATAAAATTTTTAAAAATTAAATTTGTTTAAAACTATATATAATTTTTTATAAACTATAATGTAAAATTTACAAATTACACAAGATTAACTGTCACAGAATTTAATTGAAATCAATTAAATGAAAAATGTAGATCAAAATAAATTGACAAGTCATTGTTTTTTTTTTTTTTCTGTTTATATATTTATACGTTGGAAGCATAAATAACGATGAACATATATCAAAGAAATTATTTTACAATTAAAATATCAACTATGTACAAATAAAAAACGATGCCAGATTTAAAAAGAAAAAAAAAACAAAAAATTACTACATAGTACATGTTTTTTAATGTGTCATCAAACAACAAATTATAATTGAAAACTGAAATCAAAACATATATAAAATGATCAACATTGAATTGAAATAAATATTAGGGTGTTGTTTAAACAAGTGTCTATTTAATTAATAATTTATTTGATTTTTATTTTATTGCGCATACGTGTCTTCCTATATAACGTAATCCTCAGAAATTCCTCTTGATGAATTTTGCATATCTGCATAAGTATAATGTTGTATCATAACAATATAACTATACTTTTATAGTTTTCATATATTTACTACTGTTTATATGTAGACGGGTAATTACATTCTCTTACATATTTCGTATAAAGTACACCCATAGGTACCTTATTATTTTGTCATGATATTATATATATATATATATTTTTTTTTCATTTCCATCCAAACAACATTTAAATTATAAAAACGTGAAAAGAATTAAAATTCATCTCACTTACTTTTGCTTTTACATATACGAGTGTTTGCTACTTTTCCACCAAACAATTTCACTTTCGATCACCGAAAATAAAATCATTACATTACCAATAATAATAAGTTATGACTATGAGTATGTACAAAAAATCCACATAATATGAGTATGGATATATGGATGTATGTTACTTAAGACGTTTAATGTATTTTAATTATTTACAACGAGTAATGTTATATACCTAAAAAACTTAATATGCAAATATCTGTTTTATACGCTTGAAATATCTTCTTCTTCTTTGCGTTCTATAATGGTGAATTTACCTGGCTTGTGTTAGGTATTACGAGTATTGATATGTTGTACTTCCGGTGAATTGATACAATTTTTTTGATATACATATATAGGCGAGGAAATATCCAAAGTACTCATATGTCTATGTAACAATTATACGTATACACGTAATATATGATATTTTAAAATTTAGGGAGGAGTGAATTTCTATAATTAAAAATTAGATTTTTCGTAGTATTTAAAAAGTGTAAGCATTTCGAGAAATTTATTCAAAAGTGAATTAGAGTCAATCAAATCAATCAATCAATTGTAAATTGTCCCAGAACAAATATTTAAAGGATTTCAATATTAATTATTACCTAATACCACAAAGATGGCATCCTTAAAGGTAAAAAACAGATAACGTTTTTAAAAAGTGTTTATAGAAAAAATATTTAATCATTTTTTTTTTGTTATCTGCAATTTGTGCAGATTTTATTCATTAGTTTCTGCGTATTTTTCGTTGTTGCACATTGTAAAGTTTTTCCAGCTGCAGTAGGTCCAGCAGTTGTTGTTAATACAGACTATGATCCAGCTCCACAATATACATTTGCGTATAATATTCAAGATACATTAACTGGTGATAGTAAAAGTCAACAAGAAGTAAGAGATGGTGATGTTGTCAAAGGTACGAACGATTCCAAACAAACCAAACTTTAATCAATATTCAAAAGTCTCAAAAGAATTTAAAATTGAAAAGAAAAAAAAAATTATTCCATACAATTTTTCATATATATTTTAGGTTCATATTCAGTTTTAGAACCAGACGGTAATGTAAGAACAGTCATTTATACAGCAGATCCTTTAAATGGTTTTAATGCTGTCGTACAGAGAGGTCCATTGGTTCATGCTAAACCACTTGCAGTTGGTGCTGTTCCTGTAGCTCACTTTTAATTTTACAATTCAAACTTAATTTTAATTTTTTTTTTAAGTTTTTAATTAGATTTAATCACACAAATAATTTTATTTATTTGTGGCGCATAATTATGTATAAAAAGAAATGCAAATATTTTTTAATTTAAAAAAAGGATATGATTTTTTTTTATTATTTCTTCTCTTTAAAAAAATTTTCATTGGTATCAGATTTAAGAATCTATCTTATATAGGCCTTATCATCATTTGTAGGCATGTGTATTTGAGATTTTTTTTGTTTTAATGAAAAAATCCAAAATCTTTTCACATTTTTAAATACGTACGTAATGGATTGTTTTTAAATTTTAATTCAATGTTGATTTAAGTTAAATTATTTTACTATTTCTGTGAATTTTATTTTTTTTTTTCAATCAAAATCATGTACCATATTAACTAGTTAATAATCTTCTATTATCGGAAATATTTCATTTATTACCAATTAAGATAAATGAATTCATTTTGAAATAATTCTAATTTAAAATAATGAATTTTTTTAGGTTTGTTTTTTTTTTTGTGATTGTATTTATACTTGCATTAATTAAAAACTACAAGCAATACATTGAAAAATTGTCATATATACACACATTAATTGAAAACGACAATTAAATAATTTAGTGAAAATGATAATGTTTCATAATGAAATAAATTAATATACAGTGGTGAACAAAATATGTATTTAAACTAAAATAGAATTAATCAGAAAATATGAAAATTAATTAATTTTGTTGACGCACTGGAATAAAATATTCACGTAATCATACGAGTATTTCTGAAGAGAACTGAAAATTGAATAAATGTTGACAGAATTGCAATAAATTTCTTCCATTTGCTAATTTGATTGCACCATTTTAAAATCTTCATTGAATTAAATATGACGGTTGACATTTTCTATAATTATACAAGAATTGAATGATTCATTTTTAATATTTTATGACAACAATTTTATGACAGTTTCATTCAATTGCATACGCGAATATGTTTTGTGCATCACTGTATAAACGAATTCAAATATGTAATATGAAAATCTTGTCTCTTTTAATTTTATATACACAATCATTTACACATTAATACAAATTTATTGTACTAGATGATGTGTATACATATTTATGTATGTACGCTACAATTTTTTTTTTTTTCAAGTCAAATGTTTTACAACCAGATTATTGAATACATATTGGTACATTTATGTATTTATTTGAAATTGCTTCCGTGTAATATTAATAATAGTTCTTTTTGAATGGATCACACAGTTAAGTTTTTTTTTTAATACCTAAGTATATATTAGTTGCATTTTTTTTTTAATTTATTTTTTAACATAAGAATTTGTGCATTTCAAATACTTAAACATATATCTATTCTTAAAATGGTAACATGTTTTGAATGATTAATACTAAATATATAAAACTTGAACCAACAAACCCATAAAAAAATTTATAAATAAACTTGCAAAGATACAGAAATTAAAAAAAAAAATAAAAAATAAATTAAAAAATAAAATGAAAAAAATGAACAGAATTTTAAAATGAAAACAAAAAAAAAATTAACTATAATACTGTATTTGTACTATAATCTTACTGATCTAAATTTTATTTTTGTATGTATATTATAAATGAAAACTATGAAAGCAAAATAAGATATAAAAGCAGATTTTACTTAAATTACAAATTCTATAGAATAATACGACAATCGATTAGTATATGTATTAATTTCTTTGTATTAATGTTAATTTTAAAGCAAATTATTGCAAAATATTTTACTGCTATATAATATGATTAAAATAATCCTTAAAAAAACATTTGTATACGTGACGTTAAATTGATTTAATTTCTATGTATTTAATTTTTAACTGTATGCATTGAGCATTGCATTATAGATTACAAATGTGTGCAATACTGAAACCTGAAAAAAAATATACAATTTTGGTCAGAAAGAAATTAAATTTTTTCTTCAAATAACTTCAACCTGAATAAATATTTATAAGAGTATTTCATCATCATCATCATCGTCGTCGTCATCAATCAATAATCAAGATATAATTTAGTCACAGATAGTACATGTGTGCATACATATGTGCATGTATATTATATTTATACTTTAACAATATATGTACATCTATAAGTATAGACAACATATACAATGTAACATATAAAATAATTTATAATAATTGCTATAATTTTCACAATAATTTTTAAACAGAAATTTTTAATTTCTTACAAATTTTTTCGTAATTATTTGGTCACATTTTTTTTTACATTCGCTTCAAGTTTTATAGTCACCATATTTTATGCTGTTATTTATATACAGTCCCAATATAAATGTGGTTGTCCTAAAATATAAATTTTAATTGGAAATTATTTTTTTTAGTTATTATCATAATTTTTCTGACAACATGTATTTTTACTCACAGTTTATTATGGGCCACAGAAGATTCAACAGAGAAACGAAATTAATTACATATAATATGATAAAACTTAGACTTAGACCCAATGATACTTTTAAGATACTTGATTTGCTCTATGTTTGGCAAGCAGACTCAAATCAGCATTTCCAACCTCTTTTTCCCGACAACCTGATATTCATTCAAAGCTGAGTGAGCTTTGGGAAATGAGTAATTGACAATTATTATTCTTCATACTTTTTGGTTGTCACCGAAATTCAAAATTGGGATTTTGTGATCAGCTCTCTACCATCAAGTCACCAAACTCTCTTTTTTTATAAATATAAAATAGAAATTATATGAATTTAAAAATGAAATTTATAATACATCAATTATTATTTAGTGGTAAACCTAAAAATGAACACTTCTTCGATTATTATAAACTATGAAAATACTATGTACCTTTTACAAACTGTATAAAGATGTATTATATCATTATCGAGTAGAAAAACATTAAGATATTCTGAATTGAACCTTGAACTGTATAAACCTTGTGCTCCAAATATTTTCTGAGGCTGTCTACTGATGATGATATGCAATGCTGTTGGAACGGAATGATTTAAAATTCTTATCGTTCTTATTCTGTCATTAAAGTATTAAATGAATAAAATTAAAATATAATTAAAAAATGATTTAATTTTAATGTTTGTTAAACACGCACACACATTTTCAGATACTTATTATACACTGTTTCATCAGTCATTTTTAAATGTATAACACACATGATTCAAATTTAGTAAATGAAAAATCATTAACAGCAAAGCCTAAATGAAAATATCAATTGCCGCCAATCAAATCAAATGATCATGTATGTACATAATGCACATACAGACGTATGTACCTAAGTAAGTATATACATATATGTACAATACGAACGAATTCCAAGAGTTTAAAAAAAAAATTCTTTTCCATTATAATTACAGCAATATGCAATTTATTGTAAATGCAATGAAATTTGATTCAATACTATGTTAAAAATGTGATTTCATTTTCTGCCATTACCTATCTTAGTCCAAATTTGATGATAAATGCTTTTTATGTAATCGCAACGAAGACGTATTAGTCATTTAACAATTTTCTTGTTTTTCTTTCGTTTTTTTTTTTTACCTTTTGCAATAATTTTGAACCACAAACTGATATATTGGCATGGAAAATCTATATTAGATTTGTGAATGCATCTATGTAATTTTAAAATCATTAAATGAATTGAGATTTTATTATATTTTTAACACACATTTCATATGTATTACATTGAAAATAACATGATTTGATCCCCATCATAACAAATTTGATATGGATTTTACAAAAAAAAAAAAAAAAAAATACTAAAATATTTGACGATCTTGGGAGTTTACTTCCATCTGATTCCATATCACATTCAAAAAAAAAATGATGATGACGAAACATTTCTAGTTAAACTCAAATCCATTTTTAGAATCTCGTCCACAATCTGTTTTGTCTTATAAAAGTCAAATTTTCTGCAGAATCAATTCAAAGTAGATTAGTAGTTTCAATAGTAAGGATCGATATGTTTGCTAAGGTACGCATACGATTTATTTTTTCATAAAAAATTTTAAAGAGGAACTGTTGTAATTTAAACCAAAAAAACAAAAAAAAAACTTATTTTGAACTGATACTCTTGTAGGTAGTTTTTTGCATCTGCCTAGCAACTTTGTCATACGCAGGGCCTCCTAGTGGATACGGATATGGTTTCGCACCAGCAACATCATACACATCTTATGTGGCACCGGTAGCTAAAACATTATACGCATCAGCACCGGCATCATTTTCATCTGTATCGATAAATAGAGCAGCAGCGGCTCCTGCATTCTATGCTGCAGCTGCTCCAGCTCAAGTGATAAGATACGCAGCACCAGCAGCTCAAGTCATTAGATACGCAGCACCAGCAGCTCAAGTCATTAGATATGCAGCACCAGCAGCTCAAGTCATTAGATATGCAGCACCAGCAGCTCAAGTCATTAGATATGCAGCACCAGCACAAGTTGCAGTATCTGCTCCGGCTTCTGTAGCTGTTGCTGCCCCAGCTCAGATAGCTGTTGCTGCTCCAGCGCCTGTTGCAGTTGCAGCTCCAGCACCGGCTGTTGCAGTTGCCGCTCCAGCTCCTGTTGCAGTTGCCGCTCCAGCTCCTGTTGCAGTTGCTGCTCCAGCACCAGCTGTTGCAGTTGCTGCTCCAGCACCAGCTGTTGCAGTTGCAGCTCCAGCACCAGCTGTTGTCAAACAGGAAATTGACTACGTTGATCCAAACCCTCAATACAGTTTTAGTTACGGTGTAACAGACTACTCCACTGGTGATTCGAAACACGCAGAAGAAACTCTTGTGAATGGTGTTGTTCATGGCAGTTATACATTGACTGAAGCGGATGGATCAATAAGGAAAGTCACTTATACGGCAGACAAAATTAATGGTTTCAATGCTGTTGTTGAGAAAAAAGGTGGTGCGGCGCCTGTCGCAGTCGCTGCAGCACCGGTTGCTAAAGTTGCCGTTGCAGCTGCTCCTGCACCAGCACAAATTGCTGTAGCAGCAGCTCCGGTTGCTAAGGTCGCAGTAGCAGCTGCTCCAGCTGTAGCGGCTGCACCAGCAGTACAATATATATCTGCTGCTCCTGCAGTGGCGGCTGCTCCAGCAGTAGCGGCTGCTCCTGCAGTACAATATGCAGTAGCCGCTGCTCCTGCAATTGCAGCTGCCCCTGCAGTAGCTCAATATGCTGTAGCTGCAGCTCCTGTTGCAAAATACGCAGTAGCAGCTGCTCCCGCAGTAGCACAATATGCTTATGCAGCACCTGCTGCAAGATATGCAGTAGCAGCTGCTCCTGCGATAACCCAATATACTGTAGCTGCAGCTCCTGTTGCAAAATATGCAGTAGCAGCTGCTCCTTCAGTAGCCAAATTTTATGCACCATCAGTGAGCTACAGTTATGGCCTTCATCATTAGTTTCATTTTATAAAATTATTAAATATTCATACATATAAATATTATATATATTTCGAGATAAAATATTTAATCCCAGTCTGTGTTTATAACGTATTTAGTGAATAGTTTTACATATATTTTCATATTATTTTGTCGAAAAAGAAGTATCATCATTTATTATTTTTATTTTTATATTATTTAGAAATTAGAAAGCAACGGCTGAATAAAATAGTTCAGTAAAAAACAAAAAAATTATTCTGAATTTTTATTATTAATTTTAAATTTATTTGTAACATTTCATTATATTTCATTGTACTTTCCAATAGCCTCAGATATTTACTTTGTTGAAGTTTTTCCAAAATATTCTTAAGATTTCGTGTTTTTTTTTGTGAAATGTGTTTTGAAAATCGTTAAAAAGGTCGCACGTTATCGGGTTCAATGCAATCTTAATAGTGGAAGCCAAAAGTTAAGCGTTGAAAATGTTAACTGCTCGACAAATTCCTAATTGACCATATTCAGCTAATTGTAATTATTTTTTTCGTTCACATAAACTCGTACATTGAAACAATTTTTTTTGCAAATGAAATTGCTTTATAAATTAATGAAACGAAAACCAAATCAATACTAAATGATAACAATAGAAATTATAGAATAATTTTCGTCTTAATTCATATGCGACATATCGATTTCCTTGTGGATGTGTAAAAGAAAAAGTTCTGTTATTTTTAATTTAAAGAGATTAAATTAAATTATATTAAAGCTGATGCTTGTCATGCATAATCATCATCATCATCATCATCATAATGAATGATAATTTGAATGAATTTGAATCGGTCAAAAACAATTACCATCAATACAATCTAATCATGTCCATATGAACGAAACGAATTGAATGAATTACCATTAAATTTTCTATTCATTTTTTATTTTTAATTTAAAATAAACGTTATTATCATCGAATTAATTTTTTACAGACCACGTAATTTAAAAATTTTGTCTCCATATGATCTGTCTGTTTCATTTTATTTCTGTATTTCTTTTTCTTATACGAGTATATTATTTACACATAATAAAAAATGTATATAAATATAACAAAAACGAAAATTTATACACTGCATAATTAATTTTTTTTTCTTTCTTCCAGTGAATTTTATTGTTGTTTTGTTATTATTGTCATCGTCGTTGTTATGATTTTTTTCGTATTTAATTTTTATAAGATTCATTTTATATTCATAAGGGGTAACTGACTTAAATTTATTTTGCTAAAGGCGTAATTTTGTGTAATACATTTCAAACTTTTCAAGTCTTTTTTTTTTTTTTTTTTTGAAGAAAAAACAATAAAACGCAGTTAGCAGCATTTCTAAATATTAAAAAAATATATATATATATATATGCATGCATAAATATATCGATTCGTGAATTTTCATTAGATACAAATAAAATAAATTTAAAAAAAAATAATAAAACAAAATCAATGATTTTAATTAATATTGATTTTATTGAATTATACATACATTGAGACTAAATTTTTAATGATGACATTGGAAATTTAAATATAGGTTGTGAAAGTATACACACATGCTCGCAATTATATTGGCCCAAATAAATAATACATAGAAATTTTTTTTCAAAAAAAAAGAAGAAAAAAAATTTAATATCCTTTTCAATTTTATCAAATTTCCATATAAATTCATATGCAATCATTGTATATATTTACGTGTGTGTATATACGGTATCTGTATGCATATGAATGTAAATTTTAATGATTTTCTCTTTTCGTTAAGTTAAAGACTTGAATTTTTAAATATCTCACTCAATTGTGTCTTCTTATAATATACTTTTACAGCTATGTTCTAACACAATTAATATTCCTACAGATTGTTCTTAGTTGGGATTGTATAAGTATGGAAGCATTGCACTTTTGTCCAAAATTATAAGAATTTTATTCGATTAGCGTTCTTGTACATAGTACATTGTGGCATTTTTATTTAAAACTAAGTTTCTGACTAAAATTTTGTTTAATGACTATGAATCTCTTGTTGCGCAAAATACATATATGCTTCCCAAGTAAAAATCATAACATTTATTAAAAAGGATAATAAATTGTTGAAATAAATGTACAATTTACGATAGCATCTAAAAACTTATCTACTTCTACCTATGAATAAATTTGAATATTTCCATAAATTTTTTCAGTTGCAAATTTCTATACTAAAGGCATATTTTATCGAGTATGACATTATTAAAATTCGTATGAATATTATTTTCTTTCTACAATGAGGTATGTAGTTGTTGGATTATTCATTATTTCTATATTATTTCATTTATTTTATGGATTTTATGATTTTATCCCCATCTTCCAAGTATAATTTGTCTATAGATATTACTCTGATGCATATTATTCTTAGATTTTAAAATTTGTGCAAATTCGAAGATTAAAATTCTTCATTGTGAATTAATCTCGAATTAGATAGGCGGCTAAAATTTGGGGCTAATTAATTTTAATACTACAATTATTGTATATAGATGATGATAGAATTTTGTCTAGTAAATAACCTTAAAGTGGCATCTTAATGCGTAAACGTGGCTTAATAAATTTTAAATTTATATATTTTTCATGAAGATATGTATGTTACATATTTAATAATGTATATTAAACTAATTTTATTTGAAAATTATAACAAAAATAAAATTAAAATCTAGGTCAATATATTAAATTAAAATAAAAATATAAAAATATGCAAATAATAGCATAACTTGGCAAAAAATTATGAAATTGAAAGTATTTGGCACTCTTATATAAAATTATTTAACAATTTTATAAGAATGTTATGTTCTTTGTTTTATGAGACCTAAGCCTATATAAATATACATGAGTGTATGTATGTACATATATATTAATAAAATAAAAAACATTGAAAAATTTTATTTATTAAAAATAATTTGTACGTACATATGAATATGTATGACTTTACACTGTACAACGTAACGTTACATACTGCTACGAGTATTATTTTTAAAAACATTTTATTATTGTCGAAAACATTAAATTGCATAAATATTCATATATAAACATATATTGTACTTACATTCAAACATATACATACATATACACATACATGTATTTAACTTAAATGTAAATTATTATCAAATTAGTAAATCTGTCTAGGCCATCGCATGACTAAGGTCTTAAGAGGTTGGTATTTGCCAAAAAAGTGTTACGAATACATTTAAACACTTTGAAATAATTTTATGTATAGAATAATAAATAAATAAATATGCGATTATATTATCCATACAATGATATTTTGATACACAATATAATAGTACCTACACTACACTATACTACCATAGTACATACATATTTGTAATATTCCATAATATTACCCGATATACGTGATGTGGATGCATAATTAGTGTCATCCAAAAAGCAAAAAAAAAATACCAAAAAAAAAAAACATTTTCTTACACATGTGCATAATACCAGTACATACATACGTAACAACAATATAACAGTAATGATAATAATAAAAAAAAAAATAATAATAATAAACGAAACCCCAAAATGATAATGGATAATGGTTGATGGTATTATATTGCCACTGTACAATTTCTCTAACTATAAAAGCTGGATTGAACTAAAGTTTGGCATGTCAGTTTGGTTTATTCATCAGACAGTGAAAATCATTAATACAAAAATTAAGCCTACAATGAATTCGCTTATTGTAAGTAAAAACCATAACATAAAGTTTCAATCAAAATTAAAATGAGAATTTAAACACTTCTTTGTGAAAAGGATAGTACTTGATGGACGAATTAAAATTTAAGAAAAATCAAAAAAAAAAAAAATTAAAAAAAAAATATACGAAAAATTTAATTTGTGCTAAAAGTGCTAAACCAAACGAAAACGTTAAAATTCGAACGTTTTTGTATAAATCATATAAGAGTGTTTAATTATCCTTTTAATATGGATTACCATTTACATATTTTGAGTGGATTATAGCAAAATGTTCTTGGATTTCAGATTGCTGTTATTGCCTCCTTGGCTATCACCGTTAATGCAGGATTAGCACCATTTGCTGCACCTTTAGTAGCTGCACCAGCAGCTCCTTTAGCGTACACCGCATACAGTTCACCATATTTTGCAGCTAGAGCATTCCCAGCAGCAGCACCATTAGCATACTCAGCTCCATTAGTCGCCAAAGCCGCTCCAATTGTTGCCGCTGCACCTGCACCAGTAGTAGCAGCTCGTGCTGTTGCCGCTCCATTAGTTGCAGCTGCCCCAGTCGTTGCTGCTAAATCAGCTGAAATCGTCGATCCTCATCCACAATACCAATATGCTTATGATGTTCAGGACACTTTAACCGGTGATTCAAAAACCCAAGAAGAAACAAGAGACGGAGATATTGTAAAAGGTTCATACTCTCTAATTGAACCAGACGGTTCACGTAGAACAGTCAGCTACTACTCTGATCCAATTAATGGATTCAATGCAGTCGTACAAAAAGATGTACCAGTTGCCGCAGTAGCTGCTGCAGCACCAGTTTTAGCAGCAAGAACTGTTGCCGCTGCACCATTGGTAGCTGCCGCTCCAGTAGTAGCTGCTAAAGCTGTTGCCGTATAAATTGCATTAAATGTCCCAATCTCGCTGTGAATTTTGAACTGAATCTTGTTAAATATCCTTCTTATCTTTATTTTTATATTTTTACACAATTTTAAGTGACTGCCATTGTTTATATTAAAAAAAAAATTCATTGTCTTTATTCTTTTTTTATTTTTATCATTAAAATACAGAAAAAAAAATTAATTATTTGTGTTTTTATTTATTTCGTTTCCCTTTGTTCTGTTTGATGAGTATGTATATCGAAAATTTTGCTCTAAAAGTTAATCAATCAATTCACGAAAAGTTATTTAATATAAAAAATTAAATACATACATGTATGTACATTCAGGCAGTAAAGTTTATCCTTCGATTAATATTTTTACAGACAAGAAGATGAAGAATACTGGAAATTATCTAATCACGAAAATGTATCTAGAATGCGATTAAAATTAGAACCTGAACTATATCCAAACAAACATGAAAATGCTGCAAATTTACGAGACAATGCAGTCAATATAAGTGATTCAAAGTAAGAAAAATCTTAAAATCCTGTGTTTTTTTTTTTTTTTCAAATTCACGATCGCATTCATTAAAATCTTTTATTTATTTCATCTATGGTATTTAGGCAAATATCAGATGATTTTAATTCGAGTATAAAATCAGCAGTTGTCAAAGATTTCCTATCAGAAGATGAAAATTTATGGCTTGAAGAAGAATTACGTCAAAGTACGGAAATTCAACATCAAGATGTACCACTAGAGAAAGCAATAATATCACAAGAATGTGAATTAATCACTTTGATGACAAAAGTTAAAGGAAAATTAGAAGTTAATCAAACGCTCTTCACATTCACCGATTTAAGTCCAATACGAGAAGATGGAGAAAAACAAGATTTTAAGTACTATACACGCAGAAAATTACAAAAATATCAAATAGTATTTTTATGTTTTTTGATTTTGTTTCAGATTTCCGATAACAAAAATACGTGAAGTTCATCTACGAAAATACAATTTAAGAAGAAGTGCTCTCGAAATATTTTTAATCGATCAGACAAGCTATTTCTTGAATTTTACGACAAAGGTTTGTGAGAGAAATAATGGCCTATTATTATTCACAATTTTATTATTCACAATGAAACATTTTTCTTTAAATTTTTATAGAGCCGAAATAAAATTTTTTCGAAAATTTTAAGTTTACAACCACCAAATATTCTATATGGATCAGGAAGATCACCAGCAGAATTATTAAAAGCATCTGGACTAATGCAAAAATGGGTGACTCGTGAAATATCAAATTTTGAATATTTAATGTATCTGAATACGATAGCAGGTAATTAAAAATGTCGAAATAAACAACACAAATTTTATGTAATATACCCAAAATTTACTTCAAAAATAAATTTAGGTCGATCATATAACGACTTGAGCCAATATCCAGTATTTCCATGGATTATTGCTGATTATACAAGTGAAGTATTAAATCTGACAGATCCCAAAACATTCAGAGATCTTTCAAAACCTGTTGGAGTGGTAGATATCAGATAAAATAAATTTTTTAAAATTTATGTATTTTCAAAAATTAAATTGTTTTTTGTAAATTAGATAAATCCAAAAAATGAAGCTGAAGTTAGGGCGAAATATGAAGGTTTTGAAGATCCATCTGGAACTATACCAAAATTTCATTATGGAACACATTACTCGAATTCAGCTGGTGTCTTACATTATTTATTGAGAGTCGAACCGTTTACATCGATGCATATTGAATTACAAAGTGGAAGATTCGATGTTGCTGATCGACAATTTCATTCAATACCACAAACATGGAAACTTCTTATGGATAATCCGAATGATGTTAAAGAACTAATACCAGAATTTTTTTATTTTCCAGAATTTTTGAAAAATATGAATAAGTAAAAAATTTTTATTTGAAAAAAATGTTGAAAGATCGAAAAAAAAGGAAGAAGTTAACTTAAATGCTGTCTTATGTATTCATTTATAGATTTGATTTGGGGCATCTTCAGATAACAAAAGAAAAAGTTGATGATGTTGTTCTGCCAGCATGGGCTAATACACCAGAAGAATTTATAGCGATTCATAGACGAGCATTAGAATCGGAATATGTATCACAAAATTTACATCATTGGATCGATCTTATATTTGGGTATGAATTTTAAATTATTATCCATGTACAACATTTTTGAAATCTGAAAATTTGATTGATTATTTCTAGGTACAAGCAAAAAGGTCCAAAAGCTGTTGAGGCCTTAAATGTATTTTATTATTGTTCTTATGAGGGAGCTGTTGATTTGGACAAAATCACAAATCCCGTAGAACGTGAAGCAGTTGAAGGTAAGGGAATACATTATTATTTTGTTGTATTTTTTTTTTTTTAATTTAAATTCACATTTTTATGCAATACGTACATATTTAATGGTCATCAGGTATGATAAATAATTTTGGACAAATTCCATCACAATTATTACGTGATCCACATCCCAGACGATTAACACAAGAAGAAACTCTTATGAAATTGTTAAAATGTGAATTAAAAAAGCCAGATATAACACAATTTTTGGATAGAATCGTTCAGATTAATTGTGATTTGTCAACGCCTAAAGATCCAATTATATTTTTAAGTGTACCAAGAAGTCCACCAAAATCATTTTTACAAATAAGTCCTGATATTCTTGTTAGTATTACAAAATCAAGTATTCTAGGATGTAATTCATGGGTTTCATATGATAAAGATAAAGGATTTTTACTTGAAATCGATGCAACAACAAATAATATTAAGTAAGATTAAATTGTGAATCTATATTTATACCGAATGTGTATTCATTTCAATTCATATAAATAATTTTCATTTTATTTAATTTAGAAATCGAAAAAAAATATTTGGCCCTTTTCATCCGTCCATAAATTTAAATTCACAAATGTTTGCTGTTAGCATAGATGGTAAATATTTATATGCAGGTGGTGTATGGGATAATTCGTTACGAGTTTATAATTTGCATCGTGGAAAAGTTATTGCCTCTGTCACACGGCATTTAGGTAAAAAAAAAAAAAAAAAAACAAAATTGAATCTAAACTAAAAATATCAAACAATTTCAATTATCTCAAACAATTTTTACATTTTTTTTTCATAACAGATATAATAACATGTTTGGCATTAGATAATTGTGGATCTTATCTTGTTACTGGATCAAAAGATTGCACTTGTATTGTTTGGAGCTTATCGGGATCATCGAATACCGCACAGAGTATTACAACATCATCCATACAAATATCAAATCAAAATACATCAGCTCAATTGAATACAACAAATAGTTATACGCCCAAACCATTAACAACATTCTATGGTCATGATGATGCCATATCAAGTGTTGCCATCTATACAGAATTAGATATGATCGTTTCTGGTTCTTTGGTACGTACATAGTATTTAAAAATGAATAAATTTTTTTTATATTTTTCATCACAATAATTTGGAATTGTTTTTTTCTTTTGTTATTTTTTGATTAAACGCAGGATGGAACCGTTAATGTATATACAATTCAAGAAGGACAATATGTTCGAACACTTAAACCAGTTGGTTGCATTGAAAATTATGTACAAATTTCATTTGTAACGCTATCATATCAAGGTAATTAAAATGTGTGCGTGTGTATATATATATATATATATATATATATGTATATACAAATATTTAATAAATACTAAAAAAAAATTGCGTTTCTTAATTAAATTGATCATAGTAATTGGAAAATAATTAAGAACACTGATAAGATATTTCCAAATACATAGAATCAAATTTTATTTTATTTAATTTTTTTTTGTACATTTAAATGTTATCTACAGGTCAATTATATCAATAATCAATAATTATAATAATATAAAATTAAAATATAAAATCATATCATTGAAAAGTTCAGTCCACTTTGCATCATATCTATCTTTCTCTCTGTAAAATATAATTTTTAAATTATAATAAAATGTAATTATGTACTATGATGGGCATATTCATCGTAAAATTATGCATTATACATACATTATGTATTATACACTACATACATACACAATGCTAGCATAAAATCAAAAATAAATATAAATATTAATGAAAATTATTTTATTACTTATTTTATCAATGAAAGAAAGCAAAAAAATAAAATAAAAATATAATTTTTATATTTAATCTCTCTTTAACTGCAATTAATGATTTCACTGATTACGAATAATAATATCATATTCGTACAATATAAAATAGAAAATAAACTTAATTGCATTATGACGCATTCGATGTCGATCAATCAATCATTTGGTTACAAATAATTTTTTATTTTATAATATAATAATGATAATAACAGCAACATCAATGTATGTATGTCTGAGCGTGTATTACACAAAATTATTACAGTAATCAGTGTAATATTTATATACCATATTATCACTTTGTAATTGACATTTTAAACCTTTTAACTAAATAATAACGAAGGTAATCTAAATAAAAGAATTTTAAATAATTTACTTAAATAACACAAATGTTTGTGATTTGTGATCATAGTGATTATAATAAATTAATTTTTTTTTCTAGATTTATTTTAATACTTTGCATACGAATACATTTATGATACTTTAATCACTATGCGTGTATTTTGAGTACAAACATATTTTCCGTATAGGTGTTGTTACAATGCACATTTTACAAGCGTTAAACATTATGTTTTGTTAACTTTTCTACACGTAAAATTAAAAGTTCTTCAACTTTCTAGCTTTGCTTCCGGTTTTTTGAGGGAAATTAGTTTGTCAAATGTAAATCTTTCATGCCTTTTTTTTTACTCTTGTTCTCATTGTTACGTTTACGTAAAAAGTGAAACTTTGATTATTATTATATTTATTTTCTTATACGAAACTTCCTTTCGAAGTCACACACAATAGATATTTATATAAAAATTAATAAAATTTGAAATTAATAATTGATGACAACTTTCTGCAAACAAACAATACTAACAATTTTTGTTTAAACATTATCAGTAACCGCTATTACCAGCGTTAAGAAGTAAAATGGGCACTAAACTGAGACATCAACGGTTACAATTTAAGTAAACAGAGCCTTCCACAGAAAATCAGTACCTATTCTTCTATTGATTTCACCCAAGATTCTGGGATAAATTTTTTTTAAATTCACACAATTTTTTCATTCATGATTAGCATTTACGACGACTTCTTTTCCTCATGATGTATTTGCATACAGTACATGCTAAAGTACACCAGAATCATCATGCTAAATTAAAACAAAATTCCATACTTACATGGTTGTATATTTATGGCGCCTTCAATTTTTTTTTTTTAAATAAGTGAAAAAAATTTTATGAAAACAAAAATATTGTTACTAAATTAATGAACAAAACTCAACATAAAATGAATTTAAAGCATTTAGTATACTTAATTTTATCTAATTTTACAATAGTACTTTGAATTTTTTTTCTATTATTTATTATCTTTCCAATCAATTTTTTTTTCTCAATTAATTGTTTTTGGTCATCTAATTCTATTACACCAAGTATAATGTGTACATTTGAAAATAAATCAAACAAATTTAAAATAAATAATAGTCGAAATGTACGTACAGCACATATAAATTATTATTTTTAACATAACATGTACACTTATACGTGTACATAAACTGTAAAATGATGTTTATTAAAAACCTCAAGAAATAGAATAAGAATAAAAATGTTGCCCAATTTAATTTGTATGATCTTGAATCTGTACTTGAAATTATTTTCTTCTTCTTCTTCTCAACATATTGTCTCCTTTCAAAAAATACGTAAATTAAATATTCAATTGAAGGATATTATTTTTAGTTTATTTTTTCAGTTCAATTAAATTGTTTTATTTTTGTTTAATTAAAAAATGTCAAAATATTAATAATAAAAAATAAAATTCACAAAGTCACTTTCAATTTATTAATTTAAATCGTTCAATTAATAATTTGTTTTATTCGAAAATAAAAAATAAATAAAAAAAAAACGAAAGAAAAAGAGCAACAGAAACAAAAAAATTCTCCTTAAATTAGATACAATAAATATGTATAACAATAAAAATGCAATAATAAACACGATTAATAATTCTATCGGCAACATCATTTTTATCTGTATACTGTATTCAAACCATGTGTTTGCATATTTTTCATATTTACATTTGATTAAATCAAATTTAATATTTATTTGTTACTTACCGGCAATTATATTATACATATACGAGTACAAATACAAATTACATAATTTTATTACATAAGTATTATTATAGACAGATAATTGAACTTCTTAACAACACAACATAAAGCAATCCATTCAATTACATGTGCTCATTTTATACACACGCGAGCTTTTCTCTTATTATACTTACATTATAAATGTACATAATGTAAATGTATTATTTATTTCGAGTACATTTTTTCAACTTTCATATTTCTCAAAAGAAATTAATTAAATTCGTACATACGAATATATAAATATATAAATTCATAATATATAAGAAGATTCTTATTTAAAAGAGAAAAAAAAAAAATTTTTTTTTTTTTGTTCTCCCGTTATTTCGTGTAATAAATTTTAATTTTTAATTAATTATAAAGTGATCAAATGTGAGCTTAAATTTATTTCAAAACAATATTGAAAATGTACACATATGTTATTTCAATAATTATTAGGGGGAGAGTTATCAGAGTAAAAATTATCCAAAAAATTGCTTGATGTTGTTGAAGGTCATTCTATAGGTCTTTCTCATGGAGGATTTCTATAGTTACTTTTAAGTCAAGGGAGTCATACCTTTTCCTGTAGATAATAAGGTGTGAGAGATAAATTGGATGATGGATTTTTTGTCGGAATATGATAAGGGAATGCAAAGTAATACAGGAAGATTGAATGAATCATATTCAGTGGTTAAAGATGGAAGCTGTAATCAAATATTATTTATTATTGATCTGGAACCCCATTTGTAAATATGACTACCCGACAATTTTAGTTTTCTGAAAAAAAAAAACATGACTGCTATGATATTTAAAAAAATAATCTAGCAATAATTTGATCACCCGATATTCACTTCTCTTTACATTTGAAAATTACATTAAATGTACATACATACATAGACGTTACTTCATATTCAAATGTATTTATGTATGTAACTATATTATTTATAAAATGTACACTCCTTCAATAAAACTCTTACATAACTTTTGATTTTAATTTAATTTTAATTAAAATTTATTTTATTTCTATTATTATTAATTTTTGTAAGAAAATAAAAAAAAAAACATTACAAAATAAAATAAAAATGATAATCAAATTTATGTAATACATACTCGTAATGTGTAATAAATCCCATATTTAACTTTGATTTTTGTTTTTTTTCGTTTTCATTTTTTATTTTTATTTTATTTTATTTAAATATGAATACACAGGGCATATAGCATTCAGTGCTCTTGATTGTAAATCGCATTCTGTTCACGTGTACAGTATTAATGGAACAAGTCTTGGCTCAAAGTACGTTTCTGGGCGCGTGACGGGTTTAACAACAGCTTCTGATTATTTAGTTGTGGCAGACGATGCTGGTGATATAACAATGAGTCGACTTTATGGGTAAGTTACAT
Source organism: Villa cingulata (assembly GCA_951394055.1). Classification (NCBI taxonomy): domain Eukaryota; kingdom Metazoa; phylum Arthropoda; class Insecta; order Diptera; family Bombyliidae; genus Villa; species Villa cingulata. The sequence continues at coordinate 3,237,238 of OX596021.1, read as the reverse complement.
ATTTGTAGTTTTTTTTTTTTTTTTTTAATTTTATTATCAATAAAAATATTTATATGTACATATGTACATAAATGTATAATGTGGATGAGTACACCATATCTATATGTTTGCATGTAATATAATTTAAATAAAAATTAATTTCATATAGACGTAGACAAAGCAATAATATTTTATGTTTTATTGTATGTTTAAAAAAAAAAAAAATGATTTCATTTAATCATGTTAACATTCAATCTTTTTTCTCTAAATCATAAAAAATGTGAACTAAATTCAATCATTGAATTAAATCAAAAAAAAAAAAATTTTTTTTAAAACTAAAATAGATAATGTTCAGTCTAATATTTATGTTATCAATTAAATATGAATCAATGTACTCAATTATATTCAAATTGATATAATAAATGGGGGCCGATCATCATCATCATCATCATAATTAAAAAATTACTTACAATATATCATAATTAAACGGCTTCTATAATTTTATGTTTAACATTTTCTTGATATTCCATAAATTTTTGTCTTATATTTTTATATATATATTTTTTTTTCTAGATTAAAACCCGTCTTTGATATACCATTACATGTACCAATTCAAACAGTTGTCGTTACACCAGGTAATACGCATATTTTAGCACCTTTACGTGATGGTAAGTTAGCTGTTATTGGTGTATCTGTACCAACAACACTTCGTAAACATAGTGTATTAAATATTTAGTACTAAAAGAAGAAGAAGAAGACAACTATAGAAAGAAATAAAAAGGAAAATAGACAAAAAAAATAATTTTTTGAGTAAAATTATGCGATATATGAAAACTGTTAATTTAAAAAAAATGTAATCTTTTTGTTGCAAAATTTAGATGAAAATGTTTGTATAGAAATTAGATTTCAGTTGTATATACATATATTTATATGTAAATTTATTTCGATATGCAGTGTCAGTCATAGTCATAGTTTCAATTACAATTTATTATTAATTACATAATCAGTTTGATTATAAGCATACACATATACATATTAATTTAAATACATATATATGTGTATTTATAGGGGGCGCATATTACGTATGTATTGTGCGTTATCGTACAAATTCAAATCAAAAATTGTAAATTCCAAAAAAAGAAAAAAACAGGAATATGTTTCTAATTTATTACAATTATTTGAAACCTTATAAATAAAATATGCATGTATATAAATAAATATATATATATATATATACATATATATATTTTGTACATAATTGTATAAGAAACATACACACAAACATACACATACAACACACAGAAATTACATACAAATAAAGTATTTTTTTTTTTTTGTACAATATTTAAATAAAATATAAATATAATGTCCCACTTCCCACATTATTAATTCTATTTACTAGCTAACTTATAAGGTTTCCATTTCTTTAGTTTACTATTACATATTTTCACTTAGTTTATTACACACTACATATACATACTAACATTTTTATATTTATATTTTGTGGCTAATTTAAAGAATTAAAGAATCAATTAATATATCCTGCAGTTTTATTATCTGTTTAATTGAATTTTAATTGAAATTTAATGAAAATTCATAAACACCTACCTACTACAACGACTAATAATTACAATCTATTAATTTTATTTGAAAAAGAAAATTGTTAATTTTAATTTGGAACATTTTTTTTTTTATAATAAATAGTACATGTGTTTTATGTAATTTTATATATGTATAAAATGTAAAGTAAAAGAATAAAAATGTATTCTTTAATTGATAATAAAAAAAAAAAAATACAACTTAGATAATGTTCATAAAATTTTCACCAAAATAAAAATGAAAATAGTATATTTATGAATGTGGATGAAATTATCTGCTATAATAAAAGCATGCGTAAAGTTTTAAATAAATACATTAAATTTATTTATTTATTTACATATAAATGACATGAGTATAAAAATTTCATAGTGTAAGAGACCATTAATAATAATTAAAAATTGGGTTTTTAATTAAATTTTTTGCATCAAGCAAATATAAGAATCTTTATAGTTTATACCATTGACACACAATTGCACATTCAATTCATGATTAACGTTAACGTAACGTAAAATTGTTTTATCAAATATTGAATTATGATTCATTATAAATCATGATACTATAAAAAAAATCAACTACATATTATTCAAATTTATTTAAATCAGCTATGTCATATAATACCTATTGGATTAATCATAAATCATTTAGCATAATTTATTAAGGTTTATCTGAATTTTTAATGTGTCAATGGTTAGTTTTTATTTTGTTTTTATCTTTTAAATGTCTTCCATATAAATTGAAATCAATTTAATTTTTATTTTAAAGAAATTTATTTTAAATTATAGAAATGAAATTTTTACGGTTAATAACGTATCCTTTTCTCCTTCGAATTGAATACTTTATTGTATTTGACATTTGGAAGTGTTTTCAATAAAATACTGAGAAAAAAAAATTTGAATAATTTAATTTAGAATACCTAACAAAATTCTATCAATTCTCACATACATAAAAAAAAAAACTGCAGAATTTTTAACTTCAATTAACAGCTAATCAAGTAATTTCTAATTCATTACGAATACTTCATAATGAAATATAGTGTGTCTGCAGTATAATTTATTTTAATTAACTTTAAAATTTTATTGTATCAAATTGTTGCTTTTAATTTGTATGTTAAGTCAATTATGTATACTGATTATGTGATCGTGTCTTTAGTTACAATGCAATCATATGAGTATATTATGTATAAAAATGTATTTATTGTACATTTTATGAATATAATTTTGTGATAAATAATACATAGAGACCGAAACAGAATAAAATTCATATGAAAATCTGGCTGCTGATGCTAACTTTTTAGATTTATTTAATATAATAAAATCAGCTTCTGTTAAATATACAAGTAGAACCAATGCAAACACATTTAAATGCTTATTATTACCCAACAAATGACAGATATCAGCATTGAAAGAAGAAGAAAATTTGAAAATTCATTTAAATTAAACTGGCATTAAAGCCAACATCAACACGTCAACATGATAACTTTAATCTGTCTCAGGCTTAAGTTTTAATTTAATACATGCACACTTTCATAATGTTTATTTCGAAAATAAAATATGTTTCAATATAAAAAAATATATATAAACATTATATACTATACTATTAATATACGAACAGGAGTGCGTTCATGAACATTACTTTAACCATAGTCATGGTATAGTATAGTTTATAGCAAAGTTATGTTGTACTACAGTCATAGTTATGTTAACTTCAAGTAGTTTTTGAACGCGATTTTTACTACAGTAGTAGCAATAAATTGTCATTCAGCTGTCAAGTCAAGTTTAAAAAATTTTCAAAAAAATCTTTATATATTATTATTATATTTTTTGTTTGTCAAAAATTAATTAATACCACCACTTTTTTCAAATAAATTAGATTAAAATTTTCACAATTCACAAATTCTACAAATTAAATGACAAACGATTTTTTTACTGTCATTACCACTTAATAGCTTACTATCGTTAACCATGCTCTCGAGCAGGGTTAATTTTTGACATCAAATAGTTAAAAATTTACTTTACTACAGATGTTTATGAACGCTAAAAAGTTATGTTGGTAGTTATGTTTTACTATACCACCACCATTCTGAACGACAAATGTTAACTATATGGTTAACTATAGTTAACTATAGTAACGTTTATGAACGCACTCCAGGTATACAAAAAAAAAAAATTGTAGCCATATAATAATAATCGATTATAATGTGTTTTGATGATTAATTTTAAAAGAAAATTAGCGAAAAAGTAAAATGTTAAAAGAAAAAAAAACAATTAAAAATAAATATAAAAATAGAAAATAGAAAATAAATTATATACAAAATATATACATATAGCAATATATAGAGTAATATCACATATAAAATAAATACTATATTACATTAGTATTTATTTTATACGTGGTAATATTAAATTTACAATATTACATACTTATAAATAAATAAATATGATAGTTAACTAACTAGCAATTGTTATTGTACTGCACACATTTACCGAAAAAAAAAGAAAAAAAAGTAAAACAAATTATCTAATTAATAATAATAAAATTAATATAATAATAAATAGCGAATACCGAATAAAATTATTTAAAAAAGAAATAAATAAAAATAAATTTTAAACTATAAAATTATGAAAAACTATTTAAATAAATGAAAAAAAAAATGTTTTTTTTAGAAAGCTTACGGAAACAATTTTTTTTTCTTTTTAGAGCTAATCAATCATACACACATTTAAGTTAAAGATTAATGAATGTAATATATTTAAATAAAAAAAAATATATATTATATATACATACATATATACAATTGCATACATTATATAAATAAATGTTAATAATAAATAATATTAATAACAAAAAGTTTTTATTTAATTAATATTATAAAATAATTATAACAAAACATTATACATACAAACAATAATTATTATAAAAATAAATGAAAAAATAATATTTTTTTGAATTTTATAATTTATTTTTATTTATTTATTATACATACTGCAAATATTTCATAATTTATTCGTATATTATTCAAACACTATAAGATAGACACATAGTGATATGGGTTCAAATTAAATGAAAATAGAAATGTAATTAATCTTATTTTGAATAAAGCTGAAGATGGGTGAAGCAAACATACCCAGTTGTGAAATAATACTGTAACGTATGGAAGAAAATTTAAGATATATGCCGACGACAGACATGTAGTATTCATATTGATGAGCTACTATTAATTATGATCATTTTCTTTTCATATTTCCAAGACAATATTGTATAAGTTCAGTACAATTTTTCAACTGTTTGTACTGTAAATTTTTTTTTTTTTTTAAGAAAAGAAATATGTTATAAAAATTGACTTGTGAAGACTTTAATGTTTTACATTCTTGCACTCAGTATAAAAAATAAAGCAAACTCAAATTTATGATGAAAGTATCATCATCTTTTTCATTTTGATCTCAAATTTTGCATACTTTGAAAACAACCAAAAATTTCACTTCCTAATGAAATATAATAGTTTGAAAGCATTATTATCCTTTCTGGTACGTAATATAAAAATTTTCATAGAAAAAATAAAATATAGATATGAAGATTTTTTTTTCCTTTCATTTGTTGATTAAAATATTGAATTATACTTGTTTTTGTTTACATTTTAGATTGACGAAATTGAAAACAAATAAAAAAAGGAAGAAGTAGAAAAAAAAAAGATCTAAAATGTTATCGTTATCTTCTCTTTTTTTATGTTAAATATCAAATTTTTTTTTTTTTTTGGTTGAAAATAAATGGAAACAAACAAATAAAATAAATAAATTTTGTTTTTTTTTTTAATTTTTTATAGTTCTTCAACGTAGTTATCCAACGTAACCAAAAAAAAAAAAAAAAATTAATAAAACATTTACGTTTCTGTTATACAAAAATAGCGATTAGAAAAACAATTAATTTAATACTTATTATCATTAAGTCAGATAAAATTATTTATAGTTCATATGTTATTAAATATATTTTTACATTTTTAATAAATATAAATTTAAGCAAAAAAAAAAATCGTAATCAAAATCAATAATAAAAATTAATCTGGTGATGTGTATTTGCTCTCAAATTAATAAATTTATTAATAAATAATTTTTCTCTTATCTTTTCTAATTTAACTAATTTTTTTAATATTTTTTTTAATTCAAAAAAATTTTTTTCCAAGATTTTATTTAGTTTAACGCAGTGCACATAATATTCCACTTTTTATATCAAAAGTAATTGCTAATAAACAGTTGAGAATTTCCCTATTAAATGCCTCTAGGCATCACTCGAAGTTTCAAAATGAAAATTCAAAAATGAGTACACATGATGTGTGAGATACTACTTGTACAAGTGTAGCGTATACTACAGATACCGTACTAAGGCAATGACCTACACTGCTACAGAGAATATATAAAGGGGAGGAGCAAATATTTTAAATGTTGTTAGTTGTTTTTCCGTGTTTGTCATGTACAATATTCGTATTATAATGAAAGAGAAATCAACCTTTTCTCAAACACGAAAATACGAGTAAAGTATATATGAGAAGCACCGAGCAAGTATAAAATGTTGTTAATTGATTTTTCGTGTTTATTTTGTTATGTACAATATTCGCATTCGAATGTGAGAAAATATCAATTTTTTCTTTGCAATAAAAAATACGAGTGCACACATGATGTGTAAAATACTGCTCGTTGTTACAGAGAATATATAATGGGGAGGAGCAAGTATTTAATGTTCTTAGTTTATTTTATTTTCCGTGTTTTATTATGTACAATATTCACATCCGAATGAAGGAGAAAATCAACTACGGGTACACATGATGTGTGAAATACTATAATCGTACTAGCTTAGCGTATAGTATAGGTACTGTATTGGTCAATGAAATTAAATGAACATTATTTTATCAAAGGATAAAGGACCTTCACAATGCACTTTCCTAAAATTTACTTATTAGAAGTCAAAATACACCTGAAAATTTAACACTTTGTCCACATTTTACATTTAAATATAAATATTGAGATCTTTATTTAGTTTTCTGATTGAAATATCGAAATGAAAATCATAAAAAATTGTCCTTAGACTTTTTAAAAATGTATAACGATATTTATATGTATGTATAGTCCGTCACGTATATTATGTCGATGCATCAACATTTTTGAGCAAATTTTATTGCAACAAAAATAAAATACCACACCCAAAAAGACAAAAAAAAAATTTTTTCAAAATGAAATTAAAAGAAAATTACGCCACGTTTATTTAAGAATATTAATAATTTAAATTTGATAATAATTTTCGTTTGCATATATTATATTCTCCTTAATACTTACATCATTTAATACATATGTGAAAAAAATTTATTTTATAAACGTATAATGGACATAATGTATGTATACATCATACATCATGCATAATCATGCATACAAATATTCATTTTGCCAGCCAAAAGATTTATCAAGTAAATTACATGCATATACATATATCGTACTATATACACGTATTACAGTTGCATTAAAATTTATTTATATGTATTTTAATTTATTTAATATTTTATAAATTCACGCAAAAAAAAAATATTCTTTATATACAGTACATGTAAAATTTTGTCTGCATTTTGATGCCAATGAAAATAAATTCATATTTTTTTTTTTTTTATTATTATTATTATACCGCACATCATTATTATTGTTTATATATGTACATTTTTACGTGTGGGTAGAAATTACTATATATACCACTCAGTCAGGCTATATGGTGTGGTGCATACATTACATATAATAATCCATATAATTGCCAAAATGAAAGAAGAAATAAAATTATAATAATACATACATATGCATATTCAACCAAAAAAGAATTAACAATAATTTAAAAGGAATAATTACTTATTTATGCACATTTTTTATTTTATTTTGGGTTCTTATCAATGTGTAATACGGTAATACGTAACATCAAAAACTATAGAATATATATTCTATAGTTTTTGGTAATATTCATTTTAATTTATTATTTAATTTTTGATTGCCTTTTTATTTTTATTTCGTTATATATGACTAAATTGAATTGCCGATGTTTAAATTGCTGTTTTATACTTTTGCTCTTCAAAGGACGTACGTTCATATTGTTTATATAAACGAGTAACAATATAGTATGTATGTATTTATATTAAGATTTATGATTTGTTGAATAGAAAAAAGTAAAACGTGTGGTTCCTCTTCTATATTATGTACATATAAGTAGTATGTTAAGAAACGCGAATCATTAAAAGAATAAATTTTGAAGATCATTTATCATTTTCAATTATAATTTAGTCTAGAAAATTGTAATATACGAGTATGTATAAATGTGAATCTAAAAAGTCTACCAGAGTTGTGAATTACTATATAACTTATGTTATTATGAAAAAAAAAAAAATATTGTACATTTATTTATGTATTTATGACTTTCATATACTAAATATGATCATGTTTGAAAATATTGTCAATTGATTTTCATTCTAGAATTTTCAAGATATTTTTTATTTTAAATTTTTATAATTTTTTTGTATTTGTAAATTGTACAAACTTTTTCGATCATCATTTCAAATTATTGTCGTTTCAATGTACTCTTTCGTATACGTATACGTACACTTTCGTTCTTTTCCGTACGTACGCAATTATGCCCAACAAATTTTCATTTATCATTTGACATTTTTCTGCTAACAAATAAAGTGAACATCCAGAAAATTTAGCCACATTATATAGAAAATTAATTTTTTATGCAGAATACTCTCATAATTTTTGCTATTCATTATATAAATATTGAAATGAATGCTGGATTTGCTTTTTTGTTACATATTCGTGCTGTTGTCATTCAAAACGTAAGAGATTCAACATCAGAATAACTTTGGCTGGAATATCTGATTACGTTTCTTCAAAAAATGTGTTTCCAGTATAAGAGTGTTCATTCAGACTTTCGAAAATTCTATATCAAATTTTTTACGTACATACTGTGCATTCATTATTATGAGGTATATAATGTACATAGAGTGTACGAGTATTTCTTGTATATAGAATAGCATAGAATGAGAATGAAAATTTATTATCTGATAAATGGCAATTTAAATTTTAAAAAAAAATTCTTTCTTACAATAATATTATGTGAAATAATTTTCATATACTAAGTATTGTACATACATATATGTCATGAAAACTTATCAAAAATTTGAATTAAAAAATATGTATATCGCTCACTTTTTTTTTCTCGTTAAATTTACTTATCATCGCTCATTTAAATTAATAATTAAATATTTCTTCAATGAAAAATATGAAAAGAAAAAAAAAAATAATGACGTCAAATTGGTAATAATAATATTAATTGATAATCAATTCAAATTTAACGTACATATACATTCGTATGTCCATACTCTCGTATACATAAGTATTATGTATTTTTAAATATATTTTTTATATTTTGAATTATATTATCAGTTACAGTTGTGTTATTTCGAATTAATTTTTTTTTTTATAAAATAAAAGAAAATAAAAGAAAATTAAATAAATTATTATTAAAAGGAGATTGTATGTATAATTATGTAAAAATTATTATTATAATCAAGTTTACTACAAAATTACATATAAATACATACATATATAACAAAAACATATTTATATTTCTGTGATTGTACATCACAGTATAATTCAAATACGAGTATAATGTACGTCAAATAAAATCAGAAAAAAAATAATAATAATAATAATATCACAAATTATTCATAATAATAATAATAATTTTGTTTTAAGGCAACAAAAAAAGGAATCAATAATTGAAAAAAAAAAAAATACGTTTACTTCATCAGATCGTTTTACGATTTTTCTACATACATATATATACGTACATATTCGATTACTATATACACTTTTATTGATATGTTTCGATATAAATAAATCGATAATGTTTTGTAAATAAAATGCTTTTTGTTTATTGTTTTGCATTTACGAGTAAATTTTATATACATATATTTTTTTTTATCTTAACAAAAATATTTTGATAATTTAAGTATATACCTACATACATACACAGTACATCCATAAATACGTAATATACGCATACACATATAAAATATTATACATTGTATCTTGTATGATTTGAGATTTTTTTTTTGTTGTTGTTTTGTTTTCATTCAATTATATAAAAATTGAGTGCAATAACATTTTAAATTAAATAATAATAATAATATTGCGTCTTTCTATATTATTAAAATGTTAATCTAATTTATGATGTATTTTGTGTTAAAATATTGCTGTATAAATATGTATGTAATTCAATTTTAAAAATTGCGTTTTCACTGGTCAATGTGTTGTAAATGGATCTTCAATTGTTGCAAACAATGCAAATTTTCAATAATTTGTATAATAATATGTATATGGAGAATTCTTAGTCAGAAAGTAAATCTGCAAAACTGCAATATCCTATGATACAAACTATAAACCATTTAATGTATTGAAATTCTTTGATATACCAAAAAGTGATAAAACTTCAATCCTATATAGATCGGAAACTGTACAGAAATTGAATTTTACTATAGTCGATTTCATAATACAGTGGTGTCTAAATATTTCGATGATTGGGGGACGGTGAGAATTCGTACAAAAATTGCTATAAATTGATGATTATAAACTGGATGATATCTAAATGATAAACAGTACGACGAGGTAAATGTAATTGTAGACCTTCTAATTAAAGTCGATCAGTAGTGTTCTTGTGGATTGTTTGTCTTTCAATTATAAAGCTACATTGACATTGATCGACATTCAAAAGTAATAAAATTTGTGTATAAAAAAATTTTTGATGATCATAAAAATTCATTGAAGTAAACAAGTTATGTTGTCTTAAGTATCATGTGACGATATACGCATCCTCGCATATAAAGCAAATCTTTGTAAGTAAGTATATATAAAATAAAAGTAGTAAAAATAAAAACATTGAAAAAAATTCATTTTTATAATTTTATTTTATTTTTTTATTTTTTGTTTTACATTAAATGTTTTTTTTTTTTTTTATTTTGTTAAAAGTATATCGTATTTTAGTAGATTTTTTGTTTTAATACATTAAATAATAGTTTTTTTCTTCTATATAGATGTAAATATAAAATACTTTTAATATTACAATATAATTCTATATGTAATTTACATAAGAATTTAATTGCATATATATTAGAGAACTACATTTATAATATGTACCCTATATGTTCTTTACAATGTAATGTAAGTAAAAATCATACAAATTCATAATGTAAAAATAATTCTGAAAATGTAAAATTATTAAAAAAATCAATATACATAATATAATCGTATATAATATATAAATACACTTAATAATAATAATAGTAATAATTAAATAATTTAAGATTTAAGTAACTTTGCACTATTTTCTGTTGTAAAAAAAAAAACAAATAACAAAATGAAATAAAAAAAAATGAATTATTATTGGTAAATTTCTTCAAAAGATTTGTCCGTTATTATAAGTTAAAAATCAAAATTTAAAAAAAAAAAGAAAACAACAAAAATTAAAAATAAAAATAAAAGAAAAACTTAAAAAATAAGTCTATATAATTTTGGAGAAAATATTTCGCCTTCATTATATCGCTTCAATATAACAATAATTAACGTTCTATCTATTTTGTTAATGTTATTTTCTAACATAAATGTAATAAGTATAATCAAAATCAAATAATTAATTATAATTAATTAATTGAATTAATATTTTTTTTTTTTTTGTAATAAACATACACACAAACATTTATAAATATATACATATATACTTTTACATTTATCTAATACATATAAATATAAATAAATAAAAATAATTCTCAATTTTTTCTTCTTCTTCTCCCTTTCTATTTTTTTTTATTTTTTTTGTAATAAACTTAATGCAATAAAATTGTAGATAGGCTTCTCTGTACTGTAGTACTGTATACATACTTATGTGTATATGGATAAGATGATGGCATAATTTATATATGCAACAAAAGAGGGAGAGAGATAAATGACAATTTATTGAATGAATTTCAAAATTCATACAATCCATCCCATACCTCCCTATTACTCCCTATCAAAACGATCATCATAATCGATCATTATTTTTATTCTTCTTTCTGAAAATAGAAATAAGTAGAATTCTTTTGTTAGCAAAACAGCTGATTTTCAATAATGACTTAAACTAAAAAGAGAAATTATAAGAAAATAATATAAAGTAAATACTTACAGAAACTGGATAAACAAATGTTCCAGCACTATCTCGTCCAACAGTATTTCTTGCTACACATTTATATGAACCCATATCAATCCATTTTAGGTCTGAGATTAAAAGTTCACCAGTTTGTAAAATCTATGCATATAAAAAAAAATTTTTTTTTTTTTTTTTTGAAAATAAAACATCACAATGCATCACATGTTATATGCATTATACGCACGGTTATAAACAAACATAAGTAGTATATATACACATACCTTAAATCTAGGATCTTCTCCATTAATGACACCTTCATTATTCATCCAATAAATTTCTGGTCTTGGCCTTCCAATTGCTTTACATGGTAGAATAACATTTGATCCAACATTATCTAATACCATTGGATAATTATAAACGATTTTTGCTTTTCTTGGACCAATAATTGCTTTATCATTTAATGTTGCCAATAATTCTGGTATATTTTGTGATTTTGTATGTTCTGATGATGGATATATTGTGGTTGTTGTAAAAACAGTTTGTCCACTTGACTGTCCAATACATGTATACGTTCTTTCGTTTGGTAACATATGATCAATAACTAATACAGATCTTACACGAACAATTGATGTTGAACTTGTTTCACTTAATACATTCGATTCATAATTTTCTATCTATAGATTTTAGTACATAATAAAAAAAAAAAAAAATTCATATTTAGAAATCATATTCTGTGTATGTATATACTTTAAATATTGTTTTTAGAAAACAAAAAAAATTTTTTTTCATTATGGCAATTTATACTAACCCCATTCTCTGAAGGATGACCACGTATCCATTGAATGGTTGGTAATGGTGCACCCATTACTTCACATGTTAATTCAATCGATGAACCAAAATTTTGTATAATTTTTACTGGTGGTGCTTTAACAATTTTCACCCAATCTTCAGATTCAAATAATGTACGATGATTTGAATGATGACGATTATTTGATGTTTCATCATTCGATTCAATTCGATTATCTAAATCATCGATAGCTCGACAATTAATTTCATGTGGTAAAATTCCAATTAGAACAAATGATATTGTTCCCACTAACAGTATCGTTGACCTCATTTTCTATATAATACAAAGAAATAAAAAACGGAAAAAAGAAAAAGGAAATCATTAGGTAAGGTCATTAACCTTTTGTTAGCTTACGCAAATAATTTAAGTATTTTCTGTTGTTGTTGTTGTTGTTATTATTATTTCAAATCATTATTCGTACATATTCATCATATACATAAGCGTATTAAAAACAAAGAATATAAAATACGTATATACATGTTCATGTATGTATTTAGATATGTATGAATATTATTTAATATACATATAAATCCAATTAATAAATAATTAATAATTTAAAACTATCAAATAAATGAATAAATTAATAATTATTATCTAGAATCTGTGCTATCGAAACACATTATTATAACAATCTCATGCAATACAATAATCATTGTGTCATCATATCATCAAAAAGAATATTACGCAGCATCATTTTTAAATTATTTCTTCATACATTTTTTTTTTCTGTTCATTTTTGTCTTTAAGACAAAAAACATATAAAATGTAATAATTATGTGTAGAAAATTCTGAGAACACGAATCAGAACAAAAAGAAACGCGATGATTTTTATACTTTAGTATATAATGTACATATACTCGTATATAATGAATTAATATACACACATTATGAACATGAATTATAATATTATTTCTTATCTTTCTGGTAATTCAAAATGTATACAATTTTAATAATGTCACATATAATCAAGTGATTTATGCTTCTCTATAGATGTATAAAATCTTTTTTTTTATCTCTATGCGACTTTACAATTAATAATAATTTACAAAAATGTATATATATTTTTTTTATCATTTTTCGTTTTTTCATCTGTACCTACATTGACATTTTTTTTTTTTTGTCGATCTGATTTTGATTATTCGATTTGATTTCGAAATAAAACCATATCTACATATATACATATACTACTTGTACATGAATTGCGCATTTTTCAGTTTCATTTATCAAAAAAAAAAAAAAAAATGTTAGAACCGTAACGAGAAGATAAGTATATAATTAAAGATTAATGTAATGTAATATGATCATTTTTTGTTTTATTAATGTCATTTTTATACTCGTGATGCTCGTGATTTAGAATTCAATAAAAAAAAATTATGTATTCGAAATAAAAAAATTAAAATCAACACAACATTTACGTACATCACGTACATAGATAAATGTAATAAGGTCCTTTTTCAAAATTTCATGATATCAAATTTTACATTCCAATATGAAATCAATAGAAAAATTTAAAGAAATTAAATTGATTTGAATCGAAGAAATTTCTTTATACTATATACACATTCAAATACATAAATGATCATTACAGATTATCAGAGAATATTGATCTCAATTATAATTTTACAGGAGAAATATTTACATACATATTCAGAATATCATAAATCAATATTTTCTATTTCATTGGCAAATTATGATGCATTACAATGCAACTATATCATGTCATGTTAAATGCATAATATGATTAAAGATTAATATTATCTTTGATACAGTTATTATCACATATGTACATACGTATACATAATTTAAATATTGTGACCTCTATAAGAAGGGCATTTAAAAAAAAAAAGAAAACCATAATATACAAATGAAATGATGAGGTATTTTACAAACTGGTTCCATACACATTTACATTTGTAATGAAAGTCAGTTTATAATATAGTATATTCTGTATGGCAATATCAATCTACATATACATATACATATAAAATTCAAAAATTACTTTGAATGACGGTTGCATTTATAAAAAATAAAATAATGAAATAAAAAACGAAGAAAAATCATTTAACATAGAACAATGATTAAAATAAAGAAAATGCCATTTAAAGCAATTAAAATAATAATTAATGTAATGTATTATAATTCAAGATAATACAATTTAAAAAATAATTTAAAGATTTATACCGTACGTTTAATACTTGTATAAGCGAATGTATGTATGTATGGTACGAGAATGTATTAAGAGAGAAAAAAAAATATGCATTTCCTGAGTTGTGATTTATTAAAAAATTTAATCGTTTTTTTTTTCATTTGTCTTTTTCATTTATTTATTATCTAATATATGTATGTATGTATGTAGAATTATTTCTTCTTAATTGTATTGTATATATTACAATTTAATTTTATTTTATTAATTGATTATTTTTTTCTTTCAATTATATATATACTTAGAATATTGAATAAATTTTATATTTTACTACCTCATTTCTATTTCCTATTATGATAAAATTATAATAATTATATTAATAAAATAACGTATACATATACATATGTATTGTTGCTTCTGCTATAATTATTATATACGCGTTCTACTTATTATATTGCGGCAACGATCTTTGTGCTATAAATATTGATACATTTATAGAATAGACGACAATATTACTCGTAAATCAAAGCTTTTATAATATGTATGTAATTTATCATCCATTTTTTTTTTATTTATTTTTTCTCAAATTATGCATTTAAATTAAGTTCCTGTTCTAAAATATAAAATATGTAGGTATATATTAATTGATTATAAACCTACTCATATGCAAGTACTTCAAAGTACTTATATACTCATCGTGTAATATGTCGTCTATGCCGCACAGTATGCAGTATGTGGTATACTCGTATATTTGATTGATCGTAAATTAAACTGCATTACCGATCAAACAATAAAATAATTTATTTTCATTATTATTATTATTATTATTATGCATGCATTTTATAAGATCAAAAAACATTAAAACATCATCAGTTCTAACTAAATTATTCTGTTCAAAAGGTGTTTCATTTAAGATTATGTATAGTATACATAAATTTTTGATTGCTATAATTTATGACAATCGTATAAAAATGAATGATGATGAAATGATAATATTGTAAATGCATGAGAATGTATGTATGTATTTTTTTTTTTATTTTTTGTTTTAAATAAATATGAAATTGTAATTCAATTTACTCAAAGTAGGTAGGTACCTTAGTTGTTTAGTTAGTTTTAATTGAAAATTCTTTTTAAAAATTTGGTACAAAAAATTGAACCCTTAAACTTTAATTATTATCAGTGTGTGATTGTGGTCATAGATCTGTGTATATAGTATTGATTTCATACCACACATAATAAAAGAAAATTGATCATAGATATCCTTGAAATATTAAATTTTTAAGGACACAATACTATATGATCAATATATTCTATAAAGGATGTATAGATAGAGTTAATATATATAATATGTATATGTTTGCCATATGTATGTCTCAAATATTTATGCAATTTATTATGATTTAAAAAAAAAAAATGAATAAATAAATAAATAAATCTTATTTCTTCTATAATATCAATGTACATTTGAAATTACTTAGCTAATATATAGATATAGTAATAAAGGATACGCACCTCAAAATATTTGATCATCTTTTTCACTTTTGTTTCACTTCAAATTTAAATTTGAATTTAACAATATTTGATAACTCAATAAAATACGTACGATAATTTTATCAATTTATGAATGTACCTATATCTTTTTCTTAAAATGTTCTTCTTCTACACTATCCGTTTGAAAAATTTCAAATTCACTTTTCTTTTTTTTTTCTTGTATTCAAAAACAAATTAATTTTTTTTTTCAAAATATTTCAAATTATATTGTGTAAAACTCACAAATAAATTATTTTTAAATTTTTCGCTATATGTACTTTATTATACAATTTTCACCTATAGTTTTTCCAAAGATTTCGTGATTTTTTACGTTTTAAATGTATACAAGGATATGAAATTTTATATAATAATATATTTTTATTAAAGCAACTCTGGTTATTGAGATCCAAAGTATGCACAGTCCACCTCATAATCGAATTACAACACAATTTTGAAATGAAATTACAATAATTTCAATTCAATGCGCACTTAATGTATTTTTTGTGTGTAGTATATAGGAGCTGATAATAAGTAAATATTTAAGGATGTACAATTTAATGGTTTTTTTTTTTGTATATTATTTAAATTAATTTTTTACGTTTTTGATATATGATACGTGTATAAAATTAAAATTTTTTTTTGTCTTATAGTCGATATATACTACTTGAATGTCGATAATAATGCACAAAATAATTTATAAAAAATATATTTGAATAAATAAAATTATTTAAATACTGATGATTTTTTAATGCAACGAAATTTTTATTCATTTACTCTTGTATATGTATTGTATAATACTAATAGTTTTGTTTTTTCAATATATAGGTACAATATATTTATATATGGAAATTATAAAAATTTCAGAAAAAAAAAATATTCTTTGATAAACACAAAAATTTTGTCACGTTTACTTATTATGAGAAAAAATAAATATTTTTAATGATTTTTATTTTATTTTATTTTTAATAGCTATCTCTTTAAATATGTAACTTTAAAATTATTTTTATTTAATATTTTTTAAATATCTTCCTTCTTCTTTTTTTTCTTCTTCTTCAAAATTGAATATTTAAAATAAACAACGTCTGAATGAAAACTGAGACCGGTACAAAATGATCACTAGTTAATATAGGCTCTTTTTTGAGGTTCATCAAAGTATCAAATCGAAGTCAGAAAAATATTTAATATGTATTATAGTATTGCCGTATCGCTATAGAGAAAAAATGGAAAGAAACGATCAAAGTAAATTTTCTATAATACATAATACATACATACACTTTAGCTAGTAATAAACGCATATAACAATGAACGAGACGAAATCAAATAAAGCTATAGCTATCTATAACAACTTTAACTTGTACATTACTTTATTTATACATACATACTTAAATAAATATAATTATGTATTTGTATATATATATACTCATAATATATAATAATATGTATAAAAGTGCATATGTACATACAATCATTTCACATTATGTGGATGTACATATGTAGGTATGTATGTATATAGAAAAAAAATTGTAACTTTTAAAAGAAAATTTTGTGAGCGATCTTCATTGACCTTCGAGATGATATACAGAAAAAAAAAAATTAAATAAAATAAAATAAATTAAATTAAATATAAATTCTGAATAAAAAAAAAATGTGTGTTTTACAAAAAAAAAAGCTTTGAATAACGACGATAATTAAATATAAAAAAAAATTGTATAATATGTATATGTGTAACAAAAGTAATATACGTATACATACATATATTATGACGTACAAATTACATATATCATTAATATTAACAATTTAGATATATATGTGTATTTATTATATGTATATTATGAGAGTGTAATCTATAATTATTAATTGTTAAATAAATATAAATGTAAATATGTATATAGCTCTGGCTATGGCTATATATTAAAAAAAAGGTGGACAAGAAGCGTGTGAGTCGAATATAACTCGGTATTTATCGTTTTATTTTTATTATCGCTCGTCATTTTTCTTAGAGCAAACAGAATAAACACATATCACAATCACATAATATGTATACATTAGTAGATGTATAGCATTGTAATATATATAGAGTATATAGAATATAACGAATAAATCGCACTTATTATAATAATCACATGTTTATAATATTTGTAATGTACATACTATCTACATATAGGTATAATACATAATACAAATATATGTTATGTTAATAAAAAAAGTATTTTATACATTTATATATACATACATATATATATACTCGTATGTGATGTGGTTACACGTTCATATGTATTATGAGAAAAAATTTATAAAACATTTTAAATTATATATACACGTACATATAGATATATGTAGAATGAATATGCATAAAATATTCTTGTAGACTTTTTGACTCATTATTATATCCATATCGTCATATACATTTTTGTATAATAAAATATGTACACATGTATACATTATGTACTGTATATAAATATGTATGGATATAGAACATACCACTTAAAAAAAAATTTCTCTTGCATAATATAAGTACATTATATTTTATATATCAATATACATACATACGTATACATGCACATTCATTCATAAAGATATTATCATATCGATAGCATATACACACACATAAAGTACCTATATGGACATATGTATATTTATGTATATATGTATTGTTTATTATATAAGATAATTTTCAGATCTCAGCGCATATACAACACTCCACGATACCGGCCGGTTCCGGAAATGACGTACAAATAAAACTGCATTTTTTAGGTATCACCATAATAACTATGTATGTATATAGTATACATAGTTGTTAGTTGTCACTATACAGGCAGATATCACATATCACCTTAACCTTTGATCAACACTTAAAACTTAGTTATGATATGATGATTAAAAAATGAATGAAAGTAGGTATAGGTATAGGCGTATAGGTTTAGGCATGTATGAGTATTAGGGAAAATACTATTTTTATCGATCGAATTATTGAATTTTGAAAATTTTCTATACTGTAAAAAATAAATATTTTTGATTGATTTAAATCGAAAATAAGATAAGAGAGAAGGTAAATCAAAATATTTGAATGACTAAATTATTGAAAAATAAAAAAAATTATGAATGGGAAGTATGTAATTTGAAATTGAATTTTACTAAAAAAAAAAAAAAAATAATAAATAAATAAATAAATATACACTTGTACAAGTACATGTGTATAACAGAAAATTCCATGAAACCTTACTTCATCATACACCTGATGGCTGATAATAAAACTTCCTCAATGGAAAAATTTTTAATTTTTGATATTATATGTATCTTATATGAAATTTGCAAATATGTATGTAAGTATATACGAGTGTATGTATCTTATATAGCGTTTTGTTGATGATGAAAGTGCCATGTCATGTCCCATAAAAATTATACTCTACTTGTTGCAAAAAATATTTTTGATAAATAGGTACATAATTTGTTAAAAATTATGAAGGAAATTTAAAAAGCCATAAATGTTAATCATATTTATAAATACACAATCGCAAATTAATTAAAATTTCATGAATTTGTTTTTTTTTTTTTAATCAAATGCACACAACATTTGTATCAGTAATAATATGGTATAGTATAGTATGTAGTAGATATTGTTTGTGTTCAATAATGAGTAATGTCTCCCTTTATTCAAAGAAAATATGTATTTATTGATATTGTATATATGCATGTGTATTTATAGTTACACACAAATGAATATATAAATATCTACATAAAGTAATACGTGTAATACCGTAACACCTATACATGCATATCTGAATTTTTATGAATGAAATTTATACATATAAAATATATACATGTGTTTATAAAATCATTCCATAGAGGTATTCCATGTTCTATATACATACATATATATATATATATATATATATAAATGTACGTACATTCATAGTACATATATATTACAATATGGGAAGGATATTATAATGAGTTAATAAGAAAAACTGAACAGACTGAAATATTATTTATCTGTACAACATTGTAGTCACGTAGCAACAATATATGAAAATTATATGGTACATTGTAAATTTTTATAATTATCGTCGTTTGTACTTACTCTTCTCGTAATGTATATACTGTACTGTGTACGAATACTGCGTACTGCTATGTTATACAACATACGCTTACGCACGCATGAACTTCTCTAAAATATATTTACATGACATTATCCATATAGCAGCATAGCATTATTTACATTACATGTACGTTATGATTTTTATAAATTTATGACGTAACAAGAAAAATTTCTTACAAAATTAAATAATTGTCGTATAACAGACACTCAGATACACAATAAATGTATGAAAACGTGTCAAACTGAAGATTTTTCATTTTATTTATTAATTCATTCGTACTTTTTTTTTCAAATAACACAACGTATATACATACGGATACGTGTATATATACACATGTTTGCAAATATTTATCTGGTTTGTTTTGGTTCTGCAAAAAATTATCCAATTGCATATTGCATTTATGAACATGCATATATATGTATTCGTCAAATAGCAAATTATATGTATATTCATGCCTCCAGTAATTATACTTTCTCATTTTATGACACAAAAATAATAATTATACCCATAACAAATAAATTATTTAAATGTTTATAATCAAATACATACATAATACAATACATAATTAATTTTATTGCAATAAATCATACACATTTATGCACATCCACATGTATGTACATAATATCCGACATTATTAATAATTATTGATAAAGATTAGAAAATATTATAAAAATTTTTATTTCAAACGAATTTTAAATTGACTATGGTCATTAATAATGATAAAACTATATGGCGTATGGCTACAAATTATGTGTGTATGTATGTACATACTTAGTTTTTCTTGATAAAGATGATGTTATACATTATGACAAAAAAATAATTCATATACATAATATAACTTTATGTATTACGTAGATACATTTCAATAAATTCAAATTCAATAAATCTATTTTTTTTTTTTGACTAATGCTAATACTTGCGTATTGTCTGTTTCAAAATTGTGTCGCGTTCATGTCCTGATAATAATTAGTCTTTTTTTCCGGATCGCGCAGTGATATGATAATAATATATAAATAATACAGAAAACACATCGAATAGCCGCTTATACACACATTATTTACATACACGTAAATTACATACATATTATATACGAATATATTATTATCTACATAATATACCTATCTATAATGTTCATTATCAGTATTCAGTATTTATATTCGCGTATCGCAGCTAATAGAAAAAAAAAAGCTTAAGAAATTTTTATTAATCATCATTGTTACCTACTACATACAAATGTAGTATATCCCACATAATTTTATATAACAATGTAGTATATAATGTGATGTGATATGCATAATTTGATAAAATATGTGTCATTTGATGCCAATGACTGATGAATATAAAATTTTTTTTTTCTTTCTGATTTTTGATTTTTGAAGAAAAAAAATTTTTTTTTCAAATTTTTTTGAAGGAGGATGAATGAGATTTTTAACAAAAAAAAGCAAATCATAAAAATTTTCTGTTGCTATGCGCTCATTAAAAGATACTGTTAATTAAATATAGTACATGACATTATACATAAATATATGTATATGTATGTACGTAACATAGATTATGTGTATACATGCATATTTTAAAATAAAATAAAATGTTTGTAGATTATTTATGTGATTTAAATAGCACGGACTTTTGCTGTCTTTAATTTATAATCTCTGATCTATATAATGTAAGATATAGCATATAGGTATACAATACTTTGGTATGTACTTATATTTATGAACGTATCTATATGGTACATATATATACATATATAATTGATGGTAATAATTTGATTTTAATTTTTTATATTTAACAAAATAAATCATTGTTAATTACTCATCTGTATGTTTGTGCATGTGTATAAATTAAATTAAATATGTACGTAATATTTTTTTTTCTAAATGCTAACCACATCATCATGATTGTATAGCATATATTAATACTACATAAATGTATATGGAACAATCGATAAGATTATCATATGAATATGATAACTTGTAAATCATTTTTATATCAAAAAATACATAATGTAGGTATATTATATGCATTCATAGATGAGTGAGTGTTTATATGTATGTGCATATGAAGTATAAGGGGGCTCGGCTTAGAATCGTCTATATATTGAAATTAATATACATAATAATACTGAATTAACGATTCAATTAACTGCAGTTTGAATTAAAACCAGCTTTATTATTTTTCTTTCTTTTATATTTTTCCGCCGTGTCATACTCACCTTTAATTATTTTATCAAATTACACACACATTGTATTACAGTAAAAAAATACATAAATATGAGTAGATGTAATGTTTAGATTAGAGGATGATGTAACATTAGTTGTATATTGTATAGGTATATTTATGTATTACATATTATATCAATATTTACTAAAATACTACACTTAAAGAAAGTTGCGGTTAGCTATAATAGATAGTCACATCATTTCATGTACATACTTATAAGAGTGTATAGATAAACCGATAAATATATTTTAGATAATCGACTTTAAAATAAAATATTTTTTATTTATTTTTTTGATCAAAATAAAATAAATGATAAGAATACAATAAAAATATGCATGTGAAATACCTATTTCGCATAATACATACATATGTATACATAAACACGTGAGTAATTTTATTATGTTCACATACATAAATATGGTAACTAGTTAGGTATTTAATAAATAGACCATAAAAAATTATAGGTACATTACTTTCTTTTCGTTTGCATACCGTGAACATATGTGCATTTATGTATGTACGTTACGAACATAATGTATAGTGTAATTTTATCCAAATAATTGCATCATCCATTCGTTTTTTAAAAAATGCACGTACTACAATATATACTACATACATAAGCATATTATAGGCACATAAGTGTAGCGTCATTCATTGCGCCTATTGTACAAATTATACACATACATATCATATATGCATGTGTGTACTATACGAGTGTATATATTTATCTATAAAATAGATGAGTATATAAGAAAAATAAAATATACATATACATACGTTTACTCATCTAGGTATGCATATAAGTACATTATGTACATAAATATCTGGATATCTTTTTTAAAAAAAAAAAAAAAACCCGGTGGTCTCATTATTTTCTATAAATTAATATACGAATATATGGATGGCATGGCATATATACTTGAAAAAAAAATCCAAGGTAAAAAATATTTTATTTGTAAAAATTTGTTTTCTTGTTACTATGCGACAAAAACTGTATAATAATGTATTTGTATATGTATTTATTATCATTTATGTACTATATGTATATAAATATATGATATGGAACGTTATATAAAGTCTCAACATTTACTTTTATATACAGTATGTCATCATATACTCACGTATGTATACATTCAATTTTATATTTGAGGATCACATAATATGATCATGTTATTGTATGTATGTATTCCAAATCCAATGATAATAATTTTGTACATATATGTACATACATACATATGTAGTGTAGATATACGTTTGCGCATATAGTTATGAAATTAAAAATTCTCAGAAATGGTAAATGGTAAATTACTTTGTGTTCCGTTAAAAAAAGATCAATTTTTTTTTAATGTGGGTGGGCCCTATACATGCATCTTTATAAAATATTAAAAATTAAAGGTAGAGAAGAAATAGGTATATGGTAAATATACATAGATATATATATATATGTATATATACTGCATACTTAGAAATTTAAAGTAAAATTACTAATATAGATAAGATGATAAGATGATAAAATAAAATAAATGAAAATACATACATATAAATAAGTACTTATCTATCTGCATACATAAATATATAACATGTATGTACTTATGTACTTAGTTAATGTAGAAGTAAACACGTGGTTTAATGTTTACTTTTTATCACCTTTTATATAAATGTTCTTGTACATACTTTGCATTCTTATTAGATGAATCTCTCGGGTATAACATATATGCATGTATGTGCATATGTAACTTGTTATACATAAATACTTACGCGCATCTTTTTATTTTTATTTAGTTGGAAGTCAGGAGAAGTTAGGAGAATTTATGTACGTACCTAAAAAAGGTTTAAAAAAATTTGTAGACTTTTATTTTCAAAATGATAAACTCGCATACAAGAATTTCTCTTGACTGATCGTGTACTAAAAACTAAAAATTATAATGGTATTACATGATTTGGTATGTACACATGCGTGCTTACCATAAATTATATGTCACTATTAGAGCAATTACAATTTCAGAAACATGTTCTTATTTGAATAGACTGTGTGAATATTTATTGCAATTTTTATTATTATTCAAAATCTCTTATTATGTATTTTAGTACCTTATATAATCATACAAACGTTATTAGAGACAAAAAATTAGAAGACAGCAGCGCTAAACCGAGAGGAATGAAGGAAGAAGCTTGAATCGGCCAGGGCCTGAATTCGTCTGTAGCACCTTTTGAATTGAATAATCATACATATTATTATGATAACTGTTATCTGAATATAATTCTTTTGAAAATGTCACAAGCTACTTTGAAAAAAAAAAAGAAACTGCTACATCATCTCATGTTCGTTTTATTTATTCATATTTAACAGGTGCTCTTTTAAAAAATTATTTGCTCGTCGCTTAATTTTATAATACCATAGATATTATCAAATAAAATCTGTGTATGTTTGTTGAAATCTGAAACCATTCTATGTATTTTTATGTATGTATACCTACTAATTTCTTATGTAGGTACTAAAACTAAATGACTAACGAATTGTGTGTTATGAAAAAAATTGAATGCGTAACCGCCAAAAATTGTCTCTTTATTAACCGCCGCAGCCGCACCGCAATAGAATCCCTTTTATTAAGTTATTATTTATTAATTGAACATAAATGTACATATAACATATGGATGATGAAATTACAGTAAATAGTTTCAATATCACATTTACACCAAAAACACATAATATACAAATATACACGTCAATATATACATAATATGTATAAGTAAAAGATAAATATGTATAAGTATGTATGTCATGTACATATTAAACTATAATCACATATAAAATAAATATGTGATTTTATATGTGATTTTATTTAAAATACATAATTTTATTAGGAAATCGTATCATTCATTAAAAATGTTATTATCATTTCTTATTTACATAGCACTATATACATGGAATACATCCGAATATTGAGTATATAATAATATATTTTATAAACATTATGTACAGTACCAATATAATTATTGTACTAAATATAATATGTATAATATAAAGCCAAAAAAATTTCAAATAAATTAAAAAATAACCTTGAAGTATTTCTGTTTGATCTGAAAAACTATTCATATGTAATGATATAGTATTTATTATATACTCTCGTATATGTATATAAATCGTATTAGAAGTCGTATGTAATTTCAGTTTGAGATAATTTATGAATGAAATACATAATGTTGTACATTTTTTAGTTTTTCTTTTCTTTTCTTTTTTCATATTATTAAGGTCGTTGAATTTATTGTTAAAATTTCAGATTCATTTATTATAGTAAATGTTATGAATAAAAATGAAAAGAAAAAATAAATAAATAAATACATATATGGAATTTAAAAAGATCAAAAGTTCAAAAGTGTCGCGTGTAACTTTATTTATTAATTTTAAATTTTTAAAATTATTACAGATTTTTTTTTTATTATCATTAATATACGAGTATGCAACATATAATTCTATATGTATATATAATTTGGCTATAAAAAATAGCTATACGTAAAGAACAAAAAAACTATAAAAATTTTTTGAATAAAAATTATACATTATTACAAATTGTTTTAAGTTTTTTTGCATGAATAAATTTTCATTATGTATATGTACATTATTTATAATTTATAATATAAAATTAAAAATATATTCCCATTAAATTAAATTCTTCAAATTATTTTCCACGTAATTTAAATATCAATAAAATGAAAAAAAAAATATAAAATATATATGATTGAACCACGTTTTAAAAAAAAATAAATGTCATAGCCATATGAAGACAATATACAACACAAGTTTTATGAAAAATCTGAATGTTTGCATATAAATTTCCATTGCATTGTTTTTGTATAATAATGGTAACTACATAATAATCTATAATGAAGCAGAGCCTATTCGTTCATCTTGACTTACTTAGTTGAACATAGATTCAATTAGAGTGCCATCATTGTTACCAAATTACTTTCTTGTGGCATGGATTATGGCAATAATGTGTCGTGTTTAGATATACCTAGGTAAATTAGACTGCCTAAACTTGTCTTAAAAATATCTTTGAGGAATTCATAAAACATTTTGCCACATTTTTCATGGAATATATTTTATGTTTAAGTCTATACAGCTAATGCACGGCTACAGAGTGGACTAGAGTCTCGTTCTTCGTGCTCTCTTTAAAGTTCCTACATAGACTAATGGCTAATGGTTAATATACTTATATCCAACATATATCTGTAATTATTCATCTTTATAATATTTAGAAAGATTTGAATTGATCATTTAAATTTTGACATTTTAATTTTTCTTTTTTCAAAAAATCTTCAACGTCAAATAATTTTCAATTAATTACTTGTCATGATATCACCATTTATTTATTACATAACTTTTCACGTGAGAATGAATTCATTGTTTAAAATATGTATAAAATGTACATATGTACTTACATATACTTATGGCATTTATATTTTGTTTATAAATATGATTTCATCGATTTTTTTTTTAATGTACATACATACTATATGCTATATAAAATCAATTCTCATGTATTTGAGATTTTTGAACATTAAAAGATGAAACGAATTAAAATTTTATTATATACTCATATAAATGTAATGTTCATGATATACATAATTCAGTGTAAATGCCTAATTAAATAATATATGTACTTGCCAAGAAAATGTCATCTGTCAGCAGAAAAAAAATTAGATTCGTATGGTATATATGTAGTCTTAAGTCTATATACGTATAATGTGTACATATAAACGTACGAATTATTAGCAGACAGTATGACGATTATGTGTGTGTTTTTGTTTTTTTTTTTTTTTTAATTTAAATTTAAACTTAAATTGACATAAAATATTATTTATTAAATTTTAACATTATAATATATACATATTAAAATATGTACATACCTAACCTATACATATAGAGGTATCACATACGTATACTTATACAAATTATACATGTACGATTACATCATTCATCATCACATCACTTACGAATAATTGTAAGTATGTGATATGGCTATTACATGTTCAATTAAAATAAATTAAATTAAATTATGGTAAGTATATCATTCATATATAATCACGTGTATATCATGAATAGCAAATAAATGTATGTACTCGTGGCCCTTTTTTTTCTCAAATTATTTTCATGCTATATGATATACATATGTATATGTATTCATTACATTCATTACAAAAAATAGCTGTGAATACATATCCGTACAAATTTATTTTTTATAATCGTTTAATTTTCATCAAATGTTTTGTTTTTTTAATTCTAATTTTTATTAAAGCTTTTCATATTATTCAATTTAGTTGGGTTTGACGAGCCCCCAATAATCTTTATTATAATATTCATATATATACATAATATAGGTACGAAAGATTTAAAAAATTTAACAAGTATAGTAAATAATAATATTCATAAATACATACTATAATTTTCAAGTAATACTATCTACACATATTTAGCATTATGTATAGTACGTGGTAGTATTCAAAATTTTTCTTGATTAACAAAAAAAATACCGAAGAAAAATTTTCATTCATAAATTTTGATTGCATACATGTGTATGTATAATCTAAAATGTGTGTGTGTGTGTAATGTACATAATTGTATCTCCTGTATTATATGTAAGTACTTACTTATGTATCACTTGAGTTGAGACTGTACATTTAAAAACAACTTCACTCACATACATTAAAAAAAGTCATCATAAAACATACAAATGATAGGAAATTTTATGAACGGAAAACACTTTATTAATAAGGCAAAAATTTTTAAAAAATGAGAAAAAAAATGATTACTGAATTTCATTACTTAATTGAAATTACCGAGATTGTACTATATGTCCAACAGATTTGTTTCCATGTAGGTACATATGTACAAGAATATTAAACATTAAACAGGCCGAAAATAAAATTCTAAATAATGTAGCCCAGTAGACTGAACAAAAAAAATTTTATACATAAAATACATACCCTCTTACATATGTATACGTACTATGTGCATATGATCTGTAATACATTAATTATATTTTAAAGGAAAAATTTCTAAAAAAAATTTTTCAAAATTTGTCTTAGGAATATTTTTTATTATTTAAATAGTCCCATTTGAAATGATTCCAATTCAAAACTTTTGGAAAATTTATAGGAATAAACTATAACCTCTAATACATAATATATAATATGTACTTGGAATTCGTAAATCTTGTCTTGTCTTGTCATCATTCGAATAAATAAATTATTATCTATGTCAAAAAAATGTCAAATTTAATTCTCTAGAATCTAGAATATGTACATACTATCACATATTTTTTTTGTTATTTCTCTTTATTGTTATTACCATATTAGCAATGATCGTTTCAATTTCAAATTATAGAATTTTCCATCGTTATTTCTTTTTCACGAGAAAAAAAAAGTAAATTAAATACAAGATGAGATATGCTTACATATATACATTATGTGTGCTTGTATTTAATTCAGAAGAAAAAAAAATATAAAAAAAAGTTAATACGTAATACAAAAAAAAAAAAAAAAAATGAAAAATATAACAAAAAAAAATGTAATTGAAAGTTTGGAATTTTTTCTTTCTTTCACATTGTATCTATAACAAAAAATTTTATGTACATACATGCTATGTACTTATACATATGTACGTGTACGAGTAAAATATAATACTTATGTGAATGATTTAATTTTCAATTTTTCCATTCGTTTAAATAATTCATGATTTCATAAGATCATTATCATTGTCGTCGGCATACCTCTGTAGATATATTATTTATACTTTACATTTATATATACAAATCAAATGTACATATATATATAGATGTACACGCATATAACTATCTATAAGTATGTATACATAAAATGTATATATCGTATAATTGTTTTCTAGAAATTTTAAATCAAAATACGTATATTTAGGTTTGCGTCAGTTATTTGTCATTATAATAAATTCATCTATCAATATTATTATCTAAATTTTACTTCATAATGCATTATAATCAAATTACATATACATTATAAATATATACGAATCTGTGTACATATAAATTTGCAAGCAAATCATTTAATATCATGGACATTTATAATGTACTATGTTACATAGAAATAAAACGATTATTACACGACTATTATACATTACTTTTATACAATTCTATACAGTTATGTTCACACACTTTGTATACTGTATGTGAACTTGAAAGATGAAACAGAAAAAAAAAAACAATAAGAAAAAATTTTTATTCAGAAACAAAAATTATTAAAAAAAAAATTACCCTTGATTAAAAAATTTCCCCTATATTAAATTAATTTTAACGATTCATATCAATTAATTTGACGAATAAAAAAAACTTTAAAAATATATAAATATTGTATTTTCTACGAAATTGCATTACATATCTTTTCTAATGTAAATTTTACAGTATAATTTATTATAACAATTATAATCGTATATGCTTAGCAACAATAATAATTAAATTGCATCATATCATTTATAATCTGTTGCATTACGTTATCTGATTGTGATAATTATTTTATAGTAGTACTCGTATGTCGTATATAATCGTACATACACATAAAAATTTTAGAAAATTTTCTAACCTAAATTATACCATAGTATATAAAAACATATATGTATGTACGTACATATATTAGTATATAAAACAAATTCTTGTAATTGATTACGTTTACATATCATATTTAAGTATAATGTGTGCACATGAATTTCCCAGCAGTGCAGAAGTAAGTACTTACTTATATATACATTTTTGGATCCAAACGTCTACTAACTTTATGTATTATCAGTAATCGAATATGAAACAAATTTCTTTTGGAAAATTTTACTATTTTATCATAGAACGTACTTAGATAAATCAAGCACATATGAAGAAGATTGCAATGAAGGTAAATAAAATCTAAAAAACGTATGGGTTACAAGCTGGTATTCATTCAAAACTGAATTAACTTGAAAGTTAATGAAAGTTGAAAATGGGCAACGAAAAATTGAAAATTATTTTTCATACTTTTGCATTGGACAGGAATCGAACCTGACACTGAGTCATTGAGGAAATCCCGTAATAGTACACACAGATTGCACTAAATCTAGGATCAATTCAATATAAAAGTATTCCCAAAATTTATCTGCTGGGTTATTACTATGCATTTTATTTGTATATTTTTTATATTTTGTGTAAATGTAAAAGGTTTACACATATAAATAAAATGTAATATTTTTTATACAATAAATTATTTACAAAAAAAAAAAAAAAAAGAAAAAAAAAAACTATCTCAAAAAACCTCTAACTAAAGTATGCGCTGTGTGTACGTGACATATGATGCGTTTTTAAAATGTTATTCACATGTATTATAAATATGTAATCTACTATTTATATATGTAATGTACATATGTGATAATGTAAATGCATTAATATCTAAAATGAAACTAAAATTTTATTTGCATTAGCTTATTAATTTGTACATATTCCTAAACAAATAATTATAATAGTTTTTAATAAGAAATTTGAAATTACACATATGATTATTATTTTAAAATTATAAAACTATATATAAATTCTCGAAAATTCATTTTACTCGAATCAAGTTTTCACTTTAATTTAATTAAACGATTTCAAACTTTTGAATTAAAGTTTACTTCAAACCAAATTTGGTTAGACATCTAGCATCCAACTTATGCAATAATAAGTTTGGCTATTGCAATAGCTGCCATGAATCGAATGATTCTCTACTCTCTAAAATATGTTAATATTAAATTAATCTTCTCTGTATATCTTTTGATATATTTATTTAAAAAAAAAAAAATGCAAACATTAAAAGTTCTCTTTACTCGATGCATTTATATAAAAGTTACAAACCATCGCAAAATAATATCACAACAACCATTATTATTACTTTTTTCAATTTGTCTTATTCAAATTAAGTATACCAACTTAAGTTATAGCATTAAAAATAAATTTCTTTATGCACACAATTACATATACATACACACAAGAAATACACTGGACTCCTTGACTATTGTAAATAGAAATCAAACAAAAAAAAAAAAAGAATTTTTAATTGAAAATAATTATTTACATATATTTTACGTCAAGGATGTATTGTAATGCCATTTGTCATGTCATGTCGTATATATATGTATTTATGGTGCATAAAGAAAATTATAATAATTGCAAATGGGATACATTTATTGAAGTGCATTATTAAAACTTTCAACAAAAATAAAAAATAATAAATTAAAAAATTTTTTTTTCATATTTAAACATTGCATACAAGAAGGATAAAAAAAAGGACTTCAAAAAAATATTTCTTGTATAAAAATAATTATCAGTAAACAAAATCAATTATAAAATGGAAAAAAAAAAAGAAATTACATATCAATTAATTCTGCAAGATACACATAGTAAACTTTTTTTTCGTATTTTTCAATATTCTCAAATTGAACAAAAAAATGAAAGAAATATAACGAAATCAGGAAAATTAATGTTATATAGATTTATCCAAAATTAAATTTTCTTTCTTTTTATTATTGGTATAGCAAATAAGGAAATATTCCGTCATGAATTTAATGCGTAGACATTGATATTTCACACCATTAAATTTTTATTTTTTGTTTTCTTTACTTTATTTAATTTGAAAAAAGGACATTAATATTATTTCATGTGTATATATTTCATTCAGCATCTAAATTATATATGTACGAGTAGGTATATAATGTAATATATATTTATTTTTTTTTTTAAATTTTTTTATGCGACTTAGATGATAAAAATACATAATTAATGTAAGTTGCGCGTAATTATTTATGTAACATAATTCGAAATTAGTTTTTGTTAACTTGAACGTTGTATAAGATATAATTAATAAAATAAAATAAAATAAAACAAAAAAAATTAAAAAAAATACATTATCATCCGGTTTTAAATTAAAATTTAATTGAATTAAATCGATATCTAATAAATTTATTTCGCAACAAAAAAAAAGCATAAAAGTTTATAAATTTTTAATATTCTAAAAAGAAAAAAACCATAAAAGAACTATGCGAGCGATGATGTGAAAAAAAAAACTGATGTTACAGATGTATAGTAAGTTTGAAAATACTTATGTAAAAGAACAATAATTATGAATATTCATTAAGAATATATTATGAAAATATGGTAATAATCTGTAAATTTGTTAGCTTAAGGGTTCTGTTTTTTTTTTTTTTGTCTAATTTTTTTTTATTTTTTATTTAAATACGTATTAGTGCGCATACATGCGTAAAAAATGTAAAGAAATTTTTACTCTAAGGCATTTTAAAACGTTTTTCAATAATAAATTATGTTCGTAAATACATAATTAATAAAGTAATGGCTACTCGCAGAGTTTTTAAATAATTTTAATTAATATACCGAATTTTAATAGAAATAAACTCTAAATATTTTTCTCGAGGAAAAAAATGTTACTTACTTCCCTAAGCAAAAGGATATATATGTATATGTATATAGTGTATTTTGAATTTAAAATTGCAATTAGATAAATGAGATATGTATATTTTCTTTGAAAGTGATGTAAGTACATTTTTGATCAAAATTTAGTTAATATGACATAAAAGATCATGAAGCTATATTCTAGTATAATGCCCAAAAAATAAAAAAAAATAAATCCTTTTTAATTTATCTAGCTATAACAACATAATTTACATTATCGTCCAATTACAAATTCTTAAATTTAAATATCTTATCTTCGTATAATATAAAATGGATTCTTGTAACCACTTTCAAATTTTCTGTTATATATGACGACAACTTGGTATAATTACAAATAATTACCGCCAGCCAATACATTCGTATATGTACATATGAAAATTCAAATTCAAATTCAGATCAAAATATATTTTAAAATTTTTTTTTTTCATCCAAAATATATTATTTAAAGTATTTTAGGTACTTGCATTATATAGTATATTTTTAACTCTCATTTTTTTTTAGTTTAATACTACATACTTATATACTATAATTATTTATTAATTTTAATTAAAATCAATTTACACATACATACCTTGATTTAATTTTTCCTTTACTTTTCCAAATTTAAAATAATTTTTTAATTACACAAAAAAATTTTTAACAATTTATAAAGCTTTTAAATTGTGAAAAGATTTTCAACTTTTCCTATATAAAAAATTTTAATTTTTTAAAATTTTTTTTAAAAAAAATGTAATATTTCTTTATATTACAATAATTAACAATAATAATAACAGCAACAATAAAAAATAAAAATAAAAAACCGGTAAATTACTATTTACACACTTGTTGCGCTCACTATATGATTACCTACTACGAGAATTGTCCACAGATATACAATTTAAATTTAATCTTTGTTATATAATGTATATATGTATATAGCAGACAAAAATAATCACAAAAAGAAATTTCGTTTTTTAATCGTTTATTCTTCTTGATATCCTTTCGATTGAAAATCAAATTGTTAATAGTGAATTTAAAGCTTCACGCAACTGCCTTTTATATTATTTGAATATGAAAAAGTTATAAAAGAATCTATTTATCTATCTATGTATCCATCATCCATGTATCCATGTATACACATATGTACATACATATGTATATGTATGATACTTATCAATCAACTAGAACAGTAGCAACAAAAAAAATATACATAATATATTTGCGGACAATCTCAACAGGCTGTCTGTTATTAACACTTAACACCTTATTCATTCCATTTATTCTCATGATATAACACGTATATATACGTATATGTATGTATGTATGTATGCATGTACGTTCTATGTATATAATAGATCTTATATAGTATACATCAAATACGAAAAAGAGATACAATTTTTTTTTTTCATTTTTCATTTTTTATTTTTTATTTTATCATTTCATCGGCATCGTAATAATTTCGTCGGTATATACATTATATCCTGACTTTTTAAAAGTTCGTTTATTTATTTTTATTACTATCCTAAAGTATATACATATATGAGTTGACTATATATACAATCGTTCGTATACATATATGTACATTACATACCCCCCCACGCTGTTTTTTTTTTATTTTTTATTAATTTTCTCTTTTGTTTTTATTAAGTGTTTAGATATCTTTCCCCACCAGCCATTAACATTTTACTCTCATACACTTCCATATGTATATGTGCATATATAGATATACAGTGGCTCAATTAAGTATTCGGGCAAAACGTACTTTTGTGTTTATTTGAATATAAATCCTGTAATTGCAGTATCTATTTCAAATGAAAAATACCGTGTTATTTTTTGACTTTTGTACTTATGATTTAACACACAAAAAATTTTATTTCAATTCATTTATTTAAAAAAATATCAAAAAACAAAATTGCATTTCGATTTTATCATCAAAAAAGTATTTGGACAGAAGACAATTGCAATAAAAACAACAACAATTGAGCACATTCAACATTTTTAAATGTTCAAATTTAATATTCAGTTGTCCTTCCTCGTCTTTTTATAATTTTTTGAAGCCTATACTTTGCATCGAACACACCAATTTTTCACAAAATTTTGGATCGATTAGATTTCATTCTTTTTGTAGCTGGTCCTGTAGTAAGGTTTTACTTGAAACTAAATTTTCTTGAACTTTCTGTTCAAATAATTTCATAGGTGCTCTATAGGGTTTAAATATGGACTCTGAGCAAGGTTGTTGATATCCTTTGAGCAATTATATAAACTCCACAACTTGCAAATACCTGCATTTTGCTTCGGTTCATTACATTCATAATATATACAATTTGATAATAATCATAGATTAGGGCCTCCTAGAATTTTCACAGATAAAGAAAAAAGGTGTATTGTAAGAAAAATCAAAACAGATCCTGAAATCAGTGCAGTAAAGTTGACTATGGAGGTGAATAATCAGTTTAATAAGACGTGTAATCCAGAAATGGTAAGAAATATTTTAAGAAAACATGGATATCATGGTCGTGTAGCAAGAAGGTCGTTTATAAGCAAAAAAAATAAAAGAAAAATGCTGAAGTTTGCCATGAAATAGTAAGCAAGTCACTAGACTTTGAGAAATGATGAAAATTGTATGGCGGCAAAAGATAAAGTGCTGAATTGGCTGTATACGGCTTTAGGAGTAGGTAATTTGCATTTTATTGATGGTAAAATGGACAAATTTTCCTACCTTAATATTTTAAAGTAAAATGTTAGAGCAAGTGCCGAGAGATTCGAATTATTATCAAATTTTTTGTATTATGAAGGTAATGATCCGAAGCATAATGCAGATATTGCAGGTTGAGGAGTTTATACAATTGCCCAAAGGATATCAACAACCTTGCTGAGAGTCCGGATTTAAACCCTAAGAGCACCTATGGAATTATTTGGAACAGGAAGTTCAAGAAAATTTAGTTTCAAATAAAACCGAATTGCTGGACCAGTTACAAAAAAAATGAAATCTAATCGATCCAAAATTTTGTGAAAAATTGGTGTGTTCGATGCAAAGTATAGGCTTCAAAAAATTATAAAAAGACGAGGAAGGACAACTGAATATTAAATTTGAACATTTAAAAATTTTGAATGTGCTCAATTGTTGTTGTTTTTATTGCAATTGTCTTCTGTCCAAATACTTTTTTGATGATAAAATCGAAATGCAATTTTGTTTTTTGATATTTTTTTAAATAAATGAATTGAAATAAAATTTTTTGTGTGTTTAATCATAAGTACAAAAGTCAAAAAATAACACGGTATTTTTCATTTGAAATAGATACTTCAATTACAGGATTTATATTCAAATAAACACAAAAGTACGTTTTGCCCGAATACTTAATTGAGCCACTGTATATGTATAAATCTACAATTACACGAAATTAAATGTACAAATACATATATACATTCATATACTCGTAGAGGGTAGAGAGATAAATTATATGAGGGTATACATTATTTATATGACAAATTAATTCAGCATCTCATATACATATATCAAACCAATTATATCACAGCTTTATAAAAATGTATACATATGTCTTATTAGTTGATAGTTAAATTAAAAAATTATCAATAATAAAAGAAATAAATAAATAAAAAAAAATGTTTGTTATCATTAAATTGGCTTCAAAAAACTATAATAACATAATGAATTTTTACTTCTTCTCTAATGTATAGTGTA
The DNA here is from genome assembly GCA_951394055.1 of Villa cingulata. Lineage (NCBI taxonomy): Eukaryota > Metazoa > Arthropoda > Insecta > Diptera > Bombyliidae > Villa > Villa cingulata. The sequence continues at coordinate 3,200,436 of OX596021.1, read as the reverse complement.
TACATTTTTTTTTTTTGGATTTTTTTATTATTTATTTTTAAAAATAACATGATGACTTAAAGTAAAGTAAAAAAAAAATTGAATTAGAAATTAAAATGTGCATATATGTACATATATATATATACAGAACAGAACAAAAAAAAAAAAAAATAAATAAATCAATTTTATAAATTTTGCAATGATTGCATTTTATTTTATAGAATTTGAAGAAAATAAATTAAATAAATAAAAATTATTACATGTACTGTAACAACAAATAAATAATATATAAAAAATACTAATCATGACTGTATATTCAAATTATTTTTCGAAAATTTCCATATAAGTAATACATGTAGGTGTATACTATTGATATTGATACTATATATACTTTTTATTACATATATTTTACTTATAATTTTAAACAATTATATATACCTAAATGTCATATGTAGAGAGAATAGAGAAAATATATAAATGTTTTTTTTTTCAACTTTTTTTTTTTTAAAATTCATTGTTTCAATTTCAAATTGCAAAGAAATCACAATGTATGCAAAAATGTTCAAGTACCTACCGACCTACAAAAAAAAAAAAAAAAAAAAAAAAACACAAAATTACCGTAAACTGTACAGGATATTTTTTTATACTCAACGTATAATTCATTTGATCATAGATTTTAACTGTGATTTTATTTGATTAATGTCACACGAAATTTATTGTCAATAAGTCCACAAAAAAAAAAAATTATATTAAATTTAAAATCAAAAATGTTTGATAGATTAATCCTAAATTTTATTTGAGAAAAAAATTATATTTGTAATTAAAATATTGCTCTGTAATTGAAACAGAGTATAAAGTTGCTTGTTAAAATCTCAAAAATTTCAAGATCTCTATTACGATTAAATGATTTCGAAATGTAATTAAATATACGATTAGAAAAATAAATCATCAAAAAATTCTTTTAGCATTTAGCATGCATTATGTAATATGTATGTAAATCGAATGTATATCTTAAATCCTTTGTAATAAATGTACAAAATTTTAAAAATGAAAAAGTTTTGTTAAAAAAAAAATGAATCAAGATAATGATAATAAATGTTTCAAATAAATAAATTATAAAATTTTTCATAAATTTTAATGAAAACTTTCAATTGCTATATAGAGTGTCAAACGAAATTGAATGTTATATTATATTTTTTTACATGAAACACCCCATCTTTATAGTTTATAACATTTTATATTTTATTTTAAATTCAGAAATCAAAAATAAAAAATGAAAAAAAAAATTTTATGCAAAATCTGAAATCAATTTGATATTTCTTTATAACAAAAGAAAAAAATGTATAAATAAATATACATATGTATATGTACTATATGTAAATGAAAATAAAAAATTATACACATACTTATTATATACATTTGCAAAAGATTTGCATATGTACGAGTATGTATACAAACAAGAGGTATCGAATGACAAATGAAAAACTATATCTGAATTTTAGATGTAAGATTTTTCGTTTTACTGTTAAATCGTTTTAAAATCATACTTAAGAACTACAATATACTTAGCTATACTATACGAATAAATCATTTCATTTATAGTCATGTATTTCTTTTATTTTTTGTTTTTGTGTTAAAATAAAAATATGTGCATACTAATAAACATTATAAATCTACTTTTAGTACTCGTAAAATGTGTATAATAATAGGAAAAAATTCACAGTTGTATATACGCAAATATAATGTAATGTATGTATATTTATGTAGAAAAAATGTATCTTTTTTAAGAAAAATTTAAGAAAATAAAAAATGTAAAATTTAATCTTGGTGAATTAATTTAAAGTTGGGGGTATATCATTAAATTTGATAGAAAAAAAAATTTCAATAATTACCATTTATATTCTATAAGCCTCTATAACCAGCGCGGGTTTAAGCCTCTTGGGAGCCCGGTGAACTTATAAATTTTCTGCCCTTTAGGTTGAAACTTAAAATATTTAAACTTTAATTTGATTTTTTTTTTATTCTAACAGTACAAAATACCAATTTCCATGTTCTTTTAGCGTGCAGTATGTAGTCTATACAAGAAAATGAGAAGAGAAACTAATATTCGCGTATCTTTCTACTTCTCCTCCTACATCTCAAATATTCAAAAGTTCAATGACCATGTTTGTTTACAAATTAAAATGTAGGTCAGACAATTATCGGTGTTCTTGTTTACATAGTTCTAGTTTCACTTCAATCTGAAATTCTTCTCTGCACTATTACATTTATTGGTTTTTATTATATGCACTGATCTTGTTTCACTTCAATTTAAAATTATTCTGTTCCGTACTCGCTTACTACAGTGTAGTACATATTTTACACAAGAAAAGTAAAAGAAAAACTACTATTCGCGTATTTTTCTACTTTTCTTTCTACTTCTCTTTCTATACATCTCATATACACAAAACTGTAATGACCGTGTTTGTTTACATATGAAAATATAGATGAAAACAATTATCGGTTTTTCTTGTTTACACGGATCTTATTTCAATTTGAAATTCTTTTCCGTACATGCCCACTACACTACAGTATGCATAAGAAAAGTAGAAGAAAAACTACTATTCGTGTGTATTTTTCTACTTTTCTTTTTACTACTAGTAGTTCCTCTTCTCCTTTTCTTGTGTAGATTATGTACTGCACTGTAACAGGCGTGTACGAACAACTACAAAGAAGAATTTCAAATTGAAACTAGACTAGATCCATGTAAAAAAGAAAAACCGATAAATGTTTTGATCTACATTTTCATTTGTAAACAAACATGGTCGTTAAACTCTTGAATATTTGAGATGTAGGAGGAGAAGTAAAAATAAAAGTATAAAGATACAAGAATAGTAGTTTCTCTTCTTGTATTCTTGTGTATATTATAGGTACTACGTACTACACTGTAATAGGCGAGCACAAAGAAAAATTTTAGATCGAAACAAGATCCGTGTATCTATAAGAAAAACCTATATATGCTTTCACTTTCAACTATATTTTCTTGTGTTGTAAACAGACATGATCATTGAGTATTTTGAACTCTTGAGTATTTTTTTATTTGTAAAATTATTTTTCTAAAAACGGAAACGGATATGTGACTTTCATTTTGTCCTTTTTCGTGCCTCTGAGATTGACGACCGGTTTTAGTGAACCATTTCAACCTATAAGAGATTCTGAAAAAAGATAAAACATAAAAGTTTATACGAGAATAGTACAATACGAATAATAATGATGATTTAATATTCAGACAAAAAATAAATTTACTTACAAGAATAATTAAAATGCGTACATACGCACAAATGTATTACATATAAACGTATATTAGCAATTTGATAACATCATCATCATCATCATCATGAAAGTACTAAAACTGATTTTATTTTTATGAAGATGAATTTAAAATGGACAAAAATGAATTCAATTCAAAATGAAAATAAAATTAATAAAGTGAAAATTTTACATAATTAAATTTAAATATCTATAGAATAACTAATAATTCAATTTAAAAACAAATAAATAAAAATTATTTCCATCGTTTTTGATCCATCGATTAATTGAATAATTATGGTTTTTGCGTATTACAATTTGTTCCCTTTAAAAAAAAATATTACAAATATGTGGTATACGAATAGACGTTAGAATTCAGTTCAGAATAGAAGAAGAAAATTATAAATTTATTTTTCATACAATAAGTTCTAAAAAAATATTTACTTTTGTGATTATGTAAGAAAAGGACAATAATTTAAGTAATGTACATTATGTAAATTACGATCTCGTTACAAATTTGCATATACTTTGTACTGCACTCATCTTCTTAAGTTTTTAATGTATACGAGAGCATCAATTTATTAAAGCAGGAGAAAAATTCGGTATTTGTTTGAATATCTAAAAAAAAAAAAAAAAAAAAAATTAAATTAAAAATAAAAAAGTACCAGTATTTATTTAACCATCATAACATTGATTTGATCTTATTCTCATACTCAAACTCATACTTACACTACTTACACTCGTGTATTTTCCTTTTTTTATTATTATTTTTTTTCCTTAATTAGCTACTAATTAAAAACACTCAAATATGTATTATTAAAACGTTAATCAAATTTAATTTAATTGAATAAAAACGGAGACAAAAGGCACAAAAAATATACATTATAATACATATGTATATATATACGATAATTCAAAAGCAAACAAAAAAGTATCCTGTATGATGTGTACTGTAGATACGTTTGTGTGTATGTGTATGTCGTTGTTATATGTAAATATATAATGTAGTTTAATCAATATGAATAGGCAACAATTACATATATTCAAAATGAAATGAAAACAAAAATTGAAAAAAAAAATTAAACAAGAACATTATTTTCAAATGAGTTAAATGAGATAATTAGCAAGTAATTAAAAATTATTGTATACATTAAAGACACATATACACATATGCATGCATACCAGATATTTGTATACATAGTGTAGTAGGGTAGTGTAGGTAGTAGGTAGTTAATAAAATAATAAAACAAAAAATTAAATGGAAATAAGGATATGATTGTATATTGATATTAATTTAATTTTCTATTTGGTGATAGATGAAAGTTTGAGAATAGAAATGATGGTAGGATAAAACACCTACAAGGAATGATGAATATCCCGATTTAGTACCCGCAGGCATCACTCGAAGTTTCAAAATGAAAATTCAGAAATGAGTACACATGAACACATCATGATGTGAAATAAGTACCATACTCGTACCTCGTAGCGTCATGCATAGCGTATAATGTTGTTTGTTGATTTTCTGTGTTTTGTCATGTACAATATTCGCATTCGAATATGAGAGAAAATATAAGAGTAAAAATACGAATACACATGAACATGATGTGTGAAATACTTACTAGTTACTACTCGTACACGATTTTTTGTGTTTTTGTTTTGCTATGTATATTCGCATTCTAATGAAGGAGAAATCAATTTTTTTTTTCAAACATGAAAATACGAGTAAAATATACATGAGAAGTAAGTATAAAATGTTGTTAGTTGATTTTCCGTGTTTTGTTATGAATAATATTCGTATTTTACTGAAGGAGAAAATCATGAAAATCATCTTTTTATCAATAATGAAAATACAGGTACATATGATGTGTGAAATACTAATACTACTCGTAATCGTAACTTGTAAGTCGTACTAGCAGCATAGCGTATGTGTTGTTCTTGTTAGTTGATTTTTGCATGTTTATCATGTACAATATTCGCAGTTTCCAATTCGAATATGAGAGAAAATCAATTTTTTTTTTTTTTTTTTTTTTTTTTTGAGAGAGTGAAAATACGAGTACATAATAATGTATGAAATGAACTGTGGTGAAGTGAAATACTGTTCGTAGTCGTACTTGTACTATTGTAGGTGTAGCGCAGCGATAGCGCATCTTATAACACCGTTCCACTGCTCTGGGGCATGTTATAGAGTAGAGGAGCAAATATTAAATGTTTTTTAGTTAATTTTTCGTGTTTGTCATATACAACTACAATATTCGCATTTGAATTTTGAATCGAATGTGAGGGAAAATCAATTTTTTTAAAGAGTGAAAATACGAGTACGCAATACAGTACACACATGATGTGTGGAGTACTAATCGTACTGGCATTCTATCATCTTCTATACAAAATAAATCAAATTAATAAACAAGTTATTTTAATTTGTACATTAATTAATTTCAATTTTTTTTTTTTTTTTGGAAAATAAATTCATACAATAATTACAAAAATGTTTAGAATTGTACAACGGAACATCGGAATGATCTCAAGCATTTATTTTTAAATTTTTATTCATCACCCTGCATTACCGATTTAAAAAATAAATATGTAAATAGCTTTAGTCAATAGCTTTTGAACCTGTTGAATGGTGCACCATATGACGTCATAAAATTCGTTTCACTTTCTTCAATTTTTGTACCTCTTACATGTACCATATAGCAAAGATGCGAACTACAAATTATCAATACTCACACTCACTACTCACGCTACTCACCTACGCACACATTTATGTGCACAATGGCACAATATGTATATATACATGCAACACATGTGTATATATGTACATATATTTTGTGTTTTTGTGTCGTCATATCAAAGTCAGCTGATTTCTTACATCTGGAGAAGTGTCTCATGTGATATATCTGTCTGTGCTGCAACCTGCAACTGCATGCATTATGTTGTTATGTTTGTTTGTATAAATTAAAAATAAATCTACATAAAATATAAAATGTAAATAAATATTCAATATCCATAAGGTCCAAAACAAAACAAAAGCAGTGTTTCAGTAATTAATTTGTTAAATTTAGTTAAATTCAAATTTATTTTTGTGATCTAATTATAGACTGAATTCAAGATATGGTTCTATCACTATCATATTCACATACAGCTTATAGAATCTACCTTTGATCTGACGATTCGGTTCGGATATTATGGAATTTTTGAATATTTTTCATCGACAAGACAATAAGCGACTTTTCAAAATGATTAAAATAAAAATTGAAGACGAGCGACAAAAATAAAAACAAAAAAAAAACGGTATGCCTATGCATTGAGTAATAATTAGCAATACATATAATTATTTAAACTCTCATATGTATATTTACCATGAGAATTGTATACATATATGTATTATGAATGTAAACATACAGTACAGTACCAAATTATTATAACCATTAGTAAAATTATTTTTTTATTTAGATTAATGATCTATGAATGATATTGATATATGTGATTTATATATAACCGCCTTTTAATATTTGTTATAGTGACATGAATAAATGTGTAATTTAAATATTTCGATCTCCTTTTACCATATAGGCATCATTTATTATTATTATTATTAAAAATTATATAATTTATTTTCTTTTTTTAGAAGAAATAATAATTTGGCGACTAGCACCGCGTACTGTACTGTAACTACACTACATAATACCATACAAGCAGGTATATTTTCACATATTATATATATTGTATATTTTTATATCATTAATTGCATTTACATATGTATACGTACTCGATAATGACGATATCTCAATAAAAATTATACGAAAATTATTTGGTGAATTCAAAATTAAACACTAATCAGAGTTAATTAAACATTGACTAGTTAAATCCTGTTGCTAAATGTTGTTCTTTCGTTCTTTGATATTTTGAAATTTTTTTACTAATAAAAACAAGGTATATTTATTTGTGTTTCTGTTTATACATTTAAATATGTTTTTTTTATTTTTAATAAAGATGAGATAATTCATTTTAGATGATCTGTGTTTGGAAAATCTTCAAATCTTCGTCAGCAGCAATAAAAATACAAAATTTACCAATATGTAAGAGATTTTCTACAACATCTCAGCTATATGAAAAAGAAAAGTAAGTAGCACATAAAAAAAAAATATTTTAAATAACTAAATAGCGTAGTTTAAAATAAATTAGTATGTTATTATGCTATGCTATTTAGTTTTAAAAAATTTGTAAATTTACATATGGATAAAAATTTAGCTCTTTAAGTTTTTTATGTATGTACATACATTATGTACGTTTTTATGCATTAAAATTGGCAAAAATTAATATCAATAATTTATTTTATCTGTTATTTTATCAATTCGATAAAGAAAATTAATACTTTGTATACTGTATACAGAATATGCTTTTATATTATACGTGATTATACTGAATTTTAAATGATTCATCTAATAAAAATAAAACACTAAATTCAAATAAAATATTTTTTTTTTGTTAGAATTAAAATAAATTAAAATATTTTGTATGTACAATAATTATGATGTCCTCTACTCTTATCTAATCTATCGATAATTTTATTATAAAAATTCAGATGTCAAATTTTAATTGTTGGTGGTGGAAGTGGAGGATGCTCTCTAGCTGCAAAATTATGCAGACAATTAGGAAACGGAAAAGTTACTGTTCTTGAGCCAGCAGATGTATTTAAAAATAAATTAGTTTAAGATTATTTTGTACAAATTTTGATTTTTCTTCATCATTTTTATTAATGGCAGTTACATTATTATCAGCCGATGTTCACATTAATTGGTGGTGGAATGAAAAAAATTGAAAATTCATACAAATTAATGTCAAAAGTACTACCAAAAAATGCAAAATGGATAAAGGAAAAAGCAGTTCATTTTGATCCAAAAAATAATATAGTTTTAACAGATAAAGATCGTCAAATTAATTATGACATTTTAGTATTAGCACTTGGTCTTCAACTTAATTATGACAAAATTCCTGGTTTAATTAATGCATTATCTATAAAAAATGGAAATGTATCATCGATATATTCACCAAAATATGTAAATCGTACATTTGAAACATTTAAAAATTTCGATAAAGGTAATGCAATTTTTACGTTTCCTGCATCACCAGTCAAATGTCCTGGTGCACCACAAAAAATTTGTTACATTTTTGATGATTATTTAAGAAGAGTATGTAATATAATCTACAGTACATAATGTCTATATATAAAAGTTTTTAAAAGTAAAAAAAAAAAAAAAAAAAAAAACACATTTTTCAGAAAAATAAACGGGAAAATGCACACATTACGTACAATACAAGCTTACCATCAATATTTGGTGTTAAATATTATGCTGATGCTTTATGGGATTTGGTTAAAAAACGTAATATCGAAGTAAATGTTAGACGAAATTTAATTGAAGTTAAACCAAATTCGAATACAGCAATATTCGAAAATTTAGATAATCCAGATGAAAAGTTCGAAATTAACGTATGTACCTACACATCTATAACAAAATTTTATTTAACAAATAGTCGGAAAAAATAATTTTTTTATTTACAGTATTCACTACTTCATGTTGTTCCGCCGATGGGTCCTCCAAATGAACTTAAAGCATGTAGTGATCTAGTGGATTCTGCTGGATTTGTTAATGTTAATCCAGATTATTTGCAGCATTACAATTTCAAAAATGTTTATGCCATTGGTGATTGTTCCGCTTCACCAAATTCAAAAACAGCAGCAGCTGCTGGTAAGTATAAAAATATGGTACATACATAAACGTAGACGTACACGTAAACATTTTTCATATTTATAGCTGCACAATGCCCAATCGTTTTTAATGCAATCATAGAAAATTTAAAAGGTAATCCGTACAAGGGTAATTCATACGATGGTTATGCATCATGTCCACTTGTTACCGGTTACAATAGTTGTATATTAGCTGAATTCGATTATAAATTAAATCCATTGGAAACATTTCCTGTATCACAAAATAAAGAAAGATATTCGATGTTTTTCATGAAGAAAAATATAATGCCATCATTATATTGGAATTTAATGTTAAATGGTTATTGGAATGGTCCAGGTTTAATGAGAAAAATTTTTTCTCCATTTAAATTTTCATAATTAAATATTTTGTAAGGGACAAAAATTTATATACAAATATGTATAATTTTTTTTTAACAAATAATAAATATATACACATTTACATAATAATGTTAGAATTTTAATTTTTTTTTATGAAATAAAATTCAGTATACAAGGACTTGGTACATGTACATAGACTTTATATATGTGATTTCGTTATTACATAAAACAAAGCACAGTTAATTTTAATTTAGGTCATTGTTTTAAATTATCACTTTTAATAAAAGCGCTGAGTGATTTGATTTAAATTTTACCTTCATCAGGTGCTATGTAAGACCACATAAGACTTATACAGATACCTACTTTTTATATTGAAAAAAAAAAAAAAATGAAAAATTTAAATTTAACAAAAAGTCCACATCATTAATAATTCAAATTTAGATTTTCTTATTCTGTTTTATAAATTTATCAGAATTTTAATAAAGTAATAATAAGATTAAACAGTATACCGTCACCATGAAACTAAATAATAAAATATATACATATATCAAAAAATGTACTTTAAATTGCATTAATATAATTTAATCGACTGTAAAAAAAACTGTAAATTCATCTATATATTAAAAAAAATGTAATATTATGTACTTTTACATGTACGTATATATATTTTACAAATCATTTTCCATTTCATTTTTATTCAAGTTATATACATATTTTATGAATAAAATTTATATGGGACTTCATGAATTCTAATTTATTGTATTATTTAAAAATTAACAGCTAGCGAGAAAACTAATATTTAAATTAAAGTACTTAAAGTTATATAGATCACAACGATAACGGTAAAAAAGAAACTATCACTAAATAATGGATTACGTATAATACATCATATTTAACGTTTGATTATATAGAAAAATTTAATTTCATTAAAAAATAAATTTATACAGAATTATTTCCAAAGAAAAAAAAATCTTTCGTCTTTTGTTGCTATTCAAATTTATCAAGGCTCAAAATTAATTATATTGATGAATTACCACTTTGATACATTATACATCAGATAAATCATTATTTTTTACAGTTTATTCCAGGTGGTTTATCATTTTTGTACACAACTGTAAAATTTATGATTTTTAACGATGACGATGCTGTGCACTCTTACTTCTTAAAAATTTCAAATTCGATTTCATATTGAAATTATTTAAATTATTCCAAAACTCAAAAATAGAAAATGGTGAATTATTTTGATATTAATTTATACAAATTTTTAAAAAGTTGAAAGATTAAAATAAAATATAAATTAAAATTAATTGAAGCATTTTGCTTATAATTGTGGTGATAGATTTATTCAAATTTAAAAATATAAAGACGAATAGAAGTATTCACCACACTAGCATCTTTGCACTAGTACTCTTTCCTTACTTCTTTTACGTGACATATGATAATTTTCACTTTCGTAATGTAATATTATATGTAAGATATGTAAGAAGAAGAATATATAAAACAGTTGTCAAAACAGAGCAACCGCTTTTATATTTCAAAAATTTTCATAACTACTTTTTACGAGAACGACAAGACACTAAGCAAAAACGCTGAAAGTTAAAAATTGAAAATATTTCCTATAATTTGTGTTTATTTAAATAGTTTTTTTTTGTTTAAAAAAAGGAAACAAAGTTAAAATGAAACCGTAAGTATTTTAATCTATAAACTAAATAAATGATTTATTTGAAAATTTTTTCAATATCGAAATTAATAAAACTTTCAAGTGATGGCTTACAAAATTATAAAGCGTGTAAATTTTTAATAAAATTTTAGGACAAGAATGCCTCAGAAAATGCCACTTGAAAATAATAATAACAATAATAACAACAACAATAATAATAATAATAATAATCGTCCTACGAAAAATCGTGATCCTGTTAAAGTTTATTGTCGAATAAGACCATTACAATCAGACAGTGATCTATCATGTGTTCGAATAAAATCATCAACAACAGTTGTATTAACAGCACCTGAAACTGCCGTAAATTATAAATTGGGTACACAAAAAGAAGTCGAATACATTTTCAAGCATGTTTTTCCGCCAAATGCTACACAAAGAGAAGTATACGAAGCTGTAGCGCAGCCATTAGTTGAAGATTTAATTCGTGGTAAAAATGGATTACTTTTTACATATGGAGTTACTGGTAGTGGAAAAACATATACGATGACCGGTGATGTTCGTGATAGAGGAATAATGCCAAGATGTTTTGATGCATTATTCAAAACAATATCAGATTATCAAGCTAAAAAATATGTTTTCAAACCGGATCGATTAAATGGTTTTGAAATTCTATCTGACGCAGATGCAATGTTAGAACGTCAAGCAGATATGAATTCAAGATTTGCAAAGCCGAGACGTAAAGAATCTGATCCAGAGATTGCTTCGCAAGCATCAACTGATCCAAAATGTTTAGATGGTGTCGATGAAGATAATATGTATGCAGTATTTGTGACATATGTGGAAATTTACAATAACAGTGTCTATGATTTATTAGAGGACGGAAATATACAAAAGTAAAAATCATATTTATGTAATTTAATTTTTCACATTGAAAATTTTCAATATTTTTCATGATTTTTTAGAACTTTACAAAGTAAAATAATCAGAGAAGATGCATGTCATAATATGTTCGTACATGGTGTAACTGAAATTGAAATAAAATCAGTTGAAGAAGCTATTGATGCATTTCAAACTGGTCAAAAACGTAAACGTATGGGTCATACGATTTTAAATGCAGAATCAAGTAGAAGTCATTCAGTATTCACATTACGTCTGGTTCAAGCACCAACTGATAGTCAAGGAGAAAACATTATTCAAGATAGGCGTGCAATCACTGTAAGTCAGCTATCATTAGTTGATTTGGCTGGCAGTGAAAGAACCAATCGAACAAAAAATACTGGACAACGTTTAAGAGAAGCTGGAAATATTAATAATTCGCTGATGAATTTAAGAATATGCTTAGAATATTTGAGAGAGAACCAATTAAGTGGATCCAATAAAAAAATCCCGTACAGAGACTCAAAGATCACGCACTTGTTTAAGAATTATTTCGATGGAGAGGGACAAGTTGTGATGGTTGTATGTATTAATCCGAGAGCAGAAGATTATGATGAGAATACGGTAATTTAAATTGACCAAAAGATATGCGCATGCAATAAAGTCTTTACATTCATTCACATTATTACTTTCTTTTTTGTTTAAAAATAAACAGCAAGTGATGAAATTTGCAGAAATAACACAAGAAGTTCAAGTGGCCAGACCGAATATTGTTAAACCCGACATTATTGGTTTAACTCCAGGTCGTCGTAAAGCAAACAGAATATTTAAAACTGCCATCAATAACTTAAATGATCTTGGATATTCAGATGCGAAAAAAGTGGAAATCGATCTTGGACTAGTTTACAGTTTTGATAATAATTTCCCGAATTATAGACTAGATTCACCAGAAACTAATGAAATAACACTGGAACTTACAAAATTTTTAGAGCAAAGAATTCAAAAGAGGAAACTATTGCGTGAAGATTTGAATGCAAGATGTAAGATTATTTTTTATTCGATTTCAATGATTATAAATTGTAATTCGTAATTATTTTTTTGCAGTTGATAACTTTAGATTCCACTTAATGCAGATGGAAAAGGAGAATTTGTCATATAAAACAGAAATTGCATCGACAAAAGCGGCTTTAACTCAGCAAAGACAAAGAAGTCAGGCACTAGAAAATAAACTTGGACGATATGAAAGTTCTATTGATGAATTAAATCGAAAACTAGTTGATCGTGAGGATCGAATAAAAGAACTTGAAAAACTTTTAAATCAGAAACAGGTACAATTATCTCAGAAAGAGATCGAAAAAGAGAAACAAAAAAAGAGATATGTGACAAAAATGGCAATTGAAACAGATAAAATGAATCGTGAATTAGAAAATAAGCTGCTCGAACAAAGAAATAAACTTCAAGAAAGAATGCGATTAAAGGATGAGCAATTAAAACTTGTAAAAGACATCATAAATACAGATAAAGTTGAAAAATTGCAGCCAATTGTAAGATCTCATAGTACAGAGGATCTAATAGCAGCAGCATCCAAACCATCAACATCTGGTGGTAGGACTACCGAAAGAACAGCTGTCGAAACATATCACACACCAAGGCCGCATAAGGTAAGTAAAAAAAAAATCAATTATTTTAGATGCAAAATTGTTAATCATACAATCGTTTCCGTTTCATTTACAAAAAGAATTTACAGGGTATACCAGTAGCTAATATTCGTCATAGAAGATCAAGATCAGCTGGAGAAAAATGGCTAGAACATAGAGCACCGAATCCAGTTCCTTTAGGCACAATTTTACAACCGTATTTAAAGAACAGAAAATCTGTGACGAAATTAACTGATGTTAAGGACTTGACTGATAGAACATCAAAATATTGTCTTGTTGCACAGGAAGCTGATACAGATGGTGAAGTTGAAACCAAACTATATAAGGGTAATGTGATACCGACATGTGGTGGCGGTGCTCAAGTTGTTTTCAATGATGTTGAATGTCTAAAACAGAAATCACCGGTACCATCGCCAAATCGAAAGAGACCAAGTGGTGGTGGTTGTCATACAGAAATTCCACTTCCAGAAGAAATTGCATCAAGATGCACTATATCATTAGAAGGTCATTCTGCGAAAAGGCCAAAGGTTTTAAATTAAACACAGTACATCCAGTGAATATTTATGTATATGTTTTTCATAATTATATTTATCTATTAACTTTATGAATATTCTTATTGGAGTTTGATTAAATGATTTTTTTTTTTTTATTTTAGTACTTAAGAATTGATAATATTTGCTGAATTTTTTTATTTTATTTTATTTTATTTTATTTTCATTTCTATGTATATTTCTATATTAATGTTAACATAATAGTATTTCTGAATAAACAGTGAAAACATTTGAAAATGTATTTTCGACTAATTTTATTTAGCCTTTTAAATAAATCTTAAAATGAATAGACGACGTTCATTAATTTTCATATTTAAATTTAATTGAAATTGTTATTTAATTCAATCTGGACAAGAGAGAGTCTATTGTCGAGCGATATTCAGGACAGTATTTCATCTTTAAATGACTTAAGTCAGTTCATGGAAGAAATTTTGTTCCATTTTCCAAACCAGTAATCGCTTTGAATCTTATTTGCTTTATATTTCTTAATTTCTGCTGAAACATCTTTTTAGCTGTGCTCATAAATTTTCTGTAGGATTTGTGTCAAGGAACTGAGATGTTCTTTAATTATGATGAACAGAAGTCATTCACAAATATTCAACGTGTAATTGAGAATGATAGCGAATGGATCTGTTCATTCGGGTAATTGGCAACTTTCAATTCTTTCAGAAAAATTACTTACAAACAAAATAAAAAATTAAATTTAAAGAAAAAAACACAATTTTTGTATAATTTTTTTTTTTTTTTAATATATAAATCGCCCGCATTTTTATTTTTAATTTTTTTTTTGTTTTTACTTATTTCTCTAATAATTGTATGCTGTATTTTTTTGTTATTTTATTACCATATTTTTTTTTTTAAAGTCTAAAAAAATATTACACCGTTTTTGTTTTTCCGTTATTATTATTATCATTATTATTGTTATATTTTATGATTATTTAAATTTTGTTTTATTATTATTTTAAATTTGAATATTATTAATTTTAAAAAGAGCCAAAAAAAAAAAACAAAAAACAAAAAAATTAAGAAAAATAATTACATAAATAATTTTTTTTTCTTGCGTATTTTTGTTTTATTCTTATTTATACTTATGAACTATTATCTGTGATTATTGAACCATCATTAATATAATTAATATTACGCTAATACATTACATAATTTCATGTTTTATGTATTTATATTAATAAATTTTTAACTACTTATTTTATTAAATTAATTTTATAATATAAAATGTCGGACTTTTTTTTTTTTTGTATTTTTACTAAAGTATATTATTACAATTGATTGATTACATTACATTACATAATAATATTAAACCATCGATGACGACAAGACAAGACAAATAAAAATAATAATAATAATTACATACTACATAAATTGTTATAAAATTAAAAAATAAAATAAAAACTAAAAACTAAAAAATGTTAATAAAAAATATAGTAATATACGATTAAAATATAATGTGCAAAACATATACATACAAAATTATATTTTTGCTTTTTTTTCATTTATTTTTAATATAAAACTTAAACAGATAAAATTATTATTTATAATTTTATTACAAAAAAGAATCTTTTTTTTTTTTTTAAATAATAGTACACAATAATAACTAGTATAAATCAGTCTGTTTATAGCAAACGTGTTTTATTTTTTATTTTTAATTTTTTTCGTTTCGTTTTTCATTTATTTATCTTTTTTTTTTTACTGTAATAATTATTTTTTTACCTCAAAAATAAACTGAGTTCTAAAATGTTGAAGAAAACAAAAAATAATTATGGTATCGATGCACAACATTCGATCGTTTGAGTATTGATCGCAGACATTTTTTTCCCCAATTTTATCTATATGTTTTTGATTCCACAAAAATGTTAATAATTTTTGAAAGACTAAATATATTGACATGATTCTTTTTTTTTATTTGAAATACATCTTAAGGGTGCATATTTTTTTTTTAAAGAAAAAATCTTATCCTTATTAAAGAAATTTTTAAGGACGAAGAATAAAAACGTAAATTTTTGATCAAAATTTTTCAAAATTTTTAAGTTTGAATGTTCATATCTGCCACATTATTTGGCAACCAATCGAAACATGTCAGATACTTTTGGATAGATCATAATGCATACTTTTTTTTGTCGAAACTATTTATTATTTATCCTATCGTGTTATCATGATATCGATAATATCGAATCGATAACTTGATATTACCACTCTATTTTGAAATTATCTTTTATCTATAACTCAATAACGGCCTTAAAGTATTTGTGTTCGATTGGATTTGCAAGTTTGACGATTAATTGAATGTCTTTTGACATTAGTATACTTGCATACTTGCTAAATGACTGTAGTGTAATATCTGCGCAAATGCATATTGATCATCGTCAACATGCGCATAATTAAAAACGCCCATTATATTTGATTATCATTATAAAAATGCATTTTAAAAACATTGCATCTAAAACAATGCTGTGAATAAGTATTGAGATTTACAAAATTATCAATTTTTTATTTTTTTTTTTATGTAGATCACATCGATGCATTTTCTTTTCTTCTTGTTATTGTTTGTTTTTTTTTTTTTTAGAACTCAGTCATATTAAATTAATTAATTAATTATTTAATTTCTAACATTTTACTTATTAGATAACTTAATAAATCTAGTACTGATAGATAATGAAGATTAATATTCGGTTATTATTTTTTTTTTGCGTTTTAATGCTTTTTTTTATTTTAATTTATTATTAGGTGCTTTCGATTTGACAATTTCAAGTACTTGCGAGTACTAAAATGTGCCTAGGATAAATTGTTAAAACGAACGACACAAAAATTATTCGTAACTAACTACTTGCATCTACTTCCAGCTATAGTTGAAAAATTTTCCATGAGTAGCTGCGAGTAGATGGTTTAGCAGAGACATTTACCTATCCTACTCGCAAGTACTTGAAATTGCCAAATCAAAAACACCTATTATTATTTTTATTTTTAATTATTTACTCTTACAAAATCTTTGTTTCGTTTGTTAATTATACTATTATTATTCTTTAATTTAATAAATGGCAATTTTGTGGCGAAAAAAAAATTTTTTTTTCTTATTTTTTATTTTATTTTATTCCTATTAAATTATTTAGAACATTATATTTTTTCTTTTTTTTTTTTTCTTAAATTGAAAATTTAAAAAGAGAAAAGAACCAGAATATGATCTTAAATTGATTGTTATTTGTTGTTTTATTGTTGAGTTTTTTTCTTTTTAATTAAAATACACAATGCAACGGATAATAAACAAAAAAAAAAAATCAACGTATGCATTCATGCATTGTGATTTATTTAAAAAATATATACATATATATATTTTTATTTGTATATTTTTGTGATAAATTTAATAACAATAAAAGAGAAGTTAAAAAAAATATATATTTTAAAATATAAATTTTAATTACATGATGCACTTTCAAATTAAAATAATCAACGAAACGTTCAGCAAATACATACATAAATTGGGTCAAAAATAAATTATTAACAAATAATTACATTTTTCATAAAACAAAAAATTTATTGAAAACTATGTAAGTATGTACTACAAAAAAATGTATGTATAAAATGTACACCACATGCAAAAATATAAATAAAAAATATAAATAAAAAATAAAATAATAAATTTGTACAATTTAATATAAAAATATAATATTTAACAATTAAAATTAAAAAAATTTTACTAAATAAAATTAGAAAATAGAAAATATAAAAAAAAATAATATAAAATTTTATTAAAGGACGACACGAAACAAAAAACATGAATAATTTAAAGATAATTTGATTTTTGTTTTCTTTTTTTTTTAATATTAAGCAATCAATTTACTTTCAATCAAATAATATGTGAACAAGTAGATCTAACCATAAAATGATGACAAAAACAAAATTATACAAACAAACACATATACATACACATATTTGATTTATATGAGATTATTTATACAGACTCATACAGACTCATATACAATCACTATCACCATTACCATCCCATCATCATGATCATGATCATCATCACCATCATCATAACAAAATTAATTTTAAAATTTCATTTTTTTTTTTTTTAAATTATTGAAGATTTAAAATGAAAATTTATACAACATAGATTTACATAGATTTATTTTTAATACATTACACCAAACAATATAATAATAAAAAAAAAATAATAAAAAATAAAGTAAAAATAAAAACAATAAAAAAAATGTACATAGTACATAATAATATAAATATTACTAATATAACAATAATTATTATAGTATTTAAAACAGACATGTGATATTGATAATACATTTTTGCATTAGTGCGATTTTTTGTTTGAGAAGAGCCACATTTTCTTCTGTGGTGAGTTTCTACTCGAATTTATACAGAAAAATTTTCATAAATTTAACCAGAAATTTTGACTTTATTTTAAGACATCTTCTTGTCTCCAAAACCGAATTTTCAAATACATATTGTAGTAGTATACAAAAAGAAAGGTTATTTTGTTATATGCAATCAACTAAACCATGAAATAATGTTACATAGCGACTTAGCGTATACAAAACGTTATAATCGATTTTATGTTAGAAGATCTTGTATAAAATTTGAAATTTTCAACATCTTCTAGCGTCGAAAATTGAATCGATAGAAATTTTTGATAGTACCATTTTTTTTTTTTTTTAAATGAAATAGTCTGAAAATTATTGTGGTATACCTAGTAGCACTTAGTCCTGTATACTGTGTATTAGAAGTTTTCAAGATTTAGATTTTATATTAAAACAATATTGTTGCCAGTTTTACAGTGAGAATTTAAATTATCATTTTATGGATCCTTTGAAAGAGTTTTAACTTTTTTTTTTTGTTTAAACTTTTTCAATTTAACTGAAAATATTCATTCACTGTGCACAATTTTGATGTTTCGTGTGCACAATGTCTGTCTCAGGTATAAAAAATAATTTTTATAAACGACAACACTTTTATTATGACATAAAATTATTATTATTATTAATATTACGTTCATAAAATTGTATTTTCTATTTATGTATCAAAAATATTTTAATTAATTAAATAATAAAAAAATAAATTATAAATTAGTAAAAAAAAAAAATAAAAATTTTAAATCAAAATAAATAAATAGAGCACATAATAGAAGGTTGATTGAGTCTTCAAAAATATATACAATAATTATTGATTTTTATTTTTGTAAATTTTGCTAAATACTCATGCAGTTTTTTTCTTTTCTTTTTCATTTCATTTCATTTCCATTCATCATTATCATCATCATCATTATAGATCATAATTGTAACAATGTTTTTTTTTTTTTTTTTGTTTTATAAAAATGAAAAATAAAAAATTCAGAATTAAATTTATTGAATTTTTTCTTTTACGAGTATATATATGTGCACACAATTGAGAAGGAGACATACACAAATTAATAAATAACACATAAATTTGAAAAATTTTTAATAGAAAGAAGACAAGAATAGAAAAACGAAGAATTTAATAATGTACTGTCGATCATTTTAGTAATATAAATTTTATATTTAAAGCTAATTGTAATTTAAAAAATTTATGAATTTAATTATAATTATTAAATAATGCATGATAAATATGATACTCTGCGCGACATATAATTTTTCTCTCATCCATTTTTCACTTGTACTCAAGAACTATGTAGTATATCTGGATTGGATGACTACTTGTTGACATACAATATTTAAACAATTGAAATTTACAATTAAAAAAAAAAAATCGAAATATCCCATTTTCAAAATAGTGTAAAATTCAATGCGACAATCGATTACTCTCATATCTCACTTAAAAGAGATGATGATGAAAATGAAACGATAAACATAAATTTTAGTTTGTTTTTTAGTGGATTTTGACTTTCTATACGATACTTTTTTTAAATCGGGTGTATTTTAAAGCAATGATTTTCAAATTCGTTAAACAGATGAAATCTAAATCATGTTTTAAAGCTTCTTCCAGGTCTTCTCAGTGTATGAATATGGCCTAACAATATTGTAATGACGATAGAAAAATTTAAATTACTTGCCTTCCAGATAAATTTTCATCTCCCTTTCTCATGATTTTCTTTTTTCGAAATAAAATATAGTCTATGTCATTCCCCAAGATGGAATCTATCTTCTTGGAAACTTTCATTGAAATCTTTTCGGTGTTTTAGACATTATTAGACAACATGCAAGTACACCTTTCACATTTCACATTTATAATATCAGTAATAGATTTTGACAGAATGAGAACTGACTGATGGGAGTAATTAAATGTCACGCATTGCATCTTATGTAGATGTTTTAAAGAAAAACATATAACGAGAGAAAAATTATTACAACATATTGGTATTTATTTTGGTCGTGTTAGCATAATATCAAGTTATTAGAATCTGCTAAAACGACTAGAATAGATACCATTATTCTTCATCTATTTTCTGATTCTGATTAAAAAATAAAATAAAATAAAATATATTAACTACTTATTAGAAAACTATTGTCACTACCATACAATTTATTAAAATTAAAAAAATAATAATAATAAACATCTTGTTTGGTTAAATATAAGCGTGTTTAAATAACTACATTATTTATATTTCTTTCTACTTCTTTTTTTTTATCATTTATGATAAATATTATTTTGTTGTTATACCATTGTAATGTTTCTATTTGATTATAATTTTTTTGTAGATCAGATTAAATCATTCTCAAAAGAATTATGCACACAAAATTCTTTATTCAACATAACTTCTAGGCTTAAGTGATTCTTCTTCTACGTCTCTACAGTCTTCAACAGAACCTTGGCCTCAGAGAGAATTTGTTGCCACGCCAAGGAAACAGTGATTCAATCCTCAAAAAAAATCTATGTCGAAAATACTGCTACTCCAACAAAAGTTTTAGGGAATGCTAAACCACACACATAGAAAGTGTTCTGCGGTATTGTCTTTTTCTTCATGTATGTATAGCACAAATGTTTTGGAGTAATTTCGATTATCCCTATAGCAGCTGGATGTTGAAAATAGATATTTTGTTCCAGACTAAAGCTCTATAGACTTTTTTCCCTTGTTTAATAAGCAAACAAGACGCAAGCATCCTCTAATATGTTTGCTGAAAAGGCATTTAATGTGCTTGCCGTTTGATAGTTTTATTCCAATGTACACTTGCAAATAAATATGACACTACGTATACAAATGTGAAAATCGATTTCAGTATCATAATTATTTATTAGCCGCTCAACTTTTCTCTTTTCTCGAAAAAGAAATTCCCAATCATATGACTTTTAAAGCCATACTTTCGATTCGATTGTACTTTTTGAAAATGATTTAATTTAATCTTATAGCTTGTAGTTTTTTTTTTTCATTCATTATTTTCTCCTTTGTTTGGTTTGTATACATTCTGATTATCGTTGCTATTTTTAATTGTTTTTCTTCATTTTCTTTATAAATTATTTCGTTTTAAATAATATTGTGTTTTTATTTACACACTCATAAGTATGTTTTTTACTTTATTCATTTCAATACGTTCATCAATATATGCAATACATATATGTATTGTATTATATATTTTTCGTGTGTATGTGTATGAATTTGTAATAATTGTGTATTGAATAATAATAATAATAATAATTAATAGCGCGAATTTATATTTAGACAATTATTACATTTTTGAACTTATTTTATATGTACTATATATTTTTTTTTTTTCGTTTTTTATAGAAAACTAATGAAAAGCCTTTTTATTTTTCTGTTAAATATTTATATATGAATTGTATTTATTGTATTGTATTGTTTATACTCACTCGTATAATTATATTTATGAGCATTTTAAACAGGCACCTTCAACATCAAAATCTAAAACCATTAATTTTGTTTCTTCTGTGCCATTTCTTGATCCTACAGCGCATATAAGTTTTGTATCATTTGCCCTATAATAAATAATTTTTTATAAAAATTTTTTTTTAGTTTATTTTGTTTTGTTTTGAAAATTAAATTATATAAAATCTGTTCCAAAAGTATTTGATCTGCCTTCATATCTCTTTGCGTTAGAATGTTAGACCGACCTTTAAGAGTAAACAGTATCCTTATAAGACCAAATTTTTCCACTGATTGACTTCTTCAACCCAATAATACACCACCAACGGAAGATATGAAGGCAGATCAAATAGTTTTGGAACAGACCTCGTAAATGATATTTGTATGATTGATATGTAGACATACCTAATTCTCCATACAACACCACCAGATCCACCAGATTCTAAAGCTACCAAATTTCTAATGAATTCACCAGTTTTAACATCCCATAATTTAACAGTACCATCATCAGAACTTGTTATAACAAAACGTGAATTAAATTGTAAACATGTAACGGCTGACTGATGTTTATTTGGTCCTAAAAATACAATAAAATTTAATTTTTTTTTATAATTTTTTATTTGAATTTATTCGAAAAAATTTTTCTATGAATTTTTTTCAGTTTACTTACCAGATAATGTCTGAAGACACTGACCAGTCGTTATATCCCAAACTTTAACTGTAGAATCAGCATTACCAGATACTAAAATATTTTGTCTAAGTTCCATACCAGATGTAAGACTTTGATGTCCCATCAATGTATGCTTACAGTTACCAGTTTCAGCATCCCAAACTCTTATTGAAGTATCAAGTGAGCCCGAAACAACATGAATACCATCAAACTTTTGAAGAAAAAAAAATTATTAAAATTTAGGGAAAAAAAGAAAAAAATTAATTTAATAGATACGTACTTGAAGAGAATAAACTCTATTTGTATGACCCTGAAGCGTATGTAAGCATTCTTGTCTTTCTGGATGCCATACTTTTACCATGTAATCGTATGCTCCAGAAACAATTAATTTACCATCATATTGCACACATCTAACAGCAGCTAAATGCCCAACTAATACATGTAAACAAGTGCCCTGTTCGATGTCCCAAACTCTTAAAGTAGCATCACGTGATCCACTAACAACTCTGTGGTATTTTTTAGAATGTACAAAATCATAATATGAAGAATTTTTCTTGAAAATTTTCTAATTTATTTTTCAATTACTTTTTTCCATGTAAATGCATGCACCGAACTGTTGACGTATGTCCCAATAGGGTATGAATACATTGTCCAGTTTCCATATTCCATACTTTTAACGTACGATCAGTACTGCCGGAAATTATTATGTTTCCTGACATTTGAGATGACCATACACCACCGGTATGTCCTACTAATGTACGAAGACACTGAACGAACATACAACAAATTTTGATTAAGCGCAACGTGAAAAAATTTTAATTTCATTCAAAATTTATTCAAAAATATGTAATTACTTTTCCAGTTACTGCTGACCAAACTTTAAGCGTATTGTCATCTGATCCAGAAACTATACGATTTCTAGAAAATTGTAGACATGTGATTACATGATCATCGTGTCCTTTCAAGATTTTTGGTTGACGAATTGGTCTAGATCTCCAGTTCATTTCGATTATGTGTTGACGCATATACGCTGCTTTCCATGGAGAAGATATGGGCGGCATATTACCAGCTCTTCCACGTTTAGGTCTATCGGTTTTTGGTTCAGCTACAATCTGTGCTTGTCGGCATTTTTCTTTCCACAGTAAATTATCATCACACAAAAATCTATAGGGGAGAAAGGTAAAATATTTTTTTGAATTCTTTCTTTCCTTTAAAATTTAAACAAAAACCTCATTTGCACATACCTCCAACTTCTACAAGTTTGCGCGGCACGAAGAAGATCTTTAGGTTCAAGATAAGAAAGCACCTGTAGTGCCAGCTCTTTCGGGAGAAGAGATATGAAATCTCGTTGAAATTGCGGTTCGATTACTTTCATCATATGACGTACTTGGGTTGGCTCACAATGCTCGATTAAACGATCCACAGCAAGAAGCCGTTCAGCATGAGACCAGCGTTGAAACTGAAGTAACCAATCTTGTAATTCTGGTGGCGGATTGTCTTTGGTTGGTATTAATGATCTTGGTGTGCGGCGTTCCATTGGTGTCGACGGACTAGATACCGCTGGTGTCTGATGAGAACTTCTCGGTGTAGATGAACAATCAAAAGCTATTCTCTTCCTTCCATTCGCAGATTCATTAAAAATACTTTCACTATCTTGCATTCGACTATCGTTTAATTTACGTTTCCTCTGCATCGACGGTATATCGGGCGAGAAATTATCTTGTAGAAATATATCTTCGGAAATTGAAACCATTTGAATGTAACCAGATAAATCAACATCTCTGGATGGTAAATCATCTTCAGTTGCATTCAGTCCAGTTGTGTAATCATTGTTGCTGCAAGTACAAATTTCTTCGTCAGAACCTTCTTCACAATCAGCCCAAGTCTCATCGTCAAATTCATTTTCAACTTGTTCACTACTAGTAGTAGGTAAGTGATGAGTTGAAGACGATGCTTCTATGGTCGCATCCTCAAATTTATGATTTTCAATTTGTTGATGTGACGATTGATTTTCAATTGTTTGATATAATTTGTCTGCACTGAAATGACTTGTTGTCGAACTAGAGCTAGTTGATGGAGTATTCCGTCTATCAGAAGAAATTGGTAGTTTCGAAATGATTTCCTTTGAATTTTTTAGTGTATTTGATGTTTCCTTTTGTGAATTTGTTGTTCCAGATTTCGTATTCGTATTCTCACAGCAAAAATTCGGATAATGACATTTCGATGTATGTGATGATGTTGATGGAATTGGTTCTGAATAAACAGCCTGATCACTAGATGATTCATTGTCTTCAACAATTTGTTGATTTTCATTGATTGATTTTGATGATGAAGAAATTTTATTGTCTTCAGAAACAACATAATATGGATCATTATTACCTGTACTGGCACTGGCTCTTTTAAAAAAATTTCTTATGGAATGATTAGATGAGGTATTACATGATTTGTCTGACGATAAGCTATCATTCGAGTTCGAATTCAAAAGCATATCAAATTTTGACACACGCGAATAATGATGGGGTATTGATGATGATGATGATGATGATGGCATTCCTGATGATTCTCCAACACCTTCTGCAGTATCTGAATTATTTCGACTGGAAAATTGTAAAATTTCGCAATTACTTTCAGACTCTAAAGAATTATTCTTCTTTTTCTCTAAGCGTTCTAATGTTATTGATAAATTCAATTTAGATGCAGATTTTGTCAGTCGAACTGATACTGGCCTACTACTAGTCGGAGTTGTTGAATGATCTTTATGTGTAGCTGATATTTTACTATCAGAAGATGAATGTCTATTACCACCATTACCACAACCACCACCATTACTACCGCTCTCTTTGTACGATTTTATAAAATCTAAATTTAATTTATTATCGCTACTATTAACTAATGAACTTGCTTTTATAATAACACCACCCGTCAGCCTTTGTTCGTGCTCAAAGTCTCTTCTCTCGATTGCGTCCATTGATTGCACATCGTGATCATAAAATGTAACTGCTGAATGTGATTCTGAATTGTTATTTGTTGAAGGATGAGCAACAATAACATTTTTTGGATGAGCAGCAGTAGTAGCAATTAAAGATGCTTTTAATGTAAGAGGAGATTCATGATCATGATTATTACTACTAAGGCGATGACCTACACTCACTAAATTGCTACTACATAATGATGAATTTGTATCTTCTTCCTCTTCAAGATTATAATCTCGTCCAGATGAAGATTGAACAACAAAATTTTCGTTGCTATTATCATCATCAACATCATCATCATCCTCGTCATCATCATCATCATCATCATTCTGCTGTATAACATTTGAAACAATAGCCGCAGCAACAGAACTTGTTTCACATGAACTAGATACCAATGATGATGGTCCATCATCTCCACCATCATCTGATGAAAAAAAATCATCGCTTATCCTTTTCGGTTTTGCATTACTTATTTCATATTCATGATGTACATGATGAACATTTTTACAAATGCTATTATTCTCTTCTAATATTGGTGTCTC
Organism: Villa cingulata; assembly: GCA_951394055.1. NCBI lineage: Eukaryota > Metazoa > Arthropoda > Insecta > Diptera > Bombyliidae > Villa > Villa cingulata. The sequence continues at coordinate 3,174,330 of OX596021.1, read as the reverse complement.
CAAATATATATTTCCGCTAATATTTCCACGATCATCTTCAATATTTTCATCATCATCATTTATTAATCGAGTTTTATTTTCATCATCATCATCATTCATTGATATCGAATCATTTTTATCATCGTATTCTTCAATACTAATATCATTTTGTTTAACGACAGCATTATGAATTATTGTTCTATTATCTGGTATAGAATTTAATTTTGCTAATGTTACAACAGTTGCTGCTGTTTTCGATGATGATGTTATTGTCGATGACTCAACGACATTTTTATTTGTAGATGATGATTTTTCTAATTTATCAGATGATTTATCTAAGTAATTTGATGATGATTTTTGAGAAATTATTCGTATCTCTACAGTATTTAAATAATCCTTTATTGGTGCCGAAGATTTTATAGCTGGAGCAGTTGCAGTAGAATTCGAAGTAATTTGTGAGTGACATTTTTCTGCCATTATTTATGTAACGTTAACAATCTACTAGAAATATATTTAAAAAAAATAAAAAAAATTTATTAAAAATTATGTACATGTTTAAGGGATTCAAAGGGATTCAAATTCCTGCGCAATTCATAGTGAAATAAAAAATATAATGTAAGCCAGACAAACTCTCTTGTATCCTAATCTTCTACTATCAACTCCTCAGTCCTCATGGTGAATATTTCAGAACCTGAGCAACTTAAACTAAACTGAGAGACAGAAACTAAACTGTAGAAACTCTGAACTGTAGAGCAAAGAAAGCAGGATTTTGTTAGTAGTTCGGGTAGCGGTGGTAACGCTTAAGCCTTCCAGAAAAGTAATCATAAATGACGGAGGACAACTATAAACGGGTCAGAAGTGTTCGAATACACATTGAAAGAAATGACAGCAGTGACGAAAATAAACTTTAAAATTATAAACGATGATAATAACATCATATAACACAAGTTACGTTACTTACGAGCACATTTTAAAAATTTTAATCATTCATTCAATCATTTTTATATTATTTTATTCTTCTAAAATTCAAATAAATAATATTATTCTGAATTAATCTTACTAACAGATCAATGGATAGCCAATTAATCATATTAACGTCGTCGAATGTATCTATGTATGTGAGTCTTTTAAACTCAATTAAACCAGATATTATACTAAATAATAAACGTACCCATGTATATAATCGTAAATAAATAAAATAAATACCCCTGAGAAAATAAATTATGTACATATACATATTCGTACAATTCCAGTAGTACACGTAGCCATACACTCATCGAATAAAACTTTTACGTTATGGCGATATCATTTAATAATAAATTTCTACTATAATCCAGTTTATATTATGTTGTGTCGTTATATGTATACATATTAGAGAGTTCATCAACTGTATCTTTAATTAATCAGATTTTTAGATAGAAATTGTATAGCTAGCCAATTAAGAAATTAAATAAATTCCAATGTCCTTCAAAAGTAAAATAATAAATTAACAAATTTTTGATAAATTTAACGGCAAACTTACTAATTACAATACAAACGAATATGTGTGTACGTAAATTATCAAAACATTTTTATTTTAAAATAGATAATGAAATGAATCTCCAAATGATTATTACCCCAAAGAAGATTATTCAACAACAACAAAAAAAAAACAAAAAGAAATGAGAATTTTAATTGTTGTTACGAACTTTTATGTGTACGAGTAAATATTTGCTAATATTTGGTAGAAAAATATTTGGACCCATCAAATTTGGACAATGGAACATATGAAATAAGGATAAATCACAAATTAAATGAATTAATAAGCGGCAAAGTTGCAAAGTATTAGTACGAGCTGGCAATCTAGAAGGAAACAGATGGCACAAAGCAACAAAAACCTTCAAACTGTGACGATGAACAGAAAACAGAGGTCAAAGAAAATGTGGATAGCTGAAAGTGGATGAGACGCTAAAATAATGGAAATGACAACATGAAAGGAAGCAATATAAAATGGATATAATAATCAGAGTACTGACTGTGGACGAGGACAATATCAATTACCGAAAAACAAATTTTCTTCATACCGTCTAAATTGGCTCTGAACTGAATTTCAATTGTAACAAAAAAGCACGATCTTTGTGGCTGTATCTCTACAATTTTTTGTATTTTCACCCAGCAGTATTAATTTAGCATATTTCATCGTATCATCATTTTGATATTCATTCCTTTTTTTATTTTTTTGCTCTTTTAGCTTTTAACACTTTTAGTCATCATAATCATGTTTCGATAATCAATTTTTAAAATTTCACTTTTAATTTTATAATCAACACAAGAATAAAAAATGATCTACTCTCTTTACTTCACTGCATTCGTTCGTTTCGTATGCAATGGTTCTTACGTTACGATTACGATTTACGATTATGACGAGTATAAATATAATCATTCTCAATCGTTTTTCATTTTATTTTGGTATTGAAAACATTTCCTTTTCATTTTTACCTCGATATATAGTTTGAAAAATATTTTTGTTCTAACTAAAATGTTCATATTATATGTATGATTGTATATTCAATGAATGCATGTATATTATCTGAATGTAAGGTAAAGATATATGTACATACTCATGTACATTGTACGTAAATATTTTCAATTTGTATGTACGAGATATGAGTATAATTATTACTTTTTTTTTCATTTCTTAAATTGTTATGATTGAATAGTTTCGAAATGTTTTCGATTCTTTTTTTTTTTTTGATTGATTTCAAAAGCGTTTCATCTTTTTATTTTTTTTTCATTCATCGTCTCTAGATTTTGACGTATACCTATTTGTTACTCGCATTTGTATATAAGAGAATATATATATAAGGAACAATAAATATATATAAAAATATGTATGTAATTCTTTTGTCACAGACACATTATATACATATATGTATACACAAAAGTACACATACATTATATATACGTAGATACACAATTATTATTACCTGTAAATCTATCAAGTATTTACCTATATTTTGAACTACATACTTATTCTACAAAACTACAAGAGTATGTATTTATCTATCTATGGGACGACTATGGGATAAATGTTTTTAAAGTTTCTTTTTTTTTTCTTAAAGAGTACCTATCTATATCTATCTATATGTACCCTCTTCTTTTTATCTATCTTCTATTTTATAACACAATATCCATATATTTAAGTATGGTATGTATATACTTTATACACCTTTCTTTACAGATCTATGTACATCCATATACATATCTATATAGCATTGTGTAGTGTGTATATTATGTATCTAATGTTATACGTTTTCTTTCATCATCATCATCATCGTCATGTGTGTAAAAACTCAGGTCAGAAATTCTTTTTATTTTGTTGTTGTTGTTGATACCGGCATTTATTAAGAATATCCCATATACATAAATTTTATATTTTCACATACATATGTACATACGTTTACATGTTCATTTATTATGTATATGTACATATCTACGTAAAAATTAACTGATAGATAAAATTCGAATAATAACAACAACAGAATAGAAGAAAAAAAAAAACGAAACGAAACGAAAATCTCATTTTGGGATGATGTTCAAAGTTATTATAAGACTATTTTATATATTTTTCTCAAGGTAGGGAAGAATCATAATGAAAATGAAATAATGATGAAGATTGAAGAAGATGAACAAAAAAAAAAAAAGATTTATGTGTGAAAATCAAAGAAGAAAATTTTATTTAAAAAAAAATTTATGGGAACTTACATTCTTTTCACATTTTTTATTTATTATTTTTTTTTTTTTTGTAGTGTAGTGGGCATCAATATTATCATTCGATGGATACACACACAGACACACACACACATGAAGAAATACATACATACATATAGTATATAATATAAATGTAATGTATATAAAATTTTTAAAATTTTTTTTATGATTTTAATATTCACATTTTGATTTAATTTTTTTTTTTTTAATGACGATGGGACTAAATAATAAAATTAAAATACGTATATTTAATTGTTTTTCATTAAATTAAATGATTTTTAGTCATGAATAATGAAGAATTTTTCTTTTAAAAAGAACTTAACAATTTTTCTTTCATTTTTATTCTTCGAAAATTTATTAAAATTCTTATAAAAATATTTAGAAAAGGTTTTCTCAATTACTTAGTGGTATTGTGATGAGTCTGAGGAATGTGTACTGAAAATATTGAAAATCTGCAACTTTAATATCAAATATATCGATTGTTTTTGGATTAATTTTCTTGAAATTTAGAACAAAGAATCATGAAATATTTTGGTAGAAAGTAGTCAAGTCAAATTTTTAAAAAATTGTTTTTAATTTTCGAATTAATTTGACATTAAAATTTTCTAAAACTTTCATTCATTTTTGATGCCGAAAGAAAGAATTTCTTTTATTCCTGTAGTTATTCCAATCTTTTAAATTACAGGTCAAAGAAATATCGAATTGAAATTATGAATATGTGTTAAAAAATTATCCCTTAAATAAATTTTTCAATCCAATATTATCACCATAAAGTCTGTGTATTGTATGTGAAGTGAATGTGTGTGTAGACATTCTCATACATTTCTCCACATATGATGTGATGTGATACTTACCGTATACCTATAAAAAAAAAAATTCGATCAGATCAGATCTTAATAACATGTGAGAAAAATATGGTCTGGTCTGATGGTATATACCTGATACCGTCGTGTACGTATATATATATGTATATATATATATATATATATATATATATACATACACACGATTAAATCATTATTGATGATCATTCATTGATGGAATAATTGATTTCACCTTCATTATTAAAAAGTCTGTGTCCAATAAATTCTCATAAAATAAAAATGTAGTACACAAACACAATATTATGTTATGGTACTAAATTGTTGCTCTACTGTTACATATGTACTACATTACATTATAAAATTCCATCATCCAAAAAATAAATGGAGGGTGGATATGTTTGTTTGTAATATGTAATATGTATTTAAAATAATATTGAAAGACAAAAAAAAAAAAAAATACGACACCAAAAAAAAAAATTTATCCAACATCCAACAGATTAAATTACTGGGACTCACTCTTGTTCATATTTGTTGTAAAAGAGATCGTGTCTGTGTACTTGTGTAGTGTTTTGTGTTGTTTTGTGTACCTATTGCATATTCTACTCTACTCTACAGTCTACACAGTTTTATAACTAGAACTACGAGACTAAAAGTACATATATTATACATACATAATGTTGTACGTTAACGTACAAAATTTATAGTATTATATATGAATACATTATGTGATATGTAATGTACACGTATGTATGCATAGATATATGTACATTATATACAAATATGTAGGTATACTATATAGATATGTTTATTATAATATAACGTATGTATATACATATCTATACATATGAGCATGCACATTTATTAAAGTTAAATGAACATCAGCTTCAGCAGCAACGCGGTGCATTCTTTTTATGTATTGATAATAACCAAATAAAAATGAGGAAAAAAAATTGAAAAAATGAAAAAAAAAAAAAAAACCAGGCCCAAATAGTAGACACCATGTGGGAATTTTACGTCTCACGCATTCACTTGTCTTATTTTTCTTAATATTTGCATTTTTTTTTCTTTTTTGATTTAATTTGTAATTTAGCTCTTTTATAAATTACATATATAGGTAGTATCACGTAGTATCTATATATATAATATAGATAAATATGTACGTTATAATATAATCATTTATATATATTATGTTTATACATAACACGACGACAGAAACAAAACAAGGTCGTCACAAGTGATAGGTAAGGCCATTCATCATCATGACATGACGAGTACATAGCTAAAGATTACTACTTTTAAATGCATACCACCCTATAAATAAATTATTTTTTGCTTTGCTAATTTTTTTTTTGTTTTTTTACATAGGTGCACATACTTTACTCTTTTGAATTGTTTAATGAGAATTTTTTTTTTTTTTTATATTCTTAATAATTAATATAAAAATGTGTAATGAAAATTATAAAATTTGGAAAAGATTTTAATTTTTTTTTTAAGAGCAAAATTTATTTCCCCTTTTTTTATAAAAATTTGAAATTTTTTTTTTTAATATTTTTTCAATAAAATGTAATTTTTAATTTTTTCAGTACACATTAGTATTTATTTTTAAACAAAAAACATAAGAAAATATGTAAGAAAGAATATATAACAGGTAAAAATTTTCATTTCCTTTTTTTTTTTAAATTCTTTTTACGGACGGACGGAAGAACTAAAATAATATTTTAAATTTATTTATTTATTTTTTTATCTGTTCTGTAGTTTCTGAGTTTCTTTTTCCTATTTATCAATTTTTATCTATGTGCCTGAATAGTTAAGTGAACATGTATCTATTATGTGGCTATGTACGAAAGAAAAATGTATTTTTTTTTTTTTTATAAAAATTAAAAATTCTGCTGTAATGGAAACAATATTCTTGCTCACATGTAATAATTATTGTGGTGGTTGATTGGTTTGGTTAGCTATCTATCTGTCTGTCTATATAGCAATAATAATTTTTAATGTAATGTAATGTAGCTAGTAGCTCTATGATATAACAATGTTTCTTCTTGCTTTTTTTTAATCGTACTTTTTACTTCATATTTCATGCACCTTCTCGAGTAATTATTGAAAATTTTTTTTTTAGAAAACAAAAAGAGAATTAATCGAACAAGTCAAAAAAAAAAAGCTGAAATAAATTTTGACTATAGAAATTCTTTAAAAATAAGTAATCCTAGAAGATAAAAAATAAAAAAATACACAAATTTCGATTTAAAACTATACAACACGATGTGAAGTATTTATGTACATGTACATAATGTATGTAATATAAAATCTTACCTTAAAAATCCTTTTTTTTGCTTTGCTTTACTTTACTTATAATATTCAAGTTATTTATTAGTACATAAATTTAAACTTATTTATAATACAATTTCTACACTATTATTAATAACATTTTTTATTTATCTTAAAGTTTTAACTTAAATTTAATTTTCTAATTTATTTTTTGTTTAATTAATTTTGTTTTCTTTTTAATAAATTATCTAACACTCGCTATTATGTATATGTATATTGTATATATATTTATTTAATAAATTAGAAAAATTTTCTTTTCCAGAAAATAAAATATATAGAACCCGACGCGAGTGAAGATATTAAAGGTCGACGGCCATTTATATTTGTAAATTTGTAGTTTGCGTTTGTTTTGTAGATACTCTAAAATGAAGTTCAACTCAACTAAAAGTAAAAACGTAAAAATTTTAAGTAAAGTAGATTACTATTACTAGATTCCATCGAATGATCGAATGATATTTTTCATATGGCATTTAAAATGCCATGTGTGAGTATGTCAAAATTTTAAAATGAAGCTCAATTCGTAATATTCAAATGTCATATGTCAGACATACTATATTGAGATTGTTTGTTTATATGTTGTGTTGTGTGTGTTCACATGATGTCGTTATCCAAGTTATCGTCATGTTGTTGTTGTTGATATCCTAGTCAAAGTCAATACTCAATACTCTATCAACAAACAGAACATATGGATAGAAAAGAAACGGAATATGGCTATTGGGTAATGATGAATAATGAAAATTTAAAGTTAGTAATGCCATATAATAACTAATAATTTGTTTCGTAAATTTATTTATATTTAAATTTTTTTAATCTAATAAATGAAATAACTGATTGAATACATTTAAATTATATAATAGAAATCTATAAAGCCAATTAAATAAAAAGAAGAAGGTGTCGTAAATATTGAATTCAATTCAATTTGTGGCAATTTTATTGTTATTCGGTAATTATTATATTATTATAGTAGAGTTTAGGGATTGGTATGGTAAATTTGATAAGTCAATTTAAAATGGAATAGAATGAATATAGAAACAGTACCAGTACCAGTTTGCATTGCATTTGCAGTTTATTATGGAAACTGAAAAACAAAACAAAAAAGAAAGGATTATCAGCTGTTATTATAATTGATAAAACAAAACATGACGATTGATAAATGACGTCATGATAAGATATAAAGATAAGCATATTAATTTAGTTATACAACAAAAACAAGGGATAAATTTACTAAATAAATACATTTTAATAATAAAAAGTATGTATGTATCTGCTGATCTTGAAAATTTAAAAAAAGTGATGTAAACATATTACTTGAGATATGACTAGACTCAAATTATAATACATACAGTTACAAAGTTGCGGATGTATTTATGTTCATATCAACAAAATTTACATCACCTGACCGTAAGTTTTTATATTTTTAGAAGAGCCGCATCCATAAAAAAGTGGTTTTTTATATTTATTTTTATTGCAGATCATTACAAAGAATTGACCACCTGCTAACACTGTAGCACTGTACGTTAAGTATTTAAATTATTTATAGTGTTTTACGTCCTAGATAGAATTATCTATTTTTAATACGACACTGTAGCAAAATTAAAATAAAATTTTGTGTAGAAAAATTCTTTTCAAAGGAATTATGAAGGAATATTTTGATAGAGGTCCAATTCTAATATTATCAGATTTATTAAGTCTGATAACAATAACTACATGTCTAATCTTGAAAGTACCACAAATACGAACGATTATACAAAATAAATCAGCTCAAGGTAATTAAGAAATTAATATCGTATTAAATTATTCGTGTATTATGTATTATAGATTATAGGTGCCAAAAGCCAAACTAATTTTATCATTATGCATTTAATTTGATTTATTTTTTGTAATCAAAATGCAATCATCTATTAATTTTTTTATTAACCGATTCCTTTTCTTTTTTAAATAGATATCCTTTCGTTATGAAAATATTTGAAAAATAATTAATTTAGTTTCATAATTCTTTTTGAGGCATTTGATTTGAGCAATTTTTTTTTTCAATATTTCAATTTTATCTGTATTAATTTTACCATTTACTAATATTATTTTTATCATCTAACTTAAAGCTTTAATCATAAGAATTGGCAAATTTTCATATTCACTCACATGATAATAATATAATTCGTATAAATCTAATATGTTGTAGTACAAAACCTGCCTAATAAAATGATCAAAATTTTCTTTCATTCACTTTCATATTTTTTATATTATTTTTGCTTAATAATTTATCAAAATTCAGTAAAAATATTTGTACTCTATTCTATTTGTATATTCAAATTTTTGAGATACATATGTATGTATGTAGTTAAAAAAACAAAGAAATCATTGTGTGTATGTATTTTCAGGAATTAGTGTAATGGGATTATGTTTGGAATTATTCAGTTATACTGTAATGACATCATACAACTATACAAATAATTATAAATTTTTATCATATATGGAATATCCAATATTATTAATCCAGGAATATATTTTAATTTATTTAGTATTCAAATATAAAAATCTTTTAGGACAAAAATCATCTATTATAACCATAATATACGTATTAGTAGTTACTTTAGTGTATTACAGATTGATGCCAATTTCTATTTTATTATTTTTAGTGGTAAGATTTATGTATATAAACATAATATACAATATTGAAAAAAAAAAAAGACAAAAATTATCTTACCATAGTCCCTTTTTTATACAAATCACTTTTTCATTTATTTTTAAAAAGACAATGATGATATGGCTAAGTTCATAGATGCGGTATCGATACATAATTTAGCCTCAAAATGTAGTACACTAAATTGTGTATCGATACCGAATTGAAACATTTTTGAACTCAGTCGATCATTATTTAAAATTCTTTTAGTAATTTTTATAAAAATTCTATAAAATTGGTTGATCTATAACTAGAAAATTATTTGGTTGGTGCATAATTATTATCAGATGTTTATGTTGAAAGATAAGCCAGAGGCAATAGATCGATCATCGAAAAATATTAACTAACTAGCAGTCTGTGAATAACTCGATGTAGATTATTCATTCATCGCCTCAAAAAATCCAGGGAAAGATATGAAAAGTGGCTAGATGAAATGTCCCCTAACGAAATCTCTAACAATAATAGCAGCTGAACAATAAATAAATTGTTTGAAAAACGCTTGATAATAATGCACCAATCCAAATAATTATTTATCTAAAAGAAATTTTCAAAATTTTTAAGATTTTACATAACAATTTTATCGTAAAAATTATTTTATCATGAGTTTTTCATTATATAAAAGTATTTGATTTGATTTAATTTAGCCATTTTGTACTCCGATTGGTGCTACCAGTAAAATTCTTCAGCTAATTGAAATATTACGTACAAAAAATTCAAATTCAGTGAGTCTTTCAACATGGGCACTGTCAGCATTCACCAATCTAAGTAAAATTTTCTTAATTATTTTTAATTTGAAAACAAAATTTTAATTAATTTATAATTCAAATTTACAGCACGAATATACACAGTATATTTTGAAACCGAGGATATGATGCTGTTAACGAATTTTATAATATCATTCACATTAAGCTTATCAGTATTTATGGCTGCGTATTTTTTCAAGAAGCCACAAAAGGATAAACATTAAAATTTAAATCAATAAATTTAATTATATGTAGCTTAATTATTTATTATTATATCGATGTAATTTTATCGATATAATTGTATATGTAGAAATAATTTAATTTATTGCTTAATTTATTCACAGATAAATCTAAAAATTTTAAATTAAAATTTTAAAAATAACTTTATTCATTCGTTTTTCTTGAATTTCTATTAAATATTTAAATTAATAAAAAACACTAAAGTTAATTACAAATTACATACATACTTCGTGATAATTATTATTTTATTGCGCTGAATAAATAAATATTAAAATTGATATTATAACCAAAAGTGCTCCACTGCAAATCCATAATAGTTTATGATAATCATTTTTTTCTTGTATTTTTTCAACATTTTTACGTTCTTTATATTTCTTTTTACCAAATTTCTTTTCAAACATTTCTAATTCTAAACGATTTTTTTCCTCTTCTGCTTTTTGTTGAATCTCTTCACGTTGTTGACGAATTCTATCCTCATGTTCTTTTTTACGTAAACATGTTTCATCACATTGAAGATTTATGAAACCATTACGATATTTTTCACATGTAATATCAGTTTTTAGATTTTTACATTCGCAATAAATTTTCATTTTCTTTTTGCAACTTTCTGGATTCGAGCATATACCAGAATGACAAATTAACGTACATCGATGTCCACAAGGATACTAAACGAATTATAAAATAAATAAAAATATAAATCAGATAAAGTAAATTTGATTAATTCCATATCTTACATTTCGAATGCATCTATTTCCACAGCATTTTAGTTTTTCTTGCATCATTTGAAGTTCATCCTTAGTCAAATTTAAATCATAGAATTCAGAACATTTGTAAAACACTTGCGATAAACCGCAATGACAATTTGTTCTTATCGTAAAATTACATTTTTGACATGGTGGCGGATGGCAAGGTTTTTTACATAGATGACTACATCCTTCTGGTCGGAGTAATTTACATTCTTCTTCACATCGAGCACATTCTATCTGTTCCTAAATTTTGTACAGTTTTTCAAATACTTTATTATAATTATGAAAATTTATAAAAAATATTTTCTCTTACATTCATATCCTCTAGATTAGATACGGTATGACATATTTTTTGACAATAATGATTTTTACAATTCAATAAACGACCGCAAATTTTCTGACATGATGTCGGTTTTGAATTCCAACAGGGCCATAAACAAGTTTCGTGTCCACCCAGACAAGTAACCATCACTTTTATTTCGCATCTTGGATGTGGTAACTTTTTATATTCAAACTAAAAAAAAATTTCCCCCTTAAATTAACCAAAATCAATTCAAAAATTTAATTTTTTTATATGTACGTTTTCTTGATTCCAATCCCAAATGTTATTTGACTTCTTTTTAACAGAAACCTTAACAGCGTCATGACATTTAGCTTCACAGGGATGATCACAATTTGTTGTGTCATTTCGAAGTTCACATTTTTTATTACATGGAGGGCATTCATCCATGTGACAATTGTGTGCATTTTGATGATGACATTTTGATGGTATTCTTTAGTAGAATTTAAAAAAAAAACACCACATCAGAAAGTTTTCACTTAAAATTTAAAATTTGTATTATTCAACTATTTACCTGCATGGTTTGCGGCATTTTGGAGGTCGCGTTCTCCGTTCTCTTCCACACGGTACAATTATTACGGCAGATCCACATCTACATTTTATTTGTGATTTCAATTCACACGGGTAACAAGGACCATCGTGACATATTGATTTGCATTTATGCTTTTTACAAGATAAAGTCTTGTTGCATATCTTGTCACAAGGAGGACATTGACCATCACAACATTTTTTATTGCAAGCATGCTTCTCGCATTCTCTTAATCGTTTACATTTTGTCTCGCACGAAAATACCTTTGAACAAGGTAATTCCTTTGTATGTAAACCACAACGACATTTCTTTTGTACAATTGTGAGGCATGGACTACATTCGTTCTTATGACAACGCATTGTGCAATAATGTTCACCGCAAGCTAATAATTTTTGGCATGTATCCCCGCAAGTTTCAATTGCTTCAGTGCATGGTGCAACTGATTTTGTTTTGCCACAAGGACATGTTCTTGGCAGTCCCAAAGAACAACTTCCGCAGTCACCAGCATGACAAATCTTTTTACATTTGTGAATGCCACACGGCAGCAATTTATTGCAGACTTTCTTACATTGCCAAATCGATTCACAGCAATTTCTTTCGTCTACTTCTGCTTCGCATTGACATTTTTGTTTACTTTTCTTATTACATGGTGGACATTTTCCTGTTTCGTGACAGATGCTTTCACATTTATGTATTCCGCAGGGCAGTGTTTGAAGACATTTTGAATTACAACTCCAAATTTTCTGAAAACATCTTACAAACTTTGGAGGAGAACGTCCGCATTTACAAGATATCGAAACTGTCTGAGGACAAGGTGGGCATGGTCCTGGATGACATAATAATAAACACGTATGCCCACAATTTGGATCTAAATATTTTCCGCATTGTTCACCGCAAGAATGTGGTATTAGCCATGGATGATTTTGTGGATTAATTTCTTTTCCGCAAAAACACTCATAAAATTTTGGTATATCAGCGGGAGAATTTTCTTTTCGACATTTTGGACAATACCATCGTATCGGTTTATTTTTCTTTGGTATATATTCACCGTCATTATTATAATAGCCCTGTTCTTGGTCTGAATACAGTTTTTGTTGTGCTATACTATCATTTCCCCATCGTTTAATACAATTCAAATGAAAAATACAGTAACAATTTTTACATGACCAAACACCATCGTTCCTTTTAACACTACCAATACAGATGAGACATACAATTGATCCAGACTGAAGAAAATTCTCAATAAATGTTTGTGTCTTTGATACCTGTGTAGTTTCTCCAAAATACTTTTTGAAAATCGTACCTAAAAAGAAATTTAATTAAAGCAAAATTGTATTCGAATTATTTATAAAATACTGAAAGTGTAAGTAAGTATGTATATCAAATTCTTGTACATACTTAAAAGATCATTTGTGTTTAAATCTTCTTCATCTGAGCTAGAATTGTATTCTTCGGCAAATTCTTTTGCTTTTCGTAAATTTTTCTTCTGAATTTCTTCAAATTTTTCTAATGTTGCATCATTATTTTTACTGGTTACTACTGGTACGGGAACAGAATTTTTCGACAGTCCATCATTATTCACACCCATCGATTCCTTTGTCGTATTTGTATTATTTTTCCCCTTTCCTTTTTGATGATTTGGATTCGGCTTCTTTTGTGGATGAGAATTTTGTGTTGTCGTTGAAATATTTTTCCATACATTTTTATTTGACATTTTCTTTCAATTTTTTTTTTTTAATTCAAAAATTATCAATAAATTAAAATATAAATTATCGTAAAATCTATATATTAAATTCTATTGAGTATTGAGATGGATGAGTAGTGAGTAGAAGAAAAGAAAGTGCACATTAACGTCTGCGAACATCTGCTATTATCACGATTTATATTTATATACAATATATGCATATGTATTATGTTATGTATAATTAAAACAAATGAAATATCTATTTTTATTTTTATTCCTATTGGATTTTGCTAATGCCAAATTCCATATCCCGTCACACCCGTCAGTCGTCACACTACCATTATTATCCAGCCAGATCCACGTAGAGTTAACGTAATCTAATCAGAATCACATATTCACACCAAAATCGCAAAACAACCCAAAACCGACGTAGAGCGGGAGCGCTAGCGCACACATCACATCATTTATTAAAGCTAGGGTAGGGAGAAATAGAAAATAGATTGACAAAAGTTGTCATGGTCAACACAAAAAAAGCAAAAATCAGCTGTTCAAGTTCAATAATAAACTCTACTTTGGTGGTAAATAATAAACAACATAATAAAAATAGTAAATATTTGTGCTTATTTTTATGTATAGCAGAAAAATTAAAAAAAATGTAAATGTATAGCAAAAAAAGAAAAATTATAATTAAAAATATCTTTTGTAATACCATTTTAATATATGTATTTTTAAATAAAAACCTTTACTGCAAATTTTTGGATGCCCCTAAATTTTAATATAATAGTAGATATACATTCATTATTTTAATATGGTAACACATCATACAAACAGATGGCAGATGTACACAAATATGGTTGACAGTTGACTCTTCTTTGGCTGTTTCTGGCTGGCGTGCTGTAAATAAACAGAAAAAGAGGCGATTACAAATTTACAATTCGATGTTTGTCTGCTTGCTGCTTGTGCTATGCATGCCTGCCTGTTGCCTCTATTACTACAATGTCAATGTTGCGTTGTGTTGTTTGATAGTCTGCCTGCTGAAACTGCTGAAACCGAGAAGGATTGCTTCCTTCCTATATGAAAATCATGTTTGACATTTATTTGTTTTTTTTTACAGGATGTCCCCTATATAATCTGATTGGATTTTAGAAGTAGAGAATTATCATCAGACTTTTCATTTGGAAATCAGAAAATGGAATATGTATCTACACTCTTGAATGAAATTAAATGTATAAGTAAGTAGTGTTGTAGTTGTAGTGATTCGAAAAATGAAAGATGATTAATAAATGCTAAATATTTGATTATGATTTACCATTACTAATTGCTATTACTACTTAAATTTCGTATATTACCATTGGATACATTAATCAATGATATTACCAAGTTTTGTCCAGGATCTACTAGTAGTTTCAGTGTAAATATGCTTTTATTGGACATCCTGTAACTTGCAAAAATAATTTAAAAAAAAAAATTTTTTTTGACGTTTAGTTTAACGTTGCTTTAAATTAAATTGGCCATCAATTGGTGTAGTGGTCGAGCAGAGCAAGCAAAGCAATATAGAAAATAGAATTGAGAATTTTATTGGAATTGTAAATTGTATTTGTATTGTATTCAACATTTCTGTTCTTCTGTAATTCTGTGTGTGGTTACTGTTTGTTAATAGTGTTTGATTTTTGTATTGTTTTGTTTGATTTTAATAAAAAATAAATTAGATATAATAAAAAGATAATTGTAAATTATTTAAAAAAAAATATACATATTTATTATTGAAATGTCGTTCTTTAGTTTTGTTTTTGCTCCAAGGCTGTTTAAAGAATATGGTGTTGGTCCAAATCAGGTTTGATCAAACATTTACATACAAATCTCTACATTATTTTCTTTCGACAAAAAATTTTTCATCAATAAATTTTATTTATTTTTATTTACTTTTTTTTTTCTATGCAGAAAATGTATGAACCTGGTGGCTTAGAAAAATGGGGGGATCAAATAATTTCAACAGTAAAAAATTTTATTTATTTACTTAATTTTTTCTTCCATTATCTTAAATTTATTTTAGTCCTTCCTAGTCTCCTAGTGCTAGCATCTATGTATATCTCTAGTAGATATTATGTATATGAAGAAGATTCATGCGTAATTAAATAATGTACAATGTACAAAATTATGTAAAAGAAACATAATTTTTGATCTAAATGATCAAGGGGCAAGTCAAGAGAAACAAGCAAGCATTTTGAAATGTTTTTAGCACCCAAAATAATTTATGAATTTCCAATTAATAGAATTTTTAATTTTTAAATTTCATTTTAACTAAAAATTAAAATTAACGTCTACATCAGAGACTTTTTTTTAAAAAGGAAAATACTCCAACATTACAATTTTATACTATTTTTTATTTCCATTTTTATTCAGTTATCAATGATGTGGAATATTGGATATTATACTTCACCATTAATAATAACATTCCTTTATCGACGTGGTTATTTGGTAGCTGAATCAATAACATCATTAGCTAAATTTACAACTGGTATTGGTATTCTTGTCGTTATATCGTTATGTATGAGAGGTTTTGGTAGATCACAATCTCAGTCATACATTAAATTCGTAAAAGCAATTGAAGATGCTAAAATTTTTAAATACAATGAAGATAGTAAAAAAGCCCTAAGAACATTTGATTTTGATTTTAAACATTGGCCAGTTGATTTCGATGTAAATTCATTAGATGGGTATGTCTTTATAGATGAATTTAATATTTAATGCTTTATTCATTCAAATTAATTTTCTATTCATTGTTAGCGATAAGTCAAAAAAACCAAAATCGGATAAATCAACAAGAAATAAACCATTCTGGATATCATCATTGCCATGCGAAATAATTGCATATATTGCTTTACATACATTTGGAATATGCATGATTTATCCAGGTTCTGTTAAAATGTTACAACATTATTTGAGTGAGTAGCCAATTTTGAAATAAAATTCACACAAATTGCAGTTTTTATTAAAAAGAATGATTTATTGTATTTTTATCTATTTCTTTTTTTTTTTGTTTTGAATAGCACCGATGTTAATACAGGGCAGAAGTAAATTAATTGAGGAAGAAAATGGTCGAAGATATAAAATAAAAACAAGAGATGGAAATGAAATTGATACAATGTTCATTGATAATAGAAATAAAAGCCCAAATGGTAAAACATTAGTTATTTGTTCAGAAGGTAAGCATAAAATGAAACAACAAGCCCAAAAAGAAAAAATTTTGAATATGTTTATTGCATCTCATAAGAATTTCATTAATTTTTCTTCAATAGGAAATGCTGGATTTTATGAATATGGAATTATGATAACACCATTATCGCTTAAATATTCAGTAATTGGATGGAATCATCCTGGTTTTGCTGGTAGTACTGTATGTGTTGTGATTGAAATTTAATTAAAATTTTGTTCATTTTAATTTAAAAAATAAAATAAAATCATAAATACTATATTTCTCCCATGACATTAAAGGGAAACCCATTTCCAAAACAAGATCAAAATGCAATTGATGCCATACTACAATTTGCATTAAATAAATTAAATTTTATGCCAGAGAATATTATTTTATTTGGCTGGAGTATTGGTGGTTATACAAGTTTATGGGCAGCATCACAATATCCAGAAATAAAAGGAGTCGTAAGTAAAATTGTTAATAAATAAATTAAAATTAAAAAAAAATAAAATAATTAATTATTATTATTTTTTATTTTTGGTAAGATTCTTGATGCAACATTTGATGATATTTTATATTTAGCATTACCACGTATGCCAGAAAGTTTATCTGGTATCGTAAAAATTGCAATACGAGAATATGTGAATTTAAATCATTCCGAATTGATAACGCAATACAATGGTCCAATTTTAATGATACGTCGAACTGAAGATGAAGTTATTTGTACTGAGTAAATTTTACATTTGAAATAACTAAAATTAAAATATTTATTTTTTAATCATTTTCAATATTTATTTTCTTTCGTAGAGAAAATAAAATTGAAACAAATCGAGGCAATTTTCTATTATTGAATCTCTTAAAATATCGTTACCCGAATATATTTAAACCACCACAAATAACGTATGCAATGAATTTATTATCAAAATCTTTGGATAATTCTATAAGATGTAAATTTTTTTTTATTTTATTTCATTAATGAAATTAATCTCGGAATAATTTTATTTTTCTTTTATTTTATAATTTTTTAGATAAATCTGATGAAAATCATGAACAGTATTGTTTATCGCTTTTAACATCATACGTATCAGATAATTTGAAAATTTATCCATTACAAATTGGGGAAGATTATACGGAAGAGCAAAGGAATCAAATCGTTGATTATTTGGTACAAATGAATCTGTGCTCCCCTCTCCAAAATTTGAATATAATCACTTTGATAATATTTAATAGTTTTTATTTTTTGATAATATTATGCTCATTTTTCATTTTCAGGTAAGAAAACATTTAAAAGATTTCAAATCAACACACTGTACTCCATTACCAGTCGAATTTTTTACAATGCCATGGGATATACCATCAGAAAATGATTTCGTTTTTACCTAAATTTTAATTTAAAAAAAAAAAAAGGAAAGAAAGAAATTTAATAAAGACAGTATGGTACGAGTAAAATATTTAAAACTATAAAAAAAAATAAATAAATTATATTCATAATTTTATGCTGTTAAAATAAATATACATTTATTAAAAATTATAAAAATAGTAATATTAAAATATTTTAAAATTAAAAAAAAAAGGATATTATTGTGTGAAATGTATAATTTATTTTTGTGTAATGTAAAAAAAAAGTAAAATAAATTAAAAATGAATAAATAAATTAACATGCATACACGTAATATAATACATAAATGTACATGAAAATAATGTATCTTTGATTTAATTTAATTTTTTTAATTAACCACTACTATGCTGACAGTCGTATTTTCTCTTACATAAGACGAGACTTGGAGTTGGAACTTTTGAACTTGATATGCTGAGTGCTGACAGTTGTATTTTACCGTCAAATCTCAATCTCAACTCAATTCGATTCAAACAGCCTTATGCCGCTTCTACATTCAATGCAGTGACTTCAACTTGGACTTTTACTTTCGATTTCACAGCATGCTTAACATGTAAAAGTAGCTGTCAAGTTTACTGCTTTGAATGCAGAAGTTCTAATATATATTCATTAAATCAAATTCGAAGTTGAAGTCACTGCATTGAATGTAGAATGGGCATTATGCTCACAGTCGTATTTGTAGTCGTTTTATTATCAGCATAGGGGTGAACTTTTCCTCTTTGGATAAACCTCTTTAAAAAATATTACAATTAGAAAGACAAACTTTTGTCACAATAGAATTAATCTTTCGATTTGATGAATGAACAAAAAATTGCAAAATTATGTCAACAAAAAAAAAAAAAAAAAAAAAAAAAATGTACTTTAAAATAATCATAAATCCAAGATTAATTTATTATAAAAAATAGTAAATCGTCAATAACATTGTAATTAACAGCAAAATACTACATTTATGAAAACTGTGAAATTTTATTGTTCCATCGGGCATTGGTTCCTTAATCATCGGTAGCTTAGTTGTCACTTTACAATTTGCCTAAAATATTTTTAATGTTAAAAAATTTATTTAATGAAAGATAAAAAACAAAGAAATATATATGTGGTTTTACTTCTGGTGTAGCCTTTTTGAAAACATCAATTGAAACACCTCTTAAAAATATGGCTGCATTTAATCCACAAATTTCTGCTGCTTTTATATAAAAACAATCTATAACATCAGTGAAAATCCTGTAAAATAAAGATTAAATAAATGATCACATTTAAAGAAAAATTAAATAAATTAAATTAGGTATTAAAATACTCTTTGAAAGGGGAAATATTAAGAAAACGAAGTCAAAAAATACCATAAAAAGAGGCGATATGACGATTTGCTAGAAGATTCACACACGATAAAAGTACAAAATTTGAAGAAGTAAGACAAAAAACAGACATAAATGCACGAAATATTAATGAATCCATTATAATATAAATCAATGAAGAATATGTAAAAAAGGCAAGCATGCAATGGGATATAATATAGGGCCATAAAAGAAGGAAGGAAGATTTTGATGTATTTCCTTTAAATATTTACAAGTAAAAAATATTTCATTTTTTATAATAAAAAGAAATTTATCTTACTCGCATACAATAGCTTCATTTGTACGTTCATACCAATCAGCCGGTCCTTCACAATCAATGAATTCTTCATAAAGTTCCCTTAAACATGAAGAAAATTTTTGAAGTCCTATATTGGAAATAAGAAAATTATGAATATCTATTTTTGTTTTCTCAATTTTATAAAATTCTTTTAAGATTTTCTAAATGAAAATTTCAATGCCCAACTAATAATTTACATACGTTTAGCTCTTCCAACATTTTCACACATATCATCATAGAATATTTTCAATGATTCATATAATTTCATATATAAATTATTTCGATTTAATGGTCGGCAATATTTAAAATCATTTTCAATTTTCATTCTTATTTTATCAATATTATTGCACATTTCTGGTATTGTATCGGTAGTTGCTAACAATAAAATACGTTCTGGACTAATTGCATATAATCCAGCTAAATGTAGCATTAATTTATTTTCATCACAAATTTCTCTATATTCATCTTGTTTTTGTATTCCATTTAAATTTGATGATGATCCATCTTCATTACTATTATCACCAGTTAAACTAGATAATAAATATTTTAAATTAAAAAATTCTAATGTTAAAATTATATTAACATTAAATAATAATATAAATATAAAATAAATTGTAATCCTTCTAACAGACATTTTGAAATTGTAACTACTTTCATTATAACAACAAGTCAAAAAAATAAAATCTAACGGCCTAAACACACATGAGCCACATATAGAAATTGCAATAAATTCATATGTATAATAATATATAGATGGAGTGAGTCTATTAGTTCTTGGCGGCCATATTTTCTAGTATTCGGCCATATTGTTTATTTAAAAATAAAACGATGATATCTATCCATATTATACGATGATGATTATGATATGATCCAAATTTCTACTAAGAACACAGAATTTTATATGAATTCTTTCCATTTAAAAAACAGTTAAACATTTTTAATTCTCAATTTCATGATAATCCCCAATTTTCGTTGCTATCGTCGTCTAAACAAAAAAAAATTGGTATCTATTTAAAAAAAAAATAAAAAAAAAAGAAAACATGAATTTAAATACATAATTTTATTTGAATTTATTTATTTTCATTAATCGAATACGAATACATAAATTTTAATTTTTGTAAAAAAGTACAATATAAAAAATTGCAATGGACTTAATACTTAAAAAAATTAATCATAAAAATTATTATTTATTATAATATGGAAAGAAAATTAAAAAAATATATATTTATATATTTAAATATTCTTGTGAGTATAATGTATAATTATAATTAAAACTAAAATATCGTGTATAATAACATGCTCTTTAATGAAAAGAAAAATCGTTTGTGTTACACATTACACTTAATAAATAAAATTACAAAAAAAAAAAAAAAATATGAAAACATGTATGAAATTATTTCGACATTAATTGAAAAACAGTATGTGGCATTTGTGGCAGTAGTTGCTGTAGTAGTTAAACTTATCAAAAGTTGCTAGCATTGTGTTCTACTTAATAATGCATAATGCAACATATTTATACTTTGTTAATTTTCAACGTTCCTTCCTACTACACAATTTCTCTCTATTACCTCTTTACTCTATGCATAATGTAGCGTATCTTAAGCTGTATGTATTATACGGAATATAATTTGAAAAATTTAACTACAACGCCAACCACAGATGCAAGCGCCACATTCTGTTCTACTCTTTATACTTAATTATTATAAATATTTTTAATTATTTTTAGTACATCAATTACAATTAACATGAAACATTAATGGGAAGTCCTTTATTTTTAACTTTTATTTTATTTTTTTTTATTTCTTCTTCCCTCAAAAATCATTACTAATTAGCTAAATGGTTTTATTCTTAACACTAAAAAAATATTACTTTCTAAAATTTTAATCCTGAACATAATGGGGGGACATATTTTTCCTATAAAGAAATATGTACTAAAAAAAAAATATATATGAATGTAAAGAAACATGTACATACATGCATGTTATGTTATATAAAACGTTTTGTAAAACAATAGATTCAGCCTCAATAGTATTAAAAGTATTTCATTTTTTTTCTTTTTTTGAAAACCTTCACGTTTTTGTAGATTTTATTTGTGTTTAGAATTTGTTGTTTATCTAATAATTATTTTGGAAGATTATTGTGCGTTTATGAGTTTGTGCCTGAGTTAAAAAAAAATATTTTGTGCAGTATTTGGTCGATTTCGTAAGCGTCAAATGACTACCAAATTTTAGAATAGAGCTAAAAAAATTAATACTTGGCATTTACGAAATCAACGTTTATTATGTCGTGTTACTCCTCTGATGACGAGCACATGGCTGGTTGATGCAAAGTATCTCTATTACATCCGACAATTTCTGGCCAGCACTTAAAATCCGAGCTCTGTCCAGAGTTTTTTGTTCAATTAAAATTAACTGAAATTACCAGAGTATTGTATTTTAAATCGATAATTGTCGAGAAACCTATTTAGATAGTTAAAAAAATTCTAAATGTAAATTTTGATAAAACATAATTTTCGGAATACAAATTCTCAAGAAAAAAAAGAAATGATATTCGTTTATTATTTCGTTTTTAAAAGTAGAAGTTTAGCAAATGGAAAATATCAGTAGCAACAACGACGACGAACATCAAAAATGTTGAAAAATATTAAAGGAAAAATAAATTCATTATGCTGCAACTATATTACTACTGAATGGCTGTCTATTAATTGGAGTCATTTCAACAACTTGTATCGGTCCTTCTTCAGCTGGAACTGGTTCTTCACCCAGTAATTTTGCTAAATTACTTTGTCTCCAACGTCCACTGTTACCATTAATTGTTTTATCTTCACAAACACATAAGAATAATGTATCAACGACAATCTGTAGACAGTTAAAAAAATAGAATAATAAGAGTATATATTTTTTAAAACTTTTTCTTATTTCATAAAGCCACCTCAAATAATGACAAAACTATATGTGCTATGAAAAATCCAAATACAGTTATAATTATGACGGGAGCAATATAAAACTGAATATCCTCGCGATCCTGTAGCACAATAATTCCGACAATACCGCATAATGCTGCAACAAATAATTTCCCAAGGAAAAGAATAAAATCCCCAACACCATTTATGGTTGCAACTTGTATTGGATTTGTCGCCATCGCATTCCAAGCCTGCATTCAAAATAAAAGAAAGAGAAATATTCAATTTCGTTTTAACAAGAAAAAAAAACCAAAAGAAACATATACAAGAACTTACAATTCCAGCAGCTGGACAAAAATTAATCGATTCAATTGCGATCACTGTATAGGCATTATGATTTAAGAATCTTATAAATTTTTCTAAAAGCCAAAAGCAGCATATACAGCAACGTAAACAGCATTTAGCTAGCTCAGAACCATTATCTTCGGCTTTCTTTAAACTAAAATGAAAGTAATTGGTTTTGAATACATTTCGTCTACCAATAGAAACTAATGTAAATCTCACTTTGTATATAAAAATGTTAAAATTAATCTGGGAATTTTAAAAAGCGTTATTATAAATGATCCTTTTGCCACTGATCCTAAATGATATTTAAATAATTTTCCCATTGCATAAATAACTGGTGAATCTGTTGGCTTTCTAAAATACCAATAAGCAACAGCTGCTGCCAATGTAAATTGTTGACATGCAAAAATGAATTCCGATGTCCAAATTAGACCGATAAAATAAATCCATAACATGCTACGTATCCAAGTTGATGGGATATATTCGACACGTAAAACGGCTAATAAGAAAAAAATTATTCATTTAATTTTCATACAGAAGAAAGATGAAAGGAAAACAAATCCAAAAATATTCACATTTAAAATCTGGATAGGTGTTATTCTTCTCATTTAATGCAACACTACCAATACCGGTGGTTGGCGCTTTTCCAGCAGATGCAGCAACTAATGGCGTTACACCCGGATAATTAGCAGTCGTAATACAAACAACAACGAAAATCCAAAATATCAAAAATGATATTAATCCAATAAATGCCAGAATTGGTGGACCAGTTAATCCAGGTAAATTTAGCATACATACACCGGCTTCTTCAAATAATGCTGCCATACCACTTATTTTTGAACGTAAAAAGTACACCACAGCAATTATGATAATCTGGAAATTTTCGACAATTTTAGAAAAAAAAAACATTGTGAATTTCCATAAATATACCATAAATATCGTAGCTAAAATTGCCAAAACATATATAGCAGTCTCATTTCGAACGAATTCATCGAGTAAAGAGTATTTGATACCTAAGTTCTGATTATGTTTTATATGATAATATGCCCACCATAATAATATACTTAACGATATACTGGCAATTATGACAAAAATACATATTATCCATGATATAAATTTCGTTACGTAATGCATTAAACCAATCAAAATAACTGAAAACACTGTAGAAAAGAAGTTTATTAGAACAATTTCTCGATAAAAAACAATTTTTTTTTTTTTTTATTTGCTTTTACCTAATGCCAATGCCATGCATAAAAGTATAAAAGGCCATACTTTATACATATCGCTTAAAAATTGTTGTGCAACATCCCATGAATTTAACAGAGCGTATAATCCTTTAACTTTATCGATAGGAACATTTTTACCTGTAGGAATGCATCTATGTAAAAGAGGAACACTGCACGCACATAAAAATAAAAACGAATTACACTTTGAATAATAAAAAGAAATCGTATGTTGTATATGTGTAGCTTAGACATGTAAAGGGTGATCAAATGAGAGTTGAATATTTTTAATTTGAAAATAATTTCATGCAAATGATGACCGCATATGGATTTTTCTAAAAAATTCGATTCTAGAACATCCGTTTTTGATCATTTTTTTCCACGTATATCTGTTCTTACCTCGTCAATAATACGAATAGTTGGAAAGTTTTAATGGTCATTGAGTGTTTGTGGGTAGTTTATTAGAGTAAATCAATGATTCAACATAGCCCCGAAAGAAGAAAGGTCAAAGGAGCTATATCGCATGATTTTGGTGGTAAATTCATAACAAAAAATGAAAATAATTTTTCTATGAAAGAATGGAGATCTGTTTTAAGTTCCTCTGCTGCAAAATTTCTTCTCAATAAATGATCATTTGGCGACCAAATGTCTAGATCTGAGGGTGATCACACTTTCTATTTGGTTGAAATTTGGACAGGGAGAGAGAGGTGTGTGGTGGCTCGTAATTGACGATTAAAAAAACTTAAGAACAGCGTTGTGAGTACAAGTAGGGAATATTAAAAGCCGAATTTCGGGATTTTAAGTTCTTTCCATGGTGTTTTGCCGAAAATCTTAAAAAAAAACAATGACTATTTCGATTTATTTAAAAAATATGTAGCAGTAATTTGATCATTCCTTACATGTATTTTTTATTTTTACAATTATTTTCAATTATTTTACCTTTCATAGACTGGAAATGTTGGACATGGTCCCAAAAAATTAAAATAATTAACATTATTACGATCTGGCTCCAACAATAAGCTCATATTGAAATCATATCGACATAATTTTGTATTACGATCAACAAAATAATTGTACAATTCACGGCGATCATTTATAACTTTTGTTGGGCATTCTTTTACACAAATTTTTAATGTTTGCTTTAATTCTCTTACATCAAGAAAAAATAAATTTGGTTTATCGATTGTATTCATACCAGATAACGGAAATGTTGAGTAATGTTCATTTTTTGTCACACCGCATGTATTACCAAATGAATCATATCCATTTATCAAACGTAATGGACTACCGTAGACAAATGAAAATATTGCAATAACAATCTAAAAATGGAAATGAAAAAAAAAAAAAAAACAATAAACGTGTGATAATTATTAAAAAGCTTATTATATCTCCTAAGTCCTAATATGTATGTATTTTGTTACTGTAATTATTAATGAATACTAATTTAATTGAAAGAAAAAATAAATTAAAAAATTAAAACAAAACATGTTAGTATATGTTAATATCTGTTGATCTATTAGAAAATTTTCATTAAACATTATTTAGATCATTATAAAAAATCAAAAATTAATGTGATTAAATGGTGAGAAAATCATATTTAAAATTACGTCAATAATTGTACATTGTACAGTATTAAAATAAAACGATAAAATAATTTTTACAATTAGCTACTAGTACTAGGTACATATGTATATGCAATTGTAACGAATGCAATGTACAATGAGAGAGAATATTAAACTATATTATATATAAGCTATATTCTGAAGGTAAAGGTTGGTAAAGGTCAATTAATTTTTTTCGCTTGAAATGAAACAGTTAATTCATTTTTAATTCTAATTATCTTTTGAATAATAATGTACAAATGAAATTAAAATTTATAAATCAAAATTCACATAAAATTTTATTTTATTCATAATGTTTATGATACATGATTATATTGTGCAGATACATACATAATGTAGTCAATTTGAAAAGCGATTAAATGATGATTAAAAAATGTATAAGAAATGAGATCATCTTTGAAAAACAAATGCACAGTATCCAATAGCAGTACCATACGGAATCAAATTTAAAGAGATATTAATCATGTTACATGTATGTACACAAACATATATGTTTATATTTTTTCTTATACGTAACATTAATTCATAAATCTAAATTATATTATATTTAATTTATAAATAGAAATTTTATATGTATGTAATTAAGAAAAAAAAAAAAAAGATCACATACTAAAAATAGCCAGAATACTATGAAAATTCCAAGCCAAAAAACATCGGTACAAACACGATATTTTGGTCTTATCGATTGTTCATTATTTTCATCTTTACTTTCGGTACAACCCATATTTATTTATTTATTTTATGTTATAAAATAAAACACATTTATTTTGTACACAAAAAAATCAAATATAAAAAATAAAATTTGAAAAACTTCTTATTGTAAAAATGTAATATAAACAAAATTGCAAGCGTAAACAAAACTACACCAAAAAAACTATTTGTATGTAAACACGCAGAAAACACCAAAATAATAAACACACTACACTATCTACACCAATCCACCAATCTACATTCTCAATCTCATTCTACACTGCGCTGCTGATACTACTGATGATGTGATGGATGGATTGATCAATCTTCTGTTTCTGTTACACGCATTAATTTAATGGGAGTTAGAAGAAGCTAGAAGCTATACAAATACAAGAAAGCCAAAAGCGGTTGATTTGATGTTGATAGTTGATTTGATACATTTGTTGATAGACGACGAAGCGAATACTGAACAACACGAAACACGATACAATTTTTTGTTAGCTTTGGTTTGTTGAAGTTGGATTAGGAATGGCTTTGGTCGTTGGTTGAATGTTGAATGAATGTTGAATCTTGAACTTGAATGCATGGCATTGGCATTATCCAATCCACCCCCAATCATCATATTTTGTTTTGATTTTGGTTTATTTTGTTTTATCTGTTCTTCTTAAATCTTAAAATTAATTGATAGTGGTGAGATGGTGAGAAACTTCAGTTTATTTAAATTTGAAATTTAACGATATTTACATATTTACTTATCACTCTTTGTTTCCATTATGTTAGGATTTGTCGTACGACATTGTTGGGTCGTTTGTTTGTTTTATGAAAAATCAAAATCGTCGTAACACGTAACGTAAATGTATACTCGATGCCGATTTGCGATTATCCCCTAAATTTTTTGATTGTTGTCATTTTGTCAGTTGTCAGTCAATTGTCATTAGTGTAATTGTATTTGTACATACTTTGTTTGTGATTTGTGTCATCACATCAATTCATCAAAGATCAAACTGGAAACTTTATTGTGAACTGGCACTCACTGTTCATTATTTTTATTATTTATTTTGTGTTTATCGTAATTAATTTTTCCTAACGTTGTACCTAAATAAGCATTAAATTAATATTATTATAAATTAGATATTGCATTTTCAAATATAAAAAATAATTATGGCTTCAAATAGACCAGATGATCATAGGCGTAAATGGGATCGATCAGAATATCAGAAATTAGCTATAGAACGAATAAAAAGTTTAAAATCAAATGAAGATGAATCTAAAGGTATTTATTTATCTATATTCTATTCTATAAATACATTTTATAATTTTATCATTGCTAGAATTTATCATAATAAACTGAAAACTTTTCTTTTCATCTATACATAATTTAGAACCAATTCAAAGAGAAACACTAAAACGACGTGATTATAAAGTTGATTTAGATAGTAAACTTGGTAAAAGTGTTGTTATTAATAAGAATACACCAACATCACAGTCTGGTGGTTATTATTGTAATGTATGCGATTGTGTTGTTAAAGATTCAATTAATTTTTTGGATCATATTAATGGTAAGAAACATCAAAGAAATTTGGGTATGTCAATGAAAGTTGAACGTAGTACCGTTGATCAAGTTAAAGAACGTTTTCGTGTTAATAAAAAGAAATTAGAAGAAAAGAAAAAAGATTATGAATTAGAAAAACGTTTACGAGAAGCTAAAGAGGAAGAAGAACGTTATAAAGAACATAAAAAAGAAAGACGAAAAGATCGTAAACGTAAAGCTGATGATGATACAACAAATGATATGAACGATACAAATATTGATGGAACTACAATACAACCAGATTTAGCTGCAATTATGGGATTCTCTGGATTTGGTGGATCTAAAAAAAATAATTAAATTTAATTTAGTGAATTAGCGAAATAACATTTTATTTATTAAGGAATAATTGAAATATAAAAAAAAATGCTTTTAAATTTTAAATTACAAATTCCTCTTTTTTGTAAATTAAAACTTTTCAATCGGATTTAGATATATTTTTCTTCTTTTTCCTCTTGGTTTTCACTTCCGTTACTTTATCTGATAGTTTCTTTTCTATTTTGGATTTCAATCTATCCTTCTTATCAATATTTTTCTTCATATCCTTTTGTTTTTCTTTTTTTTCTATGAAATTAAAAATAAAACATATTTCAATCTTAAAAAAGAACGAACATATTGAAAGTCTTCATATATGCATATATTTACCAGAAATTTTTTTTGCTGTTTCAATCGGATTATCTCCTTCGAATATTTCATCTAATTCATCTCCAGGATATGCATTTTTCGGTAATGCTGCTTCATGTGTTACTTTTTGTTCTAAACGATTTAAATAACGATCTTTAGCCATTTTTTTAATCATTTGTCTTTGTTTGGATGGACTAACATAATCTGGATTCTCCCATAATGTATCACCCGTAAATGAACCTTCAAATACTTTTACTGGATTCATAACGAAACGTGGGCCAATTTCAGCTAATGCACCATCTTCAGATAATATTTGAAAATTTCTAAACCATATTCTTTTATCTAAATATGTGAATGTGTAAACATGATCGATAAATGGTTGACTTTTTGGATGATGATATGGTACACCAAATATTTGTACAAGTAATTCTTTGATTAATTTTAAATATGGTATTTCTTCAAATTTTGAATCAAATGATAATAATGGTCTTGAACCACGTAAACAATTTCCAGTCATTTTTAATTCACCCATCGTATGAATATTTTCAATTAGAAATTTTACAGATGGACCATTCGGAATATTTGCTAACCACATATACAAATCCATTTTACGTCTACCTTCGAACAGAACTACTTTATTACAATGTTTCATTTCACAAATATTGTTAACAATCGATAAATTTTTTGAACGTTCCAATTTTGACTCAGGCTTATGATGAGGCATTAACGTTCTTATATCACGCATTAAATGACGATCTCTATGATTTATACCACGCGCTGCAAATACTAAAACTCGCTGTTTATTTATCCATTTTTCCTAAAATAAATATATATATATACAAAATTTATGTAGCAGCAAAAGTAAAGAATTTGTTTGGCGATAATGAACTCAAAAATTTATCTTATTACCTTCTTTGGAAGCGGTTCGTCAGATACACGTTTAGGCGGTAGTGGAGGATTTTCATCATCTTTTGGTACAATTTCCAATTCTTGTTTTTTCTGTTTATTTTTTTTAACTTTTATCTTAGCCATTTTTCAATTAAAATGTGTATTAATCAAGAAGATTCAGGATAAGGAATAAAGACAGTCAACACACGTGTTTATTTTAAATATTATATATTATGATGTCAAAACAAAATGACATTTAAAAGTTTGACGAGCAACAGCAACGATACAATTACGAACACCACCGAACACTTGTTGTAAAAACAATAATATAGTTCATGTTAGGTGGGAAGAACTACTCTATCTTTGCTCGTGGTGAGTATATAGTTCATCAATAACAGACTTACCAGCTCAACTGTATAAATGTAATTGATGAATGAAATTACTATTTTTTCCTTCTATAAAGCCACTGACAGACTATTTTTATTTTCCATTATTCATTTCGAAGAAGGAATATAATGAACAAAAAATACGTTACGGA
Organism: Villa cingulata; assembly: GCA_951394055.1. NCBI lineage: Eukaryota > Metazoa > Arthropoda > Insecta > Diptera > Bombyliidae > Villa > Villa cingulata. The sequence goes on along the minus strand of OX596021.1, from coordinate 3,143,846 downwards.
AAATATGAAATGGAATAAATAAAAATAACAAAAATTAAATGGTTAATTTGATATTCAAATACCTTTTTGCTTTAGTTTAAAGTTTGAAAATATTTTATTCTTAAATAAATTCTATATTAAATAAAATTGTACATCCAATTTTTTTTTTCTTTCATCTATTTTAAACTTTATTTTTATTGCCAACACATTTGCGTGCAAATTTTCTTCTTTTTTTTTACATTTTCATCAGAATAAGAAGAAAAAAACATAATTAAAAAAATGTTTCTCTTAAAAAAAGGCCTGCTTTTATAAATTATGTGTTTTTCTTTTTTTTATTTGTTTTTTTTTTTTGTTTGTTTTTAAGTCCATTACTTGTTGTCCAACTTAAATCGCGACTTATAACCAGTATTAGTCATTAATTACTGTTTATATACGTTATAATATTAATATATGTTATGTATGCCCACTATATTATTATTTATTACATAAGTTTTTTTATAATAATAATAATTATCTCTTAATATGTATGTACGTTATATTTTAATAACACATATGGATTGGAATCACGTCTTCTATGTAAATATTTTTAATTTCCTTTTTTGATATTCGCATGTTTGTTTTTTTTTTTAGTTAATTATGTATTTATGTATTTATTTATTTATGTAATGTATGTATAATACCTTTATATGCATATTCGCTTTTATTTTTTTATTTATCTATGGTATTATGTATTTTTATGCAACAGTTATCATAATAATAGCAATAAAGATATTTCATTTATTAATTTATTTATTTAGATATTTGAGGGACAAAAATTAATGATGATGGTAACGATGGTACACAATGCCTATTTTTAAGATTCAATAGGATTGTATACTGGTATTTTTTGTCATTGTTTCGGTGTAGGCGTTTGATCACGATATGCTTTCAATTTCGTTTCCATTGCCTGAAAAAAAAGGTAATGAGAAGAAATATTATATAATTGATACAATCGATATTTTGAATTTTGATTCTAAATTATGGACGCTTTCATAAATTCAAGCTTGCTTGCTTACTTGCAAGAATGTAAAATGTGAAAGCATTGCAAATCAACTTTAAATACAATGCATCTCCTTCTTTTTTTTAAAAAAAAAAAAGATTTACAGTGCAAGCAGCTGAAGATATTTGCTGAATTTAAACAAAATTTTCTTGCAATGCAAGCTTGAATTTTTTGAATTCCTCTCTATTGGCAAGCTTGAATCTATGAAAGCGTATTATAAATTTGAGTAAAATGAAAATGAATGAATATCGATTAAATATTAAAACGAAAAACGTATTAAAAAAAATAAAAAATAAATTAAAGAAAGAAATTTAGAGAGAAAGAGTTTCTCAAATGATTTCCCAAATATTTTACATATTCCATTCCATGCATTTTTTTTTTCTAAAAGCGAATGTTTTTCATCAATTTTAAAAGCATTCATATATGGAGAGGATTTTTGTTAGTTACGTGTGTATCAATTACAATTATTACAATTAGTTTAGTATACTGTTCATGTTTATGTTTTTACGTAAGAGAGAATTTTTATTTTTGAAGAAAAAAGTTTTTTTTTTCTTTTGTATTTACATGATTATTGGAAGGAGGATTATTATTGTCCGATGTATTTGAAATGGCATCACCGAATTTTTGTGATAATCTTTTAAATATATTTGTTCCAAAATTATTGTTTGATGTTGTATTACTGTTATTATTACGAATACAGCTACTACTACTAGTCGATGATGTCATTGAACTGGTACTAGTAGATAATAAATTTTTATTATTTTGTTGTAGTGGACGTTCACAAATACAACGAAATTTATCACAGCCAGAACATAAAAGTGTTTTATCCAACTGAAATGATTTTTGACATAAAGCGTGCATAATAGCAATAATAAAAAAAATATTTTAATTTAAAATAAAATAATACATAATCATAAAACCAAAATACATAATAAAAAACAATATTAGGAATAAAAGTTATTTCTTTTTTTTTTTTGAAGGATTTGAGAAGAATTGTAATGAAACAAATTTCTCAAAATAAAAAAGAATCTAATAATAACAAAGAGAAGCCCAATATTATTTTCTTTTTTTTTTGTTCTAACTAATAAACTATAAACTGGTAAACACATTGCCTTAGGATATTATTTATGTGCTAAAAAGAAAATAACTACATAATTGTAAATTAAAAAAATAAATAAATAAATAAAATCTTACATTAAGTTTGCGTAACATATCAGCAACAATATTAAGTGCTGTTGTCCGTGAGCTTGCGGTCATTGCATTACCATTAAGCATATTATCTGGATCTAAAATAAAATTCAGATCATAAAGAATTTATTGTTAATTTTATTATTAAAAAAAATTTTTTTTTTTTATTTTGTAATAGAATTTATAGTAAAGCAGTTTATTAATTTTAATAAAGTTCCAAACAAAAAAAAAATATATAATTCTTATTTTGATTTCTCATCAAATTTATTAAAATTGGTCATCACGTTTTAAAATTTCATTGTAAAATTTTGAACACGAGTTATGTATACCTTATTCTACATCTACCAATTTTATCTTTAGATTTATTTATTATTAAGATAAGTCATATCATCATTGATTTAAAATAAAATTCAAAAATTTGTAATTTTAAAATTTCTTAAAAGCACATTTTATTCTTTTCATTTTCAGAATAATCTTACGCCTTAATGAATCTGTTACTGTTGTGTTATTTGAATGATTTAATGTTGTCATTGGTGTTCCTGTTGACATCATAGTTGTCGTCGTCGTCTGTATTTGTTGACTATCAAATACTTTACTACATTCATCTTTATCGATACCGAATTTTTTATCGATTACAACACCATTCATGCTACCAGATCCAGATTGATGTCGTACACGTACATTTAATTCTTGTTTAAGGTCTATTATAACAAAAAAAAATTTTTTAATTGAAAGGTAAATTTAAAATTCATCTTAAAATTGCAAACCTCTTGTTTCGTCCATAAGTCTTTGCAGTTTCTCTTGTAAAACTTCTTTTTCATCTACTTCACTTTCAAGTAATGCATTCTTTTCGTATGCTTTATCAAGCATTGTTTCAAATCCAGCAATACTTTCACTTAATATTCTATGTGCTCGTTCGAGATCATCATTTTTTTGTTCTAATTGCCTTAGATACGCTTTCATATTATCTTTTTCACGCTGTGTTGTTGTCAATTGTTTTTCTATATTTGCAAATTCTATACTAAATGAATCCAATTTTATCTTAAAAAAAAAAAAAAAAAAAAAAAAAAAGATAATAAATAAATAAAAAAAAAAGAATATAAAATAATTTTAGTAGAAATTATATGGTTTAATTACTAAAACGGGCTACACTACAATTAACTTACTCTTAATGATTCATTCTCTTTTTCTAATTGAACTATTTGCTTTCTAAGATCTCTAACAACGGTATCTTTTTGTTCTAATGTTGCTTCCATTTCAGCTTCTAATTGCCTTGAATCCTCAACAAATTCATCAAATTCTTGTTTAGCATCAATCCATCTAAAAAAACAAAATGGTTTGGTGAATATTTTTATTGATTGATTTACCTCTTTACATTGGAAAAAATTAATTTCAAAACTGTTAAAAAAATAAATTTTAAAATTTCTTACTCTTTATAATAATGCTTAGCTCTTTCTTTCCAATATCTGCATTCATCTTCGACACTATTAAATATCGGTGGCGTCTCCATTATTATTATGTGAGTGAAATAAATTACGAAATTACGTTTAGATTTTTTGTGTTTTTAAAATTTTAAAAAACCATCAACAAAACAATATAGGACAAAAGTTTTTTTTCACAAAGTATATATAAGAACAAATTTTTTTAATTTTATTTTTTTTTTTTCAATCTACACAAAAATTTATTTTAAATTTGTCAACACATTTTAATAAAATTCTTAACATTTTATCTGGTTATTTAAAAATTTTGTTACATCTTTTCACTACATATTACATTTAATAAGGGGATCTATGAAATCATCACATATGTTATGTACATCATACAGATGATTGATGATATTTTTCTTCTTCATTCAAAAAAATCGACAATATGTTAATCGTAATTCGTAATTCATTGATTTTATTTTTATATTTCTTTCTTCTTTCTTACTTTTATTATTTTAGAAATTTTTCGTTTTTTTGATACGCAGGATCTTTTATTAAATTCAAGAATTATTCAAATCCAAAATAATACTTTTATTTTATATTCACCTTGAAATCAAATCAGTCTTCTCCTTTTTAAAAAAAAAAAAAATAAAGTAAATATTTTTATTGTTTAAAAAACGAATGATTGAAAGATACTTTTATTTAAAACACACATTAAAATTATGATTATGAAGCTAAGCTGTCGTCTACATTCTATATTAATAAATAATTATTATTACATATTTTCCTTTTTATCCTCTTCTGTCTCTATCTATCTATTGACTATTCTAATTCTATTCTATTATTCAAATAAACCTCTTCTTCTTGCTTGATTCAATCAAATCAAATAAAAGATAAACAATGCTGACAACCAGATAAAAATTTAAAATAAAAAAATAAGGTAAATAAAAATAAAAACAAATATGTCAGCTGAATCTTGAATGTAAGCTCAGTGGTGTCAGACATTCAATTTCTCAATTACAATGACACTACATATGCAATGTGGAATGTGTACACGTTAATTGATAGATGTAACTTTTAAAAACAATGTGGCTGATAAATTTCATTTCATACGAACTCACCACAAGAGAGAAACACATCGAAGGAAATATAAACGTGATCAAGCGGAAGTTAACAGCTACAGACGTTTTAATACGACAATAGTAACGATGTGCTCGATCAGAGAAAAATTGTGGTTTTCCTACAGGAATGTGAGCACGGGAACAGCACTGACTACTTCAACAAGGACCTTATATTTACATGGAACATTTGAGAAATATATGGGTAGATATTTTATTGTTTATTATTTATATTATAATATATTATAATAATTAAAGGTGTAAAAAATTTAGAGCTCATTTCATACATTTTGAATTATAGCAAGATATTCATGTTGATTCAGTATAATTTCTGGAAGTTTTTCTTCAAGAACACTACGTGAAATTTTTGCAGTTCTAATAAAAATTTGTAAATAATAAATAATTATTTCAACTTCATTATTCCATTCTTGTTTTAAGCTAAAAAAGAAAGGAAAAAAAAAACAATCGAGAATTTAATAAATAAAATCAATTAAAAATTTTTTTAACTTTAATTGTTCCACTTACCTTAATGTAGTTTCCAAAATTGATGTTATATATTGGCAAATATATTCCAAATATAAATCGGTTATTTTATAATGGAATTGCTGTAAAATTGTAACAATTCCATAAATCATTGGTGCACCATCGATTAGTTCATTCTTTTTTGCGACGAGTGTATTTAAATTTTTAAAAAATTGTAATTTCGATGTATGTGAAATTGTAAATAAAAATAAAAACAATGAAATATAATGTGAATTTTTTGTTGTAATAAAAATTTGCTGTAATGGATCATAGATTCCAGCTAATTCTAAATATTTATTCAAGTCGAAAAGTAATTTATCTGGTACACATGGTTTATTTTGATTGATTTGATGCTCTTGCAATTCACTTAATAATGCTCTGCAAGAAACAAATAAAAAAAAACGAAGAAATATTTAAATTTTCTAAAGAACGAAATTTTTATTTTAATTTTATTTACCGATTAAAAGTTTGTAACGCTGATTCCAAATTTCTAGAATTAAATTTACAGCTAATATTTAATTCGTGTGCAATTAATTTACGTAATATTTGTTTTTGTCCCAATTCTAGTATCCATTCTAGTATTTTTGGCCATACTTTTGTCCATTTCGATATGTAATTTTGATAAAATTTAATTGGATTTTGAATATTTTGTTTTGTCTCTAATTCTCTGGTTAATTGATTCAATATTTCTAACCACATTTTATCACTGAAAATATTTTTATTTATTTTTTCAATATTCTGTTGTAAATCTGTTATAAACATGAACGAATATAATTTATCTAAGCCAGATAGACATTGTGGTCCTAAAGTTGAACAGATTTTTTTGAAAATCCGATAATCGAAAATTTCTTTTTGTGTTTTACGATCATACCAGGTATTTTTTAAATCCCAAAATACAGTTACTTTTGGATCTGTACACAATAATATTTCACGTGCTAAACGACCAATAAAATTATTCGAAAATGTATCTGTAGCTGGATAATTTGGTATCGGTATTGTTGTATTTTGATATGTCGATTGCCAATCTTGAATTTTATTTTGTACAAATTTATTACATTCTTTTTCAACATTGTAACCGATTAATCTTGAAAGCTGAAAACAAGATAGAATAAATTTTGTAAATAATTTTGATTTATTCATATTTAAATTTCAAATTTACCTCTTCTTGAAGAATTTTTAATCCATCGACATTTAAATAATCTTGAATATATTCAAATGATCTGCGATAACCATCTACAACTTTGAATAGCATTTCAAGTTTCTTTTCTAATTCTTGAGCTCGATTATTGGTTTTCGTCTCAAAAATTAGACCATTATGTAGTGCTTCTGATAGGTTTTTAATAATTTCTTTACGAATACCATCTTCTAACAATTGCTTGGGATCTAATTCAATGATACCGACTAAAGTTTTTTTCATCATTAATATGCCCTCAGTAAAAACTGATACGGAATGTGTTAATTCGGCAACAATAAAACGTTTATCAAGCTGTGCGTATTCTTTTAATTTATCCTTTTCCAATTTCGTTGGAATCTCTTTAATAATTTCTGTTTGTAATTTTATAATCTTTTCTAATAAACTAAACATTGTTTCTGGAATGATTTGAACAACTTTTCTTATATAATTTGCTAATTCGATACTATAATACCTTGATACCGATATTAAATCATCACTTTGAGCCTGATTAATACGCAACAATGGTATATCTAATGCACTTGCTAATTTCAGAAATGTTGCACGTAATTTTATTACTAATTTCGGTTGTTTTTTTATATTATCTTGCATTATTGTGGTATAATTCAAATCAATTATTTTCCATGCATAACTTAAATCACTGATTAATTGTAAATTAATTAATACATCTTCTTTAATGTTAATTGTTTGTATCATTGATTGCAGATATTTTCTAATTTCCAATAAATATTGTTTAACTTGCATATTCGATTCTAAATTATGAAATTCTTGTACTTCACTTAATGCTTGTATTAGCTGAATAATTTTACGTCCAGATTGATTCGGTTTATTATCTGATAAATTCATTATTTCTTTTGATATTTCACTAAACCATAATTTTAAATGTTCATTACCGACAATTTTTGTTAGCGTTTTATTACCAGAGAATGCTTCACTTAATTCAGTTATTCTATCGTATGCTTCTTGTTTATAATCATTCCATCGTTCAGTCTTTTTACTTAGTAATTCCTTTAAAATTTCCTTAACATTTAATTCCAGTTGGCTTGTATTTAGCAATAATTCAAAAATTTTTGTATTTTTAAATGAGCATTCTGTTAAAACCAAGTCATGAATTTGTTTACATTTTTTATTGTTACTAAATTCGAATTGTTGCGATGATGGTGATGTGTGTAATAAATTCCAACGTAATATTAAATTAGAATCACGTATTAAATTTATGATTTTTGTGATATTTTGTATTAAAAAGTCTTCTGTAAGAAGACCATCTTGTAAAATATCATAGGTCTTTGGTAAAATGTTATCTAATTCCGTTTTACGTTTGGCACATAAACTTTTTATTGTCGTTGTATCAGTGATTGTAGTTAATGCTTGTTTGGCTGCTTTATAACTATCCCATGCATCAATTAAATTTACTGTAATACCCATATAAATTGGTATTATCCAATTATCAGAAAAAAATTTATCAACAATTTCTCTCATTTGTGGTAATTGATTATGAAGAATGTTGGGTGAGAAATACAAGCAAATGTATAACATTCCAGCTTGACTTGATAATGCTAATGATCTATGATCTGGATGTGGATAAATTGAAATTTGATTATAAATATCATCGGAACGTAAACGACCTATAACCATTTCGATGAATGTTTGATCAAATGTGAATCGACTACAATTTATTTGTTTTAGTTAAATTCAAATTCAATTATGTATATGTTTTTTTTAACAAGAAATTTACGTTACCCGAAATAGTTTTCTGGATAATATGGAATTCTTTTTGACCCTGGTACATTAGAAAATCCTGTCGATCTTAATAACTTACATACATCGTCGATATTACTTTCTCCATGAGATTTCTCTGCACTATATCGATAGTAAGATATCAATAATCTTTCCCTAATAACACCTGGAATGTGCAAATCTAAAATAAATAGCATTACACCAAATAGGAATAATGCTTCACACTGTTGTATTATGAAAAATAAATGAAAGTAAAAATAAAGTAGTAAATAATTTCCCCAATTACATAGAAATATAAAATTTTTATTTACCATTAATTGTTTGCCTTCGTTATCTTGTAAAACAGATTCCATTGTTTGCTGTATATAATATCCATCGTTTAAATCATCAACGAATTGTTTTAAATTTGTCGCATATTGATGTGTACTTTCGAATGCTAAATAAAATCTTGTCAGTAAATCGATGTAATTATTTCGAATTTCCTTATCTAATTCTAATAATTCCTTAAAAGTAATAAAAGAAAATGTTCATTTAATGATTATTTGGTTATCAACAAATAAAATTTATAAAATTTTCTTACTGGATTTTCTTCAATTTTTTTATCCTGAACTTCAGAGAATTTTAAATAACTAAAATCTAAAATTATTTCACTGTATTTTTGTTGATCGGCTTTTGTTTCTAATCTACATAATTAATTGAAATAACAAAACATTTAATAATAAAATTTTTAATGTTAATTAATTACCAACCGATATATTTGTGGAATGTAATCTTTTAGACGTAAGAGTTCTGCAATAATTGCATTACCCATCGATACTATATAAAGAAGATTTTGTCCACAAAGATTATTTTCGGCTAAAAATTCTGCCATTTCAAATAAGTATGTATATCTTTTTTTATTTTATCAAAATTAATTTAGTAGATATTTTTTAACGATAAACCAAAACCAAAACAATAACTAACCACTCACTACGTCTAATGCCATTATTATCATCATCTGACAACTGACACTGTTTAACTGTCGTCACGTCGTCACATTTGATTTGACAGTTGGACAGTTGGAATTGGAATATGAAAAACTCACCACAATTTTTAATTTTGTATCTTTATCTTCTTATCCAATGTATTTTTTTAACCGATATTTACATTACGTTCGTTTAAATATCATTTTATTTATCAGCTTTATCAGCATCAGCAAATCCATCAGAATCGTAAATCGTTCAGGTTCAGAGTTCACTATTCAGTATTGTATTTTTAGGTATCAGTAGTAACATAAAGCATTATTTTTTGTATAAAAAAAATGTCATATAAAAATATTTTAATCGAAAATAAGAATAAATTACAAATTATAAAACTTAATAATCCAAAAAAGAAGAATGCATTAAATCGTGAAGCATATGTTGAAATAACGAATGCTCTAAATGATGCAGCTATTAATAATTCCATAACGATAGTTGCATTAACTGGAGTTGGTGATTTTTATAGTTCGGGAAATGATATTTCTGCAACTCTATCCCTTGCAGATGGACAAAGTATGGAAGATGCAATGAAAGAGGCAGAAATTATTTTGGGAAATTTGATAAAAGTATTTTATAATTTTCCTAAAATTTTAATTGCTGTAGTGAATGGTCCATGCATAGGTATAGCAGCAACAACTGCTGCTTTATGTGATGTTATTTATTGCTCAAAACAGGTTTGTTTCAATTACAAATCAAATAAAATTTATTTCATTTATAAATTTATCTTTTTAGGCATATTTTTATACGCCTTTTACAAAATTGGGTTTATGTTGTGAAGGCTGTTCATCATATACGTTTCCTCAGATTCTGGGAAAATCAAAGGCGGCTGAAATGTTATTGTTAAATCATAAACTATTAGCTGAAGAAGCATTAAAATTTAATTTTGTATCTGAAATTTATGAAAATGAATCGAAATTATGGCAAAGATTATGTGAATATTCTGAATTGCCAATGAATGCATTGAAAACTGGAAAAGACCTTATGAGGAAATGGAATAAAAATATTCTAGATGAGGTTGTAAAAAATGAAATGAATGCTCTTCAAACAAGATGGACATCAGATGAATTTTTTGAAGCTGTATCGAACTTTATGCAAAGCAAATCAAAATTATAACTTTCTACTATTATCTCTCAAGTATTATTTTTAAATTCAAATATGAAAAAATACTACAGGAAAGAACAATTCATGTTAAAATTATAATTAAAAGTAACAATAAACAGATTTTTTTTTTTTTTTTTTACATAAATTTAAAATCACAACTAACTTTAATGTATTTTATTCGAATAATGAAATTTTCAATCAGGAATTACAAAAATATGAAACTGTAACCTTTCACGGTTTAACATTTTTAAGAATATTGTGGTAAAATGCATAATTATAAATTGAAACTACACATAAATTCCAACAGATAATAATAAAAATAGAACACCAAATCCCAAAAATATAGCCGCAAATAAACTGATCAATAGCTCCTTCCAGATGAAACTTTCTTTTGAATTTGCTCGTGGTCTGGATACTTCAAATACAAAAAACCATGCTGTGAAAAATGTACCAATTGCTAGAAGTACACTAGCTAGATGCGGAAAAACGGTCGGATTAACTGGAGAAATATGTCTATTCATTGCTTCCATTCTATAAATGTTAAAGAATAATAAATTTATATGAAATTTTTCCGAATTATTTTAATTCTTACGTGGTATATATTTTGTAAATCTTGATCGTATCTTTTCTTAAAACAACAAATCAGCTCAACTACTGTACGTGTACTGTGAGTGAATGTATGTATAAGTAATGTATGTCAATGTATTGTCGCATTGTCTTGTCGTCACTTCACTTTATTTATTTTTTTTTCTGTGGAATGAATGTAATAAAATAACTTTACACTTTAACAAATGTCAAGCATACCAAACCAACAATAGTTATTGGAAAATTAATCATAAAATGAAAAACGGAACATGGCTTCAACAGACAACAATATTATTCAATATTTTAAGTGGGAAATAAGTATAATGTTACTAATCAATGTATACATTTTTAAAAATATTGATTAGCAAAATTGATATTTTATTATGATTCAATGATAATAGTTCGATTCTGCTGTAGTTGAAGTTAGAATGAATGATAAACTAATTTTATATAAAATTAATGAAAATGCGAACAGAAAATGTTTTTTCAAAATTGACATAAAATGTTTAATAGCAATATTATATTTAAATTTATGATAAATTATAGTTAATTAATCGATTAATATACTCAGGTATCAGCAAACATGCTGTTTTTGAGTAGGGAATTATGAAATATTTAAATAAATATTAAGTGTAGAAATTATATTATAATAGGCTGTAAATTAAATATTAATAATTAATAATAAAATACAATAATAAAGATTAATCAATTACTACAAAAAAAAAAATCTTTTAAACTATCTAGATTAAAATGTTGTAAAATATCGATTAATCGAAGAAAATTAATAATCAATAATCATTTGAGATCCCCAGAGCCCAGACACCAAGTATTCCCGGTGAAATTGAAATTGAAAATTATATTTACATTTCGGAATTGGAACATGAGGAATATGAAATGCGCATGGCGTCATTTCATTTCAATGCTCATTCGTTAATCGTCATATTCACATTATATTTATTTGGGAAATGAATTAATTAATTAATTTCTTCAATATTTTTTTAAAGTTAAATATAATATAAACTAGAAAATTTCTCTGGGTTTATTTAAAAATATTGATTAGAAGCAAGAGCTTCACAGTTATATTTATTTTGAAAAATTGAATGAGATGATAAGGAAAAAATCTATGGCTTTATCTGTGTCTGATCCTTTTATTATAACGCGTGTGAGACAGGTGAGTATTTTTGATATTTGTTTTGATTAAAAGTTTGATTTCATTCATTTTTGAATTATTAATGCATGAAAAATTATCCACCACAATTGCATTGAATTAAAATTTGGAAATTTCTGTTCCAATACATTTTCATTTTTTTTAGTATCTTGAAGAAAATGTGCATCAAACATACGTTGATGTTGCTTCTATGGCAAGATGTTTACAAGAACGATATGAAGAATATGCAAACCGAAAATCTGTACCATTTAGATCAATGGTTGAACAAGGTTTGCATTTTTTTTTAATTATGCATTGTAGTATATGAATGAATTTAATTTTTATTTTATTTTTTCTAAAGCATATAAAGTAGTTTTGCACAGTTATGGATTAGATAGTAATCCTTCGAGTGAAGAAAATGATGCTTCAGATATAGAATTAATGGTAATTATTTAATTATGCAACTAATTTTTTATTTTTCAGTGTGAATTTTTATATGAAATTTTTTATTTTAGGACACTACAACATCCAATTCAAATCATATGAATAAAATGTTAACAGATTTGTATTCGAAACCGTCGAACAAAAATAAGCCACAACCAGTTAATGATAATGAATTGATTGATATTATTAGTAGCGATGAAAGTGGTGATGAAAAGCAGCAGACAGCTGTAGCTACATCGATTAATAATAAAAATGGAACGAAAAAATTACGTATGTACTAAAAATTTTTAATTTTTTTTGTTTCACACAATTGAATAAATATTGTATTTCTATAGCTACACAAGCTACACAACAATTGGCAATGTTACGAGATGTAACTGTTAAAGTTAAAGGAAAATCTTCAGATGCACCAACACAAGAAAATACTGATAAAAGAAATGTGAATGTGGCATTTGGTCCACAGAAACCCGAGTCAATTTTGAAAAAACGAAAACCAAGTCAAAATGAACAACGAGCAGAACAACAAAATGTACAAGCAGCTAAATCAAAATCATCTGTTACTCATCACAAAACAGATAATGTAACTATAAGTTCAGCAGCTGGATCTCGTGGAAAGCGTTTTAAAAAAGAAGTTACGATACAGCATTCACAGTTTACATTTCGTGATATGGGCGGTGTTGAGAAAATATTAAAAGAATTATGTGAATTACTGTTTCATATTAAGCATCCAGAAATTTATCACACAATTGGTTTATCACCTCCAAGAGGAATATTGTTACACGGTCCACCCGGCTGTGGAAAGACGTTGCTAGCACATGCAGTTGCAGGAGTATGTTGATTTGCACTTCGGATTTGTTGAAAATTTGTATAATTAATCTAAAATCTAATAAAAATATATTTCAGCAATTAAAAATTGGTCTGATTGAAGTTCCTGCTACAGAATTGATAGCTGGCATATCTGGTGAATCTGAAGAACGTATAAGAGAAATTTTTGAACAGGCACTTGCTGTAGCACCGTGTGTATTATTTATTGATGATATTGACGCAATATCTGTGAACAGGGCAAATGCGCAAAAAGATATGGAACGAAGAGTGGTTTCACAATTGATTAGCAGTATGGACAATTTATCAAAACACGAAAATGGGGAACATGTTATGGTTATTGGTGCAACAACACGACCAGAATGTCTTGATCCAGCATTAAGACGTGTCGGTAGATTTGATCATGAAATTGCTTTAGGTGTTCCAGATAGAAAAGAACGAGAAGAAATCCTGATGATAATTTGTGATGTTTTAAGCTTAAAAATGCCATTTGATTATGCAAAAATTGCCGAACTTACACCTGGATATGTTGGTGCTGATTTAACAGCTTTGGCGACAAGAGCAGCATCAATTGCTGTTAAACGAAAGTACATATTTTTTTATTAAAAATTTCCTGTGAATCCTTATTAGTTTATTTCAATTTTTTGTGTGTTTTCAGATACATGAAAAAAATGCGTGATTTGCGTCAACAGCATAATATACCAATTGTAGATTTGATAGATGAAGTAGCAGTGGATGATAATTTAAAAAATAATAATGAAAACCAAGAACAAAGAAATGTGAAAGAAGCTGGTTCTCAAGATAAAGATAAAGATAAAGATAACGATAAAAAATTGGAAGAAGAAAATCAGAAGGAAGAATTAAACGGAAATTTGAGTGAACCGAATAAAAGCGGAGAAACTTTGCAAAATGAGAATATCGATGAGAATAAAATGGAAGTAGAAGCAGAAGTTCATGAAGAACCCAAAGAAAACGAAGGTATTAATAATTTTGAAAATTCACTATTAACAGTATCATCAGTACCAAATACTGAAACTGCTGTTGATAATGAAACAATTGATGTAGATGAATTATCAAGTAATGCACAACTTTATTCTGGTAAAGTAACAGAAAAGTCATCATCAGATGCAGATGTGCCAATGACGATAATACAACAGGATAAAGAATTACAGCCAGATGCTAAAATCAAATCAAAACAGATGGATATAGGAAAAACCAATAGACGTAGTCCAGCACTATTTGAAATGATCCATTTGCTAAATTCGAATATAGTACAATTGGAAGATTCTGAACTTGAAGATATTTGTATTACAATGGAGGATTTCGAAGAAGCCCTAAAATATGTTCAACCGTCGGCTAAACGTGAAGGATTTATAACGATTCCAGATGTAACATGGGATGATATTGGTTCATTACGCGATATACGTGAAGAATTACAATTAGCGATATTGGCACCAGTAAAATATCCCGAAAAAATGGAAGCATTAGGTTTAAATGCACCAAGTGGTATACTATTATGTGGTCCACCGGGTTGTGGTAAAACATTATTGGCTAAAGCTATTGCAAATGAAGCTGGAATTAATTTCATATCAGTTAAAGGACCAGAATTAATGAACATGGTAAAATATTTTGTTTTTGTATGAATCAATTGTATTTGGGGTGTATATTTGATGAATTAACAATTTCAGTATGTTGGTGAAAGTGAAAGAGCTGTACGAACATGTTTTCAAAGAGCTAGAAATTCTGCACCATGTGTTGTATTCTTTGATGAATTTGATTCTTTATGTCCTAAACGATCTGATTCAATGGAGGTACGTGTATTCATGTACATATTTATTTTTATTTGATTTAATTCGTTAATTGTTTTTTATTTTTTTTAATATTTTATTTAGGGAGGTTCAGGTAATAGAGTTGTTAATCAGCTATTAACAGAAATGGATGGTATTGAGGAAAGAAAAGGTGTATTTTTGATGGCAGCTACAAATCGACCAGATATTATTGATCCGGCGATATTGAGACCTGGTCGATTGGATACAATATTATTTGTAGGTCTACCAGCAGAGAGTGATAGAATAGAAATTTTAAATGCTTTGACAAAGGTGAAGAATTGTTTTTTTAGTATTTTAAAAAAAAAAAAACAAAACAAAATCAAATCATAAAATTTTGTTCATTTACTACTATTCATATATTATAGAGTCGAACACGACCAGTTTTAGCGGATGATGTTGATTTGTTTGAGATCGCAAAACAAACTGATGGTTTTACTGGAGCCGATTTAGCTGGATTAGTTAGACAAGCATCATTGTTGGCATTGAAAGAATCGTTATTGAATCCAGACTTTAAAAATGAAGATTTGAAAGTGTCTAATAAACATCTTATTAATGCTGTACAGTTAACAAAACCATCGGTCAGCCTGGAGGTAAAATTTAATTTTATTTTATTCCAAAAGTGTTTCTCAAATTACCGATTCTCATGATTTTTATTGTTTTTTTTTGTTTTGGTTTTAAATTTTTATATTTTAGGATAGAAAATTATATGATAAATTGAAAATGAAGTATGCAGCACCCAGGAAATTAATTGAATGAATTAAATAAAATATGTGAATGATACCGTATTTTCAAAGATGAAAAAAAAAAAATAAAAATAGTAGAGAAAAAAAAAACATTATTTTGCAGAGCTTCGTTTGAATTTCCATTCCAAAATCATAAAATCAATAATTATGTTTAACTTACAAGGATTTGATTTTTTTTTTCGATGCACCATTAAATAAATGCTAATTTTTACATTACATGGATCATGTACAAAACCAAATACACAATTGTATACATTTTACAAGAGATTTATGAATATTTTAATGAACGAAAAAAGAAAATGAAATATCAAATGAAAAACATTACATTACATTAAATTTTATCTAGATTTGAAATTAAAATTTATTAAACTTAATTAAAAATATTCAACAATTATGTGTTTGTAAGAAATTCATGAAACAAATAATGATTAATAAATGTGTTTTAATAGAAATGTTTTTATATTTTCAACCTTAAAAACTCTAAAATATATTTTGCATGCAAGAACATCTTCATAATACAATTTGTTTTATCGCAAATTGTAAGCGAAATTAATGGTTTTTTCTGACCTCATAACAAAACACAGCCAAAAATTGTCGACAGGTCATCAGCTCTTTAATCTAAAGGAGCATTTCTTTCATTTTGGTCGCGGTCTTTATTCCTACAAAGTCTTCCTCAAAGTTGTTATGGTTAGCTACAAGTGAATTGAAGAAGATAGTTTAGATACTGCACTTTATTTTCCACATTATTCAAGAAAATACAAATCAGTAGTTAAAATAAAGTTTAAAGGACGGATGATGAAATGCTAAAGCGAACGTGGAAGATCCAACTGCAAGGGAAAACACTAAAATCAAGATTGACGGGAAGTATACGCAGTGACTCAGAAAGTATGAATTCGAAATTAGCAAAGACAGACGAAAGGTGTAATGAAATGGAGAAAACCTTTATACTTACCTATATTGATACCATGGGATGGGTACTGTTATATCACTGAAAAAATTATAAAAAAAAAAATCATTTCATTTTTCGTAATTATTTATTAATTTTTTTTTTAATTGAATTTATTTGATAGTATTCGATTACTTTTTGACACATCGCCTTTATACCTATCCAACTTTCTGAAGCTAAATATTTTATTTGTTCTTTTGGTGGATGAAAACCATATTTACGTGATGGTAATTCCATAGCGAATGCAAATTTAATATTTTCAACACCATATGCATAATCGATAATTGTTCCGGAAAATGTTTTTCTTGTCACTTTCGATATACTACCGCAACGATAGTAACGACCTGTTGTTTTTTGAATAGCATTTTTACCACATATTGCAACTGCATGCATATCTTTCCATTGTTGTGGCATTTCTCTGTCAATTTTTGTATGAAAGGAAAAAACAAACGAAAAAAAAAATTGCAAAACTATTAGTGAAATGCTGAAATGATTGAAAGCTGAGAATTTAGTGAGAATTTAAATAAAGATCAAATGTTCAAAAGTTTATATGTTGAGTATGTATATGATGTGTATGTATGGATGGTTTGCTTTATATTTACTTTTTACAACCCCACGGATACATGATTGATTGCGAATACGAATGAAGTGATAATAGAAATTTTAAATTTGGTCTTAAATTTTGCATAACATTTTTAATTGCTAATGTTTCTGGTTCTGAGAATGGTGCATCACCTTTATATGTTATTTTTTTTTCTTTTGTGGATGATGAACATTTTTTTGAATTCCAATCATAATCATAATTTCTATTACAATCGGCACCAATTATATTTGAATTTGGTATTGGTCGACGATTTTTACGCCAATTATGATTCTAAAATAAAATTTTATATGCATAAATAAAATAAGATATCAAAAATATTTACACAATATAACACATAAAATACTACATGCATGCATTCATTCGGGGTCTGTCCCAAAAGTATCTGGATCTACTTTCATATCTTCGCGCTAAAGATTGTAAATTCCGAAGATTGTAAATTTCGCTCAAAGAATACCGCCATATACCACTTCGATAATGAAGAGACCTTTAAAATTAATATGAGTGCATTTGCATTAAAGAATATTCCGCGCGTATTGTTCAATCATATGGCGACTAATTTGATGGGTGATGGTATATGAAGAAGTATGAAGGGAGATCAGGGTACTTTTAAGACAAACTTTCTTGTACTTCAGCTGCATCAGAATGTATAAAATTAAATTTTTTCTCACCTTTTCATGTGTATATTCATATCCGTCAGCATTAACAAGTGGTATTATAAAAAATCCAACATTTTCTAATAAATCTTTATTTTGTTTATGTTTTTCAGTTAATTGATAAATACAAAATAATGCCACAGATATAGTTATCCATTCACGTGCATGTGTACCACTTTCAATTAATATCCAATGTTTACTGTGCTGCTGTTTTTCTCTTTGTTGTCTTTTATTTTTATTATCATTTTTTATATTACTACTACTACCATTACTGCTGTCATTATTAATATCATTTTTATCTTTATTATCATTAATTTCATTATTTAATTTATACCAATCGATTTTAATTGCTTTTAATGGACGTCCCTCAAATGATTTACCAACTGTTAAAACTGTTACAAATTGATTATAATATTGATTTAAATAATCTAAATAATCATTTATATCCTTATAACGTAAATAATTATGAAATATATCCGGCTTCAAAATGTTCATTTTAATACAAAAATTAATTAATAAAAAAAAAAATACAACAGCAACAACTACAAAAAAAAAAGATACGATAATTTAAAGTCAAAAAAAAAAAATGATACTACGTGTACTAAGATGTGTGTGAATGATATGCAAATACAATTTATGTAAACACATAAAAAATTATTTAAAAAATTTTTATACACTCTAGGATTTTATATACTGTTTTTTTGTTACACCACCAAACCACTATTACCAAAGTTTTTTTTTAATTGTTATATTTTTAAAATTAATTTATTTATTTTAATATTAATTTTTTTATTGAAATGTGTAATTTTGCGCAGTTAAATAAAAAATAGATCATATATAATAAAATGTATTAATTTGAAATTGTAACTGGTGGTAAATCGTATTATTTGTTTTTGCAAATAAACGTCGAATCAACTCGAACTGCATACAATATTGTGAAATTGTGAATATACTTAATGTTATGTTCTTTTGAATTTAGTCATAAAATTATTTTATAAAATTTGAAGCAAAAACCAAAAAAAAAAAAAAAGAAAAAGAAAAAAAAAATACAAATTCTCGTTTAATTTGTTCCTTATCAGTTTTTCCTTATTATATCAAGTTTTTCCTGGTACATATACCTATACGTCTACAATTCTACATGTACGATATACGAGTAGATATACATACCTACTTAAATCTGATTTGATTTTATTTTGGGGTATTTCACATTCATATTTATCGCTAATGCTACTACAAATCGTTTTTCTTTATTTCCCTATTTTATTTATTTTTTTTTTTTTGATTTCACATACATATAGGTAGGGTGTAATCACAGACCTAAATAACGATACACAGATAGGCCAATATCGCAAAGCTCATTTTAAAAAATTTCAAGTTTGCATTTTCATCTATAAAACTTTTGATTTGAAACTTAAAATTCGTAAATTGTGAGAATAATTCTCTCCCAAAAAAAGAAATGTTTTTTTTTACTTTTTTTTATTCATACATACTGCTACCCTTTTTTTTTCATACCACAATAGCTAGATATAGATGTATGTAAATGTACATACAGGTTTTATCATTACACATAAGTTGCGTTCCTTTTGACCAAGTAAAGAACTTTCAAGTACTCGGGAGTATATTGTAAATGGAACGCAATTTTTTTACTTGCAAGTAAAAAGTAGCCTCAAATTTCAAGGCATACACATTTCTAAGGCAATATAAATATTTGAGTGACAGTTGGCCGTACTTAAATTTAAAGCTGTCATGTATTTCAAATTTATTTTGTTGTTGATTTTAGATTCTCCATAACCTTAAACAATAAAAAGCCACCTATTGAATAACAAGTATAATAAAAATATTATAGACTTAAACATATTTCTTTAATCTCTAACGATTAAAACACAAACACCTCTGACGGCGAATTTTGGCGTAACTAAACCATGCAACTGTCAAGTAAATTACTCGAATACAAGAGGTGGTGTAGATGATCATGACTACAAGTACTTGCGAGTACTTTAATTGGTCAAAAGGAACGCAACTATATTGTCACTTCGTATACAAGGAGGCTTGGTTGTCTTTTCTTTATTTTGACTTATATCAAATACCGGATTTTATAGTTGATAGTTGGTAGATGTTAGATCTTAGATTCTGTTTATATGAAGAAATTGATAGGTATGTACAGTGATCACAAAAATTATTGGTGCTACTTGTGCACAACAAACTTCAAATTTTTACTAAATAATTCAATTTTCCTTGGCATTTTTCTTGAAAGTCAAAATTAAATCAATTATTTTCATTTTAATATTCATAATAATTTTTGGGATAGAATTAATGCAGGAATAATTTTTGGAATAATTCAAATAATATATTTGTTCTAAGAATAATTATGGTTTTTTTTAAGAAATTGTATTTATTAAAGTTTGAAAAAATAAATATAAAAATTTATTAGTATTACAAGTGTCTAAATCCAAATTACGATACTTTAATTATGCAGAAATACTTTTTGTGATTACTGTACATGTGTATATAATGTGTATACACATATAATGTAGAAGCAGCATAGTTTGTAAGATGCATATTAACTTGAAAAAATGAAATCATAATCGAACAAACATGAATTTAGGGTCGAAAATAACAATGAAATAGTAACAAAGGGTCGAAAACAAAAACAAACCAAAACAAACTATAATGTGCGTATATATATATACATATACACTCGTAGATATACATAAATATATTATATCTAACATTATGGTACAAAACAGTATATATTCCAGTATCATACATATTCTATATACTTATGTACATACATACATATTTCTATTGCCCAATACAAAATATGTACGTAAACAAGAAATAAAATTGGTTCCTTTTTGTACATTACCTTACGTGTATGTAAGAATGTATATTTGAAACTGTGTTGTTTTGTTTTTTTTTATTTATATTTTCTACTCTCAATTTTCAAAATGTACTCATTTTATAAGAGAAGCTTTGAGAGAGGTGGATTTTCGCTAAATCCACTTCCAAAATTAGCTCGGCAATGGAAAGGATTGTATTGCACACTCTGTATATAGTTATTTTACTCTGTGGTGTAATCGTATTTTCATTCACGAGAAAAAAAATTATTTTCTTTTTATATTTGCTCTGCATCACACACCATAAGAAGTATTCGAGAAACAAGGAAGAGACAGTAAGTGGTAGGTAATAGATGGTAATAGTAATGAGTAGCCAACTATAGTAGCCAAGGTACACTATTATCATAGACTAATATAGATTGGAAATGCTTATGGCAGAAATCGTGTTCATAACTATTAAGTAAACATCAAAATAGCTTTTGAGAGATTTTGAAAAAGCTATAAAATCAGAATAAGGAAAATAAATGAGAGAACTTTTGTAATCTTTTGAAATCTTGTATATCTTGAAGAAAAAACAAATTTAAAAATCAAAAATCTATGTAGCTATATTCTTATCGGAAATGATAAAAAATATCAAATAACAGGCAAATGTACAAAATCGTATATTTTAAGTCTACTGTCACATTATTCTGATTCTGAATCTGAAACGTAAAATTTCAGATTCAGAATTCACTTTTTGTTCATTCTGATTCTGAATCTGAAAACTCCTTTTCAATATTTTTCTTTAAATTTGTTATTGTTATAAAACACTTTACTTATCGAGTGAACATTAAACCATCGAACAATAACTACTATGAGTGGCGAGTACGTTGGTAAGACGCACTTTTCAATGGAGGGTGAAATAAAGTTAATCTTCTGTCTTCTGTCTTCTGTCTTCTATCTTACGATCTTCAAGTTGTATATAAACAAGTAATTTTATGTCAATTTATTGAGTGGTTTAGCTATGAATTCAGATTCAGATTTCAGGTACATGTGACATGTTACATTTACTGTCAGCATGTTTCATTTTCTATTCTGAAAATAATCAGATTACAAAACGGAAGTACGAACCGGAATTTTTTTAGAAGATGAATTTTTCAGAGCCATGTAACAAGTCACATTTACTACAATGCGTTTGAAAGTGATTTTGAATTTTTCAGATTCAGAATCAGACTCATGTGACAGTAGGCTAAAGGAAATTTAAATTTTCAACAAATTTATGTTATGACTGGCAATGAATATAATAATATATATTATCACATACAAATATCCTTATCTGTGATATTATATATACAATTAAAACTGGTTTTGAAAGTATCTAACACATATGTGCATGCATACTATCAAAGAATATATATCTACTAGTTACGTTAGTTATATATTCTTTGATACTATGCAATCTGTATTGTTGGCTACATGAATATAAATATTCTATATTCATGATTCAAGTAAGACCATGTATGACGGTATAACATAAGTATAGCATAACCGTATAACACAGTACTACTGCCAGCTATTGCAATGAACATGTATTGTGTATTGTTTTTTAAATAAATATGCATGTATTTTCATTGCCAGCTATTGAAATCACAGTATATCTATATTCATACAGTAATGACACTGAGCACGCGTTAGCAAAAATTTCTCATGACCTTTGTCCCGTTATTCATTCGGCCTTAACGGTTTTGCTAAAAGTCGATAGCAATTAAGAGCCTTTGTATACGAAAAAGAGACCAAAAAAATGGAACTGCAACACCAACTGTTTTAAAAAATATAACATTATTACAGTGTATACCTACTCATTAAAAAAAGTACAAATTTTGTTATTAAAAATTTTTTATCTAAAATAAACAAAATTAATTGTAAATGCATTACACTTAAAATTTTGTGTTTGCTATCAAATGTTTTTACATTTTTGTTAAATTTCTTAATTATAAATTAAATTCTTACTCTAATATATAGCTTAACAAAATAAACTTTTTCTTGTCTTCAGAATTCTCAGAAATTATATGAATCACCTTATATCTTGATATAATGACGCGTCAGGTAGTCAAAAAAAAAGTTCCAGATCGCCTTTAAAAATGCATTGTGAAAAAATCGTATAAATGTACAATATGATTGTATTGCTCACATGTATATATTGTTTTGTATCTTTTCTTCATTACGGCGGTTTATAAGGAAATATGGATTTGACATAAGTACATTAATTCTGTACTGTTTTTGTAAATTGAATTTTGATTTTTTTTATTATTTTAAAATAAGTAATTATGTGTGTTAGTAAATTTAAAAAAAAAAAGAGTGTCACATCTTATTGCTTTGTTGATAAGTGATAAATATTCTATATTGATTCCAGTACTACTGCCAGCTATTGCAATGAACATGTATTGTGTATTGTTTTTTAAATAAATATGCATGTATTTTCATTGCCAGCTATTGAAATCTACAATATATGTAATATATATGGAAATTCGTGAGCGAAAAATTATCTCTCCTCTCAGTAAAAGCTCCTGCCAGCCATTCTTCAAGTTTCTGCCAGCTATGATCGATTTCAAAAGTGTATTAAAAATTTATACGTTCATTTCCTATCTATAGATTAGTCTATGCTATTATCTATTATAGTACCTTGCATATTGTGTAATAATTTTTTCATTCATGAGAAAAACCTTTTTCATTTTATATAGTTACTCTTTACTATGCACCATGGCCATAAAAGAAGCATACGAGAAACAGGAAGAGACAGCAAGTAATAGCAATGAGATTATTAGAAGCTAACTACATAAATTCACTAGTAGTACTTTACATACCGATACCATGCAGTCTTGTATTTTGTTTCATGAGAAAAATCCATTTTTTCCTCATACTGGTTATCCACTATACATACCACGAGAAGAATATTTTTCATCGCTTCTATACGATTTTATGTTATATCTTACTGAGGTGAGGTCTATTTAAATAATTTTCGAGGCAACCTGTACATATACATATAATTATACATTATATAATATTTTGATGATGAATTAAAACGAATGAATCGTAATCTAGAAAGCAATAAATAAAGAAAAATTATGAAAATGAAAATGGAAATTCAAAAAAAAAGTTTTTTATTTTTGGTTGTTATTTACTCGAAAACAATACTGAAATTGCATTCCTTTTTTTTCTGTATACTACCATACATACCTACATGTATGTACACGTGTTTGTAGAATTTTATTCAAAACTTATTATCGTGAGAAATGCGGAAATATTTTATACGACTTTTTGGTGTACAATAATTGCAAAGGACAAAATATACATGAAAACCAACGAACGAACATATTGTGGTATGTGATATTTTTGTGTATAATAATTATATCTGAAAAAAAAAAAAACTTTTTCGTTTATTCTGCTTTGACTTTATCCACTGACTTTATGTTTACATACATATGTGTATAATTGTGTATACGTTTCTTTTTAAATATTTTTGTAATCAATTCAATTCGTTTATTTTGTTTTTTCTTTCTTTGAAAATGATTTTTATGCAAAAAACATGCAAATAGGTACCATGGTACCGTAAAAAAATTACATATACATAATCAAAAATGTTATACAGACACCACAGTAAATACTTATTAATGTATAATTAGGTACGTATATGTGTCATATACAGAGAGTACATGTACATATGTATGTATGTATGTATGTATATGTTTAGAATATTTGTTTTCGATAATTTTCGTTTTTATTGTAAATTAATAATGCAGTGGGTTTATATTTACAAAATATATACCAGGTACATCTACATATGTGTGTAGATTGCTATGTACGATAAAATAATTACTATTCGCATATCTTTCTACTTTTCTTTCTACTTCTCTTTCTATATTTTTCATGAATGATCATGTTTGTTTACAAATGAATATATAAGTGAAAACAATTATCGGTTTTCCTTGTATACAAGAATCTAGTTTTTTAGAAACATATACGAGAATAGTAGTTTCTCTTCTCCCTTTCTTGTGTATATTAAGTACTGCACTGTAGTATATGTGAGCACAGAGAAGAATTTCAAATTGAAACAAGATCCGTGTAAACAAGAAAAGCTGATAGATGTTGTGATCTACATTTTCATTTGTAAACAAACATGGTCATTGAACTCTTGGGAATTTGAGAACTAGAAAAAGAAGTAGAAAGACATGCGAATAGTAATAATTTCTTTTCTTGTTTAAATTATGTGCTGTATATTATAGTACGCGAGTATGGGGAAGAAGTTCAGATTAATAGGCGAGCTAACTTAAAGATAAATAACATATCAGATGAAAATGGAATGAGAGAGTTAAATGAGAGAGAAAGCAAAAGATAGATTTGGATGAGTGACAGCAGTTCGGCTCGGAGAAAGAAATCGATCATTTCAGTGAAGATATTGATTTGGTATCGGTTTGAACTGTATTTGAAATATTTTTGAATTATCGAACAGAATAAAATAGTTGGATGAAAAATTATATGTTCCTGAAAAGATGTGGTCTGGTCGTTATCAAACATAATTATATCATTATTTCTGTTCTATGTTTAAAATAAATTTAATGTATGAAATACTCGTATACAAATTACTTCAAGTAAAGGGAAATATACTTGAATACATATAGATGTTATCTATATTATCACATTTGTTCAAGAACTATAAAAATATGCATTTTTAGCAAAAAATTATATTATAACGTATGTTATGTATACGTGATATATGTACATGTACATATATATTACTGCAAGTACATTATGTATATACTCGAATATTTTCAAAAATAAAAAAAAAAAAAAATAAAAACAAAATATTGAAGGAGGACATAAAACTATTTGTCTGATATAAAATATGCAACTGACATAAAACAAGCAATTAATATTGTCAATTAAATTGTGTCATTTGTTTGTTTTCAACATACATACATTTATATAGAACAACAATAAAGAACAAATTAAATAAAAACAAAATAAAGAAAATAAAACAATAAAACAACAACGATACATTTTCTTATTACCAAAATCTCTACATAAATATTCGAGTATATGCGAACATATATATATACATGTCCTCGTATACTTATAATATCCTGTACATATACACGTATACAGTATATATTTTGTGCCATTTGGCATGTAATTTTTACTCTTTTTCTATACATTTCCTTGCATTTAATTCCATACATAACATTTTACTATACGATATATGGTATAAAATGTATAATTGATACACGATATCAAAAATATACTAAGTCTGTGTCTGTATATACTATGTGTGTATGAATGCAAGTATAGTAAGGTCCTTTTATGTTGTTGTATATACATTCACTTTGATAATAAGTTTATGTTATTCAACATTTTTCTTATTTTATTTTTTGTTTTTCCTCTTGTTAAATGCTTATTTGATGTATTCCTTTTTTGTGAAAAGTAATAACAAGAATAGTAATTTATTTTAATTTCTTACAAACAGCCTATAATGTTATGTCATTATTTTTCATTTTCTACAAACATTTACAAACATTTACATTACATACATATACTTATGTACTGTATACTTTTGATTCGAAGTGATTATTGTATTGGTTTTATACACATACATATTATTGAAATAATTATTGACAAAATAAACGAACGAAAAAAAAAAAAATTAAAAAGAATATTACATACATAGAATGGAGACATCAGAACCAGATGTCGTAATTTGTGTCACTTGAAAAGTATAAAAAAATAAAAGTAAAAACTGAACTCATATACATATAAATTATATAAGAAAATTATAAGATATTTTATGTATATATGTACATACACACATACATGCAATTTAATCTAATATAATATTATTTTTGGTGTATGATTCAATAATCATTTTGAATAAAAATAAATTTAGATAATGTTGTGTATTTGTTATATAATCAAAACCGCACAGCAACAGCGATAATGATACGATCAATCCATCCACCAAGGTAACAAAAACGGCTTAAAGCGTAAGGATACAGGAACAAATGTATATAAACATTTCGAGGAAAGAACATAGTAGAAAGAACATAAGAAGTATTCATTGCAAAAATGAACGATTATATTGGAACGACATAGAAAAAAGTTGGCATACATAACTGAGTTTAATGGAATCTCGTATAGTGGGGAGTTCGTATATCGTATGTTACAGGAAACGTAGGGTAGGAGTGAAATGAATGTTTGAATATTGATTAAAAATAATGCTCTCTTTTTTTTTTCTAATTTTACAAAGTGATCAAGATCATATATAGAAAATTTTTTGGATTAAACCTAGAGATAGAGACGGAATAGTATTGAAAAAAAAAAAAAATAGTAACTGGATAAACCTGAGATATCATTGTAGGATCCGGGTCACTATACTCTGTTTAACAAAATGTGTAGGTATCCGGAACTTGTAAGAGTATATCCAATAACTTGGTGTCATTATTAAAATCTAAACATTTAATATGTCAAATTCTATCTCTTCTCATTTCACAATCTACCCGGTAGTAGAAATTTGACTATTGTCAAGTCAAATTAAAATTTGTTGATAGAGATATATTTTATGTAATATTAAAAATTATAGCGGAAACTTTTTGACTTATCCACGTATTTATGTACATACATACATATAGATAAATATACTTACATATTATCAAAAATATATTATACAGTTTATTTCATTGTTTTAATTTCTATTGAATAACATCAATAAAATAAAAATAAAAAAAAAATTTACACATACATACGTAAAAGTATATACATATACATATATAATTTTTGCTTAATTAGATTAATTTTTTTTGTCTTAATTTTTTTTTTATTTTCTATGACTATATTAACATTAAAATGCTTTATTTATTTATTAATTTTTTTTCTAATTAAATACTTAAAATTGCCTAAAATAGTTTTAATTTTTTTTTGTGCATGATTTATTAAAACCGGATTATATAATCATAAAAGTACCATTGATATGTTTTTTTCTTTCTTTAATTTTTTGTATGTACACATTATGTACATATAGCATTTATAGTAATTCACCTTGTAAAAGAGAAAAAAATCTTTTTTTTTTTAATTTTATATTTTTGCTAACCTAATAATTTGTTAATAACAATAAATATATATCTATAAGTTTTAATTTTTTCCTTCACTGTATACATACATAGTGTATTTAAATAAACTCAAGCATCATCGCATCAATAAAAAGGAAGAATATTATTCTTTCATCATCAAATATAATTTCTTATTATGTATTATTTTTTTATTATTTTTCAAATTTCAGATTTCTTTTTTTTTTTTTTTTAGAATAATAGAACCTGTATACATATTTGCTATTCTATATACACATACATAATACCACATTTTTGCCATTTTTTGCACATCTTTTAAAATTAATTTTTCCTACACACTTATGTACATAATATCTCTTATATAATAAATATGTATACGTACTCGTAATTGTTTAGAAGACAATAAATTACAAAAAAAAAACCAAATTATATGTTTGTACATATGTTTTGTGAATTGTGAATAGATTTAGATACTATATCTACATACCATACTACTTATAGTTAAGATATTTATATAACTATATATTATTCCGTGTATATAAATATTCTAATTTAGATTTGTACGAGTATAGCAAGTGGGTTCGATGAAATGACAATTTATGCAAATTTGTTTTTTTTTTTTCCATTTTTTGATTAAAAAAAAAGTTAGTTGATAATTTCTACTTCGTTAATTTTATAGGTTTTTGAATACAATTTTTTTTTATTTTACTCACATCATATAGATGCGATAGTGATGATGATGATTAAAGTATTTTATTTTTTATCATGAATGTATGTATGTATTTTATTTATTTTGTGTACATATGTATATGTGTATATTAATTGTATATAAATTTTGAATTAAATTAAAAAAAAAAAAATAGGTATATCTATTTACGAGGAGTATATTGTAACTATATTATGTGCATATGTGTGTATATAATTATGTATGCATACATATATCGAGATGGGGATGAAAATATATATGGAAATAAAATTGATGCTTATAATGATAACGACCTTGACACATTATATATTAAATAAACATATATATACATATACATATCATAAACTATATATTTTGTGTGTACATTACATACTTATACAAACACATCATTATGTACCTATATATGATGCGGTAATTATTTATAAGTTTATATACATATATGTTACAATTTATCTACAAGTATATATATATATGTATGTACGAATACGCTACATACATATATGCATGTATGCAGACATATCTCTATATAATATATACACAACTCTGTGTTAATACTCGATTATTTTATTTGTTTTATGATGAAATTTATATATAGGTATCCAATATTATGTATGTGAGTATTTAGATATATTATACAGGTGGATAGATACATAGATATATATAATAGGTACCTGTTTGATTATAAATTTATAAAATTGTATATATATATTTTTTTTTCAATTTTCTGTAAAAAAAAAAAACAATTTTATATTTTTTGGGTTTTCAGTCAGGTACAAAATTGAAAGTGAATTAGACGACATTTATTTGTTATACATATTAGTGCTGTATTATATTTACACCTTATTATAACATTATATATCTACATGAATTTATAAGTTAAGTTGTAATATATACTTTACAATTTTTAGTTTATAATTTTTCTTTTTTTTTTTTCTATCTGTTCGTTACTTTTTTTTATTTTTTCAATACAAAAAAAAAATTATAATTTAACATATGATTGAATAAAGTTATGTACCTATTTTGTGTCATAATTATATATTATTATTATTATATGTAAATATATAACTGTATGTGTAGATATAAATTATGAGGGAGTACATATATGTATTTATAATGTAAAAAAAAAAGTAAATAATAAATAAATAAATAATAATACGAATTGTACTAGGTAGATATATACTATATACTACTGTACTAGTAAAATTGTTACAAATTTTTTTTTATGGGAGCAAAATAAATATGATCCAATTTTTTTGGATCAAAAATTAGAAAAAAAAAAGAAATTTGTTTCAAGTTCAAATAAATATCATATAGTAAATATTTAGTGTGTGTAATAATTATAACATATGTATTCTATATAATTATGATTTTACATTCATATGTATTTAAAATACAAAAAAAATACAATTCATTAAAGTGTTATAAAAAATTAGTAACAGTATTACATTATATACACATACAGGTTTGAAGTAGAGAGATACCTACTACTTAAATATTATTATTGCTAATGAAAAAAAAAAACTAAATTTCATTAATAAAACAGATATAAAATCTACATGAATTTGAAGAAAATTTTAAGAAAAAATTTTTTCCTTAAACCATCAAACCATCCAGTATAGATGCTGTATTTTACATACATCATATTTCTTACATGTATTTCTTACATATAAAAATTACAATGTATTAATAGATATCGATTTTGATACATTACGCCCAGATAAACACACATACATTATCAATAAATTAATTAAATTTAATTACATATATTTTGTATTAATCGTATTTACATTAAATATAAATATAAGTATGTAATCAAACGGAATTATAATTTCATAAAATATTGATCGTTTGTATGAAAAAATAAAAACAAAAAAATTATTTAATGTTATTTTTCTTTTTACTTTAAAATCAAAAGAAAAATTTAAATTTTATATTTATTTATGAATAAAAAAAAGAAAAATTAAACACACACATGAAGTGATTAAATTTTTAAATTTTTATTCTCTCTCGTATTATATTTTTATTATTGTTTTAAATAAGTTTTTGTAAATGAAAAAAAAATTAAATAAAATTATAAAAAATAAATAAATAAAATATTACAATAAATGTGATTTATCTAAATATTAAATGAAAAATAGTATAAAATGATGTACATGTATATGTAAATTTATAAAGAAATTAAGTACATATTTAAAATAATTATATATTCGCATATCACTTAATGTGAAAATGAATGTTAAATAAATTAAATAAAAATTGAAAACAAATTAAAGAAATATTTAAAATGAATTTTCGTTAATTTTTTATTTATTTGTTTTTTTATATTTTAAAATTGAAATCAAAAATTTATAGGTGTAAAAATTTAAAAATTTATAGGAGTATATATAAATTTATAAGAGTATAT
This sequence comes from Villa cingulata, assembly GCA_951394055.1. Classification (NCBI taxonomy): domain Eukaryota; kingdom Metazoa; phylum Arthropoda; class Insecta; order Diptera; family Bombyliidae; genus Villa; species Villa cingulata. The sequence continues at coordinate 3,112,713 of OX596021.1, read as the reverse complement.
ATAGAAAATAAAATGTGTTCAAATAATAAAATAATATCATTAATAACAATAATTATTTACACTTCAATAATATGTTGTGTTAACGGAATGTATGAAGATTTTTCAGAGTAAGTGTGCATTTTTTTTTTATTAAAATACATGTGTACATAATATCATTTTCATACATGTGTACATAATTTAAAATAATTATTATATAATTAAATTTAAATATGTAGGTATATTACCAGACAGAAAATTGAATATTATACATTTTATAATCATGAATTTAATTAAATTAAAATTAACAAAACATATTGACACGGACAGATTATAAAAAATTTTAAATTAAAAAGTAGTGAATAACGTATTTTTCTTTCGTTTTTTAAATAAAATTCAATTCACAAAAATTAAAAAACAGTAAAACAAAAAATTGTAAAATGCATCGATGTATTATAAATGCGAGATATTGTTTGTTTGGTTTTTCGTTAGTTTTTCAGTTGTCTTTTTTTTTTTAAATTGACAAAAATTAAAAACAACATTTTGAGACACACGTGTATCGGCGGACACGTTGTCCATTACGTTATGTAGAAAAGATTGAAAAAAAAAAAATTAAAACGGTTGCGATGACGATGTACATAATATACATATGTGCGCCTATATGCGATAAAAATATGCAACAAATTTTCAAGTTATTTTATTGTTTTTTGTTTTTAAATTTTCAAAAGAAAATATTGTATTTTTCAACATTTTATAAAATATGTAGTGTATATATGTACATACGTAGATTTGTACATAGTCATCTATATAAATATGTATATATGCATGCATAAATGCTACTCTTTTTATTTTGAAAATAATTTAATCGTATACATAAGTAAGTATAAGTATAAATGCATATAAATGCTCGTATCATGTGCATATTATATGATTTTGGTTATTAAAGTGATATGGTAATATATGTATAATCGTTATATTATGACTATATTAATACAAATATTTTAATTATATGCGAATACATCTTATAAATTAAATGAAAAAAAAAAAATTTTTTTTTATATATAGATATGATCATAATATATAATAAATGTATATATGTGATGTGTATATATTTACAGTCAGAGTCAAAAGTATATCTCCACCTTAAAATACATGTCACTAATTCCGCTAATTTTCTGATTGCTTCTAGTCTAATTTGATGTCATTTTCCAATGGAATACATACTTTTTGTTACTTTTATCGTGAATTTTTCTGTCAAAAATAATCGATAAATTATCAATGGAATTTATACTACGTTCAATTATTGGGGTCTAACAATTATTAACAATTTCATACATCATCTAGAGGTTTAGAAAATTCGATTTACATATATGTTTGGGATTATTGACTTTTGTGAATAAATACTTGATATAGAATTTCGAAAATATTTTTCATTATTTTTTATATTTTTTTTTACAAAATGTAAATAATTTGATTATTAATTTTTTTAGATGAACAATTTTATATGAATGTTAAATTCTGCTACAAAAGTTCTACTGATAGGGTAAAGATCATATATGTACACTTCAACTAATATTTTGAAGACAAATTTTTAGTGATTGTAATTTGTAAATTTTTCTACGGAAATTTTTAATTTTTTTCATAAAATTTTATAAAAATGAATTTAAATTTTCACGGTATAGGAATATGTACTTTTGATTCTCACTGTATAAATATAAATCTAGGAATATCACCCGTATCAGATTGAATAATACAAATATAAATATTTTATAATAAGTATACACGTAACTTATCTATTTATGTATATATGTACGTATGGATATATAGTCGTTTTTAAAAAATATATAATGTATGATGTCTAACCTGTCCCCGGAAGATTTTATTTGTATATCGATACATAAATAAATTAATAAAAAAAAAAAAAAAACAAGTAGAAATTAATTTAGCAATAATAAAAATAATAATTATTTTTTTCTAAAATTATCATTTTAATCATTTTACGATACACTACTATTATAATACTTGTATCTTGTACACATATCTTTCATGTACACACTTAAATACTTTACATACATTCAGTAGATTCAAATTGTGCATATATTTAATGGATTTTTTTCTCAAATGAATGAGTAATTAATAATGTTTACTGTCTGTGTGTTTTTTTTTTCTAATGTGATATAATATGTGAATATGTGATGTGATATTGACATTTAAAAGTTTTTTTCTTTAATTTATTTCTGTACTATAAATTCTGAAGTGCATATACACGTTTATTTGTTTATTTGTTGTTATGATATTATATTACGATTAAATAGTGCTTCAAAGATAGTTTTTATACATTCCTTGTTTTTCGTATATTGGGAAAAAAATGATGATTTATTAATTTTTATGTAAAATTTTACATAATTATGTGTGTCACATATTGTTCGTTCTAAAATTGTTGCTTATAAAAATTGTTGCTAAACATACCAACAATTAAAAATAGTATACATTTATTTGTATACAGGGCCGTATGTATATCTGTAATATTTTGGGCTCGTCAAACTTTCATATTTTTCTGCTTATTTAAAAAAAAATTTTTAATATTATGTAGAATTGTATTTGATTTCTAAAGATGTTAGTCCTGTCAAGTTCATATACACCTGAATAGACTTTACTGAATAGGATACGTAATCCGTTTGGACAAAATGAATTTTCTTGGCTAAAAAATTTTTCTTATTTAAAAAAAAATAATGCAGATTAATAACTGCTTTGAACTTGCATTTATTTTGATATTATGAAAATTCATATTAATTTAAAAATAAAAAACCGTTAATGCATTCAGATAATATGGATTATAATGAATTTTATTTATTGAAAATGAAATGCTAAGCCAAGGAAAGTACAAACAAAAATGTGTTAGTCTCAAGGTGGTAAAAGATATACCTATATACACTGCTATAAACAAAAAAGAAAAATATAAAAAATATAGTCATTAGGAAATACATTATTTATAAGAGAGGAATTTTAATTGACATGTTATATTATACATATCTTAATCTTTGAATTTGATTTTATATATTTGCATTATCATTTGTGTTAAAATTTAAAGCACATAATGTACATAAATATTTTTGTTGTATTCGGTAAAATAAAAATATAAAATTTAATTAATTTTCTACTGTTCATTTTTATCATAAAATCGATCGAAATCTTGAAACTTGAACTTATACTAAGCGAATAATATCCATAATAATTTATAATCAATGCAATTTGCTGAATTATTTCATTTTAAAATTTAAAATACGCACGTATATTTTTTAAGATTTTCGTTTAAATAATTTTAATTTTATATTTTTAGCTACAAAAAATATACAGTACAACATGTTAACGATGAAATATACAATTATATGGTCGATTTACAAACATCCGTTAATGATTTGGATTTTTGGATAATAACACGTAATTCATCGATTGTAGTTGCACCATTTACGATGCAAAAATCATTTGAAATGAAATTGAATGAGCTTGGAGCACCGTATAATTTTGAATTTCTTGAAATGCATAATAGGTAATAAAAATAATGTCAAATACATTTAATGTGGATATAAGTATTTTATTTAAAAATACAAGAAAAACTTAATTTTATTGAAAATATACTTACGCTGTTATTCTATTTAAAGTGAATCTACAATAATTGAAGAATGTGAAAATGATGATGAATTATGTCCGAAGAAAAGAAGAACCAGACAAGCTGGATTTTTTTCAAATTTTCAACGTTATGGAACTGTAAGTAGAAAAAAATATATTTTCAAAATGCTGTATACATTATACTTAGTACACACTGTATACATAATTTATTTTCAGATACTTAATTACATGTACAATTTACAAAGAAAATTTCCATCAGTTGTACGATTTGAATCGACGGGAAGATCCTTTGAAGGACGTCCCATTGGTATGTTATCAATATCATTGAATCGACATCGATCAAGGAAAATTGCTTATATTCAAGGTGGAGCTCATGCTAGGTATAAAAGAAAATTAAACTAAATATGGGCTAAATTTTTGCAAACTTTTTTTTTTTTTTTGAGATATCGAATGAACTTTTCCATAAAACTGGGTATTTTTTTTTGTTTTTTTTTTGTAGAGAATGGATATCACCGTCCACAGTTCTTTATTTTGCCGCTGAATTAGCATCAAATATAAATCGTTTTCGAAGTATATTAAGAGATGTAGACATTTATATAGTACCTGTGATAAATCCAGATGGATATGAATATTCGCATACATATGTGAGTTAATTTAAATTTATATTCAATCTTTTAATTTTTAATATAACGAACGATAATTTTCATTTTCTATATAGAATCGATTCTGGAGAAAAAATAGAAGATTTTCCCCTGGTCAAGAATGTAGAGGAGTTGATATAAATAGAAATTTCGGATATGCATGGAATTATGCTGGATCTAGTCAAAACGTAATTGAAACACACAAAAAAAGAAAAGAAAAGAACATTTTCTCCTTTGCAATATAACAAACGAAAACATTAAAATAAAATTATTTACAGTTATGTTCAGAAGTATATTCTGGCCGAGCACCAAATTCAGAACCAGAAACAGTATGGGTTAAAAGATTTTTAGAACGTAATCGTGGTAGAACAAAATTAGTTTTAGATGTTCATTCATTCGGACGTTTCCTATTTTATCCATGGGGTTTTACAAGGTTTGAAAAATTACAATTCATTTTTTTTTCTAGAAAACGAAATACTTAATACAAAAAATAATACTTTTATTCACATTTTATAAATATATTTTTTAAAAATTATTTTTAAAAATTCTAAATTTTTATGTGTATATGTAAATAGAAAATCAGCACCAACTAGAAATTTCTTACATCAAGTTGCTCAAAGAGCAGCAACTGCAATTTATAAATATCGTGGTACTGTTTATTCAATTGGTAGCTCATCAAATTTATTATATGAAGCATCTGGTGGATTAGATGATTATGCTTATGGTGCATTAGGTGTACCATTATCATTTACAATGGAATTACCTGGTAGTGGTTTCGAAATATCAAGCAGAGAAATTATTCCAGTTGGACGAGAAACATTCGGTGGAATAATTGAATTAATTAGGCATGTGAGATTGTTCAAATAAATAACAACGAAATTTTTTAATTAATTAATTTTTTTTTGTTTAAAATGATATTGTAAATATTAATTGATTAATTACAATGATTTTTTTTTATAAATTTTAATTTTTTTAATTTTTGTTTTATGTGTACTTTTTGGTTTTCAATTTTTTTTTTTTTGAAACAGGATTTTTATTTTTTCATGATAAAAAGAAAATTGTTTGTTGTTTTATTTAAATCAAGGTTTTTTGTTTTTGTTTCTAATATGCTTGTATTATTTATTTGTATAATATTGTTTGTGCATAAGATTTACAATTTGACAGTAAATCTGGCAGTGAAATTGCACATGTGTGTTATGATTATGAGTAATTTTATTTTTTTTTTTGTGAAATTACAAATTAATACGAGCATTTAGTTTTTGTAAAATAATAATTCTGCATGGTATGTACAGTACGTAGAGGTAAAAAAAAAATTATGTATTATATGTAATTTAATAAATAATTGCATGATGCACGTGTATAGTAAGGTAAGTTTTTGCTTTATTTATTTATGCGGAAATTACAACATTACAACATTTGCTTTCTAATATCAATCAAAATTTTTTAATTATTCTTTTTTATTTTTGAAAATGATGTAAGTCCATTTTTAATAAAAAGTTTTTTAATGATAACAACAAAATACACAATCGCACCTATGTAATTTTTATGTATATAAACAGTTCTCAGTTCATGAATTTTAATTTATATGTATAGTTAATGAATTTACATTATCTATCAAATACAAACCTCTAAAAATATCTCCATATATAAATATATAATGGACTTACACCTATTTCAAAAAAAAAAAAAAAAAAAAAAATTAGTTGTTTATCCAAAACGTTTTAATGCATGTATGTACCTATAATAGTAAGAGAGCTTTTGTTTTTCTACAATTTAAAAGTAAATTTTTTTGTGGTAAACTGATGCATTTTGATCACAGCACAATTACACGGATTTGAGAGTTTTTATATGCAATTTAATCGTAATGGAATCACAAATTATGTATGTAAAATATATATGGATTTATAAGTATTTGGTTAGTTAATTTATTAAAAAAAAATTTAATAATAAAAGGCATGCTTACATGATTTTGTATGTACAATAACTTTTTATACACAATAACGAGAGTAATGCAAAAATTGATAGTAGTTTGATATAATATTGAGATTTTATAACGATTTGCGATTAACAGAAAATTTATAACATTTTTTTTTTGAATAAAATTTAAAACCAAAATTATAATATAATATTAAATAAATAAAACCTTTATACAGTGTTGTAGCTGATGAAAATGTTGATGGCAGTATATCAGTCAGTCAATAATGGGGGATTATTCAAATAGGACGGTATAGTATATCGATATAACACAGAATTTCAATTAAACTATCATAAATTATTATTATTATTTTTTATTTTTATTTTATTTCATTTTATTTTTTTTTGTTTTTTTTTTTGTTTTTTTTTTTTGTTTTTTGGAAATTTACTTTTGTAAACAATAAAATAAATTGAATTTTTAATGTATAATGTAATAACATACGATGATGTTATATTTATTTAAATTATGACTGTATATGCTATTTTAAGTATTTACAAATAAATCGAATAATTATTATTATTTTTTATTAAATTAAATATATTTTCGACTATCTATAATCGTATTTCATAATTTTAGAATTTTTCATCAAGCTTTTTTATCATTGCTTTGAAACCAGGCCAAATTGCTTTTGTAACTGCCTGTATTTGTGATGGATGCGGATGAAATCCGTATCCACTGCCAGCACAAGGTAATTCCATAGTCATGGAAATTGGAATTTTCATTACACCCAATGCATAATCATGAGTGTTACCAGCGGCAGCATATAAAAGATCAGTTTGACTTCCACATTTAAATGAAAGTGCTTTGTTTGCTTTTAATATTGCTTCGGATCCGGCACGTGCAATTTCATCTATATCATTCCATGAATCTGGACGAGCTCTATAGCAAAATTTTTAGAAATTTTTCATTACATATATATAAGTAATAAAGTTGGAATAAAAAATAATGTCTTCAATTCTCAACTAAAAATGTTATATGTTTTATACGAACTTTTTCCAACCCCATGGATATAAGATGTAACTGCCGCATGAATGAAGTGATAAATACATTTTTGTTCGACTACCAAACGAATGTAAAACATCACGTAATGCTCTTGATTCTGATTCAGAAAATGCTTTTGCTCCTGGATAAGTATCGTCACATTCATTGGATGACACCCCAAGTTCACCCCAATGATAACCGAAATTTCTGTTTGCATCAGCACCTCTACAACGTCTATTTGCTTTTCTTGTCTTTCTCCATAATCTGTTGTATGAATGACTGTATTCATATCCATCAGGATTTAATAGTGGCAAAATAACAAAATCTGTATTTTGTAATAAATTTTTATTCACTGTAAAATGTTCAACTAATTGATAAATGACATATAAAGCGGTTGCAGGTGAAATCCATTCTCTTGCATGTATTCCAGCATCAAAAATAACAATTTTTTTATCAGAATTTATTATATCATTACTAATTATAATTGCTTTGATATCACGTCTTTCGTATGATTTTCCAGCAGTTTGTACTTTTACTATTTGCGGATAACTTGTAGCCAATAAATCTAGATACTCATTGATTTCATCGACACTATAATATCTTTGAAATCCAATTTTTGCAGAAGATCTAAGTTTAGCATTAGCAAACCATGAATTATCTTTACGTTCAGTTTCAATCGATTTCGATAAATCCGTATCTAACACTTTGAATTCAATTTGATCTTTTTGTAATAGTTTTTCAAAATGTTCACATTCATCTGGTGATACTATTACACGTCCATTGCCGAAATCTAAGAAATCAATTCCATTATTAATACTAGACATTGATATGTTATGTAAGTAATTAAATTGATTTTGATTTTTTGCAATAACATTGTATAATTTGTAACTGAAGCAAAATAAAAAAAAAAGAAGATAAATTATTATTTTTCAGACTATGAATAGAAAATTTTTTTTATAACGTACTTTTTATAGCTTACAACAACTTCATCACAAACTATAATTTCAATAACAGTTAAAAATAATAGACACTTTAAAAGCATTTTAATGTTTTTATATATCAATTTAATAAATAGATAAAACAGACAAAACTGAATTGAATATGATGGCAATCATGAGATTTTATAACAACATATACTCTCGTACATATGTTAAGTATTATTTCGATTTTATATGAGTATCGATGAAATTTTCGAAAATATAAGCACTTGCGTCAATTAAATTAAATATTTGTTAATTTATATACATAAGGTACATATTTGATTTTTTCTTTTATTCCATTTGAGGTAATATTTGAGACATTATAATTCTTTAATTTTGTATACATAATAAGCAAACATTTTAAAAATATATGTAAATATATCATCATTTGCATTTTTCCAAATATTATTTACAGGCAACATATGGTTTTCAAAGAAGGAAGATATATGTACTTAAATGTTGATTGAATGGAATTATGTGTAATATCAAAAAATCTAACTTAGGATAAATTTTATTTTACATTTCTGAAAAATCTTAATGTCTCTTTTAAAAGTTCAAATTTTCCGTTATACTATATATACAAATTTATATATGTATATAAATAAAATAAATAAAAATGTATGTTACATAATGTTAAATATGCCCTTAATCTCGATAGCACGTCAAGCTTTGAAATGGAATCCTCAAGGCAATAGATCAAGAGGAAGACCACGAAACACGTGAAGGCGTACGGTACTACAGGAGGCAGCGGCAATGGATAAGACATGGAGGGATGTGGAGGTGTTGGCTACAAATCGGGTGCGGTGGAAGTGCTTTATGTCGGCCCTATGCTCCTTGGAGGAGTGAAAGGACATAATAATAATACATATTATGTTCAAGAATTAAAAGAAATTAATCGGAAATAGGAAAAAATTCTTAATATTATTTTGCATACATACATTACTTGTATATTTTTTATTATTATAATATTATGTAGATATAGTATTACATAGTATCTGTATCGTTGTATTAAAAATTATTATTTTTGTATATTATTGAATTTTTTGTCCTGAAAGTTATTATTTTAATATTATTATTGTTTTTTAGATTTAATATTTTAATATTATTGTTACATAAATTTTTAACAATTATAATTCATTAATAACATACATATTTATATAATGTATGTATTTGCGTGCATTGTTTTTTGTGGAGTGCATATAAATAATAATCCGATAAGCGTATAAAATATATTTTTTTTTGCATAAGTGAGTATTTGTGATATAAAATAAAATATATACATTTTAATAAATAATTTTTTGAAGCTATTAATTATAATCCTGTTCCTGTAAATTCATTTTGTTAAATCCATAAGTAAATAATGCATAAAAGGGTATTCTATGATTTTAGTTTATGGCAAATAAATCATTGATGTACGTTATGTATATGAATATCGATTTTAAAAATTATGTAAAATTTACGTTTGCATGTATATGTATCATATTTCGATTGATTTCGATTAATATATTATATTACTCAAATTAATTGAATTATTTTCAATTGAAAAGTATTATTTATGTAATCTTTCGTTCATATATCTTTAGTGATTTTCAATTTATGATATTATCAGTTGCTGTTTAATTCAAATTTAAATTTGATTCTTTTGCAAACTTTTGCACTTTTAAATCTGTCTCAGAAATTTAGAATGTATGTAGTAATAACTTGATCGTTCATTTTATGTAGACGCATTCAAACACATTTATACAAGCGCATTAGTATACAAAGTTTATTATATGCCTACGATTTTATTAATTTAAATGTATTTATAGCACAGGCAATATAAATCAAACACCCTATAAGTGTACAAAATTAAAAAAAAAATGTTTTTTTTTTTTTTTTTTTTAATTTTTAACAGACAAAAATAAAAATAAAATTAATTTGTAGGGTATAGTATAATTTTCATATTTGGTTTATATTGTTTGAAAGAATTAAGGAGTTACATAAATAATTTAGTAAAGATATAATATTTTTTTATATTTTTTATTTATTTTTTATGTATTTATTGTATTTTTTATGGTTGCAGATGTACTAATATAAAAACATACAAAGTGTAAAATTTTGTTAATACTTTGCTCATACAAAAGTATGTATATATGATGCATAAAATTTTTATTATATTTTATTAATGTGTATATTTTGTATGTTATTTATAATATAATTATTCAAATGTTTGTTTAAAATATTAAATGGTATATAAGTACATATAAAATTCATCTGTATATCATGTACTGTTTCATATTATATTTTAAGTCGAAATTTTTACAAAAATTTCAACATATAAATTCATTAAAAATTATTTTGTTCTTTTAAAATTTGATGTGTTAATAAAATAAAATTTCACTGAAAAAAAAAAAATCTAATAAATACAAAATATACGAGTATATACTGTGTGCACATGTCTATAGTCTAAATAGATCCTATCTACATATCATACACATAATATGCATCTACATAAATAAATGTGGTGTACTCGTATGATGAAAAATAAAATTTATTTTTGAACGTAAAAGGATATAAATAAAAATATAACCATATGTATACATCATGTACTCGTATATAATTGTATATGTATACGTATAAAATACAATGATAAAATTTAATATATAATAAATAAGCGAAATATAAATGTAAATAATTATAAATTTTCAATAATAATGAAGAATAAATACTTTAATCAATCAACCATTATCCTTGTGGTACATACAAGTATACGAGTATATATAGTATCAATAAACAAATTATTAAATTGATTGCGGATCATCAAATATTGTATTTGATTGATGTTAAGTATATGTACATATACGATATACGATATATGATACGATTTACGATATAGATGTGTATGTTATACCTCAATGTATTTATGCATATAGTATTTACATAAAAATAAGCGTATACATTATATAAGTGAAATGTTAAAATATGGTAAAAATTGTATGTTCAATGTTGTTATATAAATTGAAATCAGGATGTAATGTGTACAAATGTATATTTCATGTATAAAAATTGTATATTATATACAACGATATAAAATACGTGCCTGTATACTTTATATCAATGAAATATACATTTACGTTTAGTACACGTCTTTTAAATATGTATATGTATGTACACTTGATTATTTTGCTTATACGATTTATTTTTATTCATTTTATTACATACGTTTATGTTAGAAATTTCATTGACGGCATTTGTATATACATTACATGCATAATATACATATATGTATATGTAGATACATAATAGTAAATTGTAAGTGATTGTAAAGTGATTGTAAGTGAATAAATTAATGATGGAGAAAGACAAAATCAATTTGGTTTTTATTTTTAAATTGACATTAATAAATAGCAAACGTAACCGTGATATTATTGCAAATTGAGAATATGTTATAAATTTTATTTGAAAGTATAATGAAAGTTTGTTTACGAATTTAATATAAAAATTCCTTTTATTCTTTAAATTAGTTAGATTATGTAAAACACATTATGGTATCTATTATTATCTAAATAATAAATTATAATTCATTTTTTTTTTGTATACAAACAAGAAGATTAGCAAAATTAAATCAAAAATTTTTTTGCTGACAAACACCGACAACACTATAATGTACGCATTATGTTATACTTACGTATTTGAATAATAGTAACCCATTCATCTAAACGGATTATTTGTTCAAAAATTCTCATAAACATTGTACATATATAAATACTGGCTTTACATATAATCGCCTATATATATTGTAGAACAACATTATATACTTTTTTGGATATTTATTTTATATTTTTTTAATTATATTTTTTACATGATCACATAAGAAAGGACATCAATAATAAATGTACTTCAGTCACGAACAGTATGTCATTTTAATGTATAGCATATTAGTATATGTACACAATTATATACACATAATACATGCATACGGATACATTCCAATGGTATTGTGACATTATTTTGTTTGCATTTCAGAAAATAAAAGAAAAAATAAATTTGTGTTTTTATTTTCCTTTCGTTTTAGGATTTTTTTTTTTTTTTGTTAACTTTTACCATCTCATATGCCTTAATAAATGGATGTTTTAAGGAAGCACTATTGTTATACACGTTATACGGTTATATTTTGAATTATTTTAATCTGTATGGTTCGTTAAAATATAGTAGAAGTATGTGTACATAGAATGTTTGACATGAATAATATTCAGGATATAGTTCATATATGAAAACGTATACACACATGATGTACATATACAAATATCCCTTTCAGAAACACTAATTTTATTGTAGAGTATTTTTGCTCTTTTTGTCTGCAATTTAATTTGACTTACAATGTACTCGTAATGTTAAACTAATAAAATATATTTTGTGTTGGTATGTAAAAAATTTTTAGACGTTTTTAGAAAATTTTGACTGTGGCAAATTTAATGATGTAACGAAAAATGACTGACTGTGAAATAAAAAAGTTATGGCCAAAAATAAATTATGTACACATGACTTCTTGTAAGATATGGATCACGTATAAAAAAAAAATGTGTGTTGACCAAAAGGCGCAGATCATCTACCAATAAATGTGAAGTAAATAAATTACATAAATTTAAAATCGGCTAATTTGTGATTAAAAGCAGGTGGTGATATTAAAATCAATTAATAAAAGTGAATTTGTTCAATACATTTTTTAGATTCAGATTGTCTACCAACAGTCAGACACATTGAAGTCATTTTCTATCTTATAAATCAACTGACATACCTTGTCTACTCTAAATACCATGGAATATATAAAAAAATTATGAAATTTACATAAATGTCTTTTGATATGGTATTGAACCAGAACATTTCACTAGCACAGCTTCCAAATAACTTACCTTACAAACTGCAGTCATTCAACTTTTAGTCTTGCTCTTGAGTTATTTATTAGTTTTGATAAGTCGTTTATATGGTAATCGTATTTGCGTCAACAATATACGATTGAAAATTTTCTCATTAATTTATTCATTTATTTTTTTTATTCTGATCAATTTTTAGTTTTATCGTTTTATGTTGGAGAAAGTTGATAGGTAGGTAGATATACATACCAGGTGGAATTGCTTAGCAACACTTTATCTTATTCTGAATTCTAACAAATTAGTGGCTTTTTTATATTCAAACCCGGACGTCGAGTCGACGTTCAATGATACCGATAACGACGACAATGACAACGACAAAATTTTGTAACGATCTGATTGAACGACAATTCTCAAAGTCTCAAAGTGGAGAGTTTGAAGCAACATTTCAATTTTAAATAATTTAACTGACTGATATACGTTGAAAATATTTTAAATCCAATAATTATGCTATATAATATAAGTTAAAAATTAAAAAAAGTCAAAGTAACTGACAAATTAACTTATGAAAATTTTTCTTTTTACACATTACACCATATTATACTTTGTCTGTGGTTGAGAATGATGAATATTTTAAGATCAAGAGCAATATAGATATTTGATTTTTTTTTTTTTTTTTTGAAAATTTATCTTTTTTTATGATTTGTTTTGTGTATGTATGTTATTAATAAGAAAAACGCTTGTGTTTTTTTTTTTTTCAAAAGTAAAGTGTAAATGATATTACGCATTAAATATTTGAACTTGAACGAAATTTTCCAAGATAAATTTAGTTCACACATAATTTCACAATTTTTGTGTCTGATAAGATAATATTGAAGATATTGACATTTGGAGAAGAAAGAAAAAAATATCTTTCTATGATTTACACAATATTCTTTAATTTTTTATGAAATAAATGAGATACGAGATACAAGCTTTTGAATTAGATAACGAATATACACTACAAAATAAAATATTAATAGTATTCTCTTTAATATTTCACATTTTGTTGGAAGAATAAAATCAAAATCAATACTACATTTAACTCTTTTCATTGCAGCGTAATTTTATTGTATAGATAGTCATTCATTTCACAATTTTTAAAAGTTTTAATATTTTTGTTCAACTTTTTGTGCCATTGCCTTGATTCCGATCCATGCTTCTGTAACCATTCTTTTAATTTGTGATGCTGGTGGGTTAAAGCTATTACCAGGTAATTCCATTGTTATTGAAATTGGTACATCTTCAACACCGAAAGCATAATCATCACTTCCACCAGCTGCTGCATACAAAACATTTGTTGAACTACCAACTGTATACCTAGTTCCAGTAGCTGCACGCATTGCACTAGCTCCTGCTTGAGCAACTTCATCAAGATCTTTCCATGTTTTTGGAAGTTCTCTGAAAAAAGTAAATAGAAATTCACATTTTAATAATACTTGAAAGATAAATTGAAGTGAAGACAAAATACTTACGATGTCCATCCCCAAGGATACAGTAAATATTGTCCATAAGAATGTAATGTCAAATAAAATTTGCAACGACCTTTTTCTTCTTGTAACATTTTTCTAACAATTTGGGTTTCTGGTTCAGAAAATGCACTTGATCCTTTATATGTTTCTGAACATTCATTACTAGATGCTCCAACTTCACCCCAATGATAGCCGAAATTTCTGTTTGCATCGGTACCAGCACAATTTCTATTTGGTTTACGGGTTTTTCTCCAGAATCGTTCTCTTGTATGTGTGTATTCATATCCATCAGGATTAACTACTGGTAAAACAATCCAGTTGTAGTGTTCCAGTAATTGTTTATTTTCGTTGAAATTCTCTACCAACTGTTGAATAATGTATAAGGCAGTTGCTGGTGCAATCCATTCACGTGCATGAATTCCGGCATCAACGAAAATTATCTTTTTTGAATTTGTATTTACACCATTCGTAATTTTGATTGATTTCATTGTACGACCTTCATATGATTTACCGACTGTGCTAACAGTTACACGATTGCTGTATTGTCTAGCCAATTGATCCAAGTATGCGTTTATGTCATCGTGTCGATAATAACTTGAGAAACCAATTCTTGAATGCGTTGGTGAATTTATTCTTCGTAGAAATGAATGCTCATGACGTTCTCTATCAATACTTTCCTCAACATCTGAATCAATTACAGTGAATTCCATTTCATTGTTGCGTAAAATTGATTCAAAATCATTTTGATATTCTGGTGCAACCATAACATGAGCATTATCATTTGGAATTTTACTTAATTTCCAAAAATCATAAACAGGTGTTTCTGCTAATTCAGCTAAAAGATCTGTATGATTTTTATGTCTTGGAATTGTTTCATAAACTTTGTATCTATACAAAAAAAAATTCAAATAAGTTAAATTTAAAAATTTGAATAGCACTCTATAGTAACAACAAATTAGAAAAAAAAAATTTATGTTAATGAATGAAAATTTAAACACTTCTCCTCACCCTTTATAGTGAACATTTTCTGCATTTATTTTTAAAATAAACACACTGAATACTAATAAAAAAATCTTCATTTTTAATTTTTTTTTTTTAAATAATTTGACTTATTTTTTATTATACTATAATTTAGATCACTATGTATTTTCCGATTTATATTAGATCAAAATTCAATGAAAGTCAACAACAGAACTGGTACTGATTTCACCTTTCTGAAGTAGCTTGTATTTATTGTTTATGTTAAGTACTTAACGTATATTGTTATCAATTTATTACATGATACGACTATTATAAAGAGACGTATTTGAATACTTCATATATGTACGTTCTCAATAATATTATAAATTGTAAACAATAGTATGCGATTTGTAATCAAAGTTCGTCTACTTTTCAATCTAATACTTGAATGCTTGAACACAATTACTTAACAATACTTCACAAAAATAAAAAGAAGAAATAATAAAAATAAAAACAAACATACTATAAAATAAATTAATAAAAATACCTATTTTTATCACATTTTTTTTATCGACATTTTTCTAGTTTTTTTTTTTTAATTTTTTTTCTTTTAAATTTTAGCTGCTTAAGTATATAAATTGTATATAGATTCTTTAGTGCCTATATTGTTTTACAATCGACAGTAAACGTAAACAATTACAATTTTGAAGAAGTTGTCTTCATTTATTAAAGTGTTACAATGAAAAAATTTAATTTTTTGTTTTTGTTTTTGTTTTTTTTTTGCACATGTACAAACTCGACAGTTAACACAAGTACGTGAGGATAATTTTTATCTGATTACATATTATGATATGGTGTCTGTACATACATATACTTGGTGTATACATATATGCATATACGAATATTACTTCGAATTTCTTCTTTTGAGAATTCTTTTTAAAAAAAAAAAACTAAAATCTACGAGTATATAGGTATATATGAAAGACTTAAAAAATAATCGAGTATGTGTAAATAAAATAAAAAATAAATTTTTTTTAAGTTTTTATAAAACTAAAATCAAAATTGACATTGTGTGTGATTTTATTAATTTGATGTATAATTGATAAGATTAATTTTAAATTTAACGTAAAAACCTAAACTTAACTTTAGTGAGATTAAAAACACAAATTGAATTGAATTTGAAGTTATATTTTCCGTTCTTTATACGTTAACTAAATCGTATCAGATTCAGAAATTAAGTGGAATTATATTTACATATACATACTTAGTTATGTATATACAAAATTGATTGGCTTACAAACAAATTTATTTTTATTTAATATGTAAAGATAAAAACAAAATGTGCAAAAGAAAATAAACAAAAACTTAAAAATATCTTTTATATTATTTTATTTTTTTTTTCTGTTATTTTTAGGAGAAACTTGTTTTTTCTTCATTTAAATCAAAGAACAAAATTTCATCGTTAAAAAACCATTAAAAATCATTAACATCTTCAATATATTTTCAGATAAAATAATATGTAAAAATATACGAGTATGTACAAGCATAGGTATACAGATACTACACTATATAGCGTGTGTATACATATATGCATATGCATTGAAATTCTCAAGAAATTTAATTTAACAGACAGTTTGTTATATATTTGTCAATAAGCCAACAGACAGTAGTTATAGTTGCCGAAAGCGGGTCAAGAGTTAAGAGGTTTTTTTTTTTTTAATTTTAAGTTTTCTTAAAAAATTTTAAGACTGCTTGTTCTTATAATTTGGGACTGAAATAAAAATATTATTTGCGAAGAGGTGTTTAACCTGCTGCATTAACAAAAGAAAAAACAGATAATTGATGTTAATTTATGTGCCAACAACCCCCCTCAAACCCCTTTAAAAAAATTTAATAATTGGAAATTTCGTATTCGGTATACTGTAAAAAAAAATATAATATTCGAAATATTTAAATAATTTTTTGATAAAAATTTGAAAATTCTTTTCTAAATTGATTTCTGTTTCTAATAATAATTGATTTTGTTTCACATTTTTAATGAAATATTAATTTGAATAGAGATAAATGAATGAATAGAAAAATATTATTATTTTTTTTTTTTTAATAAATGAAATACAATCACATAACAGAATATCGCATACATTTAAGGATTCATTTAGCCATGAATTGTGTGAAAGATTTTTTCTTATAAAATATAGGTAAGAGTGAATATAAAAATTGATTAAAATTTTAAATGCACTTGTACAGTTATATACTTGCATATTAAAATGTATGAGTGTATTTTGGAAATGTGCATAAATAAATGAAAAAAAAAGAGACAGGTAAAATATATATAACAGACACATTATATGTATTTTTTTTTTTGGTCGGTTTTCATATGTACATAATTCGATACCTTAATTGAAGCTAAAATTTATCATATAAGTATAATGTATAAACACATATGAACCAGTGCAAACATATACAGCGATATTAATAAATAAATAATTTATGCATAAAATCAACAAAATTTGTCGATATTGAAATATTTTTTTTTCTTTTCATATTTTTTTGCTGTTATTGTTCAATTTATTGTTTTCATTTAATTTGTTTTAAATAAAATGTATATTTTTACATACTACATGTATGTACATATGTACAAATTTATTGAAAAAAAAAAATGAAATGAATACAACATATTGAAATTGAGCGTATTTATAGTTTACTATAGTAGCAGTAGTATATATGTATTCTCATAGCGTATAGCGTATACCTGTGCCAAAATAAAATTTTTAGTTGCAATTATTCAGTTTACGCGGTAATATATTTTCAATAGAATTGTTTTTTATTTTTTTATTTCGTAATAACGAATGTGAAAATAATAATAATAATAAAAAATAATAATAAAAATATTTTTTTTTATTGTAATCTATCTAAAAAATAAAAATTATTATTATTTATTTTTTTGTTTATTCATTTTTGGACAAATCTAAAACTGAAAATTAAAAAAAAAATAGTATATGTGTATATTAAATTAAAATAGAAAGGGAGAAAACTGTTTTTTTGAATAATTTGTTAATTTTCTGAAGCGTATAATAATCGGCGAAACAATGAACAAAAATAATATTAAAAACAATATATATACCTATGTATATAAAATAAAATAAAAAAAATTCTATTTAGAAAATAAATTTAAATAATATTTTTTTTTTTTCATTTTATATGTATCACATATTTTATTTATTAATTTATTTATTTTTTTTTTTTGTGTATTTAGTTGTTGCAGTTTCTGTTGCATATGTATATTGCAATTAAAAACACAGATACACAATAAATTGTTATTTGGAATTTTAAATAGAATTGATTATTTTTTTGAATACCTACATATATACTCGTATATATATGTATGTTTTTTTTAAATTATATTGCTATGATAGTATATTACGAAAATAACTTTTTTTTATTATTTTCATTTTAAAAAAATAAATAAACTTTATTTTGTGTGACATATTCATTTATTAGAGGAAAATAATTTATTGTTATTTTAAATCTTCATTATAAACAAATTTAAATGGGAATAAAATAAGAAGTAATTAAACGGCAAACGGCAATAAACATAGACGTTTCAGGTCAGTAAATATTGAGGGAGAAACAACACCTTGTGCAGGAATTTCTCGATCCCAAGCTTCAACTATATGAAGAAAAAAGTAAGCAACCTGAACGATCATTACAATATCGATGTCTCAGATCAATTTGGAAAAGAAAACTCAGTCATAATTTTGTGTAAGATCTTGCCGATTCGAGCACGAATAAATGAACAGGCAAATTAACAGTCTGAACGTCCACCCAACATCGATGTTTCAAGTCTGTAAGCATTTAGGAGATAAGTTTCTCATAATTAATTAATTAGGAGAACTGTGTATATCTGCAAGGTTGAAGTAAAAAGTAGTGGGTTTATCATTAAATTCTAGGAATATGAGGATATTCATTAAAGTAAGTATATAAAATATATGTATGGCAAGTGCATGAGTCAATGATCCAATTTTGAATAATTTTAAAAATTGTAAATTTCAAAATTATTGTTTTACATCATCATTACAATGCAAATAGCACTTTGCTTTATCATTATTTTCATATACAATTTATAACAATTTTAAATTGTCATTATTGTGAAAATTTAATAAAATACAAAATGAATTATATAAAGAAGATAAAAGCATCATTACAGGATTTTTTTTTTCTATATTCAGTACTCGGATGTACATATACTCATTTAATTTAATTAATTTACCATGATTGGAACGTTTTTTTTTTTTTGTTTTGTACAGTTATGTTGTTCTGCTTTTCATGATATGAAAATTTTTCATATGCAATTCTTTTCTCATTTAAATATGTATTTCTTTATCGCGTATGTTTTAATAATGTAAATACATACATGCATACGAATATACATGTACAGGCATGTACAGATAGTACATATGTACCGGTGTGTGTAATACAAAAATTTTTGATTTCAAAAATACAAGATACGATTCAGTACTTATCCAACAAATTTATCCTTTTGTAATGAGAACATACAGATTCTTTTGTATAATACTGAGAAGCGAAAAACAAAAAAAAAAAAAATAACATACATAATTTTACAGATACAAGTATATGTAAGTATAATGCCGTTATGTCATATGAATGAATATATAATCGTATAGAATATTAAGTATTTGTGTATGCATTTAAAATATAATTTCATAAATATACACATATGTACATTGAAAAATATTGTATGAATTCAAAATTTTCTTCAAGTATAAAATTTTTGTTAGTTTGTAATTTAATGTAATGTATCTTAAAAAGGATATACATACATATAAATGTGTATATTTGTGTGCGAATTATAGAAATTGTAGAAAAAGCAATATTATATTTTCTTATTATTTTTTTTTCTTTCAGAATTATTGTAGTATTTTTAATTACATACGACAATGCATAAGACACCAAAAATTATATGAACATAAAGATGTACGTGTACCGTGCCACAGATAATTGCGTGCTTGCATATACATATGTACATAATTATATAAGGAATCAAAGATAATACTTACCTCTTTACCGAAAAATAAATATGTATATAGAAAATATTTTTGAAGAAAAAATATATCGACTATGTTGTTTGTCATTGACTAAAAAAGGGGACTAAAAAAGGGCGTTGTATTTGGTCTTCTTTTATCAATTTCTTATTATGATTATTCTCGTACATAATAATATGTATACGTTTGTATGTTAAGTTTTAAATATCGATTAATTATTACAAAATTACATATAAAAAAAGAAGAAGATAATTAAAAAATTTTATTTTCTAAAACTGATTCGTAATCCAAACTAAATTTGGATACCCTGTGTTCATACTTATTTAAAATGGTCGTATTGCAAGAGTGCGTATGATCGTATGATTCATTCGTAATTTGCAATTCATTCACATTTTATAGATGATGTGGAAAAAAGTGTGTAATATGTTCTTCATATAAAATTAAAAGGTATGGTGTACCAGTATACCTTATAGTAAAATTGTGTGTAAAATTAATTAGTGCGAGATTTTATATGTAAAAGTATCTATATACTTACATTCATAAATGTATATTTCGCATTTTATGTAGGTACTATACGAAGTGTAATTATAAATTTTTCACATTTTAATTTTTTAATCTGTTAAAGTCATTGACTTTAAGAATTTTGTAAGGTAACCGATTCTAGGCTTATGTATGTTTTGCTTTTTTTAATTAGATATAATTTCGGGTGTGTGTAAATATAAAAAGAATTACATATATGTAAATTATTCATATAACATTACATTAATGTACATAAATAATGTCGTAAGTATAAGTATAAGTATAGGTACAGTAAAACAATAAAGAAAGATACTTTGTATGAAATATAATAAGTCCTCTAATGAATCAAAATCTTTTTATAGTACAAAATATGATTTTATGTATATGTGAAGATAATGAAATTTTACTGTAATGTAATTTGCTGTTTAATTACTTATATAGATAACAAAAATTAAATTTTATAATTAGAAAAAATATTGTTACACATTTTAATTGTATTCCACATTTGAATATGTTAAAAGATATGTACACATAATTTCATACACAATGAGTCAAATAAATTTAAGGGTAAATAACACTTTTAAAGAATTATATAGAGATAATACAAAATTAAATTTATTTTTTATTTTTATTCTATTTTTTTGGGGAAGGTAAGGTGTACATTAAATATCAGGTTAAAGATAATTAAAAAAAGAAGCCATGATTTTGATCTGAAAGTCAATGTAATTTGGTTAAATAGTAAACGTATAAGCGTATACACTATACTTACTACATTAAGAATAATAGGAAATAAGAAAGTTGCAAAGTTAAGCACTACATATTATATCCTCACATACAAATAGATAATTTGAAAAAAAAAAAAAAAAGATTTTATACTTATTAATGCTATTAGATTAAAGAAATTTATGTTTATTTAACATGAAATTTGTGAATGATATAGAATTCATTTTATAGTTTTTTTTTTTTTTTTCGTTTGTTTTTGCTTTTATTATTTGTTTTATTTTTCATATAATCTTTTGTAAAAGATAACTTTTTCAATTGTAAATCAGTATAGAATGTTTTCGAAACAGATGGATAACGAAATAACGAATATTTTATACATTAGTATAATATATGAAAACATGATATACAGATATAGTACTTAAATAATATTGGAAAATGTATTTTCTTCTTCATTTTTTTCTTTCGTCTACATGATAAAATTGCGTGACCAATTTTAATTTTGGTTAATGAAAAACGAAATATGCACCAGTTTGGATTATATATGCGATTGTTATACTGTAATCGTATATGTAGTAAGTATAGAAATATAGGGTATATGTTATGTATAGATAAGCATATGGTTTTTTTTTATACTTAGCTTCAATAGATAAACAGATAAATAATAAAACATTATGAAAACTGATTATTCGTAATTACTTCCTAAATATAAAACATAAAAACTTCTACATACAGTAAATGTTTTAATTTATACAGCAAAATATGCGGTATCTGGTAAAAAAAATAAAAAATATAAATAATCATTATCTGTAGTTGTAAATCGTATGGAAAATTGTTTATAGTTTTCCAATTGACTATAAGATAAGCTATTTTTGATTATTTTGTTATATGTACATACGAGTATTATTATATAGGTACCTACCTATACTTGTATTTAACCACATTTAATGTATTTATTTTGATGATATTTTTATATTTAAATATATTCTTGTATATTATTTATATTCCTTATTGATTATCGCTTTTTTATTTTTCTTTTTGCAAAATCCTTTAATTTTCTACTTTAAATCATTTCACATTTCCGCGTTTTTTCATCTTTACTGCTATATAGTACAGTACACATAACATTAATGAGAAATGTCATCACGAACGGGATTTATTTCGCTCATCATCTTTATGATAATTGCAAAAGTTTTCCATCAGATATATCCTCTTATATATGTACATACATAATATGCACGTTACGTTACATAATTATTTTTTCAAGCTTTACCATTTCTTTTTTTTAAATATTTTTTATGAGTTGTATACATTATTATTTGTTTATGAATAAATTAATGTGTATAGCTATACGAATACAATTATATGTGCAGTGCAGTATAATACTCGTATAGACATTTTTTGTTTGGAAATGAATTTAATTGCTTTAACTATGTAAAATATACTTTATGTACGAGTTTTAGTAGATACAAAAATTTATTCTCGTATATTTTTGTAGAGGTTATGTGTAAAAGATAATGTCAGTGACAGTGCCTAAAAGACTTTCAAAATGCATGTTGTGTTGGTCTATACGATCATTATACTGCAAATAATAATGAATGTACATAAATATAGTCGTACATAGTTACGCAATAAAAAAATGTACATAATATTATTATGAAACTTTTTACGTCACGTATACAGTCGAAGTGAAAAAGAATGTAAACGTATTAGTCGAAGAAATTTTTCTTTCAACTCATTAATAAAAAATCAATGTAAGGTAGATTTAACTGAAACCCTTAAATTCGTGCTGAAACCATCAGAATATTTTTGAAATCATTACAATTGCATCAATAACTATTTTTAAAGGTGTGCATATTTTTCTTTGACTTTTACTGTATTTACGTTATTTGTATTTATCAACATGACATAACTTTCACGTTTTCTCTTGTCCATATTATGCATACATACATATTTAAATTAAAAAAAAAAAATTATTATGAGTACTTGTGTACTTTTTACCACTTTTAAACTTTATTAAAGTTTTCCAATTTTTATCCGGTTGAAGGTAATTTTTTCTGCATCATTACTACAAAAACAAAAAAAAAAAAATTTCTTTTAATAGGTTTAAAAATTTAAAAATTAAATCAATCAAAATCGATACGTCTCGCTTGTTAATTATAAAAAAATTCTTACATGTTAAGATATAATAATCACAATAAAAAGAATAAGTTAATTTCATTAAGTAAAAATTGTTTTAAATTTTAATGATACACAAGTATGTATACGTTATCTAAGCATGAATTTATGTATTATTCAAAATTTTCAAATTTGGATTATGAGTGGACATTTATTGAAGAATATTAGATTTGACATCATGTGATTTTGTAGGACATATAGAACTGTATTAATGTATAATCATTTAAAAAATATTAAAAAACGATGAGCTTAGAAATGTTAAGTCTCTATTTATTTTAACTTACCGCATTGATTCGCAAAACACAATCTATACGTTTAATTTTAGATGCAATTGCTTGATGAGACAGTCATATAGTAATAATTATTTCAACGACTGGTGTCTGAGTTTTATGAGTTGTTACTTTTATGAAGGTTTTAGGTGATGAATTATACGAGTATATATACATAATATTTGGGGTCATTGATATTTGGTACAATTTTGACTTAATACACATACTTTATCTATACGTACATACTCGCATACATACTTACATGTTATTCTAATTTCAAATTCTCATTTATGAAACATGAACAAACTGTGATTAGAATCAGAAACACAAATAAATGAGTAAATTTTTGAAATATTTTCTCCTTTTTTTTGAATGAAAATATTTAATACTTTAATAAATAAAGTTATCTAGATTTAATGTACTCGAATACATACAAATATATATAGTATTTGAAAAAATATAAAATGACTTTAGAATATGTTATGTGATGCCCTATATTAAACAAAATGTATATATTTTTTATTTACTGTTTTATTCCTATTATATATTTATTTGTATATAATGTACTACATAAATTCATACCCGGTTTTGTTATAGGTTGAAATCGTTCACTAAAACAAAATAAGAAGCGAAACTACTATTCGGGTATCTTTCTACTTCTTCTTCAATATCCATTTAAAGAAGAATAACCGATTAATGTTTTCATCAATACTTTTATTGGTAAACAAACATGTTTTTTTTTACTCTTGAGGATTGGAGCTATAGACGGAGAAGTAGAAAGAAGAGTAGAAAAAAAAGCGAATAGTAGTTTCTTCTCTTATTTTCTATTTTATGTTATGTACTACACTGTAGTAGGCGTGTATGAAGAAGAATTTCAAATTAAAACAAGATCCGTATAAAGTAGAAGAAACGATTAATGTTTTGACCTATATTTTTATTTGTAAACAAACATTGTCATTGAACTCTTGAGTATTAGAGAAGTGGAAAAACAAGTAGAAAGATACCCGAATGGTAATTGTTCAATATTCCTTAATGAGGGCCTTGGCTTTCAATGAGTAGTTATCCTCTTCTTTATATTTTGTGGCTTTATTATTATTTTACAAATTTGTATTTATCTATATTTCGAGTTTAATTGATGGATATGTTTAATAATTTATATTTTTGATATTTTTGATTATGTTCTCTTATTGTATTCCTCGCACGAATATTTATATATCTTTGCATTCGTTTTTGAAAAAAGCCTGAACTAGGCCTACCAGAGAACCTGAACTTCCATGAGAAAATCGCGCCTATAATCCTACTCCTTGGGTGACGTTAAAAGAATGTAATTTTTTTCGCTGAAAAAATATAAAAATTGAAATTTTGTGCTACTTATCAGAATAAAAAAAAAATCAAATTAATGTTTAAAATTTAAAGTTTAAAGTTTAGAAGTGTACCGTGTGCGCTCAAGAGGCTAAAACCGTCGCTGCATACAGTAAATGTACATTTATGTATATGAAAATGTTCATGAACACTTCAACAACTAAAAATTTTTGCCACATTTTCATTTGTGCATTAAAACTAAAATGATTACTATTTATATAGCAGTTTATTATATGAACACAGAATGTCAAATATAATTAAGAATAATTAGAAAGGATATGTTATTAAAATTTATCGCACGTTATTTTACTGTCATTCATAAATTTATTACTATTATTTTTCCGTAATACTTAGTTCTTTTTTTTTTGTTAACATTTTTTGACCGGATATAATCAGTTATAATGTAATTTAAATAAAAATTATAAGACTACTACTGTATATTTACATATTTTTCTTCATTAAAAGTAATTTCCGGTAAAATTTCCGTAATTATTTTAGTTGCATGTTTTATGTAAAAATATAACTTCACACATACAATATTGTAATAACATACATAATTTTTTATTATACATATAGCATTTTAATTAGTTAAATACAGTTCTGAAACTTCAGAAATTATTAAAGGTTTTCAAATGACTTTGAATAAGCCCTTCCTCTACGTATATAACTTGTTACTGAGAATAATAGGAAATTCCTTTTTTTTCGTTCTGGTTCTAGGTTTAATTTTATGTGTATATAATTGTGTACATAATAAATGGAAATTTTTATACAAATTTTCTATAGAGTACCTACTAGTAATTTTCATGATATAAATCTTCAAATTTAAAAGTGTGAGAAATAAAATTAATCTTTTCGATAAAATTAGTGTCCAAAGTAGGATAAAAGAATTCAATTTTTTGTAAAAAACAGAAAAAAAAAATTGATAAAATATAATAAAGTAAATATTTTTGAATTAAAAATTATTACACTGTACTACATTTAATATTAATTATATTTTTATTTATTTTTTTTTTAATTTACAATTTATATTTTATTCCATTATTTATATACATACTATATTATATAAAACATTTAAAGTGATTTTTTTTTTAAATTAATTTTATATTTTGTTTTTGCTGTTGTTTTTGTTCTTGTTCATGTTTATATAAAAGCTCTAGTTTTGGTATTTATTATACAATTATGTATATATGAATATTTTTTGTATTTTGTTTTATATAACTCTGTGTTTGGTCAGACATTTTTATTTAATTTTGTATGTATTATTATCTATGCTATGTATTTATACTATATCTGTATATATAATGTAAGTAAGTATGTAATATATTATGTATGTATATATAATTTTGTTTTGTTAAGATAACATTTTTATGTATATAGTATAATGTATAATAATTATGTAATTTTTTATGTAAATTAAATGGATAGAATGTGAGTGTTGTAAGTATTTACTTAAATACATAATAGTATGTATACTCGTATATTTTATTTATATTTATTATTTATGTATGTATATATATATATATATATATATATTATAATAGTAAAATTATCTACTATTTATTTAATACTATCTACCTACTATTAATAATAATAAATATAAAGTTGTATATTATCTATATGTATATATTTAATATATCTAGGTATATATAATATATAGTATATATACCATATATACGTATATATACATTATATCATTTTGAATTATTTTATTTATTTTTTAAATTGTGATTATGTGTATAATTAATTATATAATTTATGTATAATGTTTTATGTTTTATGTACGTATGTATATATTAATTCATAAATAAATAATAAATGATTATTATTAATATTTTTATTTGCAACAAATTTATCTAAAACATTTTTTCCTTTATATATCTAAGTATTTATGTGTAATTTGTTGTTTTTTTATTTTCGCTTTTCCATATTTCAGTTTTTCTTTTTTTCTGTTGACTTATTTTAATTACATATACACATAATAATTTAATAATAAATATTCACCAATTTTCTAATATTCTTAATAAAAATTTTCTTTTTTTGTTAAATTTTTCAAATTATTTCTTTTCAAATATTTTAAATATATTTTTTTTAAATTTGTTTTTATAATTAACATGTCCTGATATATTTCAATATAAGTATTCAATATGATATGTACATTTTTCGTTTATTATTTTATTTTTTATAATATAATTTTTGTTTAAATTTTTGTTACAAAAAAAAATTTAAATACATATGTATATAGAAAATAAAATAATATACACACAAATATGTATGTATATATGAAATTGTTGCAATAAATAAATAAAAAAGAATTTTGATACATGTGTAAGTATAAAAAGATATAATAATTATTAATTGAAAATAAAAAAAAGTGCATCATTGCATTCATTGCAAAAATGCAATCATTGCATGTAACCACATGTAACTGAAATATTTTCAACTATAAATAATGTTAATAACAAAGATTTATATTCGCGTATTATTATTATTACTAAAATTGAAATTTAATTAAACTTTATTCTGTGATATAATTGAATTTAATTTAATTTTTTTAATTAGTAAAGTAAATGTTTTGAGTATATAATGTATTTGGAATTTTCTAAATAAAAGAAAATATAATAAAAATCCTATAACATAAATATAATAAATTCTTTACTACATACTATTCCTTTACTGTAATGAAACAGTTGTTCCATTTGTAAGACTTATCGTTAAATTTGATGTCATTAAACCGACTGCTTGTGGTGGTGGAGTTGTCGCTTCCTAAAAAACAAACAAACAAAAAAAAAAACAAAAAATGAGAATACAAATTAGAATGATTGTTAATGGTTTTTCTATGATTATAATTTAGAGAAATCAAATATTTTATATTGATTCAATTTCTTTACAAATATTTCAGTAATATATTTTGATTAAAAAAAAATAAATAAATAAATAAAATTTTTATCAAAAATAATAATTAATATTTTTCTTACAATGCTAACAGCTCGAACGATACATGATCTTGTTGTCGATTCATTTTCTAATGCTGGTGAACTACCTCTTGATGAAATCGATCCATTCAATTTCATAATATCTTGTTCGACTTCTGATGGTATAGCTGAGGCTGATGACATTTGACCATCAAGTGAAGTATCATCCTTTAAATCATTAACGAAAAATGTTCATTATACAGTTGTGTTTATAAATATGTAGTTAAAATAAATCAAAATTCAAAGTTAGAAACTATGTCCAAATGGTTCAAATGATATTACTAAAAATTCCTTTTTTAAAGCAAAAATTTGTATTAAATTAATTTTCATTAAATTATGACCATATTTACGACATTTAAACCACATTTGCTTTAGACATATGACTAACTATATATACTATATTACATAAGGATACGAGTATACAATTTATTTTAGTTTACTATACATTCTTATATAGATAATATGTATAGCTACCTACCTCTTTTATGACTAATCTATTTGGACTCCCAACATCTCCGTTTATTGCAATACCATTTGCAATATGTTCGGTATCATTTGCATTACAATTTACATTTCCGTCCTCTTTGATAATGTTAATGTTGTTACTGTTATTACCAACACCACAACCACCCGCATTGTTATTTGTATTAGATGTTGTATCTATATCACAACGGGCTATTTCTGATGATGATTCTTCACTGCCAGTATCAGTATTATGGCTACTACTAATACTGTTGCTACTGCCACCATTACTGTTACTACTACTACTACTACTATTATTATTAGCCTCATTTCCCAATTCATAGATGTTAACCATATGAGCAGCTTGTGCATGAACAATAAGATCCCAGGGATTTATGAATGCATCCTTACATACAGCACACAAAAGTTTTGTTGTTGGCAAAGGATTTTCTGGTTGTTTGTTTGTTTATTTGTTTGTTAATCAATACAATATATACGCAAATATATGAAATAAGAATTAGAAGAAAAAAAAAAGGAAAAAACAATGACATAAAACATTAGTTTGGCGTATTCATTTTCTGTATTTATACAAATATTTATAAGAGTAAAAGCTTTTTATGATGTTTTTGTCATTTTTGTTTTGGTTTTTATTTCGGAGAAAAGCGAAAATGAAAATAACATGAAGATTCTCATATATGTATTTATGCATTTACAAATACAAATAAGACAAAAACTAAAATAAAATTAATTACTTGAAAGCAAAAGTGGATCCTGGCATTTGCATATAAACCTTAATTTACAGTAAGCCTTTTTGTGGTCCAATAATTCACTGAGATCTGAGAAACATTCCCTGCAGTTGCCACAAATTAATGTGTCCGGATTACCTAGAAATGAATAACAAGAAAACAAGTCGCTTTCTGTAACTAAAAGTTAACAATATACAAATAAAATCATATACCAATTGCATATTCGTTATATCCTTTATATCTTCATTACACCATTAAGTGCTATGAATTTACTATGAATAAGGATATTCAAAAACTTTTTGTCTACATACATATGTACATATGTATATGTATTGTAGAAAATTTACTTTTAAAAGCATACAATCACATTCATATATGCAATTTGTAAATTCTTATGCACATATCGTATATGCAAATGATACATACATATTCGTATGTACATACATAAACATACATACATACATAAACATATAGAAAATCAAAAGAATTTTAAGGATTTATATCGTTTTATGAAAACTGAATTCTTAATACTTACTGTAAACTTTGAAAGGACCTAGAAATTGCTGGTTTTGCTGATGTTGTGGTTGTTGCTGTTGTTGGTGCTGCTGCTGTTGTTGTTGCTGTTGTTGTTGTTGCTGCTGTTGCTGTTGTTGTTGATGCTGCTGCTGTTGTTGATGATGTTGTTGGGATGGATGTTGATGGGATTGGTTCAGTTGCTGAAGTTGACCATTTGTACATATAAATGACAATTGTTCGCAATTTGTTAAATTTGTATGATTATTAGTTGCTGATGATGTTGTTGTTGTTGATTCAATTGATGGTACAGTCAACCCACCATTTGGTCCGACTGCAGTTAATCTGGCATTCGTATTAAGGCCATGTGGATTTGTTGTATTACTATTGCATGAGGCAATCATATTCATATTGGCGCTATTTTGTAAAATACTTTGCTGATGAAGGGTAAGCTGTTGCTGTGTCGGTAGCATATTAGCTTGAACAGCATGTGCAGCTGCAGCTGATGCAGCCATTGCAGCCATTGCTGCAGCTGCTTGCTGTTGTTGTACTGCATTTATTTTATTGGTATTCGTTGAATTCCCTGATACTCGATTTTGTGGTGTCATTAATCTTTGACGTTTAAGTGGTCGTTGTGGTGTTGAACCAGGAAAGAGTGTTGAAGCATAATAACTAACAAAAAGGACATTTGAAATTGTATACTACTGCATATGTATATATGCACGTACATTACATAATGTGCATGTATGGTGGATAATTTGTATATTTATGCAAATAATAAATAACAGGAAATTGGATTAAATTTGATCATATTTGATTTAAGAACTATTTAGAAATTTTATATGTAATAAACAATGAAAGAAGTATGTAAATGAAATAATATACAAAATGAATCATTTCCCATTTTATTTATTATGTATTAAATTCACTTTAATTGATTGTATATGTGAAATAGAATTTTGAGTAGTGGTAGTGTGTAGTAAATTTTGTAGTTCATAAAAATGCTTAATTAAGAAGATTTTAAACAAATAAAATTTGTTCTTTCATGTACCAGTAAATTTTTGGTTAATTTTGAAAGAAAAATAATTTTTAAAATCTCAGATTGTCTGGGAAACAATAATTTTTGAATAATTCATCAGATATAATTACCTGTCATAATAATAATCCCTGGAAAGAAAAAATGGAAAAAAAAATAAATTATTAAGAAATATAGATTTTAATAGTTTAAAATATAGAAACAATTTAAAATTATTTTTTAAATTTAATTTTGTGTAAAATTTATACTTCTTTACATCAGGCATAATAAAAATTTAATACTTGTAATTCGAATGTATGTAAATATGTTTTATAATCACCCATATTGTATGCATGCATAGTAATTCTGTTATGAACACATAAGCTTACAATGTATGTATGACTATACGAGTATATATTAGAAGGATATATGTATATGTGTGCAGTGAATGAATAATATTAATAAAAATCAATCAATCATTTTCAATCAATCGTTAAAAGAAGGTAAACATTCGAATTAAATGCATAATTTACATACGAGTACATGGGTTATTATTATTATTTTTTTTTTGGTTTTCTGTTTAAAAGAAACTACATGTGTATTTATATATATTAGTATGTTTTTTTTTTTAATACGATATTATTCAAAATGAACTTACCAGTCATTTCCTGTTTTTGTAACATTCTGCCGCTTTCGACCAATTTGATGTGGTTTCGGTTCGGCTACCATATTAACATCTGTCAAATTCAGTAAAATTTTTTGAAATTTTGAATTTAGAAAATTAATGGAAAAATTTATAATAAATTAATTTTGCTGTTGTTGCTGAGAAATGAACATTTTAAAAAGGTTTTCATTTGATTGTTTGTACATATAAAATACAAATTTATGTAACGATGATGTATGCGCTTGTTTTTTTATTTCTACTATAATTGTTCAGTTTAAAAAATTTTCTAAAATCACATTTACGTAATAAATCACATAAAAATTCACTCACCCAAAACTTGGCTAAGTACAGTTCTTCCGTCTTCTCCGTGGCATGCATTCCGGGCATCAAAGGGATTTGTAAATTGAACGAAGGCGTATCCCTTATGCATTGAAATTCCTTATAATAAAAATAAATAAAAGAATGTTAGTTTTTTTTTTTGAATTGTTATAAATTTACTTATGCACTGTGTATTTAAGTAAAAGGATTCACGAACATTTTAAAGGTACATATTATTGTATTTTTACACTTTACGATAAAGTGATTTACAAGGAGAATTTTTTTTTTTAAAATGTTTCATTTGTAGAACTCTTAAAAGCTTTAACAAAATACATAAATAAGAAATAAATATAAGAATATAAATTGTATAGCAATTAGCTGAAGTTAATTTATCACATAGTATTATAATAGGTCATAAAATTTAAGATTTTAGTTTTTTAATCAAAAGTATTCGTGTATTATTTTCATAAAATACATTTAGATTTAAATTTAAAACAAAAATTAAATAAATTTTAACTTTGCATGCAGATACATATATGCACTTATTTTGATGCATATATACTGTAAATATATACCCACCTGCTAATCTACCATATCTCTGAAACATTCTTTCAACATCTGTTTTTGAACATTGAAATGTATTTAAATTGCCAACAAATACTCTAGAATTGACTGCTTGAGGATCCTGCGAATTCGTTTGGTTAGACAGCTTTGACATCTTCATTTTGATATTTTTTTGTTTTATACTCGTTTTATCCTTATAAATGCTTCTTAAATAATACTCTGTGTTAACTGATTCTTTTTGTTTTCTCTATTTTGATTTTTGATAATTTTTTTTTTTTGAATTATCTTTTCAAATTATATTCTGTTATTCATGATACACTATGAATTGAAATTATTTTATGTGAAATGTATGGCAGGCTTCAATATATGTGTATTATGTATGTTGCGTCTGTTGCATGCTGTTCATTTCACAGTCACCAAAATCACACCAAAATCAATCTATAAATAAAAATGTAATGCAGATAGATAAATTCTGAGAATAGAAATGTGAAAAAAAAGGATATGAATATAAATGAAATATGTTTTACAAATTGAATTATTGAATGAAGTTTTTTTACTATTATTCTCTTTCAAGATTTTTTTTTAAAAAATTTTTTCCAAGGATTTTAAAGTTTACAGAAAGTTTTGTTATAATGTATTTTAAAAATTAATAATTAGTATTCTAAAAAGAAAATTATTCAAGAAATTTATAGAAAACTGAAAGACATCTAATAAATTATGATAAAATTAATCTCTTATTAAAATGAAATTTAGATC
This sequence comes from Villa cingulata, assembly GCA_951394055.1. Lineage (NCBI taxonomy): Eukaryota > Metazoa > Arthropoda > Insecta > Diptera > Bombyliidae > Villa > Villa cingulata. Next base: position 3,079,088 of record OX596021.1, on the reverse strand, counting down.
TTGCAAAGATTTTAATACGTACTCGGTAGTATAGAATAAACACACATTTTAAACGGGCATTTATTTGTACATCTAAACAGAATTACGTTTGTATATACTCGTATATATAGATACACACACACATATTATAACTTTCAAATATAAAAACTTTACAGGTATTTTATTTTTTTAGTACATTAAAATGTATTTTATATTTTATAGAATTTTCAAATAAATTTTTTAAAAGCCTTAAATTGGGTTTTTATCTTTCAAATTTTTTTATATTTGCAGTTAATGTTTTCGTACACATTTTATACTTATTTACGGAGTATATACAAATACATTAAAATAAATAAACATATGTGCATCCATATACAATAAAAATAAAAAGGTTAATAAAACACATATGTATGTTTATAAATACAGGATGATTCAAATTTTAATTTTTGTTTATTGAAATCTGATACTCTTAAAAATATTTTATTAAAAATTTTCGAAAATTTGAGTCAGAAATTTTTATCTTACATATTTCTTATATGAAATTCTTAAAAAATTTGAAAGAGATATATAATCAGATTTATTAAGATTTCCTTTTATGAAATCGAAGTGTTATTTAAAAGAGCTACAAAATAATATGCCGTATTTAATAAAACTTTTAAATTACCTTTACTGTCTTTACTTATATGATAGAATGCTAATCATAGATCTTTGAAATATTTAGAAAACGAACGAGAATATAATTATGAGAAGAACCAAAATACGCAATATTTTAAAAATGATCAGTTGGTAAATTGCAGAGCAACACAAACATAAAAATGACGACAGATCTTAATGCAGGTGAGTGTTGCTGAGCTGATTATAATTGAGATTGCATACGTAAGTATTCACTGATTGATGTTGAATTCTTATAATAGACATGAATGATTTGGTAGATAAATATTTATCTGGACCACTTTGATTTTGTGGAAAATATTAAGTTTTTAACATTTTTATTTGATGTGATTGTTATTTTTGAAATTTTCATCTTTGTTGAAATACTATATTTTTCACCGTGAATCACCCCATAGGTATTTTTCAATTCAATTCATATAAGAATTATATATGCACACATATGCACCTATAAATGTATTTTTGTATTTCTCTTTTCATTATATAAACATAAAAACATAAATTTAGCTTTTGATACTTATCATCATCATCATCATCATCATCATCATATTTTTATAGCTACAGCATCGCATCGTTAACATCATCCAGGTGTTTACATCAATTTTGTATACTAGATACTAGTCATTTATATAATTCAGTATACCAAAGTTGAACCGTAACCATACTACAATTGCTGTGTCAGTATATGTAGCACAATATTGTATTTGTTTTTTCTATTTTGCGTAGATACATACATATATAGAAATAGTCACATTTTCTGTTTTTAAGATTACGTTTTTCTATTAAACATTATAGAGATGATTGTAGGCAGTAAAACGATGCTTTTTTACATTTTCCAATGAATATCAAAAAATACCAAAACAAAAATAAATAATAGAACTGATATATGTAGCTGCTGTTTAACATATTAACGCAAATGTACAAAAATAAAATAAAAAATAAATATGTAAAACAAAAGTTCTGGGTTATGATAATATTTACCATATGTGTGCGATATTTATGAGATACATATTCAATTGGGCATGAATACATATTATATCCACAATATGTACATGTGCAGGTATAGTTACGTGTATTATAAATGTTTTTATGTTTATAAATTATGTGTATATGTGAAAGAAGAAAGTTCATATATTAACATAATATTAGATGATTTGTATCTAGTTTATTACTTCAACTTGCTATACCATAAAACATTTATGTACTCGTGTGTGTTATACGAGTATACATAATGTAGTATTTTATGTCTGAGCCCAAGTACATATTATAAATATTCGTATATAATATGTACACCTACTTATACATAAATAAATACTCCTCGGTTTATCCCTCGTATTCTAGTACTAATATTAATGTTTGTACAAAAAAGAAAATGAATTGCATGGTCTCAATCTGAATTCGATAACAGTACATATATAAATGTAAGAATATATAAATGAATATACGATTATGTATGTGTACATATTAATGATAGTGAGAGTTATCTTGAAAAATCTTATGAATGAAAAGCATAAGCAAAATGTATGTGTACTAAAAAACTAAGAAAAAAGAAAATAATTTGCGATTAAAATGCTTTTAAAATTTTTATCTTGCATTCCTGTACACTATATCACATGCGGATATAGTGATATGAGGTGTGTATATGGGTACCTTCCTACACAGAAGTTGAATGATGTGTAATGCTTAGAGACAGGAACTAAGTAAAAAGTTCAAACAACTTTCTTCGATATTATCTTCTATACAATTTAAGAAGTTACAAATATTACGTTTTCTTATGAATGAAAAAAAAACACGTGGGCATGTATACCTTTAAAGTCCTGATTTCGAATGATTGTAATCCTTAAATTGATAATAATAATAATAACACTATGGAATATACATATTATTGAAAATTTTAAAAGACTTCATATTCATATTTTCCCAGGATGAACTATCTTTTTATTTATGTGTACACATTTTGTAGTAAAAATAAATAAAAATGTATAAGAATAATAATAATAAGTGATGTCGATATAAAAATATGTCGAAATCTTTAAATTACAGAGCACTTACTTATGTCTTTGCCACGGTATAGTTAGAATCAAAAGGTGACATTTTAGTATTTTGATAAAAAAAAGAAACAAACAAAAAAAGAATTAAATATTAGGAAATCATATTTTACACATCCATATATGTATTTGTTATTAAATAATTTATTAGGAAAATTACGAACATACCTAACACCCGCTAATAATAATTTTATTTTTTGTGTATGACAAATTGCTTTGAGAATATCAAAAATTACATAAAAAGGATATTCACCTACATATACGATATACGTACGTACTAATGAAAATTATTTGAATTTTACAATTTATATGTATAGGTGAATTTTTGAATTAAATTTTCATTTTTTGCAGTCTGTATATTGGTTGTAATTTATGTACTTATGTATGTACTTATGGTGTTTACATTTTACGAGTATGTACATATATACATTTTTTTTTCATAATGTATCTCTCTGTGTACTATATAATCATATCGATTAGGAGAAAAGAAAACTTGGTAGAGAAAATATAATATATTTTTTTCTTTTTTGTTGATAAATGTATATATTTTAAAAGCTTTTTTTTGTAGCTTTGTAGGTATACATTTCTAATATGTATTTAATGTAATGTTTAGACTCCGCCTATATATATGATAAAAAATTTGCCCAAGCCCATCAAATATACTAGTATGTACAAGAGTATTAAGTATTAACAAATATCTCATTCGACATTTCATATCAATATTATTTAAGGAGAACCTTAATAAAATAAAAAAAAAAACATTTAGAAGGCAGAAATTCTAACCAATCTAAATAAGAAGAAAATGAAAAATAAAATAAAAAAAAAAAAATTTTTCTTTTTTACAAAATTTACGAGTATAATGAAATTGAAATTTCTTTTTTTTTTAAAAAAAGTGATAAAATGAATATGTATACGTATACATGATTAGGAAAACTTTTTATAAACAAAAATTAATAATCAACTCTGAAATTAACATTCTCATTTTTTCCTTATAACAACGTAATAATGATTATATGGATAATATATAAGTTTTCAAATTCATAATTGGTATTCCAAAAAAAAACATGAAAAGTAATTATTAAAAGGTTTTGTTTTGGGATGAATTTTTTTTTTGAAACTATTTTTTTTTATTTCGAAGAAAAATTGAAAAATAATATTGTATTTGTATATGTGATACTCAAAAAGTATTTTTCCTTATATAAAATTTATTCATTACCAATCAGCATGTATTCTAATTCTGTGATCTCCAATAAAAAAATATACACCAAAATATAAAAAATTTTGTATTAATTAAAAATTGATTATGATACCTAATTAATTTTAAAATTCTTCATTATTTTTTACATACGCAAAACTCTTGTGAACAAAATGATGAAATTAAAATGAATGAAAAATTTTAAAATTATAATAATATATGTACCTCCTGTACGTATGTACGTACAAATATCTACATGCGGTGTACGAATACAACGTTAAATCTTTTTAATGTTTTTAATTTTTTGATATTAATAGAAATATTTGTCTACGTAATATTATTATACAGATTTGCATATAAATACCATACATACTCTATAGATACATGTACAATATAAATGAGTATATGGATAGGTACGGTATGAAAAATTGATTTACTTTAGATTCGTATCATAATCATCATCCTTGATGCATAATTTGTATGATTCATCTTGTTGTTGATGACAGTTTGTCGGTAAATTTTTGTTTTTAATTTTAAAAATCATTAAATAATATTTTTTTTTTTTTGAATAATATACATATAAATATTTTTCGTTAAGAAAATTTTGAAAATAGATTTTATAAAAATATTTTCAATACCTAAATGTATGTATGTATATACATACATATATGTAGAAATATAAGCAATATTTAGTACTCGTATTTATTGTGTTAGGTAAAAACAAATTTGTGATGCTTGATTGTATTTACATATTTTAAAGAATATATTCATACGTACGTATGAAAGTATGTATATATAGTATCTGTCAATACATATACATATTTAATATGACACACTTATTCATCACCACTTAATTAGGAAACGTAATTTTTTGGCAATCTTACGTCTGCATTATTTCGTTACTGACTAAAAAAAAAGTAGAAAAAAAAATATGACGAGTACATAAATCTTAAATAGAAAAATGTATATTTATTATTTTTTTTTTTCAAAATATTTATTTTGTTGAGTATGTACATACGTGAACAATTTTTTTTTCGATTGCTCTGTTGTTTGCGCGTATATGAAAATTAATTTTATTTACTTTTCTGAAAATGATGGAATTTTCTGAAAAAAATATGACAGAATAAAATAGAATTAAAAACAACTAAAAAAAAAAAACAAGAATAAAAATAAAAAATGTTATTGTAAAAAGATAAAGTGTGTAAGGATTAAACTATATAATAAAAAATCACCAATTTTCTGCTAATATTCAAAAGAAAAATTGTATATATGTAAGCTATTCAATTTTTTTTTGTTTTCTTCATCATTTTGTATATGCGGGAATTTTAGAGTCTGTTCAATTTTAAGATAATCATAATAATAAGATACATGCTCGTACATTTCAAAGAACAGAAAATTTTTCAATATGACTCATGTATATAAAAATATCGTATATTTTGTGTATGAAAATTTATCTACTTACATACTCGTACGTCCGAGTACATAACGTATAGATACGTATATGTGTATGCATGAATAATATTGCTCAGGTATTATATATACGTCTTCACTTCATGATTGATAAATTATATTGCTAATAATTTTTAAACGTTAAAAAGAAAATTTTCAAAATAATTGAAAAATTTATGTTTAAAATTACACGCACTCATACATGAGTCTCGTATACGAAAACATAGATACATTTGATTTCATTCATATTATATACACATACGTACTTTATCTATGTATCGATATAATACTTAATCGAATACATTATGTGTACAAGTTTTACATTTTTGCATATTCGAGTGCTTAATAATGAACTTTGAAAAAACGAAAAAAAAAAAATTATTTTTGAAAAATTCATATTTCATATCGATGATTGTTTACTTTACATCATACTCTTATGTACATGTAGTACATATATTTGGCTTGGTTTGTCTTGGTTTGGCTTGTCTTTTAGAAAATATGAAATGAAAAAAACTAAAATAAATAAATAAAAGATAAAAGAAAAAAACGTATACGTTAATTTATTTTTTTTTGTTTTTTTTTTCTTTAACAAGATGTAAATCTTTGTGATAATTATTATTCTGAGTGCCTTTGAGTATAATGTATAAATATTTAAGAAAAAATTACTTACGATGGATACATTTAAATGGTTTGAAAAAAAAAAAAAAAACCAATTTAACACATAAAAGAAAATTGAAAATTAAAAAACCAAAAATCAATAAACATTTTTAAAATTGAGTTGTTTTATGAAATATGAAAATTTAAATAATTTTTTTTTTTAAAATATTGTTACAATTTACAAGACCATATAGGATATAAAGAAAAACATACGAGAGTATAATTTACAGTGATGAAAAAAACATATCTAATTGAATGAAATTGTCAAGAAATTGTTGTATCATTCAACTTTCATGTGTAATTTTACAAAATATTTGCAAAATGGTGGTAGTAAATTTTTAGATTGATCAAGTAATATGATTAAGTGTGAATATTTTTTATTCCAATTTCCAGTAAAATTTTGTTCATTTATTTTCATTTCTCTTTCACGCATATAAACGATCTATCTCTTGTCATTTTATACAGAGTTGATAGTGCAGGTAAATTTTTTTAGTTTTACATTTTCAATATTTTTATCTCAGCATTTTTTGGGATAAATAATCATATCAATGAATAAATAATAAATTTTCTTGATTTTCTTAAAGTTTAATTATGTTTTGTTGCAATATTTTTGTATATCACTGTATAATTTATGCATAAATTTGCATATGTAAATGTATTATATGAACAAATATAATATGGAATACTATATTAAAAATGAAAAAACTTTTTTGCGTTTGTATCTTTTAATATACGGCTATACAAGTATACGTGTTTATATACACATTCTGGTACTAATATACATATACACAGCGCTAAATGTTGAAATATCATACACGTAAAGCAAGCAGTAACATTGTTAATATTTCAAAAAATTATCTATTAAATTCACTAACATGATGTACAGAAAACATACTTATATTTTATGCACGTATCATATAATATAATGTATGTTTGAACTTTTAAATTAAAACAATTTTTTCATAGTTTCAAAAATAAAATTAAAATTAAAATAATAAATGTATCGGTACAATGTTTTACAATAAATTGAGTAGAAAAAATATTCTCGTCGTAATAATGAAAATGTTGAAATGAAATGAAAATGAATAATTTGATTGTTATGTAGAATATGATATTCAATTAATAACAATAATGTGATGGTGATTTAATGGTTACATACATACTCGTACATTTGTTTTTGTACATATATGTGTATACCATATTCAATATATTACACATTATAATTATAAATGATTACATGTGTACATAGTATGTATGTAATTTATAAATGTTTGTATATATAATTGTAAATTTATTAATTTGAAGATAGGTATGTACATACGTAGTATATTCATGTTTATAATTTTTCATAAAATTTATAATTTATTTATTTATTTATTTTTTTTTAAATAAAAATGTAACAAATCGTAAATGGTGTATGTGGATTTGATATGTGTATAGACAAAATATGTAGTAAACGAAAAAAAAAAAAAATAAGTAAAAAATAAAAAACCAAAAACCAAAAACCAAAACTAAGAAATATGATTCAAAATTACCTGAAAAATAATAATTAATCTTGTTTGTTTAAAAATAAAATAAAATTGATATATGAACATATGAACATGCATATGTATTTACGAGTAGTACGAGTATTATGATGCATTAATTTTTTCTGTATGGTTTATAATGCTGATTTATAAAATAAATTGTTTATATAATTCGTGAATATACAGTATAAGCATCGAATATCTGTACTAAATGTTTATTTTATTGGGAAAATAACGTGTATGAGTGCAATATTTTTGTTTACCATATAAATATTTCTATACCCAAAAAATTTCAGATTTTTGCACACATCAATTTTGTTTTTATAAATAAGTAAATTTCTATATTCGCATACAATGTCCATATATTTATGTACATTTTAACTCGTATATCTAAATAAAACTGCATGTGTAAATTGATAATAAATAATAAAAGAAAATAAATAAAATTAAAATAAACAAAAAATTGTATTGTGAAGGTTAAAGTAATATTGATTATTTTATTTTTACAGTGTAATTTATACAAAAATGAAACATTTCGAAAATTTCATGGTCTTATATTTTGATTTTGATTTGATAATACATATTACGGATTAAAGCAATGAATGGATGTAATGTTAGTAATCTTAGAAGGTAATAATTTGCACTTATATGAACATAATTTGAAATATTAAAAGAAATTTAAATGTTATATAATTACTAACTATTTTTTAATACTCACAAACTGTACACATTATTATGGAAACTACTGTATATTGGTTAATTTATGAATCTGTGTGTGAATAATTCCCCTATATACAAGTATACAATATAGACACATTTTTCGGTTTAAATGATGATTATTTTGCATGATATCTAACGCAGTATGTTATTCGCATTAAACCGCATAACTAAATAAATAATAAAGCCATAGTTGGTGTCTTCATTCAAATTTATTCCATGCATATACATACATATGTACATATGTCTCTATAAGAATATGGAAATTTGTAATACAAGCCACTTGTTAACAGACGACACATAACGTATTTACATATGAAATGAATGTATAGCGTGTTGTAGGTTCAGGAAAAGAAGAAGAAGAAAAAAAGAACTAAGACTGAAAAATATATATGCGGATTATGTATGTGTGCGTAAATGTAAGGATTCATTTTAATTATTTAATTATGTGTACATATATATATTTTTTTTGCGGATTTGTAGAAAAAAAAAATATTTAAAAACTAAGTCAAATATATTCGCGTGTAGTAATATGTAACATTCGTGTATAGTATGATTCATAATGTGTATGGCATATATATGTATATGTGTGTGTGTATGTTGATTCATTATTGAAAGTTTAGTTTTTCCTATTATTTAATTATTATTTTATAATTTAAGAACTTGCATTTTATTTGTCTAATGAAATTTTTGATAAAAAAATGAGGTATTAAATAAATTATGATTACGAAGCAAATAAAACTGATAATGTAAATTACGAAAAGAAAAACTATCAAATGTGTATAATACGGTATAAATATTTATATGTATTGTAATTGGATGATAAGAAAATTTTTATAAAATAAAGTAAAAACGAAAAAAAAAAGAAAAATAAAAGAGATTAAAAGTAAAATTTAATTTAGTCATCAAATTTTCTTTCTTTTAATAGTTTAACATTTTGTAAAATGAATTAATTATATTATATCTATGTACGAGTAAATTTTTGTATAGATTAATGCTGTGACATGTACAAAAAGTTAAAAAAAAAATGCAAAAAATTCGTTTTTATTTTAATTAAATGGATTATTGTAATCAATAATATAAAATTCACATGTATGCTTTTCTTGTTTGTTATTTCTTTCATTTTGAATTGAATATTATGAATTAACATTTACACAAATTTGTCAACAGTTTGGAATTAGGTTATTTGTGAGACAAGTTCATGAAAATTGTTTTGAAATTAATGCATTCACCATATACTTACATTTATTAGATCGTATATTATAATATTATTTATATATATGTTGTAAATTCATATTTGAATGTACATTTCTAGGTTAATAAAAACTGAAGTATTATAAAAAGAGACTATATACACGTATGTATATGAGAATGACTGTGTTCTTATATCATAAAATGGGTATCATGAATTATGTATGAGATGAAAAAAAATATTTTTTTTTCTATATTTATTCGGTCAAAAATTACTATAAATAATGAGATGATTCTGTCAAATGTTTGTCTGTTTCAAATGCAAATATTTTCAGTTTCAGCTTCTTGTTATTTTATATACTTTCACTAAGATTGATTGTTGCTGGAGTTATATGGTCTTTATGATATTCCAGTATATTCGTTTGAATGATGTTTCAATGATTTTTATAAAAAAAAAAAATAAATAAATAATAAAATATTATCACTTCGTTAAGTGATTTGATTTTGAATATTTTAGCAATTTAAAAAATAAATTCGTTTCGATATCAATATTGAAAAATATAATTTTTGTTTTGTAATAAAATATTAATATAAAAAATATCAAATATTTTGACTATGAATTTTTACCTTTTCGAATTATTATTATAATTTATACGGATAATAATACTCCAAAATGGTTTACTTTTTTAACGTTTATATAAATGTATATACGATAGAGTACATATATATATCCTTATTTATATTCCTTGATGAAACATAACAAGATACTCGTAAATTATAATTATTGATGACCGATCAAAATTATTCCATATATTCATGCGTATATGTAAGTACTTATACAAGAGAATCACTTCACTAAATTCAAATTTGATTTATACCCTGATTCAAAATTTACATATGTACATATAAAATGAATAAATTCTATTCCACTTTAAATGATTTTTTTTTTACTTTTGACAATAATTATGATTGATTAAGTTTAATGATTTATAATAGTAATCACTCATGTATTTATATACAGTGTTGATAGGTCGATTAAAAAATAAATAATTTTAATTTAAATGATTTAAATCAAATTCATTTCAAATTTATAATTTTGAATAATTGATATTTTCTATTGGGAATTATTCTAATTAAAAATGTATGAAAATTCTCACTATAAATAATCTCTTAATATCAGTGTAAATTATGTTATTAATTTATGTTATTATTATTTATTAATTTAATTTTTTTTTAAATATTTTGCCACACAATTTTATATCCTTTCAGATTTAACTATACATTTGATTATATGCGAACGTGTATGTATTTATTTCTCAACTCATATAATATGTAATAACTGTCATATAAAATATAGAATTATAATTTAATAAATAAATGAATACACGTGCATTTAATTCGATATATTTTTTTCAACTTTTTTAATTTTTATCAAATTAAATTATACTTTTAGTTTTTTTTTTTTAAATATAAAAATGAATATATTTTCACGTAAATATCCTGATATACATATATGTATGTGTTCATGAAATATATTTATTTATCTATACTTTTTTTTATCTATCAAAATTCCAGTATAATTTATAGATCGTATTTAATAAATATTAAAATTTCAAATTATTATTTATATTAAATCGAATATAATAATGATAGTGTAATAACAATAATTAGAAAATTAGAGAAAAAGAATATTCATTTTTTTTTTAAATTTTTCAATAACGACATATGAATGTAACTCACGTAAAAAAAATCACTTCCAATTGATTCAGACGTTCTTTAGAAACTAAACTAAAAATATCAGATATCATATATTTGAAAATAGGAGCAGTTGTAGTGTGGAGCATTGATAAACGAGTACGAGTATACAATATGTATTCATATTTTTACCGAATTTTCCTAATTTTCTTTATATTTTTTCGTTTTTCATACATATGAGTTTAAATTTTGTTTTTCATTTGATGTACTAGATGTGAATGTAAGGAGTACGAATATTTCTCAGTGCGTTATTGTGTTTCATATTTCGTTTTGTTTTATGAATTTCTCTCGAATTTTTATCGAAATTTTCTCTTTATTTCAACAATACTTTATACTTACCATTTACCAATACGCCAATACCCAATACCATTCCATACTTACTTTAATAAAATAAAACGAATTCACTTTCCTCAAATTTTCATTTCTCAAATCCACTATAGCTTTTCCATCTACCAAAGTTGTGTAAATATTACTCGTTCTATTGAAAAGGATAATAAATAGAGAAAATTTTGTATAATAGTGATAGACAGAGAGAGAGAGAGTAGGAAAAATTGAATGAAATGGAATTTCAAACAAAAGCATTTTTCAGAACTTTATGGGGAAATATCATGATATACTCGGAAAAGTGTAGTTAAAATTTTCATTGAATCTAAGAGAAAATGAAAAAAAAAAACTTTCGTTATCGTATAATATGATTTGAATAAAAAATACTGGGTCATTTTTCTTCAAATTATTGTATCTATGAATGTATGTATTCGTAGACATATATTGCATAAATTATTTATTACATACCTGTAATATGTAATTCGTGGAAATTTTTAATGTATAATATGCGTAAATTTCAAATAATAAATTGAATAAAAAATAAAGAATTTTGATGAAATATTACTTAAAAAATGTTGTAAATTCACAACTAAAAATGACAAATTTAATGATTTTATTTATTTAAAATTTTATAGAGAATGTTTTTTTTGTTTAGATTTATCACCTTGTTGGTAGTAAATTACTCGTAATAAATTTACTACCAAAATTACTCGTATATACAGATAAAATGTTGACGAATCTTCAAACATCATTATACAACGAAAGACGAAATTTATAAGAAAAATGTAATGTTAAATAAAAGCGCATGTCTGCACGTGTTATTGTCACCTAACTCAAAAAAAAAAATAAATAAAAAGAAATAAAGCACAAAAAAAAGTGTATAAAAACTCATCATAAAAAAGGAGTAAAAACAAACAATTTTATATTATTGTAGCGTTTTAGTTATAATGCCACACCTTAACTGGACTATATCCTTGAGAATTTTATATTTTAGCCAATCGTTAGAAAATATTTATGTACAAGTTTATGTAGATGTAATGTAATGTATGTATATGTACGTAGACGTGTAAAATATTTTCAAACATATTTAAAAAAAAGAATATGTAATGCTATAATGATTTTTATAATAATAGTCAAAATAATCATATGTTCATAAGAAGGTCATTATATTACAAAAGGCAATAATCATGTACAAATATTATATAGTATTAGATATTTACAGTAGAAAATATTTGATTAAAATTATATATTTATTTACATGTGATTATAACATATACCAGTACCATATAGAAATGTACATACATTTTACATCGATTATTAAATCCTTTCATCAAATTGTTATAACAGAATAATAAATTTTTGTAGAAATATATGAAAATATTTTTTAAAAAAAAGTATAATTTTTTTTTCTGAAATAACAAAAATATTTATTATACATATATATATTTTTTTTTTAATTTAATTTGATTACAAATTTTCCGGTTTTAATTTGAGTAAATTAAAAGTGTGAAAATTTATATGTATATGAAATTATTTATTAATTATGCCTACATACATACAGATGCTTGTAAATGCATATACATACGTATGTATATGAACGCATATAATAAAAAACAAATGGAAAAATTTATAAAAAATTTTATGTTTATTTTATTTATTTATTTATTTTTTTTTTTTGTTAAATTTTATATTATTTTCATTTTATTAACAAAATTTAATTATAACGATGATGAAATACTATATGAGCACTCTATAGAAAATATTGAAATATTTTGTATGTATAGTAATAATAAATAAAAAAAAAATAAATATATAAAATGCATATAACATAATGTTTTTGTATGTGTATAAATCTAATAAAATATAGTAAGTAAACATTTTTTTTTTGTTAATTTTTCCATTAAATTTTGTCTGTAGGTAAATTTTATTGCTTTATATTTGTTTCATATATACATAGTAGTAATGGCAATTAGAATTAAAAATGAATTAATTTTCATTTCCTATAAAATGGTTATTTTGAATAAAAAAATTGAAAAAAAAAAAACATTTCATTAGAATTATGGCAAAATGTATTATATGTATAGTTCATCTATATAAGATTTATCAAATTTACAGTCAGAAGAGCTAAATATTTCAAAAAGTAAAGAACAAAAAAAAATATATATAATAAACATTTTTTTATTTATGTCTATTAAAAATAGAAATGAATGATATACTCATCGTATGAGCACATACATATGTTTCTTATAATTTATATGAAAAAATTTATTTTTAAATTTTTATTTTTTTGTTGCTGCTGTTTTTGTTGTTAATCTTTCGATGAAGGTGTAAATTTTAAGTATATTATAGGTGTATGCATATGTATTATATGTAGATGAAAATGTGTAAAAGTTTGTGTAAAAGTAAGAGTTTTGTTCGGTGTTTTTTTATATGTATAATTATGTATCTGATGACTATAATATATGTAATATACTTACTTACTATTATATAAAATATATATATAGGTTGATATGAATATTACAATAAAAAATGTGTACATAAATATATGCATGTGTACATACATGAATGACTGTAATGCTCAAATTTAAATGCAATGTAATCTCAGTTTTAATTAACAACACACATATGCCATCTATATTTAGAACTTTATTATATTTATCTTTAATAACTACATAGTTACACACATTATATTATACGTGTATATATCTTCTCACATAATATAGTAGAATTTTATATGTATTTATATGAAAGAGAAGAATTATTATTATGTATATGAAAATAAAGACCAAGAAAACGATGAAAGCGTATGAAAAAAAAAGAAAAAAAAAAATAAAAATAAAAAAAAATGAATGTATTAAAGTGCTGAACAAATTATTTCACCTGAAATTCCTTGGCATCAGACCAAAAATTATTAAGAATAAAACACGTACAAAATTTATACTGTAAGTAGGTAGATACATACATACGTACATGTACATACATTGTATTATTATTATATTGTATGCATACTAGTATATAAATACATGTATGTATGTATGTAAGTTTTGTGTATTTATAGAATATTTTAGAAATGTGTTATAAATGTTAATGTAGAAAAAAAATTTATTTATTTTTTTTATTTTTCAAAAAAAGATGAGTAAGTCAAGCGATATTATTCATATAAATGTACATACGTATGAGTATGAATATGAATATAACAGAGTGGAAAAACAAAGAATAAGATTTTTTATTATAGTTTTAAAGGTAATTATTTTTTGTTGTTTTTGTTGTTGATTTTAATTTAAAATATTTTTCTAGATTACAGTTGTTAGATATTTTAAAGATCTTACATGTAAGTACATATTATACGAGTGCGATTATATTCATGTAACATATGCATAGTGTTTATGATGAGTATCAACAGTGCGAAAGTAGGGAAGGTAATGAGATGTATGTATGTATATAGGTATATACATAATGTAGGCACTCGAATAGCTTATGTACGTATCCCATATGTATATATCTACAGATTGTATAAATAAATAAGAAAATTTTTTTTGGAATTTAGCCAAATGCAGATTATATGAAAAAAAAAAGAAAATAATAAATAAATAAATAAAAATATATTTTTCAAATTCAATTTGTATTTAAATTTAATTATCATAAGTCAATCAGAATACATATAATACAAATACCTATATATGTATACTTGTTTGTACACTTACTAATCTGAAATGTAAGTTCATTGTCAGGTCGAAAGAAAAACTAATTTTTTCTTTTATACTTACAATATCATGTATATAGATACTATACATATTAAAGGAAAAGTGTATCAACTAAGACCATATATACATACACTCAGAAAAATATTTACTTAAATCAAAGAAAAAATACATTCAAATCAATGAAGTTTGATAATGATTTGGAGCCTATGAAATATGACATCAATATTAATAAATTATTTTCATTAAATCAAGTAAATGATATTTCATACGGTCGAGTATAATTACATCAATTTAAATTCATTCTTTACTCATTACAGTAAACTTCAAAGTACACATTACTCATTTGAATGAAAATTTATCTTGCATTAAGTAAAATTTGCTTTAAATCTAAGTAAATCCTTATTTAAAACAAGTAAAACGTATCATTCATTAGAAGAAATATTTAAGAAAATTGTACTAAAATCAAGGAAACAAGGTTTTAATTTAAAGGGGGTGGCTGTCTTGAATCAACGAAATGAATATTTAATTTGAATACATTTGTCTTGATTTAAGTAAAATTTGCTTTAAATCTGAGTAAATTCTTATTTAAAACAAGTAATACGTATCATTCTTTCGAAGAAATATTTAAGAAAATTGTACTAAAATCAAGGAAACAAGGTTTTAATGTAAAGGGGGTAGTTGTAAATTTAAATAAACGAAACAATATTGATTTTTATATTTTTGATTTTATTTAAATTCATATATAAATTTAAAAAAAAAGTCTCTTCTTGTTCTTCTTTCATTACATGATAACTTATAACTATTGACATGGAAAAATATGTATATTGATTTTTATATTTTTCAATATTTTATTTTAATGCCTGTAAATTTATTTGAAATTAATCATTCTTCGTGTTTGCTATTTCATTACTTTGTAACTTATATGTAACTACGAAAATAAAGGGTTACATTGATTTTATTTACTTTTTGATTTCATTAAAATTCTTGTAAATTTAATTAAATATAACCATTCTTTATTCTTAATACTATTTCATTGCATGGTAACTTATAACTATGAACAGGAAGAAATTCAAATAATTTTATATTTTTTAATTTAAAAATTGGTAAATCATTTCCTATGCAATAGCTTACATAATGTGTACTGTAATATAATACATCTATTTCTTGACAAAATAATAATATAATTTGATTTATTTTTAATATTTCTTTAATTTTAAAAGCAGATAATTTTCCATCAATACATGTCATAATATAATCCTTTTTATATAAAGTGCCAAGAAATTGAATGCTATCATAACATATTGCTTCTTGTAGATTTATATCTGTTGCGTGGCAATTCAACTCGCTAAAATAAATGGATTCATTTATTCTGTAGCCTTTACTAGTAAGAACAAATTCATTATTTTCAAAATTTAGAACATTGTTTGCAAATGATAAAGAATATTTTATGGCTAATGAAACTGGAATGTTTTTTCGCGAAGTTATATTTTTGGCATACATTTTGAGCTCTCTATGTTTTGATTCAAAGGGAAATGTCCACAAATACTTTGGAGGTCCGGAATTTTCTATAACCCTGCTATAGTGACTCAAAAAATGGTGTTTGGGTTTCAAAGAATCGTTGAATAAATCTAAATACTTTTTGTGATGATTACTAATACAAGTTTTCAATTTAGCTATTTTAATAGAGTCAAAGCTTGATAAGAGTATCAAATCTAACATTTCTACTAAATTTATAACAAATTTCCAGCAAGGATTTCCCTCAGGAACCAAATCACCAATAATTAAAGGAAAAAAATGTACGAATGTTAACATTTCTCGGGCAGATAATTTCAAACGAAACTTTTTTAATTCATTTATTTTAATAGGTGGTGAGATATTCCCAATTTCTGTATCACCATAGTTAAAAGAAGTTTTCCGAATATTAAGAGTTTCTAAATCAAAAATTTTATTTTTCATAAAATACAATATAATGTGACACATATCATAACAAAAAATACCTTCAAATAAATCGTGAAGGATGTCAACAGAAAAGTTTTGAGTTACGTGAAATGAAGTAATTTGGTTAAAAATACAATCTTCATTAATCCCTGTTAAAGCGCAGTTTTCAGTTTGGCAATCTTCAGAGTAGTTTTGAACTGTTCTCAAATAACTATCGCTTTCAGAACAAAGAGATTTACTTAACTCTTTATCAACTTTGCAAAATCTACAAAAATATGTTGATGAAAATGATCGGGAAAAACCAAGTACATTATTTAAAGCTAAATTATCGCCCAAAATCAAAGATAAAGTAAAATGCACTTGAAAAATTCCAAAACTCGTTTTAATATTTATTCCAATTTCCTCAAGTTCATTTAAAATTTCAATCAAACGTTGAAAACATCTCTCATTTCCAAAATTTTTAACATCCTTAGAATTGAAAAAGCATGCCACGAAAATATTTTGAAGTTTATATTTTAACGAAGGAGGTAATGTGGGAAACGAGTAATATACTCCTAAAATTGAGTTTGTGTGAGATCCAAGAGGATTATTTACCTCAAAATCGTCAAAGTATAAAAAATAAGGAAGAATTATTTTACTGTTTGTTTCTTTTGTTTTATTTTTCCAAGATTGACCGTCAATAACATTTTTCATGCCAGAACTACTTTTAATGAGATCTGAGTATTCTAAAACTGATTGTAATACTCCAGGAATTTCAAAGAACTTTCTAAACTGAAATTTTAACGGAAGTATTACAGCTTTTGTATGCTTTGTATCAATTCTATTAATATTTTTCAAAATAATGGGTTTGATGGATTCATCAATATATACGACTTCGTGTTTGTCAAATAAGTCCATACTTTCTAAATGTTTTAAAAATTTATATTCCGTATTAATACTTTCAAATGGAGCTTTACAGAAATTGATTAATTCTTTCAAGTTTTTTTCATAGTTATCACCCTGTTCATTATGTAAAAGATTTTCAAGCTGTTGTCCAATGAATTTAGTTATCAAATGAGTGATATCTTCTTGAATACGTAAAGCATCTTTTCTTGAAATATTTTTTTTACTAAAATATTTTAAAGTAAAATTTAAGGCAGAATTTTTCATCTTTACCTCATTTGAGAAATTTTCAAGAATAACGCTATCAACATTAACATCCGATTTAACTTGTTCATGTTGTTCATGTGTCACTTTTATTAGTGATGTAGAATTTGGTATAGTATTGCATTGAGTGTTTGCATTTGGTTCGCTTGACTTTTGGCCTAACTTTAATTTTTCGGATCTCATATGTCTTGCAAAGCAACGGTATGTACTGAACGTCTGATTACAAAAAGAATAACCACATTCATATGTGTCGTTGGATGTTAAATTGTGGTAGTATTTTAAATGATTGAATAAATCTTCAATTATATCAAAACTTTTTTTACATTTAAAGCAATAAGAATTCATTGTTTTATTCCAATTTATAAAAAAAAATAATTATAAAAGCTATATATAATATGTATTCGTAATATGCATGTTTGTAAACTTAGTCTCATTCTTTCATTTTTAAATCAGATATTAAAGTAGACAAAACAGCACTTTTTTCATCGTGCTCTGTACTAATTTCATAAACACACTTTTGTATCAAATTCCAAACTAGACTACATTCAAATGGATAATTAAAATTAAAAATGTGAAAAATTTTAAAGCAAACATCTAGTGATTTCATAATATTTGGTAACTTATAGTAGGTATTAAAAAAGTAAACATAATATTCCTCAATATGAAATAAATCTAAACCTACAGTACAAATTAGAGGTTGAACTGTTGTTTTACTTACATAGCTAGAATCGATTAAATTTTTTATTTCGACGTATAAGTCATTCAGAGCGGTGACATGAAGTATAAATCTCTTTCTTGAGTCGTTAATTGAGGTTTTTTTAAACTGTTTTTCTTTTGTAACAGGATGAATAATTCTTTTTCTGCTCGTTGGTACCAATAAAGATGGTAATAGTGCTAAAATTAGTGTATTTTTAATTTCTAAAAATAAAAGATAAAAGTAATTTTGTATTAAAATAAATTTAAATAAATATATTTTTTGAATATTAAATTACCAGAATTGTCGTCAGGCATTTGGTTTAATAGTTCCTTGCTATAAGCGTCCTTAATTCTTGACTTCATTAATGGGAGAATACCTCTGCAGAAACTCTCCCAATTTTCATATAATTTGTCTTCTTTTCCACTGAAGGCGTGTTTGAAATCTGATTCTATCTTAAATGTTTTTTTTTTTTTTGAATATATATATTCAATAAGATCTTAAATTTTTTACCAATAAATGACCGAAAGACTGCTGATAAATTGGCCAATCCGTCAAAATATCTGAGATGTCCTTTTCTTGTTTAAATGAAGAAAGGCGACAATTTACCGTAGCATTCCATTTTTCCATTACCGTTTCAAAAGGTTGAATATTAAATTTCAACCAATTTACATTGGTTATGTCTGAAGAATCTGTGGATAAAAGATTATTTTAGACAACCTTTGTACATAGATTTATTGTAATAAAAGTACCAGTGATTGGAGGAGTTGAAATTGCTTCCGTGTTAGTTGATGTACAAGATTTTTTCTTCACAAGTTTTTGGCCTAGACCATTGGATTTCAGTCTAAACAAAACGTTATGGTATTTTGCATACAATATACCACCTGGACGACGTTTCGGAATCTTTATAAAGTACGTTTCCTTTAATAGTAAATGATAGTAAAATAAATATTTTTTTAAAAAAAAACGAATATTGTATGTGAGTGTATTTTATTGAAAATACAATTTGTGTGAAACTTACTTTTACTTCAGTTGGGAAAGTTTCTGTGATTTGTCCTGAAATTGAATTAAAAGTAGTGGGTGTTGCGTTTGTTTTGGTATTTATTAAATGTTCAATGATGATATCACCCAATATTTTCCTGTGTTTATCGATTAAAAAATTATTTGATTCATAAAATTCAAGAATTAATTTTCCTTTAGCAGATTGACTAATGATTGTCTTGAAGTCACACTACAAAACTAGTATTAATAAGTAAATATATACAATATAAACACTAATTAATAAATTTTGCTATAGTTAATAACACACATGATCAATATTCGTCTCTTGAAAAAGGTTTTCAAAGCTAGAAGAACAAGATGCCGTAGGAGAACTTGAAGTAGAAGATGATGGTTTGTCGTAATAAAAAGTAATACCCTACAAGTATAAGTTCAAATTCAAAGTATTTATTAATTTATCTATACCATTAACACTTTAAATTCAAAAATATACACTCTAAAATCGACTATGTACATTTTTAAATTTAAGTTGTTAGTAGTTGAACTCAAAGTATACAAGGTTGAATTTAAAGTTCTCATAGTTGAATTCAAAATGTAATTGATTAACATACAGTGTAAATGGTATAGATAGTTATATGTATTTTTATTATTTTAATTCATGTAGTTTACGTTACCTGTTCGTATTGCCAAACACGCAAGTTGTGCTCAAAAACAGCTCTTGGACCAAGTAAATCTTCTGGACAAATTTGATTTAAATGTTCTGCTTTCAAATATTTTATATTTTCAACGTTAAAACCGCGTTTTATCAAAATTTCATGGAAAATTTCACCCTTTAATTTTTTTAATAATTTTAAAAACTCGTCGTTTTGAGAAATAGTTTCACTTTCAAGATTTTCAACTGTAATATTACTTAAGTTTGAAATGTCTAAATTTTCCAAATCTTTTAAATTAATCACCATTAAGTTTTCGTTTTCCATAATAATTATTATTATTACTATAATTATTATTTTTTCATAATTAAATAAACTGATTAATTCAAAAAACACTGTGTAACTTATTTATAACACTAATAAAAATCAACTTTACGCACTGAATTCATAAACCTAAGTGATTGATAACTAAATCATACTATATGGACAAAACCATTGTACAATTAGTGCAGGTGTTTCAAATCAAGTAAAAAACGCTTCAATTTGATGCAAAAATATTAAAGCATTTTTGTTTTAAAGATGTTGTACTTGTTTCAATGTTCCGATTTACTAAATTTGAGTACATGTTTTACTCAAAAAGCCCGTCTCAAAGTAACAAAATAAGTTTTCGTTTCAAGTACATATTTTTCTTTTGTTGTTTCAAATCAAATAAAAATAACATCAATTTGACGCAAAAATATTCACGCATCTTTGTTAGAAAAACGTTATAATTGCTTTATTGTTTTGATTTACTGCTATTGTACAATTAGTGAAGGTGTTTTCAAATCAAGTAAAAAACGCTTCAATTTGATGCAAAAATATTAAAGCATTTTTGTTTTAAAGATGTTGTACTTGTTTCAATGTTTTGATTTACTAAATTTGAGTACATGTTTTACTCAAAAAGCCCGTCTAAAAGTAACAAAATTAGTTTACGTTTCAAGTACATATTTTTCTTATGTTTTTTCAATTTAAGAAAAAAATTACTTTAATTTGATGCAAAAATATTAACGCGTCTTTGTTAGAAAAACGTTATACTTGTTTTAATGTTTCGATTTACCACTATTGTACAATTAGTATACAGCGTTTTCAAGTAAAGAAAACAAAGCTTCAATTTGATGAAAAAATATTGAAGCATCTTTGTTTTAAAAACGTTATAAAAAATTGAGAATTCGTTTCAAGTACATGCTTGTTTTCAGTTCAAGAAATATTACGTACTTGTTTCAATGTTATTTCCTTTTTTTAAAATCATCTGATTTTCATAAGATCAATTAAAATTTCTTTAATTTGAAAACTTATTTCTCAAATGAACGAAATTTTCATCAAAACAAGGAAATTTCATGAATTTTAAAAACAATAACGCTGTTTCATCAATTTGATGAAGTGTATTTTTCTGAGTGTACATATATAAATATAATGATGATTTTTGTGAATGAAAATTGAATGGTAAATATAATACTTACACACAAACAAACATACTTACTTACATATACCATGGATGAGATGAAAAACGATTTTTCATTATAACAACACACTGTTTTAAATTGATTTCTCTTATCAGCAATGACAAGCCGTTTGATGTAATTTTCTAGTAAAATTTTTTATTTATTTTATTAATATATAATGTGTGTGTATCTATTTTATATACGAAACTGAAATCTCAATTCATAAACCATAATTCAATTTTACGTTTATATAAACATTAAAAAGATAAAATATACCATACGAGTACATTACATCAATGAGAATTTACCTACATTACATACTTACTCATACTCGTATATATGCATTCATATAGGAAGGAAAATTATATTGTGATGATAAGTTTTTAGTTGGTTAAACATAATCTTGTTAGGAAAAAGTCTTTCACCAGTCACATTATATTTTGTGTGGAAAATTCATTTTGTACGTTAACATTCTATGTTTAATAGTTTTATTTTGATTTTATTATATGTACACAATGATGATATTTAAAAATTTTCTGTATGTATAGATGACTACGTTTAATGTGTGGTTAAATGTTGAAATTAAAAAAATCTAGATGAAAATAATTTTATATTTTGTATTTGTAGAGTAAAAAAAATCTTACCACCCAGCACCCACCAATCTACTGGCTCTAATAGTACTTACTAGCTTAGATCGAGTAATACATACTACTTCTACTACTGCTGTCGATAGAATGACGAGACGATCGGTTGTTCCTCTACCTGTACCCACCCACCCACTAATATTAGTTTGTATACCGTGCTTCTCTCTACCTACGAGAATGAAAATTCAAAATATTTTTTAAAAAGCTGAGTGGGCGGGAGTGGTACCTGCTGCGTGCTACTGGTCTGGTGAGTGGTGACTGGTGCAGTGCTACCGTGCTACTACATATACATATATATGTATATACTACTTCTAGTTTCCGACATGGGGAAAACAGAAAAGTTATAAAATATAATTTTCAGTTGCGTATATAGCGGAAAAAGGAAACGAAACAACATTTCCGAATGTAACGAAACAAGATCGTTTACACAAAATAAACTGATCAATGACTGTAGGTTGTTATAGTAGGATAGTACTGATAGTACTGTAGTAGACTAGCACCAGTAGTACGTAGTACGAAAAGAAGATATAGATCAAGATGGTGGAATGATGTGTGAGAAAAAATAATAAACACATGAAGAGACGAATTAAGGAATAAGAATTACATAGATAAAAAGATGAAGAATAATTATTTGATATTTATTTCATAGTAGCCATATTTTATTTTTTCAGATTCTCTACGAAATTGCTATTGAAAAAATTCACAAACATTATTTAGAATATAAATGAAAAATTCAATTATTTAAAAATTAAAATTTTATTACAAAAATATTAATTAATTAAAATTTATAATATTTTTTATTAAAAAATAATAATCATATTCAAATAACCAATACAATAATAATAAATATTTATTTTATTTCATTTGAATTTGTATATTAAACATATTTGAATATTGTTTTATAGTATGTATTCATATTGTCCTTATTTTAAATGTGTGTACTAGACACATATGTATAAAAATATATAAAGTGGCATAACACAACAAACATTTGTACATAACATTGAGGGTTATATAATGGCACATTGGTTTTTTTTTTGTTTTTATTCTGACGAAATTCATTCTGTCACACATTATCTTAAGAGGTTAAATTATTTTATGCATGATTAAATTTCAACATAATGGCATATAATGCTAGGTATATACTATATTTTCAGTTTAATTTTATTGCTGATGGTTTTTTCATTTGTCGGTAATTGTTTTTCTGTGGTTAAATGCGCACACACATAAATATAACAAACCAAATAATGGCTATATAAATAGTAGTTAGTTAGTTTTTAGTTTAAACGAAAACAAACAAAAAAAAATAACTACTAAAATTGTACGAAACAATTATGTACACAAATTATTATTTGGGTTTTGATTAATTTCTAACAGTTGATTGTTTGTTGTATGCATTTGAAAACTTTCATTTATACTCGTACATGCACAAATTCAAATTTGTAAATTTAATGTAGGTATTTGTGAATTTTTTTTTTCTTGCAAAAAGATCGTACAATTATTAGAATATATAATCAAAAATAAATTTATTATTTATTAATAAAAAAATATTTCATGTAATTAATTACATATTTGATATTTTGGATGGTTTTGCTGCTTTCGAATAAAATTGAAATTGAAATTGAAATCTTTTCACCCTATATATCATTGAATTTTTGTTTTTTAATACACTCGTATCCGTAGGTGTATAATGCAAAAAAAAATATCCTGCTTAATTAAATTTTTAAATATTACAGTAAATTTATTCATTTTAAAGAGCGAATCAAAGAACGAATAGATGAACATATGAAAGTACAGTAGTGTTATGAATACGCACGTCAGAATGTCTGTTAAATACAAAATAAAAGGATTTCAATTAACATGGAAGATAATTTAGCATTTGGATTTGAATAAAAAAAATTATAAAAAAAATATATTGAAAATGAAAAAATGAAAATGCAAAGAAAAAAAAAAGTTTGTTATAAAGCAATAGCAAAACGAAATGGAATATCTCTCTCTCTCTAAAAAAGAAAACTTTAATTAACCTCGTTATTAAGATGACATGAATAGATGACATTTATAGAAAAAAAAAATAATTTCAATACATAAGAAGGAAGAAATTGATTTTATTTCTTTTTAACTTTTGCTCTGTAATTCAAGTTTACTTTACACTCGCATAAGTATACATTTTACGTTTATATGTATAGAAGTTCTAAGGATTATAAGGATATATACTTGGTATAATCGTGTATTTTTATACATTTTATAACCTTCAATGAAGAATAAATCGATTTCTTATATAAGAATCTATGAAAAAAAAAAATAATCGAATTATACATTGCATATTATATACCCACTCCTACGTAATGGTAGAGAGTTTTGTATATTCTTCTATGCGCACTAAATTTCATATTTTTATTTTTTTCACATTCAATTTAATTATTCTATTTATTGAATATTGATTTAATTCAAACATCATTTATCATTTAAGTAAATAATTATATTATATTTGTGTTTGTATGGTTTATATGTAATATATTATATTTAGAAAGTTTGCTTGAATATTATTTTTATGTCTTATAGATCGAATTGAATATAAGTAGTAGGTATGTGTGCCAGTATGTAAGTATTTTTGAAATTAACTCCAATAAATATATGTGTATATATTTTTTTGAAGGTATAAGTTTGAAAATGGAAAATCAAATTGAATGCACATTAATATATACTTTTATATAGATTATTTATGTGCAAAAAAATATTTCCACTTTACATACATATACGAAGTACAATATTATAAATCCCTATAAACTAGGTAAACTGAATTTTTTCGTTTTTGTATGATTCAAAAATTTCTTGATTGAAAAGTATGTACATCTAATCTAATTAGAGAATTGATTTTTAAATAATTTCTTTTTTAAATACGAATAATGAAGAAGGAACCATTGAATCATGATCATTTGTTTGAATTGAAATTAATTTCTGATCAATTGAGAAAAGATATAGTTGGTTTAATTGAGATTTAAGTTTTTAAGCTGCATGTAGTAGAAAAAATTAATAAATTTAATAAAATTTCCTTCACGTAAATTGGACAAAATTAAATTTTTTTTAATTTTGTACATGAAATTTTTTTTTATTGTAAAAAGGACTTTCAGAGAATACAGTGTAAAAAAAAGTCAGTTGCTTTGTTTGGCATTCACAAATATAATTTCAGTACATTTATTTTTGTTTGAACATAAAATGCAAACAGAAAGAAAATACAAATATGTGCATAATATGTGAAGTAACCGCAAATAAATAATACCAGCATTTACTAAAAAAAAATTAGAATTTGGACATTTTTTTTTCTCAATAAATAAAGAATTTATTTTTAATGAAATTTTGTCATCAAATAAAATAAAATGGCTTGTTTGCAAATTGAAAAATGTAATATTTTTAATTTTTTATGCAAACATTAAATTCGTATTCGTATGATAGCTTGTCAAATATAAAAATTTTTAAAATGTAACTACTCTAAGGTTGATAAAAATACGAGTAAACTTTATACGAGTGGCATGGAAGTAATTGAATTTTTATATCATTTTTCTTAAAAATGATGAAATAGCCAACATTTTATAAAAATTTTATTTACTATACAAATGTTTACAATTAAAACTGTCCAATGTCTGTAATGAAAAATGAAAAATGAAATTCATTAAATTAAAATGAATTGTAACTTATTTCCATTACAAGAATATTCAATTTAAAATTTAAATTTAAATTAATTATTTTATTTCGAAATTATATGAGTATATATCAATTTACATATACTTATGTAACGAAAAGCAACACTGAAAGACAAGTAAACTGCCGACCCAATGGGAAAAAAATTGTTCATTTGTCCATATGGTCAGGAAATTTTCTGATGTTCAGAACACAGGAAGTGTACCATACTCTAGAATTTCTTAAACTGTCATAGATATGTAAACGATAAATTCAATTTAAATAAATTCTTTTAAAGGACATTACTAGATTATATTCATATTCATTATTTTTATATTTATTTTATATCGTTATGGTATGTAAATAACATACTACATACATTTACATTTTCGTATTTGCATTTAGAATTCATACATATCATCTTCTGAGATTGGATTATACATATTATTATGAATGTAATTGAATCAAAGGATATGTGATACTAATTGGATGTAAATGTATATACATAGTAAGTAGCGACTGACATCATAAAAATTAAATTCAAATCATTTGAGAGAATTTCTTTTTTTTTCATTTATTTTTTTTTGTAATGTCTGTCTGGGAATTATAAATTTTCATATTTTCATATAAAAATGAAAATGTTTTTAACGAGCATTATATGATTTTACGCAAATTATATTTGAGGATTTAATGAAAAAAAAAAAATGTAAAATTTATCATCGAAATTAAGCATACGATTCTAAAAAAAAAAATAAGAAAAGAAAATGGCGATTAAATTTCATTATCCTTTTTTATATATTAAAAATTAAAGACACATTTTCAAACATAACTACATATACTATAAAACTAGGAATAGTTTTTGGAAAATAAATAAGAAGAAAAAATAAGAAAATTCTAGATATAAATATTTTTTCATTCCTTTTTTATTATGTTCATAAAGTAATTCGAAATATTATTCTTGACAAGTTTTATTAAAGTAAAAAAAAAATTTTTGTAGTACTCATCGTGAATAAAAACATCAAACTAAAAATAAGAAAACACATCCAAAAGTTTATACATACATACTACCTTGTACACATATTTCTGTTTTTGTATATTATATTTTTTTGTTGTTTTTTAATTTTATCATTTTTGAACTTTATTACACATTGTAGATACGTACATATATGCATGTAATGTAACATAATTTTTGTTTTCTTGTCATCAATCACTTGGATGCCCGACAATTCATCACAATAATAAAATAAATGTGATAACATGTATAATACTGATACGTGTTACAAGTTAAATTGTATATAATATACAATTCATAAGTAACGTATATAAATGTATGATACTTATTTATATACTTACATATATATGAATTTATATAAAATGTAGGTATGTAATTTTTGCAAACTAAAAAATTTATAGAGTTAAGATATTATGTCTGTCTGTTGATATTTATAGTATTTATATTTATTTTTCGAACATGAACATATTTATTCTCTTAAAACAAAAAAATATTGAGAAAATAAACACTTGTAGCTTCAAAAAACTTAAGGAAAATGCATAAAAAAAATGAAAGAAAAAAAAAATGAATGTTATATTGCGTGAAGATAACCGTAAATCATCCTTATAATGATGCGAAACAAAAAAAAAAGTTTTTATTTCCTTGTAACTTTTACTCTTACGAGTACTTATACAGAAGAAGAGTAATAGTTTTTATAACAATTGATGTTGTCAAATATATTTTATGATATTTATTTATATAATAATGTTGATAAAAAAAATGTTATATTTGTTCTGTAGTTACAATTTTATTAATTTTACACAAAAAAAGTGAAAAAAAGGAAAGGTTTTTTTTTAAAATACTAACTTAATAACGATAGTTTTATGTTCCAATAAATATTTACAGGATTATACATATGTATACGTACATATTTTATATTTTGAGAATATTTTTTTAAATAAAGAGATAATATCTGAAAGTTTATGCCCAGTGGGGGATTTCCGAATTAAGCGTCACTAGGCGCTAAGGGGGGAAGAGCAAGTATAAAATGTTGTTAGTTGGTTTTCCGTGTTTTGTTATGTACAATATTCGCATTCCACTCTAAGAGAGAAAATCAGCATTTTTTAGAGAAACAAAATACGAGAGTACACACACGATGTGTAAAATACCACTCGTTGCTATAGAGGAGAATGTATAAAGGGGAGGAGCAAGTATAAAATGTTCTTGTTTGATTTTTCGTGTTTTGTTATCTACAATATTCGTATTCTAGTGACGGAGAAAATTAACTTTTTCTCGAGAAAGCAAATACGAGTACACATGATGTGCAAAAAGTAAAATATGTACTACTCGTGGTAGCATAGCGTATACTACAGGTACCCTAATAGCTAATAGTCAATAACCTCCACTAAACGTTCTTTTTTCTATGATGTATTCGTACAAGGTACATACACAGCATACATGTTAAGATGATTTACGTGTTTTGTGTGTTTTCATGTTTGTATGTAGCACACTTCATAAGAATGTCATGCAAACTTGAAAATACTTTGCTACTTTCATATTTAACGCATGCTATACGCTCATTTTCAAATTTGTCTTTTTTATTTATTAATGTACAACATCTACATATACAAATTAAAGACAGATACAGATAATTTTTTCAATAAAAATATTAATAGAAATATTTATGAATAACATTTTTCATGACATCGTCTAAAATTGACATCAGACATCGATCGATATATGTAGAAAATTAATAACCGCGCAAATCAAATTTGAATGAATTTCAATTTATATAACAAATAAATAATTTATCAAAATTTTTTCTTTCTTTACTTTATCAATGGAATAATGATAATTTTATTTTATTATTATTGCTATTCTATTGATTAAAAGTATGCATATACATAATCTAATTTTAATAAACGATTTTTAATATGTGTATATACATTCAAAAGACTCCCATCTATACCATTCATCCCATCATTCTACAATGGAATACATTACACATTCTTTACATTTTGTAATCACGAAACTTTATTTATTTATTATTTTTTAATTTTTTTTTTTCGATTACTACATGTAAATGATGACATGCATAAATAGAAAAAAACAAAAATTAATTTTACGCTTTTTATACACATATTATACACGGTACATAATAACATACATACGTACGACGATATCAAAATCATTAAGTGGTTACTACATTTTCATAATATGTACATTTATACTCGTATATCTAAGCGATTTTACATACATATAGATATCATTTATATGTATTATGTATAAGTTAAAATACATTATTAATTTTTCTCCATTTTTTGATTTATATAAAAACTTTTAGCTAAGAACATTTACAATACAAAATGATATAGAGTAAATTATTTGTAGTTACATGAATGTAGAAAAAAGAAACAAAAGTTACAAGTTTTAATTACATGCATAGACTTGTAAAGATTATTATACATAGTAAATATTTCGCGATATCGCGATAAGTTTTCGCTTGTAAATTATGTAAATATGTATGTACATATTATGTATGTAAATAATCTTAATCGTGTTTAATATGTGTACATTTTTGTTTTGTAATGATAATGATTATACACACAGCTAATATTACAATAAAACTGTATAAATTTGTACACACATTGTACTAATGAATGAATAAATTATAATGTACACATTATTTAAGGTGTAACTTACAAATATAGCTTAAAAAATTATTAATAGATAATTTTGAATTTATATACGAGTGTTCTTATGTGTCTTTATGTATTCGTGTATAACCATGTATAACTTTTTATTTAAACTTTGTAATAAAATTAATGCAAAATTTTAAAGAAAATTTAAATTTATCTTTAATTTGACAATAAATTTGAAGTATACATACGTAAACTGAATTTGAACGAATAAAATTTTTTAAATATAACCCAAAAATAAACAGTGAAAATAAAATTTTAAAAAAAAAGAGAAAAAGAAAATTCAATTCATTTTTTCTTCATCGTACCAAAAAAAAAAATTCACGAATTTCATTTAATAATAGAACACACAAAATATGCATGCATAAAATTCGTTGTTCTACCTATACTGTATACGTTAAGCAAAAAGTATGCATGTGACATGTACAATGTATGTACAAATGTTCACATCATACATGTACATACATATATATACTACAAGTGCACAAATATATTTCATAAAAATAATTTTGTTTTTTTTATATAAATGTCATGTGTGGATAATTACTATTCTCCCTCCGATTTCTTGCTTGAATTTGTATTAATGAAAACGGACTCCAACAAAAAATTTTTCTTCAAAAAACAAAAACAAAAACAATTCAAAAAATATTTGTATGTATAAATATGTATTTGTAATTTTGTAATTAATATGAATGATACCCTAACATTGTATAAGGAAAATAGGAAGAATGAAGAAAAAAAAAAATAAATAAATTGTAAAGATATGTAATATTGAAATTTATATTCTAACTTTTTAATGGAATAAGAAATTATTACGAAACGTATGTATACACACACACACAATAAGTTTGGTAGTATGAGTAGTACACCAACATTTCTGAAATAAATTCTATTCTAGATATTTAGTCAGTATTTTTTTCATACTATTACCGCATGTACACGTATTGCAAAAAATATTAATATGTGTTTAAGAAAAAGAATTTCATAAATATCATGTATGTATGTATGTATGCACATATTTATGACAGAAGAAAAAAAAATACCAGAATAGTTTGTAAGAAAATATTTATGAGAAAAGGAAAATCGAAAAAAAACAACAAAAATTCCAGAAAAAATTTCGTGAATTGATACATTTATTAAAGTTTTATAATGTCAGAAATTCTAATAATAATGAAAAAGAAAATTTTAATTAAAACCCAGCCCAAAGCAATTATGATTGCGCCTCAACTTACATACCTATGACTATGTATGTCTTTGTGTTGTCTACACTAAAGAATTTTTCGGATATTTTTTGATATGTTTTCCACTCATATTTTTGTTTCAACAAATTTTCGGTATGACTTGAATGTTATTTATCTGGCGACAGTATATTCATTCGTACGTATAGTTGTCTACACATAAAAAACGAAAAATGTCCAACAGTTTAATTTATTGATTTGTTCGTTCAAAGAGAATGTAGTGATGGTCTCATACGGAGAATAAAGTGTGATTAAAAAGAAGAAAACAAACAAATGGCATTCCATTCCAATAAGAAATTTAATTAATTCATGATAATTTCTAATAATAATCATATCTTTGTGAAAAAGAAAAAAAATTACAAATTTAGATAGAGTATCATATATTTTGATCGGATGATAAATAGAAATATGTACTAACGTAAGTGTACGACGATGTACATACGAATATAATCATTTGTGTGCATTTAATTCAAACAAATTGACGACTATAATTACGAACGAGTATAGCCCTCTACTTATTTATACGGTTAATATGTATTCGAATCACATGATTTCCATTTGACAAATGGTCAAAGAAAAGCGAATTTAACCAAAAATTAAATTTAATTTCATACTTTAAAAGTCACGAATTTTATGGAACAAACCAAAACAATGTAATGAAATAAATCATTTCGGTATGCGTACATGTAACAACATTGTACGGCATACATTCATATGTACTTTACACCTTACATATGCTTACACTGTAATTGAACTCGAACTGTAATAAATCACCGAATAAATACTTTCCTTTGGATATATACATTATATTCTATGCCCTATTTTTGGATATTCCAGGTTAGTTTTCGTATATTGAAATAAATAAACGACGATGTATAATTACCTACATCTTGTGGTTTGTATATTAGTTCCCTTCATAATATCTTTTAATTACATTTTGACAAATTTTTGGGTATTGTATGCGAATATTAAACAAATCTCTTATGGAACTGTCATTTTATGAATTAATTTAAAATATTCCTGACCAAAATATTATACATACATAATACATATTTAATTAATGCCGTACAATAAGCAATAATTCTACCATAATTAATCAATTAGTTAGAAATTTGATAACACACCGATAATAATTTCAACGATAAGGATAAACGTGTATAGGCTGTTAAATAATAAATTTTAGGATATCAATATTTAACTTAATAATTAAAAATATATTAATAGGTTTTCATAATTAAATATTTTACTAAAAATTTATTGGGATGCAATTTTAAAGGGATTTACTTCAAATATTGGATCTGATTTCCTTAGAGAACACTAGACGTACACACACAGAAAATACTTTGAGTTATTGTCTGTCTTCTTCAAATGTAGTGCAAGTGAAATTTTCTACAATTATACCTTGGATATTATGTGATTCTTTGTGTTGTAAGTAAAATTAGAACCTAGACAAAAATTTAATGATATTTTTTAATGCTAATTAACAAAAGTAGAAAAAAAGATTAAAATATGTGGTGAATATTCTTGAATTATTTAATTATTATTCTACAATGATAAATTCTGAACGCTGCTAGTCTACCAAAATCGAAATGTTTTATCATTTCGTTAGCTTATCCTTGTTCAGTACAAGCTTTAATATAAAAAAAAAAAAATAGTGCAACAGTCTATAAATTTTGCTTATCTACAGAGTATTTTAAATCAACTCGATTAAAGAAAAAAGGAAATAAATAAGAAGACTTATTTAAATTTACAATAGGTAATTCTACAAATACATATACATATTATGCTTTGGTACAATATAAGAGTTGACTAAAGGGTATGTGGAATGTTGGGGGAAACAAAAATAACAGACGCGTAAGTTATTAAAAAATTCATGTAAATATGAATGTAGATGTACATTTTATTTACAATCTACTCTACTATAGGTATCCCCCACGTATACTCGTACATTCGGGTAATAATCATATGTAAAGCCTTTTTTTATGGGACCAATATGCGCAGCATTATGTAAGTATATAAGCGTGAAAATAAAATTTCTAAAGTCGTAATACTGAATTGTTTGGAAAATTAGTTTTTACATTTTAATATTGGATAATTATCTTCTTCTGTTTTGTTCTTTTAGAATATAAAAAGGATGTTAAGCTTACACTATATAACACTTGGTATGTGATGGCATACATATTTGACTTTTGGCCTCGTTCATATACATTAACACGAAGATTTTGGGAAGCAGATGCTCCTCAGATTCTTCTATTTTATTACTATATACATGTGGATAATTATGTACGCACTGATGTTAAAAATTATATTGTTTATCCGGAAATAATTTAGTAAAAAAGGAGTTAAATTTTTTAATGTACTTATGTATTTTTCACTTCATTTGTGTTAAAAACAATACGGAATATCCTCGTATATGTTTTAGATTCACAAGAACTTATATAAAAATGTACGACCTTTATGATGTTATTTGAAAACAAAAG
This sequence comes from Villa cingulata, assembly GCA_951394055.1. Classification (NCBI taxonomy): domain Eukaryota; kingdom Metazoa; phylum Arthropoda; class Insecta; order Diptera; family Bombyliidae; genus Villa; species Villa cingulata. The sequence goes on along the minus strand of OX596021.1, from coordinate 3,045,236 downwards.
GAATAACAATATGTTGATAGCAAACGCATTGCGAAAATATTTCATTCCGTTAAAGAAAAAACTTTATTTTCTATTTTTTTGTAATGCATTTAATGTAAAAAAGAGTTCTATTGTTAGGAATGAAATGACCATAACAAAAAGAATTTTTCATTGGTCGACCATATTTTGCAAATGTACTCGTATTAGATAAAATTTATATATTATAGTTTAGTATATAAATTTTCTTTTAAAAGACTAAAAAAGGATTACTTACAGACATACTATTTGAGTCTTTGTTAAATCATCACAAATAAAATTTTTCATATGCGTGAAGAAATTAAATTTTTGAATACATACCACCACACACAAGTATGTACATACATCGCTGGTATTGTAATAAATGAATGAATATCTTTGTGTTATTCACATTCAATATGATGATGATTATCGCCTTTTAAAAAATGTACATGTAAAAGAAAAATCATAAAAATCGTATGAATGAATAAATAGAAATTCATTTTGTCATAAGTGTGTCAGGATTAATTTGTATATGAATTTGTCACAATACAAATAAGATACTATAATGTAAATATTTGCTTAAATGCAAAAAATTGTTGTATGATATTCTTTGAAAAATTTTCCAATTTATGAATGAATAAGTTAAACGGTTAAACTAATAAATTCTTTTCAACAATTCGAAAACTTTTCTCTTCTAAATATCGTATACGTACGTTACATACTACATGAATTTCATTTTGAAAATATCACATTCATTTGGTAACAACTTTTAGGCGTAGAAAAATTTTTTGTTTACTTTTTTTAGATTAATATTTATTAAGATATTTTGTAAATGTATTGACGCACTTCCAACAGTTTTTTTCCTCTCAAAAGGTATAGGCAGAAAAAAATATTAAGTTTTATATGCATAAAAGAAAAATAAGCAGCAATAATACTCGTAAAAATATTTTTTTTTTCAAGAGAATCCTTATTTTCATTATAATAAAAGTCATGTGTAAAAATCATAAAGTTCAAACTTTTTTTTACATCTTCTGTTGTTACATAGATAAATTTTCCTTTTCTTTTGTATTTTATTTGAGTTTAAAAAGGAAAATTGTTAAAAAGTTTTTTTTTTTTATTTTTGTTGTTGTTGTTATCTTTCATTTGGACATAAAAGTGTTAGAGAGTTAAATAATAGTTTTTGTGTTTATTTTTTTTTCTTTTCATTCATTTTTCAGAATTATTTTATTAGGTTTTTGGTACTTTTCCAAATTGAATTGGTCGTTATATACACATATTTTCGAGTATAGTAGGAAAAATTAACTTGTATTATTTCTATTATAAACATTATAAGAATGTTTAGAAAGTTGAAAATTTATAATTCTTCAAAACTCTGCTTCATTTTTTTTTATTTTTGATGATGAAAAACGATAATGTATAAAAGTTACACATACGAGTATAGAAGCTACTCATAAAATATTGTCTATTGAAAATATATTATAGATATATGATATCAACTGAAAACTGATATAACACGAGTATATTAAAGTTATAAATTATATTTGTTTTGGGGATGAAGTTACTTTTGTAAATATGTGTTTATGAATGTTTTTTGAGTATATTACAAGTTTCATAATTTTAGTAGATATCTACAAAGGCAATACTTTAGCTCTATAAGTATCAAATTATCCTTTCGATAAATCATCAATTGAATTGTCTGAATTGTAAAATGATCATAATGAATAATTCAATTTTTCTGCTGCAAACCAATCATTTTTTTTTAAATTTCGTATCATGTTGGAAGATAAAATTTGATCGTTTTAAATATTTTTCATATTCGACAAGATTACTCTTCAAAAAAATTGTGTAGTTCTTGTGGTGATTAAAGTTTAAGGGAGAGCTCCTTTACTGATCCCTTACCACCAGATTTTTTGCTGAAAAATCTTTCCACCGATTTCCGATTGGAATCCGCCGGTGCCATCTGATTTAAATTTATTTTCTTCTTGGAAAAAGACTTTCTCCCATACAGTTCCCTATGCCATTTATTTTTTCTGAGAACTTTTATATGCAATTATCTTTATTTCGTTGCATTATCATCGGTTTTCTAATACTTTTTTGTCATTCACCAGATGATTTGAATATGAATTTGTTATTGAGCAAAAAACATAAAGAAATAAAAAGATAGTGTTCCACTTTTTGAAAACTATTATTAAACAGAAAATAAAAAGCGAATTGAAGTATAGAAAAATAAATGAAGAATATAATTAAAAATAAGAAAAAAATGAGTTTTTTTTATACGAAATGTAGGCATATTCCTTTTGAATATAATGAAATGATTAAAAGGAATACATATATGTAAATAGAACATATACATAAAACACATGAATAAATAAATATTGAACGATAAAGGATAAAATCGCATATATGAAAAGGTGAACAATTTGCATTTAATAACGATTCACACACAAATATGCAAATTATTGAAAAAAAAATGTATAAATCTACTCGTATGTGTACATAAATTTACTTTTACTTTTTTCGTTCAGCAAAAATAAATTATAACAAACGATAGGTCATTATAATGAAAGAGAAAAATAATGTTATTCATTCATTATTTTGATATGGTATAAACTTTAATGATGAAACCATCAGAATGGGTTTCTATAGTTGCTTTGTGCTATAACCGCGGTCGCAGAATAATATGTTCTCATCTAAATTACAATATGTTATCTGTCGTATCCATAAATTATTATGAATACGAAAAAAAAAAAAAATAGAATGTCCTTAAACATAATATGGAAAAATGAACTATGAAATATATGAGTATGTATACAATAAACTGTACCTATATTTCTGTCTATTTTTTTTTAATTGTCATGGGAAAGATTCACTTTTTTATTCAGTTATCCTTGAAATATGGCAAAAGCACTCGTACATACAATACTCGTATATATATTTTAATTCTTCAGTTACATGAAAAACGAATTAAAAATCACCGGAAAAATATAAAATCTTGGTCCCCTTAGTATAATTTTCACATTTTCGTGTAAATTGGATTTTATGAAATTATTTTTTGCTGGTGAATTTTTTTGTTTCGCACTGATTATAAATTTAATTTTTGTAGAATATTTGTAATAGGAAATTATCGTGGTTGCTTATAATCAGTTTCAGAATTATATTACTTTCATAAATGTGTATATTTTCACAAATTTTTCAAGTATTCAGGGTTTAAGTATTTTTGATTGATGTATTTCTTCTTCTTGCTAACTAGTTAGTTTTACAAAAATAGGTAATCAATCTAAAGTCTAACTTCCTGTTAAAGGACCGCACAACATTTACATTTTCCGCTGGTCTCTTGTCAATTTAATCACATACTAGGGCAGATCACGTGGAGGTAGGAACTTTCACAGTTTGAACTATAGTATAAATTTTTATATCTACGCCATAGTTTCATTCCAGAGCTTCGATTATTGATATACCCAAACGCTTATATAACTTGCGAAAGAATTTTATTTTACAACTTCATAAATGTGTGACAAATTTTTTTTGTTAGAAAATTTCACTACCTTATTGCCTGTTATTGTATACCCATTCTTATCATGAACTTTATATATCATTTATTCTCATATTTTTGGTTTGTTTTATTCATAAGGAAAATTTCACAATGAAAATTGTTACAATGAAGTTATTTCATTCAATTTTGGTATTATACAAGAGTGTGCCTGTATTGTTAAACGAAAGAATATATGATGTATTCTTGGAAAACTGAAAAATAAAGATAAAGAGTTTGAATGAATTGTAGACAAAGAATGCTGAAAACATTGTATAACAGTGATAGTATGTGTGTTGGTTAGAAGATACATTTAAAAGAGTTTATTAAAATGGTAGAAATTTGTTTAAAATAATCCGTTTTGTTTTATTTTTTTTTTTAAATGTAAAAATTTGATTAAAATAATGATTATTGAAAACATGAATAAATTTTTCTTTGTTTTTCTAAACATTATCTTATTAAAATGTGAAAAAAATAAATTATTTATATCCTTTTTAAAAAATTATTTGAAAGACGTTTGAAATTTTCAACAGGAATCATGTTTTGAATTGAAGTAGAAAACTAGGAAATGTATTAGATCAATAAATATTTTTTCAATCAATAGATATAACAAACAACATTATAACATTCACTTTTGAATATTTTATGTGAGATGTAATTTGCAATAAACAATAACGTCCTGACGGATACACTACTTGTCAGACTGTTAAATTCATTTTCATTAGATTTTGTGTATGATTGGTTTTGTAGACTAGTTTATTTGATACCTACATGAAGTTTAAGTTTTTACTATATACGTAAGTAAATCGTTGATTTCAGATCTTTATCATCTGTTAGGTAAATGAATCTCATCCTATCAGAAATTATTTTTAAAATACTTTAGTATATGCATTTTTATTTAATGTACGTTTCGTAAATTAAAATATCATAAATAAAAAACAAATTTTTAAATTATATATATATATTTTTCATAAAATAATTAAAACTTTATAATGTGGAAATGTCACTCAATTAAATTTAATATTTTACATTTCCCTGTCATAAATAAATTTGACAATAATTATGATTGATTTGACTGAAAGTGTAGCAGTGCTTTTAGCACTTATTTAGTCAAGTTTTGTGTTTATTCATACAGTATAATAAAATTCAATTTTTAATCATTTTGTCTGTACTTTACTTTTATTACTTTTTATTTCTCATTTGTAAATTATAATTTTATGCATATTCTTTTAGCAGATAAGGATGAAAATAATATTTTTTGTACATTTTTGCTCAATTTTGTTTTGTAAATTGAAGATATATAGGTATACATTATTTTAAGACGATTTAAATTTGAGCTCAGTACCTCCATCTTATAATCATTAATACTCAAACTTCTCTGCTATATCATTTCACATTTACGGATATTTTATACATATTTCATAAATGAAAATGACATTTTGATGTTAGTTAAAATATTATGCACATCATTTTCTGGCTCATTGATTGTAATTATTTCGATATTGAATAAGATATTTCGACACGTATTACGTGGACATGCTTATCACGTGTTAACACTGTGTATTTATGCTTTCAAATTATAAACACGCTTTGATTGTGATATGTATGAAAATATTAACAATATTACGTTGTACGATGATATACGAGTGCGTACTTACAATACAATCATTCATGTCAAATGTACATACACAATATAATAAGATAAGTAAGTAACTTGTAGTAAATGTAGCAAGCTGAAAACAGACAGACAGGTCTCATTATTCAGAAATATTGGATAGTATCTATACATAAATGATGTATCAATTAAAATGACATTTCAATAAATGTACGCAACTATGCTTATCAAGTAGATATCAGAACAATGTTAAATTGGTGGTAAAATAAGAATTTAAATACTTGTCCATAACGCACACAAATACACACACATACAACATTTTTTGTTGATTTTATCCACTTTAAAAATCATTTATCCATTCAATCAAAATTAAAGTTCATTTTGAAGATTAAAGATGTATATGGCTCTATAGCTCTCTGTTGTAATAAAAGATTAAATATCAATAAAAAGGATGTGTAGGCATGACATGGCTATCAAGTCTCAGAAAAAAAATTTGGAACAAAAAAAAGTAAAAAATAAAGAGAAGAATGAAAATATTGTAGTACATACTCGTATATGGAAATAAAAATATCGAGAAAAAATCAATAAGGTTAATTGCACATTTGTTATAAGGACGTAGATATGTATGAATATTCGTATAGTATTTTATACGGAGTATATGTATTCTATTCTATTCTCTTGACATTTTATATGGCAAGTAATTTTTGGTAGAAAATTTATAGCATTGCGTTTATATTTTATGTACGATAATGTATTATTTTATATTACAGACATATATAATTGAATGTCCTATTTTCTACTAGGAATTAAAGAAAATAAGGTTGTGTGAGATATTTAAAATAATCCTTGTATTCTATAAGAAATTTTCATTAGCTTCAAGTTCAAAATTCTCAATACCAATTCCACTGATGACGAAGATCATCCAATTGTATAGATTAAGAAGATCGAAAAGCAAAGAGTTTTGGAAAGCAAAATTGAGGGATGAAGATTTGTTAGACACAATACCGTAGAAAACAAAAAAGCGTAGAGTCGATAATTGGTAGCAAGTAGCAAGTAGAAGGAAATAACGAAAACTTTTGCAAGAGGAGAATGTTTTCCATTATTCATTTTTATTCCATGTTTCTGATGGTGTTAAAATATTTAAACATTTAATAAATCTGTTAAATCGATTAAGTGCAGTACTTTATTAAAAGAGTTTTTAATATTTGACCGGAAATTTATGAATTCATCAGTTGATGATTTTTCGTTACGAACTTTTCTAATTTTAAACAGGAAACAAATAAATTGATTTCTAAATTGAATGATCATAACAGGTCATAATAAACGAAAAATAAATTTCAAGTAAATTGCATGTGTGTTGCCGTATAAAATAGTTTAAATTTAATCTGATAAATGTTGACTGAATGAATTATATTCACATTTTCACATATCCAATCGAATGATGGTTAAAGATTTATAATAATTTTTAGACGTAATATTCGATTAACAGCAAATTTTGTATTTTGTCATCTAATGACTGCAAAAAATATAAAAAAAGAATGAAGTGTGTGCTACATTATACTGCTTAGATGTATGTAATTCTTGGTAGGTACTCGTACATAAAATTCCGATCATATTAAAAAATTCTAACCAAAAATCTTCGTAATTAAAAATTTTTCTCATAAAGAATTTCTACAAAAAAAAGGAAGAATTTTTTTTCTTCTATGCATTTTATGTACGTATTTACATGAAATAAAAATTTTTCAGGAATTTCTCTTTCATACCATTCTGATATTCTGGGTGAGAATGAAATTTATGCTAGCAGCATTTACTTACATTACATATGGTACATGCACATACTACTGCTACCAAACTGCTGCTGATATATGTTTCAGAAAATAAAAAAATACCTTATGAATAATCTGAAAAATTCTGTCTGGGAAGGAATTATTTTTTTTTTCAATTCAAGGATAATTCACTATTTTATTAAAGTGTCGGAGGATGATTATAGAGGAGCATTATCATATAAATATATAATATAAAATATTTTATAATTTTTTATTCAAACTTCATATCTATTATTTTAGATATTTATTTTTTTTTTTTGCCAATAAGTTAATCCTTAATTTTGAATAGAAAATTCACTTTCCTGTTTATAGTTTTCACCACAATGATTTTTAATAAATTATACTTCAACAAACACGAAAAAAAAAATAAAAATGAAAAAGAAAATTTTAAATTAATATAAATTCGATAAAAGTGTTTTTAACTAAAATAAAAAAAAATTGTAATCATATTTCATATTGAAAATTTTGTACATTTTATAAAAAATATTCGTTATCATAAATACGAATTTTATCCTTTTTATTTTTATTCTTTTTTTTTTTATATAACTTTTTAATAAAATAAATGATATCTCGTTTCATATCATCAAATATTTTCATATTATCATTCGTATATGAAATTGTTCATAAAATCTTAACGAATTTTCACAATATGATTATGTCTCTTAGGACAGTTACAGAGTATATGAAATTTTATCAATGTTAATGCTATATTTATGTATTTATTCACTTCTCTAAAAAAAAAAAAAAATAAAAATAAAATAAAATAAAAAAAAATTATAGAAATATAAAACCTGTGCTTATCATACCTTTGGGAAATCTTAAGAAATATTCTGTATTACCAGAAATGAATTGTGAATGAAATACGAGTATAATATGTGAAATTGAAATAAAAAATATAATCAAAACGTATAGTACGTAGTATATACGTATTAATACAATGAAAACGGAAACGCATAACTGATAATAGCAAATGAAAAACATACATACATATACCCGCATATGTGTAACAGATAGACGCGTATAAAATTACATTTGAGTCGAATATAATAATCAAAAATATAGATATTTGTGTGTAATTGAATTAAGTTTGTAAACTGTGATTATATGGTCTTTTGCTTTACATCATGTGTCGTACGTATGAGTATTTGGAAAGTATTCAATAATACGGACGTTATACACAGATAGCACAAATAACTTTTCTATTAAAATTATATTTTTGAGTTGAAAAATTTGAAAATTTTCACAATTTTGTGAAGTAAAAAATAAGAATAGAAACGTAGAAAAATTTGTTTGTCATGAAAAATAGAACAAAACTGCAGAGAGTATTGCTTTTGTATTTCGGTTAATTACTTTTTGAATTTTTTATCGTGCAAAACAAAAAAAAAAACGATTCTTTGCGGCTGTTAAACATATTTTAATTGCATGAAAATAGTAAAATTCTGAATGCAAATACAACCAAATAAATAAACAAACAAGTACACAAACATATACAAATACAAAAATAATTTGTATGTGTTCTTAAGCTTTAGACTAAAAGTATTTATTTTTTGACTCATTTGTTTTTTTATGTAATTAGAACAAATACCAGTATGTATGTATGTATGTACGACATACAAGTATAGTACATATTCATATAAAGATATACGATAAAGTTAAGAATGAAGAAGATAATGTTGGATAAAAACGTTAAAGTTTTCGTTTTATTTTTATAACGAGAAATTTTTGTATAAAAAGTCTATGTCTCATTGCGCGAATGTGCATAACTAAATATTTATTATAGTAAATATTATGTACTTGTATGTATGTATAAAACTTCAATGTCTATATACAATGAAAGACTTTTTTTAATGTTCATATTGTATTATATAACGTACTTGTGCATAAATGTACATGAATATTTCTACATTATATCCAAATGTTCATATCCATATATAGAGCACAAAGACCAAATGAATCATATAATAATAATGAATATATTTGTACAATAATAACATCACATTTATATAAAGCAGACATTTTGAAATATGGCTTATGGTTTTATATATTTTTTCAACTCATTCATATCCGTATACATGTGGTGGATATTAGAATGTCTAGGATTTGTTCGTTATGTGTTTATGCTATAGACAAAATAATAAGTAAATAAGCATAAAAAAAAATAAAGGACGAGAATAATAAAAAATCTTATGAATAATAAAATATAATAATCAGTGTAAAAACAGTATACAAAAATGTTATGCCTTTTTTATACTACTTTAGGTACATCCTCTCGCACCAAACTTGGGTGATATTTATTTGAATTATTATGCAATGCAATAGAATGGTGAATTTTATAAAATTCATATCAAAAAATTTATTTTTTTTTGTTTATTTTCACGTAACCGAATACAATTTTTTTTTTCTAATCAACAAAAATGAAAGAGAAACAAATAAATTAGAGATTTAATAATGTGCATTTGTGGTTCATTTCTCTAACAGTCACAGTTTGAATTTGAATTTGAATTATTCGAAGTTTCGTTGTGGTTAAAAAAATGCCTACGTATTTTAGTATGAGTATGAGTCTGAGATGGAGTTTTAGTTTGGACAGTAATTTTTATAAATTAAATTTCAATATTTTATTGACACTTCATTTAATATTTAATTGAAAAGGAAATTTTTGTAGATACTCGTATTCTTGTGTGTACGTAATCTGATAAACAAAAAAAAAACATCCAAATAATACAGAATGAAATTAAATTTATGTATTGAAACAACTGACTGCATTATATGCCATATCTCTACGTGTAGTAATGACATTATTCATTCTATTTGTGTACGTGAATTTTTGAAAATTGTACTTCAAAACAAAAGTTTGAGTAATAGTGAATGCGATTTAATAATTGGATTTGTGTGTTTGTTTGAAGAGACAAGATATTTTTGCAAACATGCAGAATGTGCATACAGGAAGTACGGTATGAATTATACATTTTCTTTTCTGTGAATTTCTTTTATGCTAAAGATAACTGCCTGCATGTATCTAAATAATTCTTATATCTTATCCGAGTTGGTTTATGCGTTTTATTAATTTATATCACTAACATGTATATGCGAGTATATTTGAACAAAAAAAAATTTGATTACAAAGTATTACAGAGATTTTTATAGGAAAAAATAAAGAAAATTAATTCCAAAACTTATAGTACCTACCACTCAGACGTTTCTAAAGAAGTTTTTAAATATATTATTTTAAGTTTAGGTACTTATTATTATTGTTATACCTTTATTGTATTCATTACAAAAAAAAATTTTTCACAAAAAGCTAAGTAAGTGCTGTGAAAGAAAATTTTCAAGACAACAAATAACTACAAAGTTTTACGTTTTACCTTTTCGAATCATACGTTGGAATGGAAGAATGAAAAGTGATTATATGAAATTAAATTATTTTATTTTAAGTATATATCTGTATTTGAGTTAAAGTAATTGAGTGTAAGATCTAAAAATCTTAAAAAATTTTTTGTCAATTATATTGAAATAATGTGTATTCTAAAGTAAGTATAAGGTATGAGGATATTTGCAGTGATATTTTTAGTGTGCGAACAAATAGAACTAATTAAAAGTTTGAATGCATGCACATTAATTACAAACATTTATAAAATTTCATGTTGTATAGGAGTAGTCTGTCATTTAATTTTCATTTTACATTTTAGGTGAATTTATTAAAATAATTCAATTGTAATATGAGAAAGTTATTTAAACTTTAATTAAAGAATCTTTAAACTTACAAGGAAGCAGTATAGTTGTCATTAATCACACAAATAAAATTTGATTAAGAAAAAAAAATTGAGAGTTTATGAATACTCTCAATGCCTTCAATTTTCGTAAAGTTTTTCTTTCATTATTTAGCGATGAAAAAAAGTTCATCTATAAACGAAGATAGGTCTTGTAGATCCTCCATTTTTCAAGATGACAAATTACATATATACCAAAAAGATGCGTTAATACAAAAATATTTATTAATTTTATTGAATTTCAGATACTATTTTACATTTTATACTTATATTGGATCGCCATTCCTAACACGCATCATAAAAAATTATGCACATAATAAGTATAAATTTATATATAATATACTTCTCAGACTAATTTTCCATCCTAAAGCAAATTCATATCAATGTCGTCTGGTAAAAATGAAAGAAAATAGAAAGAAATTCTTTTAAAAAAAATATCATTCTTTATTTTTATTTTTTTTTTTAAATGAACGTTGCCAGAGGGAATTAATAGGAATAAAAAATTTTTTTTACTATTACAATCAACAAAAGAAAGAAAAAAATATCTGGAAATCAAAAATGAATGGCTATATACATGGATTGGATATACTTATACATATACGCATGAATTAAATACATACAGTGAAACTCCAATAATCCGAATCAATTGATGGCAGGCCTAAATCGGATTACCGAAAAATTCGGATTATCGAGGTGGTATTATACACTCGAAATAATATAAAAACAGTGCAGTATCAAAGTGAACTAACTTTTTAAAATTTATTTCAAAGAATTTTCTTATAAAAAATTTTTAAAAACTAATTTTTTTTTAAATAATTTTAAAAATAATTTTGTTTTTTAAAATAATCTTTAATATTTGTTTGCTGCATTCCAGGTAAAGATAATTCAAGTGCATTATCTCTAAGTTCTCTGAGCATTGATAGTTTTTCTATGTCCACATTATTCTCTTCTGCCCATTTGATACAAGCATTAAAATGTTGCGCAGCAACTGTATGCTTTTCTGGAAGAATAACTGCATCGTTTAATGATTCTGTATCTGTAAATGATACTGAGGATATGGACTTACCGTCATTGTCTTCTTCATCAACCCACTTTAATATGTCTCCTGTTTCTAAATTGAAAGTTGAGTTTCTATTTAACGCATCTCTAATGCATAGCAGTGTTGTATTGCTATCGTTTGCTTCAGTTCTGTTCTTCTGAATCCAAACTGAAAGTGGTAAGTTATCATCTGAATCCCATTTTCGAGGAAAGAGCTTTTTCAACAGTTTGAAACAGTATTTTTTTCAACATTTTCCCATGCAGTATGAAGCATATCACAGCAGTCTTTTAAATTAATGGCTTTTAAAGTTGAAGATATATCATCTTCTGCAGCCATAATTCTTAATGCCAAACTTTTTCTATAGTACAGTTTCACAATTCTTATGACATTTTGGTCAATAGGCTGAATAAGACTGGTGCAATTAGGCGGTAAAAACATTATTTTATGTTTGCAGTCTGCGGTGGCTAGTTCTTCTACATAATGACATCTAGCATTATCTACCAGAAGTAGGGATTTCAATGGTAAGTTATTAGTAATTTGATACTCTTCCAATTGAGGTACATATGAATTAAAAAACCATAAACCAAATTTAGATCTTACTTTCTGTATTTCTCGCTTTTCTTTTTTATATCACACACTGTTAAATTTCCAACTCCATATTTCATTGCAACTTCCTTAATAGTTTTTCCTTTATTTATTTCATCAAGAATTTTTACTTTTTCTAGTAAATTCAGTGTTTTATGAGCAAGTTTTTTGGAAGAATTCATTTTAAACAAATTTTAAATTGAAATATTTTTCTCTACCAACCACTTGAACTCAAGAACTTATAATAAGAATAAGTAATGCACAAATTTGTATTCATGTACAAATAACAAACAAAACAAAACAGGAAAATTCCAGTTAGCTAATAACAGTAAATTATAATATAGTAAATAATATGTATTTATGAAAATGGGAACAGAGCACTTTTTTTTATTTTATCAAACAATTCGGATTACAGAAAACATTCAATTCCGATTATAGAGTGTTTAATGCCTAAATTTAAGACAGTCGGATTATTGGAAATTCGGATTTTCGGGCATTCGGATAATCGAAGTTTCACTGTATGTACTATTATTATTATCTAGGCACTAGTTTACAAGATTTTTTTTTTTTTTAAATTTTAAATTACAAAGAAATCTGTATAGCATTTGTGCAATTGGTTAATTTTAATTCGAATTCCTCTCCAATATTATTTCCATGAATTATAATTAAATTGAAAGGAAAAATCAGATTTAATTTAACCAATTTTTTAGTAGAAAAACTATTTAAGAAAAAGGATACATGTAGGCACAAAAATGATTTTAACATTTTGGAATAAACAAATAAAAAAAAGGGAATTCCATTTACTTAATACTGCAATGCAATTGGATTCACTTTTTATACACACACACACACACACACACACACACACACACACACACACACACACACACACACACACACACACATAAATATTTTAGCAAAATGAATTTAAGCATATTATTTTCTTATTTGTTTGTTTGATGTTTTTTGATCCTTATTTAAATTCAATGTTTTATACTTCTTATTTATATACACATTATCAGTCAGTTCTCCATATGATTGTATTTTAGACGATTTTTTCGTAATCTGATTTTTATATATTGTGTAACATAACATGAATATTCACTTAGGAAACGAATATTTTATATGCATGCATGCCTAATAACGTATATTTACGAATATGAGTACCGTATATGATGCGAATAACACAACTCCAAATTATAAAAACTTTGAAAATCTTTGTATGAAAATCTTTTTACTGCTTTTACTGAGACTAAAAATATAAGTTTTCGCAAGTGATAATCCTTTATAATACGAATGAATTTTACTTTAGTATTTTTGTACATTAGATATTTTTTTCGTATTATTTATATGTACGCATCTATATTAGTATTCAATTTTTCTTTTTAACAGATCTCAGTTTTAAGATTTAAGTACTCTCCGTATACAGAATGATATTCAGTATTGAAAATAACTTGACAAATAATAAGAATTTAATGTACTATGTAGTATAGTATGATTATAATATTATGGCATTTATGTAATGGCTAAAAATCCTGTAATTTTTATTTGATTTATATTTTTTCTTTTTCATATTATTTAAATTTAAAATCCTTAGAACCCTTATTATTTATTTATGTTAAAATATTAGATATTATAGGTAATAAGATTTCTTTTATTTTATGTTTAAAGATTTTTTTTTTTTACATGAGTACGAAAAATAGTATAATAAACGATGTCAAAATGAAAATGTAATTCGTAAACCCATCAGCAGAAAAAAATAAATATTAATAACATAAAACATAAAAAAAATATTAAAGTTGAAATAAAAAAATTTGTTATTATCGCGTTAAAAAAATTCTTTAATTTCCTTTCGTTTAAATAAAAAAAAAAATAATGAAAAAATTTACTTACAAACATGTAGTTAATCAGGGAAGGATTACAAGTGGGTATTCCAGGAAAAAATGAAAAACAAGAAACAAAGACAGAATAAATTAAATTTCCGTTACTAAATGAAAAATAAATATTTTTTTTAACCGTTGAATTTTCATAATAATTTTTTTTTGTATCGAATTGATTAAATAAATAATATTCATTTCTGATATCATTTAAACAGTTTTAACTGAATGTCATTTAAATATTTTTCTTGCACGTCTTTGTGTTTTGTTTTGTTGTTATCCTTTAATTATATAATTTTTTGTATACTCTCTGCGAAAAATCAATGTAATGTGAAAAATAATTTATTTATGTACATATTTTTAAATAACGAACAAACTAAAGGATTAAGAGTTGTAAAAAAATATAAAGAAAAATTATTTTATTATTAAAAATGATCTGTATCTATTCTACTTATTTGAATTAAAATTAAATTATTAAACTGGACACTTCACTTAGGTGCAAGGATACAAATGTGTGTGTTTGTACGTATTACAACAAAATATAAAAAACTTCATTCATTCATACATTCATATGATCGTATCTTATATTGGCCAGTTCGGAAACTGAGAAATGAAAATTTAATTGAATTTTCGACATAACACATTCAGGTATTTAATTTCAATTATGTGCTACCTTTTTTTAATATCATTTTCAGAAGATTTGATGATTTTTCATTTTTTATTTTCAATTTTATTTAAATGATTCCGTATGATAATATATTATTTTAATGGTTTTTGTATAATCATATAAACATACACACACAATGAGAGCATAGGAAGGACGACAGTGTCTTTATAGATGCACGGATAAATGTATATGAAATTGTCAATGGTATGTAGAAGTGTGGAAAGAAGTAAATAAAATTGACAATAAATTATAGTAAGGTGTGAATTTTATTGAATTCAAGAAATGATAAGAAAGGTATGTGGTCTGGTCTGGTGAATGAAATGAGATGATGATTAGTATTCAAGACATAACATTTATAGAAATGAAAAATAACAAAAACGAAAATATGATATGCGATGTTATTGGAAAGAATTATTTATATGAGTGTGTAAGAGCACAAGTATGAGTATAGTGTAGTAGATAAAATGTGTGTTACAATTTTGTGTAAGTACGTTGAATTAAGTAAATTTGAATTTCTTGCAAAATATGTAGTACTTCTGCTTTTCATTGAAGATTAAGGAGGAATAAATTTATATTAGAATTCACTACACAATAAAAAAAATTAAATAAATAAATAATAAATGTTAACAATGTCAACAATTAAAATTCTATATGAATGAATTTTTGTCCGTTAAAAACATAAATATTATCTATAAAAACATGTCGTCAATATGTACTATAAATTATGATATACCTATACGTGGATAATGAACAAAAAATTTTACTTTTGGATAATCTAGCTACATACTTATTGGAATTCTAGAAATTCACAAATAAGAACTTACGTACTAGTTAAGTACCGACATTATTCACCATTCATAAGTTCCAAAGTTTTGATGAATAAATTTTCATAATGTAATGAAAATCCTAATATTCATGTACTCATATGTATATACTTGATATACTTGTACCTTGTAGCATATAGTGAATATATGTATATTTACATTGAAAAACATAAACATCTCATTTTCATTGCGAATACAACTTCACAAATTAGACTGATTCACATATAAAATATAATGAAGGTAAAAACTACTATTCGTGTATTTTTCTAATTTTTCTTTTACTACTAATAGTTCCTCTTCTCCTTTTCTTGTGTAAAGTATGTATTATACTGTATCAAGTCAGTACATAGAAGAATTTCAGATTAAAGTGAAACTAGAATTGTGTAAACAAGAAACACCGATAGTTGTTTTGACCTACATTTTCATGTGTAAACAAATATGATCATTGAACTTTTGAGTATATCAGATGTAGAAGGAGTAGTAGAATGAAAGTAGAAAAATACGAGAATAGTAATTCCTCTTCTTATTTTCTTGTTTAAACTATGTATTACGTATTACCATTACACTGTAGTGGGCGTGTATGAAAAAGAAGAATTTCAAATTGAAACAAGATCTGTGTAAGCAAGAAAAGCCGATAATTGGGAGAAGAAGAAGAAAGAAAAGAAGAAAAATATGTGAATAGTTGTTTTTCTTCTAATTTTCTTGTGTATACTAGGTACCGTACTGTAGTAGTTGTGTACAAAGAAGAATTATAAGAAAAACCGATAAATGTTTTGACCTATATTTTCATTTGTAAACAAATATGGTCACTGAACCTTTGACTGTTTGAGATGTAGAATGGAAGGTAGAAAGATACACGAATAATAGTTTCTCTTCTTATTTTTTTGAGTATATTAGATACAGCATATATATAAGTAAAATAAAATGGTTTTAGTGAACCATTTCAATCTGTAAAAGAACCGGGTATGCATATAGTTGCTTACTTGAATAGTTGCATACCTAAATGCATTGCTGAGTATTTATATATAAAGTGTTCGTGGAATTAATTTTCCTGTTACATTCAAGTAACGATAATAATCAATGAAAATTTCATAGCCATCTTAAAAGAACTCATCATGGTTTTGCATAGATTATGAATATTTTGTTTACATGGAATTTATTCTCCTACATCACGTGTGTGTAATTTTTACTTGAATTTTATATTAGAATACTGTACAAGAAACCACCAAGGAGTACACACATTGCGTGCTAGTGCAGAAGATAAATTCATTTTACTTTATTATTTTTCTTTGTGTCCTATACATTACAGTCAAGGATGTATGTATCTGGGCAATTGTATCTTTAGCTTGAAAGATAAATTTTTCATTTTATGTGTTTACTTACGTCCATAAATTTTGAATTGGGAGCACAACACAAATGTCAATATAATTTAGCCTATAAAGTCGATATGAAATTTGATTAAACAATTTTAAGTAAGTATAAAAATACTTATCTGTCTAAAATATATATCCCCACTGTATATGATTATACAGGTCCATGTAATAATAAATTCAGCAAAGAAATTGTAGTTTATGTATATATTATAATGTAAATTTTCGATAGAATTTTCTTTTATACATTTCACAAAACAATTGTACGAAGTCCGAAGTTTACGTACAACAAACTTGCATACATGTGTGGGTACATAATATTTTCAAAAATCTAACAAAACATCTGGGAACCTACATACATAGTGTGTGTTAGTATACTATATGTATTTGACACGAAGGCAAATTTGTTGCAAATTGAACATGACAAGAATCGTGTACATTTAATAACTTTGAACAATTCTATATATCCTGATATGTATATAGCCAATAGTGATCAGAAAATATTCGATAATAATAAATGCATTGACAATGGCCATATACGAGTACCAAAAGTCATATATGCGCCTATGGAATGCAATTGGAAACTGTTTTAATTTTGTAAATCATGTAACTTTGTAAGGAAAATTTATGACAATAGTCCAGTCTCTAAGGATGAATGTATGTATACTTTGCCATATGCACATTCTTATTGAACAAGTTTTTCAATTTTCCTGTCATATGTATCAATACAATGTGTATTTGATTTTAAAATTCGCATTATGTAACTAAGAATTTGAAATTAAATTACTTTTGTATGAATTTTAAAAGAATCTCATTTGTCCTCTAATGAAAATTAATTCAAAATCAAAATATTGAGAATTTTATTAATTTTTTAAAATTTTATAGATACCAGTAATTTGTAGTTGTTTCTATTATAGAACTTAACAAAAATTAATTCAATTTAATTTAAGTTCAAATTGGGACAATTTTTAGGTTATATTCAGTTATTTTCTGATCGATTAAATAAATGGAAAGTAAAAATATGTAAAATGTACTCGTATAATGAAATAAAAAATATTCGTAATGTAATGAATACGATAAAAAGTATGTGAAAAGTGAGAAAATTTTTTAAGAAAATCCATCTAAAAACCACCCCCATTATACTGCATTTTCATCAATATTAAATTTTTTCTTCTCTCTTTTATATTCAAATGAATAAAAATTTCTAGTCGACAAATGGAAAAAATATTGAAATTTTATTTTTTATCGATATTTTACTTACATTCACTTTTCGAATATAAAAAATTTATATGTACACTTAACGTATAAAAAAGTATGGAGACATACTCTTACACATAATATCGTAAATTCATAAAAGAAACAAGTTACAATTTTCGTTTATTGAAAAAATTTTTATGATTCTGTATAAATTGAAATACACACAGCATAGTACACCAATAAAAATAAAAATTGTCAATTGCCTCCTGTACAAGGTAGGCGTAAGGTACTTGTACCATACATATTATGCTGTAAAACACTTTATCTAAATTAGAGTATATCATCATTTTGCCATATAAATAAGGTCATAATAATTCCGATATACCTTACTTATCTATCTATGTATTTGTATATATAAATATACTTATACGTATGTGCAGACATATTATTTTTAGTGTTGAAAGGAATGGAATGCAAACTGTTGCTTTATGCTTTCACGTTCACGTATGTATATAGAAACGATTTGGATTGAATACATTATCGATTCTAAAAGGTGTTATTGAAATTTTTCGAACATGTCGATGTACGTTACGATAAAAAAATGTTGAAAATTTGATGATATTCGTGGTTGAATATATTAAAAAATATGAAATTATTTAAAATAAGTTTTTGGTGTACTTCAAAATGAAATGTTTCATGGTACTTCAAGGTTTATGGGTTTTTCTATTTATTTTAATCTGCAAATTTTGGAAAAAGAAATCCAATTAGTTCTATTTTCGAAACATACCTTTTTATGGTGAACCTTGGACACTGAGTTGTTTTGTAAAAGATTGTGGAATCTTAAAGTACTTAATTGACCTAATATCCAAGGGGAGATCTGAAAGATGGACAAGCAAGATATTATGGTTACACTAGAAATGGTGATGGTGAAAGATGAGCGTTACATAGACCAACACCAGCTTCTAATTTTTCACAAGTACTACTGTCTTCGCTTCAGGTGGAAACCGGCAGTTAAACTCAAGGCAATTTTATATCAGTTTTCTAATTATTGTGGTCATGGTAATAAATACTTCTCGACAAAACGAGTGTTGATATAGAAAGAAAAAATTAACACTCATACAACTTCTTAGTATATCATCTCCTCATCATCTATATATAAAAATTACATTATGACAAAATACTTTTTGTAAGCAATTTATGTGGTCGTTTTATTCTTATTTTTAGACTAAGGAAAAGTTTTGTTTATCCAATGGTTTTTTTTTCAGTGCTTTTTTAAAAAAAGAAAATGAATCAAAAAGAAAACAATTTTTATTTTCATTCTATTGCATTTTCTTTTTTTTTTATTTTTTTGCTACTGAATATTTTTTTTCCATCAGTTCTATTCACTTGTATGAATACTAAATTAGTCAATTTATATTCAGTTTCTTTCTATCTTTTTTTTTCTTTTTATTATTTTCTGTAAATTTTTTTTTATCATTCTTGTCGAGAATTTGTAAAACACTTTTAAAAGCGAAAAATATTCAACAAAAACATTATAGAACTTCGACAATGTTTTCATAATGGGGGACTAATGAATTTCAAATTAAGTTTTTGTTATTCTTCCTTTGTTTTTCTTTGAAATTGTTTAAAGAAGAAATAAATCGTTCTAAAAGAAGAATAGAGGAAATTTGAAAAAAATTAAGTAAGCAGTAAACATTTATTTATATTTATTTACATATGTATGCATTTTTTTTTATTTAATTTTTATTTACTGGAAAATTTTTCGATTAGTAAGTTTGATATACATTTCATTTCATTGATATACATTTCATTGAATGAAAGAAAGATCATCAGAACATCAGAACGGAACATACTTATGTATCTTTTGTGAAACCAAAGTACTAAAGTAAGTAAAACTAAACCAAAGTAAGTAAAGTCATAAAAAGGTTGTGTTGTCTAAGACAGATGTTTCTGACGTTTCTGATGTTCCAACAATCTTGGCAGCTACTTTGGTAAAAGTTGGAGAGCTTTCATTGATTCATTTCATTGATTTGATGATTGGGAAACAGGTGATCCCAATAGTTTGAAATATAATAGTGTTTTGGTAACCTATATGTACTCATTAAAGTCATAAATTTACCTACTATCTGTCTAATAATATTGAGTAATATATTTGTGCTCAATTCATAATATTGATATGCATGTTTGTTGGTACTTTCAAACGTTTATTGTCATTTTTAATTTAATTGGAAGATGAATTAAACATTTATATGAAATGTATATTAACAATAAAATCAGCCACATGTGTGGTATGTAAATCAAAAAACCTAAAATTGATATGCTATAAATTTTAATGTTTTTAAAGTTACCAAATAATTAAATTTATTGTGGTGTTATAAAAAAATATATTGCAATAACATACCCAAATACATAGCAACCAACAAAATGTATTTATTTCTCATGTGTAAATATATGTGATAGATTTTAATGAATATAGTTTGGTTGTATATTCACTCATTAATAACAACAAATATTTTTAATGAAAAAAAAAAAAAAAAAACAAAGTTGAAAATTAAAGCGAAAAAAAAAATTATTTAATTTTCTGATCAGTTTAGTACTGAATAAAAACACAACATTTTACATGTATTTGTGTAATGTAAACATAAAATTATATAAAAAAAATCTATAAGACTTGTAAAAACTACGGTAGAGATAATACTTACATAACGAAAACTAAGACTTCCGTAGAATGTAACACGCAATCCAAACATATAAATATCTTCATGCTGCTTGTAGACAGTATAGGTTCTAATAAAATAGAATAGGACTGACTTGACTTGCCTATAATATACTGGTATGTAAGGATTCATAATTTATGCAAAGTATTAGAGCAAAAAACAAAGTTACACATTAGATGTGATTTAAACATATCCATTTAAGAGTCTACAGCGTATATAGAGTACACTGCAGAGAATGTTAAGGCATTCATGTAAAATGTTCGTAAGTATTACGTATTACATATATATATGCAAGGAAGTCGTAAATATGTAGCAAAAAACAGAATATAATAAACACATGTACATGTATGAAATGATATAAATAATTCATGTTGTAAAAGAAGATTTTCACCTGTACGACGTACGTCTCTCATATGAACATGTATATATGTTCGTAATACACGTTTACCTTTTTGACCATTATGTTAAGGTAAATTTATTGTACCTGTCATTTGTTTCAAAAGCATAAATTAACGAAAAACTAGAAAAATGGTAATTAAAAATGGGCTAAACTTTGTTAAATTTTTGGCTAAATTATCAAAGTACTCACCAAATATTTTAGGGCTTTCTATTCAAAACATTCTAAACAAAATCCTCTTCTCTGGCATACTGGTGCTTCTTTAGGTGGCGGATAATAGAATGTCTCCATACCGTCTCCCATAACATACTGGGGATATGAAATGCTAAAATTCTGTCATAGCGTTCTCATAGCGATCGTCACTCAACCCAACATTTGGTCTTCGAATGAAGTAGCTGAATAAATCGGTAATAAAGTCTTCATTTCTGTGAGGATCGACTGTCTAACGAATATGAATTTTGAGTCTCTACACTCTCTAAAATAAATAAAGTTTACAATAAAATTAATTTTTTCTTTACATAGAATTCTATATTTACGCAACAACATGTAATGGAAAAATGATGCAAATGAATCACTCTATTTACGACGAGTGTACATTTTCATGTTCGTGTATTTTAATTATAAAGTACTTTCGGTGTTAATTAAATTATTATTATACAAGATATCCATTTACGTAATTAGAAGATATCACACTGTTGTCGACGTAATTGTTTATTGTATAATCTAAAAATCACATTAGGTTCATTATTATCATAAATCACTGAAAGTATACTTGTATTTACAGTTCGTATTTTACTATTATAAAATGAGAAAGGATAAAAGAAGTAGCCAAGTATAAACAAACTTTTTTAAAACTACTACCTAGTAAATTAAATTTTTTAATTACTGAAAATACTCATATGTAAATAAATGTGTTTGTGTTTATTCTAGTTGAAAAAAATATTGTTTTTGAGTAGCAACTTTTTTTTAAATTTATCATGCGTAAAATATTTCTAGAATAAAAGAGTTTTACAAGCGCCTGAGTACATATTTGACATTTTTTTTTCATCAGCACTTATCTTTTAAGTGTGAATATTTGCTTTAGAGTTGTTAAATTTACCTGATTGCCATTAGGAATTTATTTGTGTGTATCCGAATTATTA
Source organism: Villa cingulata (assembly GCA_951394055.1). NCBI lineage: Eukaryota > Metazoa > Arthropoda > Insecta > Diptera > Bombyliidae > Villa > Villa cingulata. The sequence goes on along the minus strand of OX596021.1, from coordinate 3,022,687 downwards.
TTTATCCAGCACTAGATATAAAAATTGAAAAATGTTCATTACTTTCCTACGTTTCATTACATTTTCCGACAAAGTGTTTAGTATTTGCTTGAAATGAAATCAATTTATATGGTCTATGATACGAAAGGAAATCCTGAAATCTATTTAAGGAATAGTGAAAGAAGTAAAATTTAGAAAAAAAACTTTCATGTATATTATATGTATATGCCAGTACATTTCATAATATATGTAAGTACATAGGTATTTACACGCTATAAAGGATATGCTTTAAAATAATGTAAAAAATATTAAAATTTTATGAAATGATATGAATTTAAAATGTGAACAGGAAGATAATAGAACAGGCTCGTTTAAATTTATAACCATAATTTAATGGGAAAAAATTGCAATGTTTCGTCGGAAAAATACGTTAAAATGAGATTCACTATTCACTTTAATATCGACCAAAAGTTGAATTTTGCGCATTTTCGAATGTGGTGGTGAAATATGCCGTAGATAATGTATTTTTTCGCTCTTTTCTCGTTAACAAATTGTACAGAACTAATTAAATGGAAACGTTTTTTGAAATATTTGCAGCGAAACGTACATTTGTATAACGTTCAAGGGTTTGATAGTGCTAGAATTAATAGGAAACATTTTTTTCAGAAATTAATTCATTTTAATCATTTTTCATGTGCATGAAGTTTCGGTTTGAAAGTAACTTTTGGAATGGTAGAATTTCACAGTAAAAAATTAATTGAACATTTTTTAAAAATGTTTTCTAAATTTTTAGGAAATAATTTGAAAAACATTATTAGATGTTCGTAGTGAATTCAGATCCTTTGAATTTAGATAAAACTGTAATTTTATACACACGACCATGCTCCATATACCACACATATTACCCAATCTATACACGATTATAATTCTGACGAAATTTAATTAAAAATTCACATATACTTGAGAAGGAATTCGTATATGGAAATAAATAAGGACTCATAGAAGTTCCTGTAATTATCAGAACATAAACATTTTATTTTTCAAAATTTGATTAGACTTTCTTTTAAAGTTGATTATATGGAAGATAATGCACGAATAACTTAGAAATATGATTTGTGCCAATTAATAAAATTTCAGTATTTCAGTTACAAAGTTTCAATTTAAAACCTTACCGAATTTCCAACAGAAGCAACTAAATATAATAGCTGATACAAATAGGAAAATAGACGATAAAGAATTTATACAAAGTTACTAGTAAAATACAATTATCTGTAATGACTTTTTACAGTTTTCACGTACCTATACTATACAAAACCAACAAACATTGTATCAATACAAAATTATTCACACATTATTTGTATGCATACGAGCTACATAAGAAAGTATAAAAATAATTAATTTTCTAACCATCTAAAACAGAAATATGAGTGAAAAAATTTTAGAAAATGTTCAAAATATTTCAAACTGAAAGGAAAACAGCATTAGTTTAAGTTGAATTTATTAGGTGGAAATACATAAAATATTTTTGGCTATAAACAACCACATATGGTATGTAGGGTACTACCGTACTACGTACTACTAGAACTATAGTGTGTATCGCACTAAAGCTAGCTGGCATCTGCCAGTGCCAATAACATCTACTACTTATCGTCTATTCCTGTTTCTCATATACTTCGTATAGCGAGCGTATACTGCAAAGCATGTATAAGGAGAAAATGAATTTTTGCGATGAATGAAAATACAATTACATGGTATGCATGCACGCTAGTATAGCGAGAGTATATCGTACTATAGTTAGCTGCCAATAACCTGATTGCTGCTACTTATCGTCTCTTCCTTTTTCTTGTATACTTCTGTTGGTCATGCATGGTGTACAGTGAAGAGCAAGTATAAAACGAAAATGGATTTTTCTCATGAATGAAAATACGAGTGCATGTTATGTGAGGCACAATAGTTAGCTGCTAATAACCTCATTGCTATAGTACTTACCGCCTCGCCTTATTTCTCGTATATTTCTAATCGTGTGTAGTGCAGACCATGTATAGAAAGAAAATGAATTTTTCTCATGAATGAAAATATTAGTACATGACTAACAACCCAAATTTCAATTAATAAATTATGAGTATGAAATAATAAAGAACATTTTTTCTGTATGTATTTGCATAATTAATGATTAATGATAATTGAATTGCTTGCATTCATTGTATATAATGTTTGCTTGTAGTATTGTAAATTTGATTTAAAATTGAAAAAGTAATTTTATCGAGAAAAAAATTCAGTTTCTTTTCAAAGACGAGCAGTACTTGATAACGACACATTATTCATAAATCACAAGACTTGTCTTGAACAAACATTTTTAAGATTTTGTAAATAATTTGCAATCGACAATCGCATAATTACCTTCTAGGGTCCTTCCGATGTTGTAAGTCATTAATAATATGTTTTTATATGATACTCTATCAACTGTTAAATTAGATTTTGTGTACAAACAATAATATTTTTATTAAATTTAAAAATTGAAAAATAATGAATTTACAAATTTAAGAGTATTTTTTGTATTATCGAATATATGAATTGTTATTTGTAAGAGCAAGAAGTGATATCTGCCTATATTCTACACATATTTTATTTTGTCTATAGTTGAAGTTGAAATCAGTCCATTATCTCGTATTATGTTGAAGAAGTAAATTGAAATATTCATAAATTTTAATATAACTCATATGTATGTAACATCAAGTACATTAGGTAATTTTCACATTATTCCGAGATAAAGTTTTCAAAATAAATAATAATAATAATAATAATAATAATAGTAACAAAACTTATTCCTTATACATATTTTATTCACAGTATAAAAATATATATAAAAAAGTTTTGAAAAATAAAAAAAAGTAAAACATTTTTTAAAAGCCTATTTTTCTCCATTAATGAATAATGACAGTTGTTTTCATTATTTTGAAAGGAGTTAAGAGTTTTTGTTCTAATATATATACGAATAGATAGATAGAGAAATTTCTATTTTATTTCGTCGTTTTTATGTTTCTGTTTAATATACAATATATTGGCAACCAAAGCGAAAAGTTTTCTTAAAAGAGGATATGAACACTCGTGCATAAAAATATTTACTATAGAGAAAAAGTTTTATTGAAATTTTTTTTTTTTTTTGTTTTTAGATAAATGTAAAATGAAAATTATGTGGTTTGAAATCTGCAAGTAATATTAGATTTTGATGAATTTTTTAGATAATACTTGTTGAATAAATATATATTTTCATTTGAAACATTGAATAATTAAAGTACTCGTATATTTCAGGTGACAGACTGGTAAACTTTTTTTCAGATATGAGAACTGACGATATCAACGCCATAGATTCAATTTAAGGTACTCTTAAGTCAGCGCTTAATCAGTAATAGGCAAATTGATAAAAAAAGGAAGTCACGATGCAGAAAGTTTCTCTAAAATAATATTGTTAAAAGAACAAACAACACGTTCACATCCTATTTGGAGCGTGAGAAACAAGATTTTTTGTATCTATACAGCGTCCTTAAAGGTAATCAAGCCTAACTTGTGTTTTAAAATTTTTTTGCATAAATCAAATTGATTTTTCATTTTTAATCTTTATTTATGATCATTTAAACAAAGCTATACGACAATAGACGAGATTTTCTTTGAAAACGCAATGAAAATTTGAACAAAATACATTTTAATTTTGTATACTTTAATCATTTAAATAACATGTTGCATACTAATTTAAACTTTTTTTCTCGATTTACTGAATTAAAATCCTTTTTTCGAGTTTTAAATAATATAATCTACTCGTTTATTTAAACAATGCTTTTAAAAACTTTTTGTTGAGGTGAAAAAGTTATTTGCCGCAGAAAAATAAATTAACAATACAAACAGTATAATAGTACAAGTAGTACTATAGTACAATAGACTTGGTATATAACGTACACATAGTGCTCGTATAATTAGATGCATGAATTTTTCTTTTTTTATTCTCTTCAAATAGAGAAAAATCATTTAAAAATTTGGTATATAATTGAAGAACTTTAAATACATAAATGAATTTTACGTTTGCTGCTATGAATTTTTAAACGGAATAATATAAAAATGTACAAATTATATAAAAAAATAAACGATATGATGTTGCATAAGATGATCAAATGCTATCTGTACTGTTAAATTTTTTATGAGTTCTTTTAGTTTTCATATAGTTTCAATCAATAATTTAATTTTACACAAGATTATTGTTTTTTTTTTTCATGTGTAGTTTTAAAATGAATGTTATGTTTTAGGTTGTTGTTGTTTTATATCCAAATTGTCACAAACAATTAAAAAATTGACACTAGTTGAAAAATATTTTTGAGAAAAATAAAGAGAACGTTAAACTTTTCAATAACGTAAAATGTAAAATTTAAACAACATTTTGAACTGTAAATAATTGTCGACATTTAGGTACTATATACAAATTTTTATTGATATGCATGAAATTACGAGTTTGTATATTTGTTGTGTTAGACTGCCATGACCACAAGAAAACAATTTTCAACAAATGGAAAACCATGAACTGTTTAATTGACCGAAAATACCATCGAATTGAAATTTAATTATGCATAAAATAATTTCTATTTCTATTAAACTATATACATTTTTAATGCTCATCAGTATGAATTTCAGTACATATACATATGAATATAAAATTTTTTATAAAATAATATTAAACACTTTATGTGTATACATGTATGTATTCACAAACGTATAAGGACTACGTATGTTTAGGTAAAGTAAATGAAAGTGTTCTGTATTTATTTTGAAATCTAACCAAAAAGTGTATAGAGTTCATAAATTCTATTTCAAATACATTGGGGATAGTTGTACAGACATATAAATCATGTGTATTGTCTAAAAACTATAAAGTACAATCATTTTCTTAGTAGGTATCTTAATAAATACATTATCCTTGAGATATTTATGAATAGTCACGTACGATTTATTTTTAACATAATAGAAACATATTTCATTATATATATATTATTCATTTAAGAATCTAGATCATAAAATAGTATGTATTTCAAGGACGAAATATTTTCAAATTAACATGAGTAATTCACTTTAAAAATTTCTAGCTAGCCGTTTATTTTTCTTAGGATACATCTTACCTATTCAGTTTTCATTATTTTCTACATTTTTCTTTTAAATTTCGTTTCGATTGCGAGGACAATACACAATACGAAGATACAAACATGTGCCATGTGCAATACTATGCGATAGCTTTCGATAATCGTTTCATCGTTTGCTTTAATGAAAAAGTTCATTGGGATTCGAAGACTGTAATGGAAAATGATAAGCTCATAAAGCTAAGGAAAATAAAATGAAAATGAGAGAAAAATTTAATTTTACCATCATGAGAGAATATATGAAATATGAAAATGGAAAATGAAGAAAAATGAAACATAAATAATTTTTTGTTTTACTATACTCGAGTATCGGGCCATCGGTTAGTATCAAAAATACATCTGAATTAAATGGAAGTGAATATTGTAATAAAATTATTCATTTCTAAATTATTATTTCGATATAATCATTTTAAATAACGATTTTCATATCCATTTGAAAAATTCTATTGCTATTTTTGGGCTTGCTAAGTATATATAGTGAATTTTTGTATAAAATGTATAACTCGTAATGTATAACTTGTATAACTCGTATAATGTACCTAATTAATATTTTCAGGTTCAAAATTTCATATGAGAAAAAACCTTCCAAACCACTAAATTATCATAGTTATTTCCTCAAATAAATATTCAAAATCTTACACGATATTTTTATGTGGAATATCTACTGTCCTTCATACAGGCTAAGGAACGTAATGAAAGTAGAAAGTATAAATTTTATGTAACAATGTGGATAACATTAGATGATTTTAAACTTGTATTATTTTTTATCTTCCTTTTTACCTTCATATGTATGATTAGCTATACAATACACATATTTAAATTTTTCGGTTTTATAAAAAAAAATCCAGACGAATATGAAAATTTTACTTCTACTTAAAACAAAACAAAGTTAAGTATGGTAATAAAGTACATCTAGACTATTTGAAAAAGTTGTTTCCTAAATATTATAGCGTGCAACTTGAACATTTAAATTTTTTATTTTACGGTCGTTTTTGCATTGCAATAAAATAAGAACCGCATAAATAGGAAAAGGAGAATTTTATAATTTATGCAAAACTAAGTAGAGGAAAAATAGAAAATAAAAGAAAAAAAAATAATGTATCGTAGTTTTTAGTTACTTTAGGTTTAGGGTTCTGGGCAATGCAGAGAAAATCAAAACAATATTTTTTACTTGTTTACCTGTGTAGTGAATAATACAGGAAGTCGTACATATGTGCATATATGGAGTGGATATGAAATTGAAGGAACCACCGAATATCGTACAAAATTCGATAAAATTTTCACGAGAATATTTCTTATTTTTTACCAGTACAAATCGATTTAGACGTTTCTTTACATAAAACGTTTTTTTTTCGATTTACTCGTTTGAATCCTAGGGTACTGGTAAATTTATTGTACCTAAAAATTGGTTTCAAGTCAATTATATTAAAAATCGTACATTGTATTTTATTGTATTGTCGATTGTATTGCATTAGAATTATTTATTAGAAGTTTGAAGCTTAAGATAAAGTCATATAAAAGATTTTTCGCTACTTTATAAAGTATTCAAATATAAAATGTAAAATAACTCCTTTGAAAAGTTATATTCTCTAGTATGTAATTACAATTTACATATATCCTTAATGTACAGGTACATATGTATGATGTAGTAAATAAATCTGGGAATAGTATGACTTTGACTTTGCATGGAGTAAATTAAATTATCGAATTTAAAAATGCTTAAAAAACTAAAATGAAATTAAATTTAACCATTTATTCAATACAATTAGTTTGATAAATTTTGTGTATTTTCTTAATTAATGTTAAATTTAATTGAAAAAAAAAAATGTTTTTTTTTCAATTTGCTTTAACTATTCATGAACTATGCGATATGTGAAGTTTATATCGTTCATAGTAATTATTTTTGTTTTTTCCTTTTTATATTGTAATTGACAGTTCAATATATCGGACTAAATTAAATTTGTGATGAAAAAAATGAAGAAAAACAGTTTTTTACTTAGAAAAAAAAAGAAGAAGAAAAAATATCGATTAAATTCCGTGACTGCACAGTATACAGACACACGACATTTACACACAGCACCGCAGAGTACAATATTATTTATTATAAAATTTCATATCTATATATACGTGAATATTTGCAACATTTTCACGTGTTCATATACATACATACGTAACATCAGTATTTTATATTTATTTTTCACCATCATTCATCCTAAAAACTATTACAAGCTTTTGTTATGAAATTAAAGGATAAATGAACAATGAATCACGTTCATACAAAAAAAGAAATAAACAATTTCCACTGAATAAAATCATTTTTTCTTTTTTTTTGTGAATGGATAAAAGCAAACTGTTAAATGCAATCCTGTATATACATTTATACGAGTATGTACTTACTGAGGATATATTATTTTCATTTTCATATACATTCATTTTTTAAAATGCGATCGCTTCACATTTTTCTAGTTCGAATTTTAGAAATGTTGCAAAGTGAAACTGAATGTTTTATTAAAAAAATGACCAATATCTAATAACACTGAAATTATATGAAAATTTTTCTTCTAATATTAATTTAAGTTCGTGTAAGTAAGATGGTTTTTTATATAATTAAAAAAAGTAAAAATTGTCTCATACTTTTAAATAAAAGAATCATGTTATATTGATTTTCTTGAAAAATAATTTAGAATAGGCGAAAAATAAATTGAACATGCAAGAAAATAAGGAGGAAAAGAATTATAAATAAGAATATTTTTATATTTTCTTTTTATATATTTATATAAATATGAAATTGTGTAATATATTTTTGTTATGATAAAAGCAATATTGTGATAATTGTATTTTCACATTTCTTTAAAAGCATATTAAATAGCCATTCAAAAGATAAACCGCACCTTACATGAACTCGATAAAAATTTTTTTTTTTTTAGTGTAAAGGGAAGATACACATAAATACCATATTATATTTTGTCATATCTTTAAGAATTTTTTTTATGAAAATTTTTAAGTTTGCATGTTTCGTTTGGATTACACACCTCTAAGAACACTCATTTATATACGAGGATATACTTGTATGTATGAATTTATTTGTTCATCAAATCTAGAACTCATAAAATATCACATGTCAGTTTTGCTTTGTGTTATTTTCTATTATATATTCTATAAAATTTTAGTTTGTAACTAACGTAAATTTTTGCATTCAAAATACAAGGAATACATATTCGTATTTAACATGAACTGTAAATATTAATTTCAGTTATAATAATAAAAAATTTATGAAATCTAATTAAAATATTGTGTCAGTCAATTTATTAATGAAAACATGAGTGTATAGTGTGGTAATTAAAATTATGGCTTAATTTTAATCAAAATTACCATAACCACTTCTACTATTATAGACGAAATAAAAAAAACCCACCGAATGGTTATCATCCCACAAGATCTTTGTTCGTTTGACTGTGTACCTGTGTACGTGTATCTCCATAGTCCTAAGAGGTTTTTTTGTCGAAATTTGATTTTTGAGAAAATCTTGAAAACAACCCAAAGGTTTCTTCAAAATCATTCGTAATTTATTTGAATTGAACTGAACTGAACTGGCGTATATTGTGGTTAGGTATTACAGGATTTTTTCTGTTGAATTTGGACAGAATTGAATGGAATGAAAAAAAAAAATAATTCTTGAAAGTTTGGAAGAGTTTTTAGAAAAAATATATATAGAAAAAAACATTGTATGAATGAAAACACCTTGCACTGAAAATAAATTCAAAATACTATGAATGCTTTTCAAAATAAATGATGCCAAAATATGATACTCACTATACTCAGTAGCAGTAGCAAGCTGATTTTCATTTTCAAGAACAATAATGGGAAGAAAAAAATATAAAACTCCACCATTTTAATTATTTAAAAAGTTTTTATAATTTTTTTTAGCTTCATTTTGGTTGTCTATACCTGAAATCTATTCATTCAAGAATGAATTTTTTAATGTTTTGTTTGGTATATTTTTTACATTCATAAAACATTTTTTTTTTAAAAAAATTCGTGCCGAGTAGATACTATAAAGAATTTTTTTTTCGATTTTATTAACCAAATGAAATGTTATTTTTTGCTGCAATTATTTTGCTCTTTAGCATTTTTTGAATTAGTAGCGGATATTTCCCTGATCATATTAACAAATATTATTGCAGTTTATTTATTTGATTAATTGCTCGATGATAGCATGAATATAAGTCAGCGACAAGCGACAGATTTATTCTCTTTGATCTTTTCTCATTTCTATTTCCGGTCAGACTTCCTCACTATCCATACAACGTCTTCCAAATCTAGTTTTTCATTTTACTACCGATTGTGATTACTGAGCGATTTTTCACTTGCGACTGCAATATGCCGTTGATTTATGACTGCAGTAGATGTAGGATCATTCCATTGAGTTGCGTTCCTTTAAATGTTATCAACAGTACCACTATGAAGACATTTGCTAAATGATAAAATTGCATCTTTTTTAAAACTCTTCCAGCCTAAGGAGCAAATAAAAAGTAAGTATGTGGTAACTGCGATGTCTTTAATAAATTCAATATACAACATGCACGTATACATAAATATAAATTTAGGATTTTTTTTTTGTTAAGACATGAAAATATGGTTTATGTACAAAGCAATTTTTTTTTGGTATTTTTGTTGTTGTTACTGGTATAATTTTACCAAAAAAAATTTTTTTTAACAGCGTTTTTATCCAACAATTTATGGTTCTATTTCGTTTAATCACAATTTTCTTTTGCACATATCATGCATACATGTCCGTAAAGTACGTATGTACATATAATAGACCGAAGTGTATACAAATACATGTAGAAGCATTCAAATAGGGTTGGTTATACATTCTGAACTCTGTGAATATTATTGCATTTTCATACAGGGTGTTTTTACGTTGAAAAAATATGAAATATGAAATTACTTTTCCAATGATTTGAAATAACTTTGAATTGAATTTTATTAACTTAGTCGTATTAGTGTGTTCTTCTGCTATAACAAACAAAATTCAATAATATCCTGACTACGAGTAAAATACCCTGTATATGATACATGGAAATGATAAAATAAGTTTAACAACCTCAGTTTCATGCATTCAAATGTACAGTGCATAATGTATGTTATGTGTGTGTATCATATATATTATATTCAGCAAAAGTAATTAATTCTCCAGTCAGCCGACATTAAAAAAAAAAAAATTGCGATAAATGCATACATATAATCCAGTAACACAGACATACATACATATACAAGTTTTCTACAAGTGTTTGTTTGTATATATGATAATCTTTTACACATTTCATTTTGAAATATACAATATGAAATTATTTTCAAAAAGGACGAAAGGTTTATTGCATTTTCAACACACAAAAAAATAAAGATAAAAAAAAAGAAATTAAATTTGTAATAAATTAAGGATTCAAATTGAATCCTTGAAATATTTCCTTCTGATAAGTAACAATAATAATTATGTATGTAAAATTTTTCACAATTATATGTATTATGTAGGTTGCAATTTTTGCCATCTCAGAGAAAATACAAAGTTTTTTAGCACAGATAATAATCTAAAATTTCTGATTCAGGACATAATGAAGACTAAAAAAAAATAAATAATATTGCATTTTAGTTATTTAAATAAAATAATGAACAAAGAAAGAAATATGGAAAAAATTGTATAAAATTTTTCAATAAACGAAATTAATATATAATTTAAATTAAAATATTAATGTTTTTGTCAAGTATTCGCCCTCAATATAAAAAGAAATAAAAAATATTTTTATCGTATTTTCATCGATTTCTTAGAAAAATTTAACCTAAATTTGATAAAAGCAAAATAAAAACGAATCATTAATGGAATAACATCAAAAATCAAAAGTTCGAAAAAAATAACAAAAATCTAATTATTGTGATTTTGTCAAATGACAATTGATTGCAAATAAATACAATAATTCTGTCGTAAATGTAATGTCCATTACATGTAATTTGATTGTTACAAAGTGAAAGGAAATACAATTTTCTTCTTTCAATCATTTTGTATTTTCTATCATAAAGTCCATTTATGTTTTGAATTGTTGCCATTTTGAAAAAAAAACTTCGTTATTAAATAATAATAAAATGTTGATAAAATTGCAGTTTGATTTAGTTTTGTAAATGGACAATTATTATCTGTACGAAAGCAGCAATTTGTCTTAAGGACAACAAGGATATTCAATGATTTTTGCTTTTTAGTTTAATCTTTTTGAATCTATTTTCCAAATTTTATGAGTATAAGACATTTACATAATCACATTTCGTACAATGTTTAAAAGAAACAATGTTCATAAAAATAAATATTTGAATCACTTTAATTAATCCAAGGCTATTACGTGACCTGTTATTTAAAATTGTTTATTAAAATTTTGTTCAAATTTGTTAAGTACCCGTCAAATGGGTGTTAATGGAAAAATATATGGTTTTTTGGCTTGTTTTCATTTCGAATTATACACAAGTATACTTATAAATCTATTCGCATACAGCTGTTTTCGAACGAAGACGATAAATGGATTTAACTTATTCGAAACATTGATAATGCTATAAAATCGGGAAGACAACAATTAAGTAATATTAGAGCAATTTTCACACACCTGTAATCAGGTAATATTAAGGTGTGGAAATTATGTTTTTTTGTTTTTCCTTTGTATATACATTTAGATAAAATTACAAAAAAAAAATTTGTGCAAACAAATTTTAGGGTGAATGAATTGAAAATTTATATTTACAATTAGATTTATGGAAATGGTAAGAAAAAAGGGTGTGCTTTTGGGAGAATAAGAAAAACAACAAAATTAAGTGATTGAATATTAGTCATGGATTTGATTTTCAAAGTTGATTTTTTAAGTATATTTGAATTTGTGATAAAAGGATAAAATTGAAATTGAAAAATCAATTTATGAGTAAATCATTTGATTGAAATGAATTCAATTATTCGAATCGTTTCAGTATGTATATGAATCTTTAATATCTTCGATTGGAGTGACTGATTTGCGTACCAATTTATAGAAAAATTTTAAGATATTTTTTGACTTCAAGTTATTAATAAATCTTGTTGACACACTATACTTAATGGTGAAGTAAAGCTAAACGAGGAATAGAAAGACTATTTTAATTTGTATTTGACAGTTGAATGATTTTGTAATAAAATTTTTTTTTCAATTTAACATTCTACTTACAATAACAAAGTCAATCGTTTCTATACGCTAATACATTGTATAAAAGTTGAATACAATTGATTCTCTTTAGCGTTGTTACACATTTAATGAAATAACTTCCACTTCATAATGAATCTGATATTCTCCGTAATGAAGTTTAGCTCGATAATGAAGTGTAGTGCGTCTGAAGTATAATAATACTTTACGAATATACGGCTGTAATTAATAAACAAGCTAATAACTATTATCTGCAAAGTATCATTGACTAAACAATAAACTATCTGATGTGATAAGACTTCATTATACCACATTTGAATTATTCCGCATTACTCCAAATCGATTACACATTACAATACACTCTTATCATTAAAGAGCTTACATTGTTAGTGAAATCTTCCTTTCAGCGTAATCCTTCAATGACTATATCATTAAATTGTATAGTAACATAACAGCAAAAATATCATTTGCAATTCAATTAACAACTTTTGTTAATACATATTCTCATCAATAAAACACTGTATATTTACCTAATTATTCTGATTGCTTCTATTAATTAAATCCGTTTTATATTTTTGATACACATTACAACGATAATAACGATAAATCTGTATGTAAGTAGAATCTGTTAGAAATTCTTAGGTGTGTTTTTATATCTTATAATAATCCGATATAAAATTAATTCTTTTCTTAATGATATATTAATTCATATACAATGTAACATAAGTGATAGAGGATATAGAAAGTTTCATAAGGAATAAATATCAAAGTTTTATGGAAATATTATTGGAATTTGAGTGAATTTCTGTATTTAATCACTCTTTACTTACACGACACCACATATGTTTATATTGTATTTATGATTATATCAATCTAAAAATAATATTATATAGTACGTACGTTGTACATAAAATATTAATCTGTGCAAAGTATAAATTTTTTTGTTATTTTCTAATAAAATATTGTAGATATATTGTGCAGATACTTTATTTGTTCATTAATTTTATATGATAATTACAGTGAAACTTTTCTGTACATAACAAACAATAAATAAAAAGAATAATTCAAAAATATAAAACAAAATAAGAAAAAATAAAACTTATTTTTGTGGTATTTCGTAAAAATAATTAATATACATACATACAATTGCTCAAAATCAAAGTTTGACAAATAAATTTTCGAAACGGTCTCATAAAAATACATCATCATTCTCTATGGTAGAAGAACTAAGAGTAGCTGTAGAAAAGATAAATGGAATAAAATTATACTTTCGATTTGTAAAAATTTATAAACTCTGCGCTCAAAAGACTCAACTACTGAGTCTAATACCAGAAGAAAAAGGAACTACTGAAAGTTTAATTTCAATTTCAATTGGGTAATCAAATAAAGAATTTTCAAATTAATATAATGCATGTGCGATTTTGATTGTGAGTTACTGTTTTTAAAAATGGTAAATGAAATGTATGTATAAAAAGGAAAAATATATAATTTTAATTAATTGTAAAAATATATTGCTGACTTAAATGATAAGTGCCATTCTAAAATTTAATGAAATCAATCATAATTACTGTCAATTTATTTATGAAACTGAAAAACTTTTTTTCAAAAAAAAAAAAATTAAGAATAAAAATAAAAATTTAAATGTATTTTAATGAAATTGTATTTATAATTATCCGAAACAAAAAAACTGTAATTATATTTTCAGAACAAATTATTATTTATTATTTGTTTACTTGCATATTCATATTTTGATTTTCGAAAATATATAAGAAAATATAAATTGCAAGAGAGTATTGAAAAAATACCTACCAAAGAAACAAACTTCCAAATAAGAGTCATCGTATCTGTCGCACAGTTGTTTCAACTTTTTTGATTTATTTATATCAAATTTTTCTTCTTTCGTATTTTTAGATTTGATGTGTCATTCATATTTTCAATTAATTCTTTTTTATTTTAAGTATTTTCATTCAGCCAACAGAAGGTGATGCGTTCCTTAGAAGAAGAAGCTGTCAAAAAGCAACTGCTTCGTGATAGTATGTAAGTATATAACGTACATCCATTTATATGTCGGCTTTTGTTGAGATGAAGTGAATTAAATGAGTTAATTGCTACCATTAAAACTATTAAATTGAATTAAATCATAAATTTATGCATTTTACAACATTTTTAAGCCATACAATAATAATTCTGAAATGCGATAAAAATCAACTTGTAAATTGTTTCTTGTATTCTTATTTCTTACATCTTTTATGCGTAGATAATGAAATGAAATGTATAATATTTATTCCATTTATGTATACAAATTTTTAATCCTAGAATTACGAACAATATAAATAAATAAAAAATATTATGTACATGAGTATAAACATATTCTGATAAAAACGAAAATTAATACTTGTGTATGTACTACAAAAGTACAAAAAGTATACGTAAGTATGTAGCTTGGCAATTGAGGTTAAAAACATAACAACAACAAAAAAAAATAATTTAAAATTTAATTGAGATATCAACAGAATAATATCTACATAATTTCAGTTAAAGTGTAAATTTCATTTATAAAATTACTCTATAACTCATTTACATTCTTTGTTATTGGTTTTTTTTTTTCAGTTTTCATCCTAAAAATACCAAGAAACATGATACTTCATCACCAACCTTTATACTCATGTAAGTAGAAGGGAAAAATGATAAACTTTTGTGTATTTATATAAAATCTTTCATAAGTACATACTATCATTTTGTAGCTGGCATCATTTCTATATACCGACAATTGTACGACGCAACAGAGAAACAAAAAACAAATAAACGAAAAAGAAGAAGAAGAAGAAGAATAAAAGACACAAAACAAAATAAAATGAAAAGAATATTAAAAAAGAAATTTATTTTTCGTATACTCAATTTAATTTTATTATTGGGTTTGTATATCATATGGAAGGAGTGGAGTAATCAAAAAAGTGAAAATTATATTTTTCTGACTAAAAATAAAATAAGGGAAACAATTCCATAACATAAGTACGAGTATACATATAGAGTACCTACCTATACAAGAAGATATAAAATGAAAAATTTTTCGTACAGAATAATTGTTTTAAAATATTGTCATCATGGTGGTGTTTTTATTCATCTTCAAGAAATTAGTTTTTGGAAATGTTTTAGGGCAAAAAAAAAAACAAAAAAATAGAGAAAAAATATAAATTTTGTTTTTATCTTTTTCGTATATCAAGAAATTTTTGTAATTTGTGGGAAATAAAATGTGTTAAATAATGTTGTTATATACACATTATGTATACAAAAATCTTTTTTTTGGGAGAAATGATATCAAGAAAATTATGAAATAAAATATAAACTATGATAAAAAATTTTCAAATCATCACTTCTTGTCGCAAATCATAAATTTTCTTCATTTTCTTCGGGAACCTTAGGTTCTCCGACAAGATTTGCTCAAGTATTTTTCTGCTCACATCAGTCACCTCAAACTGTGTCATAAAAACATCTATTTAATTATCCAATTTAATCCTTAACACTGTGTTATAGGCTGTTTTTTAATTTATTCTTTATTTATTCTTTCTCTAATTCTATTCCAACGTAATTTGCTCTTCTAAAAATCTCGGAGACTTTTATTCTCTTAAAATAATCTTATTTGATCCGAAGAATTTTTCAAAGTCATTTACGAGTATGTTCAATATTTCAAACTTTTTCTAAGAAAAGTAAATGCATTTTGTTTATTATAAAATTGGTAAGCATTACATATGCATTAGATGTGCAAATTACATTTACTTCAAATTTATTCCTTAATGTAATATTCCCAAAAGAAAATATTTTTAAAATGTTTCGAGCAACATAAAGGATATTTTGCAAGTTTAGTTTTTATATCTTTTAAAAAAATTTATTTTGTTAAAATTGTATCTTTGGTAGGATAAATTGAAATTATTTAAAAAGATTTTCCATAATTTTATTAATAAATTGTCTCTGTAATATTGCATAGAGAAGTTACCTTTTGAAGTACGAAAAAAAAAATGTTATTATTCCTGCAGCTATATGTGCTGTATTTGATTACAAAAAGGACATATTACATGAAAATGCAGTTTGAAATCATTTTCACAGTAGATATCATACTTGTAAATTTAAACGTAAAACCTACAACATATCTTTGTTTTTTAGTTTCTTATTTATTAATTTTTTTCATTAAGATGAAAGTCGTTTGCTAGAAGTAAGTAATTTGTTTGTCCTGGAAAATTATAACATATGTGTACAAGTATATCAACAGTCAAAGACAATAATAGAGTAGGGAGCGATTTTCCCGATTAAGCTCCCCTTGACATATTATGTGTAGAAGAGTCCTGTACTACTAGTCAATGACGAATAAGTTCTGACGATTGACGAACTGTTTTTTTTACATTTTCTTATGAAAAGTTAAATCAATTTGTCGTCTTTCAATAGGCAACCGCCTATATGTTGCTTGTGCGTGAATTTAAGCCCAGCAATAATAACTAATCATTATGCATTTATGTGGTAAAATAACAATAAAAATTATTCACTTTATTTATGTCTGTTAAATGTATATGTAGTGCTCCAATACTCACGTATACAGTTGAATGAGAATCTAATGAAAATATCCTGTATATAGTTTTAATTCAAGTGACATTCTCCTGTAGAGATAAATATTATTAATATCAGAATGTGTCAGAATGGAATACGAATAATTTTATGCCATAATTAAATTGTTTCTTGAAATTGAATGCTACTCTGTTTCATATATTTTATTTAATTACACTTTAAATTCACGAATATACGCATAAATGCATTACTTCTCTGTATGATATCCTTTCTTTTCATCGAAAATATTAATAAATCAAATTAAAGTCTAGGAAATTTAATGTTGTCGTCGGTTAAACATTCTTCGGTATACCAAGTATTTTTATAACAACAACAAAAGTATGTAAAAGAGCGTAGAAGAAATAAAGTGAACCGAAAAATAATACAAAAAAGATTATTATAATTAAATACAAAATTCTTCATGGTAGGTATCCTTAATTGGATTGGTTTTAATTAATTTTTTTTTATATTATTGTAGAATGTCTGACATTGAACCTAACAAACATATTTGAAATAAAATATTTTTCGAATTTTTGCCTTTTATAAATTTGTTTCGAATATATGTATCGTCCTGGTATTTCCTTGATTTTTATCTTAACATTTCTATGTATTAATGTGAATGTAAACGTAATTTGTAGAATTAATATTGTATTATAACGTAGATATAATTATGATTTGTAAGGAAATTCTTTTAGAATTTTCTTCACTTTATGTAAGCTACCAATTCATTCTTTGAATTGTTTTCATTTTTATTTTTCATATCAAAATTCAACTATTTACTTATGAGAAAAATATAAATCAATAATAATCGAAAATAAGAAAAAATAGAAAAATATTAGAGTAAAAACCATGTAAGGTTTACAAATTAAAATTTTACAGTATAGACATCAGCAATTAGATTGATAAAGTGTATTGTCGTGTCGTCTATGTCTGCTGTATACGGCATCTGCAAAAACAGCATATTGCAGTTGGTTTTGTTTTTTTTGTTAAAAATGAAAATGTATGAAAAAAAGTGAAGAAAAAGTTTTATTAGATAAGTTTGCTGCAATAAAAAGTTTGTCAGTCTCTTTTACATTCACCTGATGGCTTTCTTTATTCTTTATAGTTTTTTTTCTAGCTAATGCACAATAAATTTATACACTTACACCATACACTAATCAGGTAACAATAGAGTACGAGTACAACACAATGTCTTGTAACAGTTTAAAATGTAAATTTGTATTGGATGTACACAAATATTTTGCATTAAGATTATTTAGTCGCGTATAAATTTTCCGCAAAGTAAGTAGTTTATTACAAAGTGTTATACAATTAAGGATAATAGGATAACGATTTTTTGTTTCAAAACTGTTCTATTGAATTTATTTATTTTATTTTTAAAATTCAGTTTTATGGAAAAACTACTTTTAAAACGATTGAAAAATTTTATATTTCATTTAAAAATGATTCTGGCCCGTTCGGTGAAATTTATTTTTGTACAGATTTTTAACAGTCAACCTGAAATATATTGAGAAATATCTTAAATTAACGAAAATCAAATTTCTCTAAAACTCGTTACTTTAACATTTATAAATTTTTTTTCAAGGCTCTTATGAAATAATGCTGAATTTATACCATATTATGAACCATACATTTTGAATGAGCTGTGAGTACAGACGGAAAGTATGTAGACTCGAGCAGATATTGAGCAGTTATACATATAATGCAATCGATATTAGCCGACTGAATACACTTTTACAAAACTACAAGCAATTCATTTGCTTCTTCATGCTTTTATCCTTATAGCTCTTGTATTTTGTGGAAAATAATTTTTGGTTGATACACAGATTGCTTCTTGAGATTTCCCAAAGGTATTGTAAGCATAAGATTTATATTAAAGTATTATTTTGTGGAAGAGTAGCACTTACATTATAGCAGATCTAGTATTAACATTTAATAAAATTTCATTCTATAACTGTCATGAGAGACGTAATCTTATTAAAAAACCGTAAGTATTATTTAGTGGAATGAAAACATTAAATTGAATGAAACAGAATGAAATAGGTAATAGTTATTTTTAAGAAATTATTAAAGCGAAAATCATGCTCAAGCTCAATAAATATTTTTCTAAATTTCTGAATTAGTGAAAGGGAAATGTGTAAGGCTTTCCTGTAATTAGAAATTTAGTAATGTTTTTTGCAATAAAATAAAATAACAAAGTAAATTTAAAAACTCAATAATATCATTGAATATAAGAACAACATGTTGTAGATCTACTTATACGTTTAAACGAATGTAATATTCGATGGATCGATTAAATCCCAACGGTCTCACAAATTTCATTTTTGATTTCTGCAACCGAATGAATTAAATACCACCTTCGCAACACGGAGAATGAGACAAACTTTTAAAAATACTTAATTTGATTTAATGCAAAACATAAAAAACTATTTAAACATATAAATGAAATTTTTATTCTTGGAATATATTCATTCTCGTACATACATAAACATTGAATACCTCCAATTCTCTAGCTCTAGCATAATGAAAAATATTTGGTTGAAAAAAAAAAGTGAAAAATGAATATCAAAAAATCTGTCCTAGACAGGATTTTCTACATTATTGCTAAAGTTTTTTAATGCTGTTAACGTGTACGCAGAGCGAAATGCTATTAACAGACATTTCCTTTCATTCACGTCAGAATATATCGTAATGGATAAATGGTATGAATAAGAGAAATTCCTGTGCAATAATATTTCGTAATTAAAAAATGTGTGAATATATTTAGCAGCAGAACATTTTTTAATTAAGCTGCATAACACAGTTTTGAAAGATTTTTGGTTAGAATTTTTAGTGTTCCTTTTTTCTTTTTATTAAAATCATTGGAATTTGGATGTCAGACGGTTATACGGCACTCCTTCTCATCGGCAGATATTTTTATTCGTATACGATAATTTTTCAATATATGTAAGATGCTGAAATTATAATTTTGTACATGCTTTCAGAATTGAAAAAATCTCCAATGCTGGTCATGTTTTGTTTTCGAAAATTCTGTATATTTTGTAGTGAGGTGATTTTCTAAAGATTTTTCATAATCAATCCTGAAAAATTTTATTTAATTGAAAACTACATAAATTTAAAAAAATTTTTTTTTTCAGCAGAAGCAATTCCTAACATGCGTTTTCGAAAATTTTTATTAAATACTTAATGGATGATATATTTATTTAAGTACAACAGATATAAGACACATAAAATGAAGTTGTTATTTTTCATTAAACATAAAATGAGAAAAAAAGAATACCATAAGGATAAAGTTTTAAGTTATCTTTAACTTTGTTTGAAATGTTTTTTTTTTCATTTGAAGAAACCAGGAAAAAAAATGTGTGTGCATTATTTTCGTATAATATCATCGACAAGTCGACAAGAAAATAAGTTACATCTACTCAAGCAAACTTTTTAAAGCTTATACGAGTATATCATGTGAATGTGACTGTATAAAACCTTGAGATTTTCTTTTTGATATTATACAAAGTGGATTAGTGAAGAGATCAAAAATCGCATATAATGGTTTATAATGCATTTTTGTTTTTCTAGATTTTTAGATAATTTAGTTCTATACGAGTTTTTGATTTTAATGTTGTTTATTTTTTAGGAATTTATTTACTGCAGAAGATATATCCTTTAATGAATTCATAAACATTTTATATTTTTCAAAACTAATCTTATTGAAGCTATTGAAGCCCGATTCTAATGCCCAAGATAGTCCAAGAAAATAATAATGAATTCGTTTCTTTTATTGAAATAAAAAGATTTGAAGGATTTATAAAATATATATTTTTATAAGCGTATAGTATACTTCTTTAAAATTTTTGTTTATTTTGTTTTATAAAACTGAAACCATAATATATTTAAATCTTAAAAAATATTGAAGATATGTACATATAAATTTTCAATATACATATTGCTGAAATTTTTTTGAATGGTATATGTATGTGTTTCGATCAATCAATATGTATATTTGTATATTATACAAAATTTTCATATCAACGTCATAATATCATAAAAGCTCATTTAATGAAAATTATGACGTTACTTACGTAGCAATTTACTAGATTTAAATATTTATGAGCTTTTATATGAATACGGTTTTATATTGTTTATGTAATTTTTTCAATCCACACAAAATGTCTTTTTCAATAATGAAATAATGAAACCACATCAGCGCCGGATTTACCCTCTTGAAAGCCCGGTGCACTTCTAAACTTTTCGCCTTCGAAGTTGAAAATTTACTATTTTAAACTTTAATTTGATTTTTTTTATTCAAGAGTTAAATGAAATGAATTCAAAGTTACAAACAAAAATATAACTAAACACGTTTATAGGTTTTTCTTATACACACAGATCTAGTTTCATTTCAATCTGAAATTCTTCTTTGTACTCAGCTAATACAGTGTGGTATACAATTTTAACAAAAATAAGAAGAGAAAATACTGTTCGCGTATGTTTCTACTTTTCTTTCTACTCCTCTTCCTACATCTCAAATATTCTAAAGTTTAATAACCATGCTTGTTTACACATGAAAATATAGATCAAAACAATTATCATTTTTTCCTGTTTACACAGTTCTGGTTTCACTTTAATCTGAAATTCTTCTCTTTACTCATTTACTACAGTCTAGTATCTAGTACATACTTTACGCAAGAAAAGGAGAAGAGGTCTAGCTAGTAGTAAAAAGAAAAGTAAAAAAATATACGAATAGTATTTTTTCTTCTACTTTTCTTTTGTGAATTATGTACTGCACTGTAGTAGGCGAGTGTAGATTTTCAGATTGAAACAAGATCAGTGTATAAAAGAAAAACCGATAATTGTTTTCAGCTATATTTTCATGTGTAAGCAAACATGGTGATTACACTTCTGAGTATATGAATGTATAGAAAAAGAAGTAGATTAAAAGTAGAAAAAGTACCTGGTTTTTATTCTTATTTTCTTGCTTAAACTATGTACTACACTGTTTCTCACTGAAAAATTTCAGATTGAAACTAGATCGTTGTAAACAAGAAAAACCGATAAATGTTTTGACCTACATTTTCATTTGTAAACAAACATGGTCATTAAACTCTTGAGTATTTGAGGATTAGAAGAAGAAGTATCCATATATATGGAAGACGACATTCACGGCAGACTTCATATTGTTTTTAGCATTATGAACATTTTGAGAGAAAATTTTCGCAGAGAATATTTTTTTACTGGGATTTGAAAATTATTTTAAATACAGTGCCCGGTTTTTGTCAACCATTTTCAACCCATAAAAGAACAGGATATGAACTGCATGCATACATAACTACATACTCAATATTTGTATCTAAGATAAGAAAAAACAAGGATGCACTTTCTGGATTCTAAATTACCTCCTATTCTAAAATTAATTTTTCCTATTACCTCATAAAATCATGTTATAAGTGTAGAATGCAGAAAGATGAAAATAAATGAATAATGAAAAATCTCTTCAATGATATGAATAACTCAATTTGATATTTGGCAGACAGTTCAAAGGAAAATGTGATAGGCAAAAATTTATTCATTTCAATCTGTACAAATTGCATATGAAAATTGAAAAGGATCTAAAATACGCATTTTTTATCAATTTTTTTACAAATTTTTATCGTTTTTCTATAACATAAATTTTTAAAAATATTTTTCAATAAAGCACGGCACACAAATAAAATTTTATATTATTGTGAAAAAATTCAAAAATCTAGTAAAATTTTTTTTTTAGTGATTATGTTTTAGAAATTCAACATTTTAACACTTTTATTAATATTTTTTCTGGTAAAAATGTTTTCACACAACTAAGTATTTGAAGTTTTTGATTTTTCAATGTTTTTTCTGTAAGTATGTTTGAGGGTTTCAAAGGCTTCAAATGGATGTCAGTACTTAGTTTGGTCAGTAATCCATTTTTGATGATGCATCCTTTTCGAATCAAATTTTATGAGAAATGTTATTTAAAAAAATAAAATAGCAATCGAGTATTTTGATGAAAGGCAGTGTAATATTTTAGAATAAACATTTATGTAATGAATTATTAATAAAATAAAAATTTGAACAACATTAAAACTATAACCGCGAATATATGATTCATAAAAATATTCAAAAGAAAAATCTTTTTGAATCATAAAAACCAGGAAATTGAAAAAAAAAATTGCCTACCATTATGGCTTGTCATATTGTGTATGAAATCAGCTTAAACATCTATAAATATTCATATTGAATTTGATATCTAATGTTTCACAGGAATAATTAACCTACGTATCGTAGAAAAAATTATCATGAAGTTTTCATTTAAATTTTTGCTTACTCTGTCATAATGAAATGCAATTTCTCACTTCAAACGTCAACTGAATCTAGTCTAAAAAGATTTATGTGATTGATGTGAGTGAAAGTGAGTGAATGTGAGTGAGAGCGGAAAGTGTTTATCCACATTCATGTTAATTATAGCATCAACAGTGGCAAACCTACTTCCCAGCCTTTTTGAAATGTTCATAGTTTTTCTGATCCCAACTTAGAAAACAGAATGAAATATGGTTAAGGTTAAAAAGGAAAGTTTAAAATTTTTTTGAATAAACTCGAAGATGTAAATTAATTTTCAGTTTGTTTTCTCTCATTCAATCCATTTATAATTGATAATTGAGGATTTTATACATTTATTTACGTTTATAAAAAAAATTAAAGTCGAAAATCATCTTAAAATCAAGTTTTTAGTCTTGGTATTATTATATCACTCACCTCGGAAACGAGCCATGAAAACATGATGAAAACTAATTTACATAAAGCACATGCATATGAGGATATGAAAAAAATTTATTAAAATATAAAAATTCTGTTTGAATGATTCTTTTTAGTAATTCCTTTGAAAATCCTTAGAGTGCTTTGCAAACCGTATATAGGAGTAGAAGGTACATTACATTATACATATATTTTCTGTCGGGTTGTATAAATAATACATTAAAACATTTCTAAAGGACTTTACACTTTCAGAATTCGGTTATTTATAATATATAAATAAAGGTGAAAAAGAAACAACAACGATCACGATATGTGATTATAAATCATATACTCGTAGAAAAGAACAGTTCTTTTTTTCCTGTTTTTTATTTTTTTTTTATTTTTAAAGAACATTAAAATGTGCAAAAAGCAATTTAAAGCTAATTTACCTTAGTCTTTTTCAATCCCTTAGTCATTTTTCACAGTCATTAATCTCTCTTAGTGCAGTTTACTTATCGCTGTTCTTGTTAGTACTGATGTATATGAGTACGTAACGTAACATGTATACTAGAGTATATATTCATCTACTGTTCACTTACTGCGCTGCGGTTTGTATAGTTTGTATACGAAACACGTAACAATTCAGTTCCATTGTAAAAAAGTTTGCATTTTTTATTTTGCAATGCAAACGTTAAAATGGTTAAAATGACTTTGTATAGAATAAAATTTGATACGAGATATAAGTCTCTCTGAGGTGTTGTGGATTGTGCTGTATAGAAGTGCAAAATTAAATAATAAACACATTTTTAGTTACAAATTTTATGCAAAAAAAAAGAAAGAATTTTAAGAATTATATTATTATTAAAAAAAGTTTTGTAGCCAGAATATAACGCATATTTTATCTTTAGGAACATTAAAGAGTATTGCAAAAAAATGATATCAATTTTTAATATTGGTAAAATTGTTTAAAGGAGGTACACATTTTTTTTGAGAGAGAGTTTCTTCCTTTTAATCTACCTGACAAACTTTTTTCATTTTTTTAATAAAACTAGAATGAAAAACGGTGAAAGTACAAAGTCCTTGGTGACTGGACGTATTTAATTTGCACGAAATCTACACGGAATACAAACTCAAAAATATCCAATTTTTTTTTTTTTTAATTTAATTTATCAGCTAATCATCACAAATATGCAAGATTTAATTAATTCTTTCACTATTTTTTATTTTTCACTTTGATATCGATTAGTTGATTTCAAAATAATCGATTAAAAAGGACAATAGCTTTATGTAATAACAAGAAAAAAATTTTAGTTCGTTATCGTAAAACCGTTCACCATCACAACATAGAATGAAAAATGTAAAATTTTGGTTCTCTAAAAATGTGTGATATTTGTATAGCAGTGTCCTTCTTGTTGCATCACATTCACACATAAATTTAATACATTTGTTAAATTGCAAAAACAAATAATTAAAAAAATTTAAAGGAAAAAATAACATTCCTTGAAAATCATAGAACTGTGACTGAATTTCCTTAAATTTACCAAAAAATTACACGGGTGTGTGACACAGACTTAAGAATGTAACGTAAAGAAATATTTGATAATTACATAATTTGTAAAATTTACAAGTGTTTTTGCATTTTACATGTTAAATTGTAACAGTGGTTGTGGTAGTAATTAATTAATAACCGTGAAAAGTTATTGCATTTCTACTTACATTTTTTATTGTAGAAAAAAATGTGTTTATTATCTGGAATAATTAAGTAATGAAATTTAAAAAAAGAATGAGGAAAAAAAATCTTTATATACAATGCCGGTCTTAAAAATTAGACTTCCTTAAGAATTCATGTTTTTTTGGTACAATTCCTAACAACCTACTTACCATTATCTGTTTATTTTTTTATGTGTCCTTGTATGATAATTTGTTCGAATGTCACTGTGGACATAAATAGATTATACGTTTTTTTATTCACTCTAATATTCAGTTTTTGATGTTAAAAAACAAATGCAGAAATAAAAAATATCGAAAAAATACATACAATTTTCTCTATTAAAAAAGTTCAAATTTTTTGAATGAAGTTTAATTTGAAATTTAATGAAGTCCAATTGTTAAGTATTTCACAGAAATAACGTCTTATATCCTTATAATTAACATACTCGTGAATCAGCTTTAAATTCTTTCTATTTAGCATTTCAGCTGAATGTCCTTTTTTCATATATATGAAATTTGAGCAACAAAAAATTTTGATTTTCTAATAAAAAGTTGGTGCGGTTTTTTGGCCGGTACAGTATGTGTATATTCATAAATGTTTGTACTCGCACATGATAAAAAACACTGAATTTAATTAAAAATATTCTTGAATTGAGTTGAATATAATGTGAAAAATAGCAAAGTTTTGTAACTTTTTGTACTTTTCTATATCTTACCAGCATAATGTAACACATACTATTACATCACTCACAAAAATTTGCAGAAAATTTTTAATTAAATTTTAGTTTACTTACTTGGTTTATAACACTCTCTAATTAGTTAATTGATTGGAGTGATTGCATTCATTTTGCATCTGATCTCTGGTCTAAGTGTAACTTAATCAATCTTGCAATTTGAAAATAAGAAACAAAGCCATTCATTTTAACAAAAATATTTCTTTTAGTTTTTGATTAATTTAAATTTTTAAAAGGACACTAGACAAGCATGTTTGCAAAGATGTTTTGTGTTAAATCGTAACATAAGTATTGGGTGTACAATAAAAAATCTTTTGAAAAAAAAATGTTTTCTATTATTTACTTTTATACTTAAATTAGCATATTCTATATAGTATTTCTTTTATTTATACTTTCCTGTTACATGTACATTTACATAATAATATCCATTGCATGATGAGTACTTCAGCCATCTAAAAGGAACTTTAAATTAAAGAAATTAAAGTTATTCGTAATTTTTCTTTTCTATGCTCCGATATAAGTAATGAATCCTTGTTTCTGTACGTATGCAATTTTACGAACATATATGTTAAAAGTGCTTCATTTACAATTGACTATCTGCAAAAGTCTATATACGAACAAATAAATTTTGTTGTTATGTTCATATTGCGTGCCACTTAATAAGGTGTATGTACGCTAATGCATGTAGACTAAATTTTGTGTTGTTCTCCTTAAATATAACATTCTACGATAGATAGATAGATATTTATGGGTAATTATTTCTGTTTCATTTCGAATGGAATTTTTTATTTTCCGTTAATGCGTTTATTTTAGAACCCATAAATTTTGAATAAAAAATTGAAATTACTTACAAATACAGGAAAAAAAAAATACTTTAACATTTGTTTAAAATTTTCAAAGGAAATTAATTTACATAAAGTTTAGAATTTTTTTTTTCGAAGATAAAACTAAAAGTATTTTCTGTCTAAAAATACACACTATAAATTAAATGTTTTTCTTTTTCCTTATGTAGCGTTATTACTTATTACGTGCACTATGTCTATTCATTCGTATACATTTATGCAGAATATTTTATTTCAATGGAGTTTTCCTGTTAATTTGTAGTGAACAAATTCTACATTTCGAACAGAAGAAATCACCATTAGCATAGGCGAATTTAACGTAGCTGGTACGCAGATAATACTATTTTGTATTACTAAAAAATCCTGGAACCAATGTGTCTATATGAATGAATATTAAAAACAGTTTTAATTTATCGTAACCGTAAAACTTTGTCAGGAAAATTTATGATATTATTTTCGTCAAGGACTATAATGTAATTTGTCTGACACATTTGCACGTCATTAGATAGTCTATACGATGTGTACGAAATTCATGTGTATATATTCTTTGATTTTCATTTTTCACCAGAATTGAACAGAATCCACTTTATATATCATTCCATCTATTACTATTACTGCCTTCTACTACCTTTCTACTTTCCTTTCTATTTATTTCTCGATTCAATAAAATTCACAATTTTGTAATTTATGAGCTAGTTTATTTATCTTCTTTCCACACTCTCTCCACAATTAACAGTTTAATGACATTACGGTGCGGCTATCAACACCATAAAAATGATACATTATTATTAAATGTATATTGTCGTGTATTATTTGTGTTTGAAACCAATTTGCATACGTATACATTTGTTCGAATTTACAAGGTACAAGTGCTGTAGATATTGGAAGATGATTAATTCTCTGTTCTATCGGTTAAATAAAATTCGAAACGAAAATGAAAATTTAAAGAAAAATGAAAAATGTGAATGTGATAAAGAAAAAAACGAAATGACTAGACGGAGCCACGAAGTTGTGTCGGAAATTTTGAGAGTCGTTAAGTTTGTTTTTTTTTTTCGACAACATTTTTTCAGGAAGTTATGTATCAATTCTATATCGACAATATCACGAAAAATGAAATTTTCTTCAAATAGAAAATCAAAGCGTAATAGTCAGTATCAAAAATTTGTAGGCGAAACAGTTGGTGGTCTCCACTAATGGTTATGTTATGAATTTGACGTTCGGTGCAAGAGCATTGTTTCAATCATTGAGCTATCCTATCTTATTTAATTCCAAAAATTACGTAATAATATTCCGGTACTTTTCTAATTCAATGTACAAATTTTAATTAACAAAAACAGTCAGATGGAAGATTTTTTTTTCTAAATTTAATTTGTTTAAACTTTCATTCTGTTTTCATGATTACAGCTATGAATTTTTCAGTTCCCTATACTATAATCACATTTAGATAACAATAATTTCAATTAGAAAAATATGAAAAATAGTAAAACTAAAAAATATTATTTATCAACAGATTAAAAAAATTGTTTTTATTTACTGTTGTATGCTGTAGTCATGCATACATCATTTTTTATGCTGCACCTTGATTATTATTTTTAAATCGTATTCACATACTACATGTTCACAAAATAATCCAATAATACCATCAGTTGTAGGTTTTAGGTTGTAGGTAGTAGGTACATACTTAAATCTAATACCAACGAGTGTACAACACTGAATTCAATGCTTGGAAATATGCGAATTCATTTTTTCAACAACAACTGAGTTGAGCGGATTTCATGTATGATGAAATCCGTTTTTATAATTGATGAGAATTACACAATTCTAATAATAAAAAAATTTTCCAAGATTAATTGGTATTTTTTCAATTCTCTAACGGATTAAATGAAATAAGTATGTATGTGCCTATACGTCGCATAGAGTATGAATGAAATAGCTAATCTGAATGAAAAAAATAAATAAATAAAAATGAATAAAATGCAAATTTTTTTTATTCAAGGACTCTTATATCTATAAATAGATGTAGTTCATTGTACTATTTTTACAATACAGACATTCAGATATAATGATTTAATTTAATGATTTAAATTTACAAGATTTACTAGTCGTACAATTTTCGTGGAATATTTCCTTATAATTTGTTATAAATATTTTTTTTAAATGTAATTTATTCATGAAAGTATGTCGATATGAAAAAGAGTCAAACGAACTCATATTACATTAATACAAAATGAAAAACTACAAAAATTTTTCGTGGTATATACTCGTTCATAACTATACATCCTTTACATCCTGTTACATTAAAATTATTCTACTACTTTTAACATGAATCCATTCATGCGATATTCTTAAAAATTTTTTTTGGTATCCTGCCAGAAATTTAAATGTAAAGTCTTATTTTTATGAAATTTTTATATAATTTTTTACAAAGTTTACAAAAATATGTAAATGAATTTCACATAGTAGTGAAAAATTATTTTTTTTTTTTGTTCATGAGAATTTTATTTTATTTGTTCTTTTCATGTCTGTTTATTAGAGTTCATTATTTGTAGGTATCAGTTCAAATGATAATAACTAACTGAACTGAGAGGCTGTCTGTGGCTGGCTGAGGCTGTGAGATTTGTATCAGCATCAGTCAGGAAATAATTAATTAAATGAGAACTCTTATACCATAAAGTTAACACAAATTTCATAAAAATGACAACTTCATTGTAGCATTTAATTACGAATGACCTGGTTTTTTTTATTCTTTGAATTTGCAATACACACTATTAATCAAGGTTCGATTTTCAAAAGAACTACATCAAAAATTGTTCCAATTACCAAGACCATAAGTCTATTTATTTTCATCATCACACTGAAAAGTGAAAAGTATAAAGAATCATGTATATTTTATTTCTAGGGGTTAACAAATGAAATCAATAAAAACATAAAATTGTAAATTTATTATCATTCTTTTAATTATTTAATTTAAAACTCTGTTTACAGTTCTTTTTATCTTTATATACTTGATGTAGATGAAAAATTTGTATTATTCCTTAGAGAATATTTCCCGATAAAAATATAAATTGATCAAAATTAAATTTATAGTTGCATAATTTGTTCGATTTTTATATTTTTAATGAAATTTGTCTATCATTGTACAAGTTATTTAAAATAAAGTGTTAATCATCGTAATAAATAATCCATAAAACTTTAATTTCATGATGAGTACAGGGCGATAGAGCGAATTTATATTATAAAAATGTTTTTCGTAAATGCACAGGAAAATTTCAATTAATATATTTTTTTTGTATTGAGATATTTATATACTTCATAAAAAATGAGTTAAGGACATAAACTGATTATTAAATGTCATCTAAAACTATCAACCAAATAGAATATGCATGTAAAAGTGAGACATCATCGTGTGGATTCTTTAAGAATGAATCAGAAATATCATACCACATAATCTGCGACTATTTCTCACTGGTTCTAAAAATTCTATGTTATACATACTGGGAATAGATGCATCCAACACCATTAAAAATATTTGACAACTGATTACCAGGAATATCTTTAACTTTATAAAGGACTTTTTCAATATCTGACAATGAAAATTCAAAACTCAAAGTCATATTTTTCCGATTTTCAATTTAAATTTATATTTCAACTTTTATTAAATTATCTTCCATTTAAAAAGTTTTGAATACTAAACACAAAATACTCCTTACAGTTTTTGAAATGTATACTATAGATATCTAGGTATATTTTTTCTTATTAATTTCACATTATACTTTGTCATCATTACACCTATATTATTTATTTTGTTAAATTTACTGAATTAAAATCCTTTTCTTTTATATATTTTCTTACATATTTCTTTCAAATAAAAAAAATATACGTATATCTTAAAAAACTTTCATAAAAGGTGAAAAATTCATTCAAGAAAATAATAAGTACACACAGACATATATAACCATACGCCTGTAGTATAAATTTCAATTGTTGATTTTATGAAGTTTATCAACTTTTCTTTTCCTTTTATTTTTGGTTGAATGGAGAAGTCACTTCAACTTTTGAGAATGTTGTTGGTTATAACCAAACAGAGAAGATTCGTGGTTTTGTGTGTTCAACAGATGTTGATTGCTCTCACGAGTATAATAGGTAGAGGAATAGCAAAAACAAATGAAAAAATATTTTTATAAAATGAAATCCTTTTCTTCTGCTTTTCATTTTTTTTGTTGTTGTTGTTGACTGTTTTAAAATAATCCTTTGCGTTAAATAATTTTCTATATGGGTAATTTATTTGAAGGGATGTCATATTTTTTTTTATTGCTGTGTTATGACATGGATATCTGAGCAGAAAGAAATTATGAATGAAATTATATTCAAATTTAAACTTAAATTAAGTATCGTTATTGAATAAAAATGATTTTTGAGAACCAACGCGTAATTGGAAATATAGTTGTGTTGTTTTTCATTCATTTATAACATAAGATTTTGTTCATTTTTATTGTTCTATCCTTCATTTTCATACTAGTGTAATAAGTAGTTCAAGAAAACAAGGAACATACATCCAAATATTTATCTAAATAAATACAAGGTTTTTTCCTTTTTTTGTAAATATTTTCACACATGGTCAGCTTTGTTTTTTCCGACCAAAAAAAATTTTTTTTTGTATTTTATATGTATTACAGTCTGATAATTCGTACGGATTTATTTCAATTCAGATTTTCATGGAAATGCAATTCTCATTGCTGCTGATAATGGAATATCTATTTTGCATTCGCCAGAGAGATGCATTGTAATGTTTTTTTCGCTTCGGCATATACTTGTATGTTCATATACAATATCTTTAAAAAAAATAAAACGAAATGCTTAAATGAAAACAAATTGTAAAACAATAGAAAATAGTAATATTATTCGTTGAAGCGATTCGTATATAAATTTTTGAAATCAAATTAAAATTCAAATAAGTAAAATGGAAAATAACTAAAAAATGAATGATGAGAATGTGTTGTATTTAAAATAGAAAATGAAAAATGAAAATAAATGAAATGTAACATGCATAAAAACATATAAAAATATCGACAGCAGATTGTTTACAGTTTCTTTGTTTTATCTCACTGAGAATCATGAATGATTTTAGTTTTTATTTTTTACGAGAATGATGATGTTTAGTTAGTATCGCGTAATAAAACAACACAAAAGTAAACCATATTTGTATGATGCGATTTGTTGGAAAGCGAACTAAAACTAATGTAAACATTTCTTTAAATGGAATTATGAAGAATTAAACTTTGAATGTAATTTTTAATTTTTGAAGGAAATTTGGAAAATGCAGACACAAATGACACTAGATATATTCCGTACAGTTCGTAGATATGAATGTATGGATCCAACAAAAGTAACTAAATAGTTTTAATTAAATTTTAATATTTCAAGTCTAAAATGAACTATTAAATTTTCGCAATCAATTCCTTATCATCATACGAATGTAATGAATATATAAATGTTTGTGTAATTTTTCTGTTCTATCATCATAAGTAACATCACAAACTAATGGTTCGATTGGTGGTAATATGATAATTCAATTTCGAAAATTTTCAAACTGATCTATGTTCGTTCTGATAGACAAGACGAAGACGATTTCAGACTGAATAAATTTATTGGAAAACAAAATAAAATATGATTGCTAATGCAACAAAAGAAAGTTGAAAATGGTTAAAGGATAACTTTCAAAAGAAATAAATGCAATATAAAAATGAAATATAAATATTTTATTTCTACATACAGCTATCTACTAAACCATGCTGGTATATCGATTTCAAAGGAAAAAAAAATTTTTATACGTTTTGCGTTATATATGAGCAGTTTTTCTTTGTGCATATGTATTTTTATTTTTATAGAAATAGCATAAAAATTTTTATCGCGTACAATATAAAGATATCTACAAACAAAAAAGTGAATGAAATTTTCAAAATAATTTTATTTTATATGTATTTTTCTTAACCTTCATGTATGCCATTTAAGTATATAACACGCTTTTGTGATATGCACGTTTGTATGTACTTTAGCGTATAAAAATTGATATAAAATTTATGATATTTTTTCCACGAATTGATTGAATTTGAACGAAATCGAATAAAATATAAAATGCATTCCATTCGGTTCCTTTTTCTTTGTATTTTTTTGAAAGAATACACAACTAAAAATAAATTTCGATGAAATATTTCTGAATATTTAAGAAAAAAAATGTATACAGGCTTATATTCTGAAAGTTAACATTATTTCTTTTTAAATTAATACCATTTCATTTATTTACAAAGAAAATATTCGCAACTAAAATGTTAGCTATTTACTGTAAATTATCCTTAAATACAAATAAATGATGAACATTTCCGTAACATAAATTTTCAAAATGAAATTTCTTGAGTTAAAAGAATAATAAAGAAAAAAAACAATTGTCATTTTATGTTTTTATTATGCACTCTCATATGTAGTACATAAGTACATAATTTTTTAAACATTAACTTAACCACACCGGAAACCATTTTTGCCAACAAAATGGAATAACCGCATGAACTGTTAAATTGACAGAAAAATGAAAGAAAATATCCTCTCATATATTGAAATTAAATCGTGCATAAAATAATTTTTTACTGTGCTCTTAAGTGATGTGTGATTCTTGTTGCACAAATGTAAATGTTTTAAATTTCTATTTGTACATTTATCCATCGTTATACAATTGTCTATATATACATTTATACGTAAACTTGTTTTTGTTTGGTTTAAAGAATTGTTGTAAATCATCATCATTATTGTTGCAAATACAGTATGCTTTTATAAGGTTAGGTTAGACTAAGTCAAACGTTGAAAATTATTTAGATATTTATAAATTTATTTACTCATCTGTTAAATATTTATTTAATGTTGTTTTTTTTTTTTTAACTTCAGTTTAAATATTTAAAATATTTTTTTTTTCTGTAAAACTTTGCATACTCGTCGTATGTTCATAATTGTACCTTACCACCATACGTACGAGTATTTATATAACGTACAGTCAGTAATACTCAAAAAATTTGAATAGAAGTGCTCATGTGAATAATCGTGTGCATCGTATGTATGTACATGGAAAATATACTTACATATAAGGTGAGGTGACTGGTGAAAGATTGAAAGATTCTCTTTAATAGGATTACATTTTAACCAACAAACTGTATACGTAACTTATCATAAATTTTCCTTTTTATGTAACATACATGCATATGAGTATGTCATGTAAAGATATTCGTTCATAATAATATATTTTCATATGTTCTTATGTCTATAAGTATATAATATAGTAGAGGTATTGAATTGAATGTTTTATGAATTAAGACTTATTTCATGCTTTTTATACGATACGATATAATACCATTGAATACAAACCATACTTATACTCTGTGACGATATACGATTACATACTACATTTATGAATTTAATAGAAAATTATACTAAACTGCTTGTCATTGGTGATAAGGAAATTAAATTTCACGGCATCATGAACAAGAGTAGTCTCTGTTTTCTTCAAAATTCATATGTGCTTTATGCATGTATACATACTTAGATGATTGGAATATGTGATTAACTTCTTTGAACACTTCATTCATTCATAACATACTCGTATATGTGTTTAGTTACAGGCATACATATCATAATAAAAATTCGATTATTATTTACAGTATTTGCAATTAACTTTAGGACCACATTCAATGTTCATAATCCTGATAAATTTATTTTATACACCACTTAGTTATAGGATTTTACAATATTTATCATCTACATACGATAATAAGAATGTTTGATGCTGTGAGTGAAATTCTTATTGTTTAAAATAAATGAAAATTAATTAAAAGTCTATATCAATATTCGATGCATTAAAAATAGGTCATTTCTGTTTAAATTGTTAAGCATATGTAGAACAATATCCCATATGATTATATGAAAAATGTTGAGATAGTCACCAAACTATATTGCAATGTTGTTTGTTATTATTTGATCTTATTCAACTTTCTTATAATTTTAATTAGTTTTATTTTCAATTTCAATTTCAAAAAAATTTTCATGTATTTTCAAATTTACATGTAAGAAATTTTGATGACCACATACAACATACAAATACGTTCAAAAATAAATACATGCGTATGGTATAAGAAATATTGTTCAACATTTTTTCAATTGGAACTGTAAAATACGTGCATGGAACTGTAAAATACGTGCAGATCTCTTCATGTTTATGTTGGTATTTCTATCGAAAATTTTACGTTCCATTCATAATTCAAAAAAAGCTTTTCAATTTTTCGTAGCAAAATTGAAAATTTTACAAATGCAAAGTGTATGGGGAGACAAAAAACTGATAAATGAAATAAGAAAAATTGAGATTATAAGAGAAAAGGAGGATAACTGCTAAGAGAAAAATATGTGAGAAATGGAACATGCTCTAGAGACAGGTCTTTCGTTGAATAGAAGACTACTTAGAAAAAATTTGAAAAATTCGGTAAAATGTGTACGCCTGTTACATAATTGTTGCATTACATATTAGATTAGGCTTTTAAAAACTATTCATTCTATTCTGTGCAATTCAGTTATTAATATTCGCGGAATATGAATATTATGGAGTCGTATTTAAAAGTATAGTTAAAAATTTCGTAATTGCATTAACCAGAAGAATTTGTAATTTATATAATAATGAGATAAATTCAGAAAGCTATCAGAAATTAAGGAGATTATCCTGTAATTATTATTTGTACATTAAATATACAGAATTGTATATTTTTAATAACAACACCAAACACCTCCTGATGAATCTTTTGCAAATAAATTAAGTAACCAACAAGTGATTTTTGGAGAAACAACCTTAGAAAATGAAACCATTTCTATGGATAAGAATTTTCAAATCTAGCGTGAAAATGAATAAATTCCTGTAAATTAAAGGAATTCAAAGGATTTGAAATTTTATAGAAAGATTGACATTTTTTTTTTCGTCTTTTCATTGCTTGCAGTAAAATAATTATTTTAAAGAATTCAAATAATGATAAGACATTTTTGAGTCTATGTGTAAGAAAATTAATTAACGCGTTAAATTCCTTTTTCTTTACCTATACATATGTATTTGTTTGTAAAATTTTTGATTCTAAACAGCTAGTGGTTTTTATTCGTTTTCATTCAAAATGAAAAACTATGTCTCAAAAATGTTTTTATTATGTACGTACACACAAAAAAATTGTTCAAGAAAGATTTATGTCTAGCCATAAATTTAAGATAAAATACTTGAGATGGTGGTAGGTATGCAACGATTTAATTCAGAAGCAGAATTTAACCATGAACCATTCATAAGGTTAAAATTAAAAAGACATCACTGTTTGGTATTTCAAAGATTTTAGGTGAGAAAAATAATTGAAATTTTTTTTTTATTCATTTTCATTTTAATTAAAGATTCTCATGCCTATACACATTTCTTCACTTGAAATATTTTTAAATATAAATTTATTATTTTGAAATTTTCACACTTAAAAAAGGATATGACTACAACTACATTACTGATATACTTGAATATAATTTGAATGGCAAAAGTAACTGATTTGGAATTATTTTATTCCACATTTTTTAAGGTTAATAATTTATTTATTTATTTTTTTTATTCAAAGTGCAAAATAAAAGCAAAAATGTTTCATTTATATTTCCATTTTTAATAATTTTCCTGTTTTGTATGTTTCTGTCATTTTCAATTGCAAAATGTTTCCATACAATATGCAAACCGAAATTCTGGCTTTAGAGTGTCTCTTGTATGCATAAATAGTTGATGATGGCTCTTGAAAATGACACATATATAAAGTAGTATTGGTGTTGGTGGATGATTGTTGAATTCATTCGCTTCCCTCTAATACGATAGTATGCATTATAACTATTGCAGTACACTATAATGCTCGTATGTATATACAAAACTCATAACTCCAAAGAATACTCGTACTTGATGCATAATGCTATGGCATGCTATCAATGGCATTTTCTGGGATGAACATCACACACCATATACATATACAATACACTCGAATGTAAGTGTGTAGATTTGAATAAAGTTTGACAATTGTGTATGTAAGAGTATGTAATGTAGTAGTTGTAGGAGAATTTTTGTGAATGACATCCTGTACAAAATGCTGTAGGCAACCTTTGTAATTAAGAACGGTTGTCATTTACTGATCAAACGATAATGAGACATGAAACTTTTTATTTTTAGATTCCTCCAAATTTTTTTTTTTGTTGTTGTTGTTTTTGATATGAAATATTGCATAACATATACATTTGTATGTACGTACGATTACAACTTGCATAAGTCTTTCATGTGATGTTTAATGAACGATAAAAATAGGATTGGAAAAAAGAGTGTGAAATGCATTATGAATACCAGCCAGACATCTACGTGATTGAAAGTAAAAAAAGACTTATAAAAAACTTACACAAATTTTAATGGCTATGGGAAATTATTATGATCATGTATAGGATAGGATTTTGCCAAATTATTGTTAGAAGATCGATCTGTCATAATTTGAAAATTGTATATATTTATGTTGAAGTATTTTTATTCATAGAAATATACAATATTTTAGAAGCTCATCCAAAGTCTACTTGGAAGAAACTAATGCAGAGGTACATACTGTAAATAAAAACCAATGATAAAAATAATTTAAGAATTTACATTTCATTCTGTTTAGATTTGATGACAAACATTAACTTCTGTTTGCTGATTTGCGGTATACAAAGTAATTATTCAGAACAGAATGCGGTCTAAATCAATAAACAGGTGAAACATTTTCTGTATACATACACGTACATATAACTTAACCATAAAGATTTCATGCAATAGAACAAACACAAAATTCTTCGTAGTATCTATACATTTTTATTTATAAAAAGCAAAATGTATAACAAAACTTATGCAGTTTTATATTTGCTTTATTTGACCTTAGAGAATACAAATTTTTCAATACACAAATAAGTGCACAAAGTTTGTAGTATAGTATCTACGAAACTCATAAATTGAATTAGACTTTAGCTCATTTGAAATCAATTTGCACTGATTTTAGTTTATTGTTTTTCATTGTGTTATTGTTACATTTTGAGTTGAAAAAAATTGTTTTGTTGAACATTTTGTAAATCCTCTACATCCGCATTCGTAATCGTAACATTACATACGCCGCCTCATATACATACAGATATGAATACGAGTCAGACAAACGTAAACCTAATAAATACTGAACGAAATCGTTTTAATAGTTCAATTTGTTATTTTGGAGAAATTGAATTGATTGGAAACTTTCAATATTTCCAGTCAAATTTACTTTAAAATTATTTTTTTTTTTAAATTCAACAAGTTGTTATAGTTTTTTGTAGTTGGTTACCGACACACCTTACAGTACTCGTATATTATGTGCCAGTTTTATGATTATGACGCAAGTAGCTGCTATATGTTTCTGTAATCGATAAAACAAAAAAAAAATTTTTTCCGAATCTTTTAAAAGTCACAGCACGTCAGAGTGTTATAATATCGACAATGATGATGATGATGATGATGAGGAGTTATGTGTGTGTCGTTGTTGTCATTAGAAATACATGAAATTTTTTAAATAATGTTCGAATGTAATTTTCTTTATTTTTCCTTATTCAGTGGTAAATATACAAATCATTTTTTATGAGAATTTTTATAACAAGAAATATGTAATAGAACCAAAACCACTGAGAACAGAGAACAGAGAACGATACGATAAAGCACATGATATGTGTAGAATATAATTCGAAATGTATTTTATATAAGAAATTTCTATTTGCAATTTAACATGTATTGAATATCAATGAACCCAACATCATCATCACCACAACAATGAATTCACGGTACACTCATGCCGATTAAGTAAATAACAAATTTTCAAAGATTTTAACAATTTTAAAAATGCATTAGTTCAGATCATATATTATTCCCTCCATATATGAATATGTTCTCGCATATGTATGTGTGTGTGTGTTAAGTGTATTTTTAATGTAATGTAATTTTGATTGGATATTATGGCATATCTGATATTATAATTTCGGGAATTTTTATATGAAATTTTTTGTATAATTTTTCCATTTTCGATGATCGAATTTTTTGTTTATCGAAATTTTTTTACTCATAAATAAAATATTACTCGAACGCATACAATAATGAATAGAATTTCTGAAATTTTCTATTGTATTTTAATTTGAATTTATACGAAAAATTATTGCAATAAACGTGTTTCATTCGGCAAAGTTCAATATGATATCATTGACGAAATAAATTTTATTAATAAAATATTAAATATTTTATTTTCATTATCTCACCAAAGTTTGTTTTCTTTTTCTCTGGAAATTATAATTCTTTCCTTTGTATTTGCATGTATAATGGCGAAAAAACAAAAATTTACCAAAACTTTAATTAAGTATTTTCAACAAACAAATTAAAAAATTTTCCATTCAATTGAACTAAATTTTAATTATTCAAATCGTTCGTATCTACTCGTATTCATGTCATAATTTCAATTATACTTTTCAATGAATTCTATTAAACTTTTCTACGACTAGAGGTAAGTACATACATACTTTTGTTTTAGTCCTTCTTTAATTAATTTTATATATTTTTTTTCTTTAATTTAAAATCTCACACAGTGTATGTGTGTGTAAGAATTTTTTAAAAATTGAAAATAATTTACAGATCTGTGAGATTTATTAAATTTCGAAAAATTCTTATTTATTCTTTTATGGTTAGTTAACAAATTTCTTATGTTCATAGCATGAATTTCTATTTTATTTTTTTAAGATGTATTTTTGTTACGATATACCGCATACTTATGTACATACATAAACATATCTTTATTTTCTGTTTATTTCTATGTACATTAAGGAATTAACTTTTTAATTAATTCAATTGTTCTTATTGAAAATTATTTAAAACTATCAAGAATATTACGGACAGTTTATGGTAAAGTTTTATTTTTATTGAAATTAAATTTCAAAAAAAAGGAAGAAAAATAAAATGGAATATAAAGTAATGTTATTTGGATGTAAATTAATGTTTTTCACACACAAAATTGTTGAAATATGAAGCAAACATTTTGTGAATGTGCACAGTTTGAAAGACCATTACGCGAATAATTCTATGTCGTGTCGGCATGTCGGTGTAAAGAAAAAAACAATAATATTCTGTTCTTTTATATTTCCAGCAAATTTAAGTCCTTTAGGTTATTTTTGCAAAAAAAAGGGATACAAAATAAAATATCCAATTATTCTAATATTAATAACTGTACATACATAATGTAGAAAAAAAGGAGTTGTTGTTTTCTATAGCTCCAGAAAAAAAAAATTTGTTTCAGTTATATTTTTTTTTTAAAATTACTTTTTAATTTGATTAAAGAAAGGAATAGAATTAAAAGAAAAAAAAACACGCAAACTATTTATGTAATGTATAGACATAGTTACCATTATTACATTTTATTTTTATTTATTTTTCTATTTTAAAATTTCAAAAAAGTTTCACGTTAATAACATGATATTGTATCATATATGCAGGAAAATAATTGCGTGGAACCACGTGGAACATTAAAGTTATGTCATGTTACAGGATATTAAACGTACACACACATGTAATATATGTATGTGTATTGTGTATGCATTTTATACTCGTACATAATAAAGGTAAAACTTTTGCTGTTTTTATTCTTTAATTGGCCAACAAAAATTTCTTATTATTTGTGCAGAATATTATTCCAAGTAATATGTAAGTAATAATATCATAACATAACAAAATAATTTTTAATTTAAACTAACCATTTAATACCAACCTGTACCAAGCGTGATAACCGCATTGATCAACATGACGTTCAACTCAAATATTAAATGTTTGGTTAAAAAAAAAAGTACAATAAAATCTAATTTCCAGAACATTCACTGAATTGTTTATAAATTGCGGATTACTTATTGTGTTGTTCATATTTACGAGTATAAGGCTTGTGGAAGGCAAACAGGCAGGTAATTTCAAATTGATTGCATTTTACATTTTGAAAGTATAAAGAAATATGAAGAAAAATTGCATGATGTTCAAAAACTAAAACTGCGTACAGAAACAAAGTATAGGTGCTCCCTTTATAAGGAGACGATAATGAAATGAGTTCCATACTGATTTTATTGACACTATATATCGTAAAGAATATACATTTTTGAGGACTATTAATTTTGGCGTAGTGAGTTTGAATTTACGAAGGAGCTATTCAGGATAAGACAGTTAAAAATTTTGTTCAATTTCAAATGAATCGATTATCATTTAACAAAGTAAAATAATGGTTTCCGTTGTTGAATGTCCTTTTTGAAAAACACTTGATTACGATTCCGATTTTCAAGAACTTTAAGTTTGGAAAATATTTTTCAAGTAATTTGATTTGGTTGGGATTTACAAGATTTCTTTAAAAGTTGTTGAAAAGTAATAGTTTTTCATTCCGTATTGTATTTTCAAAAAGAACTTAATGACTTCTGGACAATTACTCAGTCTTATGTGCAAAGGATTTATTAGCTGTAACTTCTTCTGTCGTCTTAAAATAATCATGAAATCACTCACAGAAAACTCATAAATAATAAATGTACGTGCTTG
This sequence comes from Villa cingulata, assembly GCA_951394055.1. NCBI lineage: Eukaryota > Metazoa > Arthropoda > Insecta > Diptera > Bombyliidae > Villa > Villa cingulata. The sequence continues at coordinate 2,981,017 of OX596021.1, read as the reverse complement.
TTGAATATAAACTGAAAATATTATGTTCATACTGCCATAGTGAAATAAAAATATTTGTAAAATATTCGAAAAATGCTGGAAAACATGAAAATGTCATAAAAATAATTTTCATTTGTAAAAATGTTCTTATTGGTAGAGCGTAACATGAATGGACAATAATGCTTTAGTATAGGAAATGAAACAAAATTATTTGTAATAAGAGAAATGGATAAAATGTATTTTAGAGAAATTGGATATGAAATGGAAAAATCACATCAAATACTCTTGTGTCACTTTACAAGGTGACTACTTAAAAGATTTTTTTTTATTTGAAAATATAATTCGGGTATGATTCGGGCTCAAAAACTAAAACATTTTCCATGGTACGTAGTAGAGTTTTAGTTCAAAATGTTGTCAATATTTTTAGTGAATGAATTTTAATTTGTTCAATGACATCATATAAAAAGGCAAATTTCAAACTTTAAGAAGAAAGAAATTGAATAAAATTGAAAGTGAAAAAGTAATAAATTTCACAAACGCTTTAGTTTTCTACGTGTTACCTTGTTATTTGTTATTAAATTTAACGCATTTATGATTAACACAATTGCACACAAGAGAACAATTTACACTTTGCTACCAAATTGAATTTGCTAAATTTTTATTATTCAAGATAATAACTATTTCACAAATTTACTTTTGTGTATTGAGAAAGAAAAAAAGGTTAAGGTATTCTACAAACAGTAAAAGTAATTAACTTCAAAAATGTACAAAGCATATAACGAAAGGATAAATACATTTTTACTTTTTGTGCTCTTAATTATCTCTGGCTTAAAAAAAGTTTTTTTTTTTGATATAAGGATAAAAGAATTAGGATTCGATTTAAATTTCAATTTTTACGCCAATATTAAATGGTTTTTGAGACTGACTTGTGTTCATGAAAAAAATTCAAAAATTTATTTATGGAATTCAGATATTTCAAAATCGACCAAGCGAAAATTTGCAAAAACGAAAGTAGATTCAATTGATGAGAAATAGTGAATTACATATATGATTATATCACAAAATAACTGCAATATTTCGTTAAGTTTTTCAGCCTAAAAAGTAAAAAAAAAAATAAATGTTCACATACTTATGTATGAAAAGTTTCAAGTATCAATATTATAGGTAGAAAACTTTTGAAAATTCTGAATGAATATAAGCATATGTGCACAGTGCACACACATATAAAAATGTATAAAAACTGTATATGAAAAGAATACGTTTTTCTTTTTGTTTATTCTTTCAAAATACATTCGAATATATAAGTAGTATTCGAACAAAACAATAAAATAAAGCGAATTTCTGCTTGACTTTTATTTTGGGATCAAGAAAGAAAAATAAAAAATTATAAATAAATGAATAAATAAAAACTTATTGGATAAAATGAATCAAAAGAAATTTCATTGAAAAAGAAAAACTTATAACAATTGGAGAAAAAAAAATTTTTTTTTTTTTTTGTATTCATGTTTAATGTCAAATTCTTGATTATTTCATGAATCCATGAATTCTTTAGTGTTTTCATATAACATTACGACGAGCATGTGGGTGGATTATGTATGAATTGATTTGTGGAATATGAACATCACCATTATTTTGTATATATTTCAAGTATGTACTCATATAATCATTACATACTGTAATGTATATAAACCTACAAAGACATTATGTTTTTGTTTACAGGATAAACATTATATTATACCAGTATATACCCAATACCAGTATTACAAAACGTTACCAGATATCAGGTACGCATTTTAGATTAGTTCCAAACGAAATACTTAATATAAAAATAAATGAGAAGAATGTATTGTATATACGTTTGATGAAATTTTAATATTTAACTAGAATTAAATGTCCTTTCCACAATAAGGATATGTAATAAATGAAGCTATTATTATATTCGCGTACATTATAATAATATAAAAATTTAATTTTTCTTTTAACTTTTTATTTCATTTTTATTCATTTTTTTTCAACTTGGCATTATACTCGTATATTCTTGCTAATGTAAACCGTGATAAAAATTTTATTGAATTTTACTTGATTTCACATAGACGTTTTTTGTATCTACACATTTTAATTCAATTTTTTTAAAGACTTTTTTAAGAGTTTATACACACACAATCTTATTTACTGAGAAATAAAGTACACAGTAAATATAAGACTGTTTAGTACGAGTATATTGTATAGAGTAAGATACAAAAAGAAATAAAAAATTCGAATAAAAATAAAAACATTTTTCCTCATATTATGTTGTCAACATTTTCTTGAAATAGTTGTTTACATATTTAGTTCCTTGCCTGATGATAATAAAATACGAATTAATAATTTTTCTTAAGCACAAACACATGTATGTACATGCACATACATCCTCGTATTATGATGCAGTGTAGTATAAATTTTGTTGCATTTTAATGTCTGTGTTTTATACTTGAACTAATTAAAATGTCTAACTTTTATAATGTGTCTGAAACTAATTCAGTTTTTATGTTATCACGCTTATTTTTTCTTTTTTTTTGTTGCACTTTTTTAACGCATCATCATTCGAGAATGCATTGTTTGTGAATACATATCTAAACGTACATACAGACATGACGAGTATTAACATTTCCCACAGAAAAAAAACATTAAAACAGTAATTTTCATAACACATATTTAATGTATAGACAAATTATTGTGTTCTTTTATTTATAAGCTTCCGGGTTTGAATTAAATAGTATCTTAAAATGAAACATTAAGATTTATTCCATTAACGGAAGAATATTAAGAATATTAACGAGATATATAGTACTCTATATCCACTTATATAATAATTTGGATAAATTATTATCTACGTATGTATCTACATTTCAGTGCATTGTAAATGGAATTGTTCTTGTAAATCAAATGCAATGTAAAATTAGTCAGATATACTAGTAAATTTCATTACTTGTCTTGTAGATTTCTATAAAATTATTGTGAAACTTTTTAAGATTTTTTAAGATTTTCGAATGAAAAATAAATGTGTCATTGGACTAAAAAATGTAATTACACAATGATTGTGATTTGATGTTATTCTTTAGTAGTTCAGTAATACAATATAGTTTACAGGTTTCTCAGTAGAACAAATGAAAAATAATCTTGAATTTAACTTTTGTATAAAAGTTAAATTGTTCAATTTTCAATTTTCGAAATTTTATAGTTTCTCAAGTGGGAACTTTATCAACAACTTTAAAACAAAAACTGAAAAAAAAAAGGAAATTAAACACACAACTAACCTGTTGATATCGTTATCGATTCTTAACACATTCTCAATATTTTTTTCACAATGCAAATGTTCGATAATAAATTTTTCTTTCATTTTTGATCTAGTTGGAAAAAACGTAAGCACCTATAGGTTACCTCATTCTGATTTGAAGTATAGGTGCTATTTTATCAGTACACACAAGTATACTTATCTCAGCCCATGTGCATGTTACTTTCGTTTTTGGTATCACCGTATCACTATAAACCGTATACACTATCATTACATACATTCTCGTAGTAGTAGAGTTGTGATTCTCTTTTCTCTATATATGAAATACAATGAGAGAAACTAAAAATAGAAAGAAAACAAAGAAAGAATAAAAATTGCACATTTACAAAAAATTTTGTATTCTGACTTCTTGTAAATCACATAATTCATACAAAAAAGATTATTGCGGACGTGATCCGACTGTGAATGTAATTTATAACCGAAAAACATTCGAAATTTATCTCAGATAAAAACGATAAATTTTTTTCACAAAAATAACTTTTATTATGAAGGTTCTAACTTTTAACTAATATAGAAATGTAGTGATTTGTTCTGAATAATGCTGAACGAGTAATGCAGTTCGTTCAGTTCAGTAGTTTCACATTTTTACTACATAAGTGTGTGTTCAGGAAAATTTGAAATCTTTCTGCATGTTTTTGATTAAAGATGGAATATAATAAAAATTTACACAATAAACATTAGAAGCAAATAAATAAAAAAAAATGGAAGAGCAGATCTAAATACGAGTACTTGCTATATTTTAATTTGAAAACTACTAATATTTTCTAGCCAAAGTGAATGATTTAAAATCATGACAATGCAAATGATTAACTGTCATAATTCGAAATGATGATGATGGTGTAAAATGAAGAAAACCAAAAAGTTTTGATAATAATTTATTATCAAACAACTTCATTTTTTACTTGTATGATGTGTGAACAACTGGACAGTATGTATGACTAACTTATACGTATTAATGTTTGTACTTGATATTATCTTTTGAAAGTATTTTTATATTCCTTTTATTTTAGTGAGTATTTTTAATGTATTTACTTTTTGGTATCAAAAGATCTCATTATCCTTATTGAAAAATTTTGAATTTATAATCATGGGTATTTATGATGTTTTAAATATTAACATGCACATTATCCTCATACATACACTGATATTGGGATATTTTTTAAACAAATGTTATCGTCTTGAAAATTTATTGAAAGTTAAGTGAAACTCAAATTTTACGAAAATTACGAAAGAAATGTGAATCAACAGAAGGATCTCTTTTCAAGTTGTGCAAAATTAAAAAGAAAACAGAAGCACATAAAAGAATGTTAACGGTGAATCAATTCAGTGAAGTAGCAATAAATGAAACCAAATTTTTATTTCAGATCTATCATAGATAAAAATTAACTTTTATTTATACAGATCTATGTGTGTGTCGAAATGTAAAATTTCATATGTAGTAGTAAACATGTTTATCAAAACCTAGAACAAAGTAAACAAAACAAAAATTACACATCACATTATAATTTTATAGAATAATTTTTGTTCTGTAAAGAAAATACTACAGAACGATCCAATCTATTCAAGGACGTCATAAATAAAGATAAATACTCCACCTTCTACCTATTTCATTATCTGAGCTTTTCATTCATTTCAATTTGTTTACTTTGTATGTACATATACAAACATTAACAAACGTATACATAAATGTCAAGCATGCATTAAACCATAAATAAATTTAAAGGAAATGAGAGAAAACATTGTCTAAAAGTTCTGAATGATTCCATTCATTTAACTTGTTACATGTGATTCTTTCGAAAAAAAAAAAAAAAAAAAATGAAGTAAAGATTGAAGTAAAAATAGGTAGTCTACCACAGATAAAATCTGTAGAATACTTTGACATATAATATACACTGCTCACAACAAGTTAAGAACAAGAGAAAAAATTGTTGAATGATTTTCATTTTAAGGGAAATCAACAGTGATGAAAATAGGCACATATCATTGGGACTGGATCAAAATCTTTATAGATGCGCTGAGTAATGAAATCTTTTGGTGCTTCATAATTTCTATTTTTCATTCATGACAATGACATCGGTACATCGTATTTCATTTTTGAGTCTCCCATTTCGATTAATAACCAAAGCAAATGCTAACCTTATTTTTAATCCGAATCTCAAACCAGTCTTGACTTTTTGTACAGAAATCTTGAATATTCGAAATAAATACTGTGAAAAAAAGAATACAGACCATTTATTACACTCATCACATTCAAATAAATTACAAAGTTTTTAATAAAAAATGATAGTGAACAGTTTGAAATGATGGCGGTTTTGAATTTAATTTTATTTGGAACATTTTGAATATCACAGAAAAATATCAGTTTATTTGCATCAAAGTCGATTATTTTCATTCTATAATATCATGTCAATTGAATTTCATTTGTTTTTTGTGACGCGTCTAATACACATTACGTACATAAGTATATATAGGACTCTTACATGAAAAAAAAAAGAAATTCTCGTATTTTATATAAATAATTTTTTTAACTTTGATTTTTGTTATGTGTCATGGTTTATGCATGTTTTAGTTATTAATTTATCGAACCGAAATGTATGAATATAGAATAGTATCTACAGATTTCTCACTTCATAAAAAAAAAATTATTTAGATTTATGTAGTACATTTCTACGTATATGTATACGTACGGATGTGCATTCAAATTCATATTTTATATTTCATTTTCTGGTTCATATGAATATTTTAAACAAAAATAGGACACAAATTTTCTATATATTTTTTCTTTTTTCAATTTTTTATTTGTGCGTTTTATTCAAAACTATACCACAATATCTAGAATAAACGATAAACTAAATCAAAAAAATTTCCGATAAAAAATTCAAAACAATATCTGGAAAATCTTTAATTAAAACAACACTTTCATAACACAAAAAAAATACACACATACACACACTCAAAATAAAAAAAAACATCATTTTTCAAAATGTTGTTTTTCTTTTTTGTATGTGAAATATACACTAAACGACTAAACAGTTTATTTCAAATCCGTTTATTCATCAAGAAAAAAAAAATTTGTATAATCAATAGCTTTTCATATGTACATATGCAGATACTGATATGTATGTGTGTGTAAATGGAAAAAAACTCAAATAAATCATATCTGTTCATGAATGAAAAATTTGCATAAAACTAAAACTTCAAAAATAAAAAAAAAGATGTGGAAAACATTTTTTTTTCTGAAACCAGTACAAATCTGCCTGAAGTTGAATTTACAGAATAAAAAGAAAAGAAAAAAATATGAAATTTTTAACCAAAATAACAACAATAACAAACTCTACAAAATATGCAAACATGTGTATATGACTATCATTCATGTATTAAATGGTAAAAATTTTACCAAAAAACCAGCTAACAATAAGTATTTACAAAAACTCCATAGAATGTATGATTACTTGTGACCAAAAATTACATTTAGAAATATTGTTTTCCTCTAATTGGTATTCTAGTAGATTGTTTGATAAAATTTGATTACATTTTATCTATGATTTCTCCTTTCATTGTCACTTTTAAGCTCATACGCATTACGCAGATAACATTATCTATAATAAACATTGATTCTATTTACAATTCTTATTTGATATGCTCAAGGACGGAGAGTATTGCCTTGTCTCCTTTTCTGCCACTGTGTGAAGGCAGAATAGTTGGAAGATTTTGAGAAAACTTAGTGATCTCACTTACATCTTCTAGAGATATGTATATGTTTTTTTTTCACTGGTCGATGTCCTGGCTAAATCTAAAATCATCTGTAATCGAATGTTGTTTTTTAAATAAGAAACTCCATATGTAACAGTTTCCCCCAGCATCCTCATCATCATTATGGGTGTCACAGTTCCGGTTGAACCTTAGATTATCCTTTAATTGTGCAGCTCAAATTTTCCTACCTTCTATCCGTTACCCCGTTACATGTTATAATAATTTTCTTTAATTTGTAACAAAAATTAAATCATTTTATTGAAATTTTTTTAGTTTCTTCACACGTATGTATGTACTCGATTGTAAAATATATTTGGTGTATTTTTTTTTATACAGAACATATGTATTTTTATTATTAAAAAAAAGTCATGAATATTTTTTACAAGTGAAATAAATGCCGTGAACTGTGCATGTAAAGTAAAATAAATACAAATACATGCATTTCGTTTTTTATTTTTATTTTTTATTGTTGAGAAAATAAATGTTAAAAATGTGTAATTTGTACTCTTACAAATCCGTATACCTATACTAGTATATAGGCGCAATGTAAAAAATACGATACCATTTAATAGCTTTCGGTAATTGCATGAATTGACTGAAATAAATAAATTTAATTGGAAATCTCTTATACTCGTATATACGAGTACATACGAGTATGTTTGTATAAATCTACCATACCCATATGGTATTGTGTAAATTTAACAGAAAATTTCTGTTTCCCATAAATTTAATAGCGAGAAAAATGTAATGAAAAATAATTTTTTTTTATTTGATTTTTGCAATGTATCATTTACGAAACTACAATACATAATAATACCAATTGATAATGAAATGTTTAACAAGAAAAAAAAAAAAAAAACTACGGAAAAAATTGTAGAAAAAATCAAAAAATATTAAAAAGTTTTTCGTTCACGCAAAATTTAACAGTTAAAGGTACATTTACACACTCTTATATATAGGTTTTTTACAACATAAGTACATACAAACGATTTACATACAAGGATGATAATACTCATTCATACTTTAATTTTTTTTATCTATCAATGTGATTGACATATTATTGATACAACTACTATTTATTCTGTTTTACTCCTGTCTACAGAGCATACAGTTTCGATTACAAAATTTAATCGAAACCTCGTTAAGTGTTAACTTTTTCATATTTCGAATATTATTTGAATAAACTGTTGCTGCAGTTATTTATAGTACAGTTGTAATTTTCTGAGTTTCATAAATTCAAAAATATTTTTACAAGAAAAAAAAATAAAAATAAAAAAATAAAATAAAATTAATTCATTAATAATATGATTTCAATCTCTGATTATGTCGCTTTAATATAATTTTGATTCAATTTTTATGATTTCTTTCTATACCATGTATCCATGCACATTTATATGCGTACGTATGTACGCTCATCTGTAGAGGAATAGAGGTAAAATTATTTTGAAAAGGATTTGCCATTCGAAATTAAGTATTACACGTATATGTAGACAAATTTGTATAGGCATACATAATGTACATGCAATGTCTGTAATGTACACAAATAAAGTATATAAACATATAATGTGTATCTATCTATACAAATGGAAAATTTTACCAATTTTATGATTGTACGTGGATTAAAATAAATTCAAATATTTACAGAAAAGATTATACAGATATAGGTCTGTTATATCAGTATTAAATTTAATACCGAATGCAATCATACAAGAAAACTAATTAATAGCACAGATATGTATGTACATATGTACTTAATATATAAATTACGCATACATGTAATATGATTCTCTATTTGTTATATACTTGTCTACATATATACACGGATATATATACTTATATATATTTATGTACATATATAATAATATAGGTATTTTACTTCTCTTAATTTGCTATTTAATATTATCTAAGCATATATGATAGATATTATGTCTGTATCTATATTACATACAAATATCAGTTTATTGTAAAATGAATTGCAAACAATCTAATGCTACTATATACCTACAAAACAAACAAATATTTATGTTTAAATTTACATACATACATGAATATATTCGATTGTGTACATATACGTACTTAATGTATATAGAAATGCATGCATACATTTAAATCCCTTCGTATTTAAATACATATACGTATATTATATACCACAGAAAATACAAATTCAAAAGTTTTATTTCTTCAATATTTTTGTGTTTAATATTGGTTTTATGTGATTTTCTATATAGTGATAAATATATTAGAAATTATTATTATTATAAGATAGTGGATTGTATATGTACATAAATGTAAAATAATGATATTAGTAAAATCAAATATAATTTAAATACAATAAGAAAGCATAATTAATTGTTCACATTTACTACATAATAATACTAATACATAGACTCGCATATCATATGAGCATGTAATATGTTATGTACATTTGAAGTACACGATTCAACGATACTGATTATTGTTTTAAACTTGTTTACATAAAATATGAATGATGGATAATATGATTACTATGTACACGAAATATAGATCATGGTACAATGATTTCGAGAAACATTTAAATTCAAAATTTAAATTTAAATGAATTTCATCCAAATGTAAAACAAGAAATTTTCATTCGAAATTCATTTTAATATAACGTTTTGTAATGAAACATATTATACATATGTATATAGATGAAAAAAAATGTTGTATTATACTTAAGAAAGAATCAGTACTTGTGATTTTAAATCGTAAATTTTTACCATTAAATAGTAAAATTATTTGTGAATAATACCACTTATAACAAATGCTTATATTTTGATTTTTACAGCCAAATTTTATTACATACACTATTCTGATCATATCAATTACATACCATCCCTAATATCTATTCTTAAGTTTATTTATTGAGATAAGATCACAGGATAAATCCATGGTGTATAAGGTGCATGTCAGTTAATTTATAAGAATAAAGTTAGGTCATTGTATCGACAAGCAATATAAAGCTAAATAATATTGATTTGCACTACACACCAAAAGAAGAATACGACAAACAGGAAGAGACAGTAAAAAGGTTATTGGCATCTAACTATAGTAAGATAATCGCTCTACTATCTTGCATGCATACCGCATGTAATTGTATTTTCATTCATAAGAAAAATTCATTTTCCCCTTATACTTGCTTTGCTCTAAACACCATACCATAAGCAGTGTACGAGAAACAGGTAGCAACGATAAGTAGTAGCAATGAGAAAAATTATTTTTCTTTCTTTTCTTGCTCCCCATTACACATCATACCATAAGAAGTATACGAGAAACAGGAAGATAGATAGGTTATTGTCGTCTAACTATAGTACGATATTCACTATACTACCTTGCGGGCATACCATGTTATCGTATTTTCTTTCTTGAATTATGAGAATAGTTCATTTTTACTCCTTTAATTTATTGATGGATAGGCTACCTATTGATCTCACCATTCGGCAGTCAAAATAATGTTTTGTTAATGTACGAAAATTATTTTAAATTCTTATTTATGACATAATTAAATTTAAAGAAATTATTATCAAAAATTTAAAATGAAGAAAAATTTAAAAATTCTCTATCCAAACCATAGAATCATCACGTTATGGAAAATAAAACTGAAGTATTCATATGTATGTACAGCACCAACTCCAGGAAAAAATTAAATTTCATATTTAGGTAGATATGTTATCCTCGAACTGGCACATAATAATGTACTCTTATAACGTATATATGTACATTGTACATGAATCCAAAAAATGTATTTGTAGAAAAAGTTCATTTTATGGAAGTTAGTTTTAGGTTTTACCAACCACATTCTACACACCCTCACGCCCACGTATCACATCAGTTACATGTAGTATATTACGGCGAATTTTATTTTTGTTTTTAGACAAAGCTGAATGTTCATTTTATTGTATTTTTTTTTTTGCGCTTTTGAATATGGATATGAGCATTTTTTTGTAAACCTTTTATTTAATCATTCATTAATATATACGCGTACATATACGAGTATGCGATACAGTCATATAAAATGTACGTTATTATTTGCATATAGAAGTATATAAAGTGCCATATATCCCAACAGAAAATCGAGAATTTACCACATTAGTGAGTGTAATATATGCGCTACAGTTCATTCAATCCAAATAACCCATACGGTATTATTGGTTTTATCGAAACATATTATTATTTATTTATGTATCTTTGTACTCTAGTTATTATGGAAGTATTCCATACAATCAAACTTTTTGGAGTAAATACGGAGTTGTGACTATCACAATAAGTTTTTGAATAATATGTAACATCATTTGTCATAAAATGGAGTACATTATTCATTATACAATTGCGATCTCCATGAACTGGCAATTATTCTGCTGGGATTTTACAGGATATTTACACACTGTTTATTTAGACTTTACATAAGAGTACGGCTACATAAATAAATCGCTTTGTTTTTATGTTATATAAACAAGCAATATGTGTAGACATGTATATTAGAGTCAGATTTATACTCGTGTCGGCTTTTTAGAAAATACGTATACCTTCATAACAAATTTCATTTTATATAGACACATCATACAGGTATGGTATTCCTTTTTAATTCTATAACAACGTTTTTTTCTAAATTTTTTGTTTATTTAGTTTTACGATTCAACAAAGAAATTAAATTTCAAAAATTTACACACATGTGTATACGAATGTACGTTATATGGAGTTTTGTAATAAGTGCAGTTAAAAATTTTCCACGTAAACCAAAACAAAACAACAAAATAAAAAGAAAATATGAAAAAATGAATGAAATGAGTAGTACAATAACACAATGCATATTAGATTTTGGTGTTGTTGAGCTTAGTGAAAAGAAAAACAAGAGGCATTTTTTTAGATGAAAATTTTCTTGCTCTATTGTTTTGTTTCGCTTTTTTGTTTTTCAATGCTTTCATATACATAGTAAACTGAGGTATTGTTTATTCATACTGTAATCGAATAATAAATGACATCGTTGTCTGACGTAAATATTTTTGACGATGTTCTTTTGAATACTTTGACTTTGGCTCTATACGAGTACATAATCTCTGGCTGGTATCTGGGACATTGAAATTTGTGTATTCGCCGTATCCCATTCGTATGTACTACTTCCGGAAGAATATAGTTAACTGCGGATAATAATGGAGGTGTTTGATGGCGGTCAATGCGGGTGTATACAAATTCCCCATTGAAAATCATTGGGAGATGAGAGAATTTTTTGTAACACAAAATTCTTAATTTAGGGATTTAACGATGATATCACTATATCATTCATAAATTATTCATATATAGATATTTTTTATAACAATAAGGAAAAATGTTTAATTTTAAATACAGATCCTTCCGATACATTTGATATTTCAAAACTTAAAAAAAAATGTGTCTCGTTCTTAAATTTTCTTTCGAATAATCCTGTTTGGAATTTTATTAAAATAAATGAAAATTAGATCCTGTTTTTAAATTAATATATGGAATGAAATGATACATAAAAATTTTCATGTTTTTTAAGCGACAATACATACACTTACCTTCTTACTACCATAAAAATATTAACTGAACATTATTCTTCCCCTTTTAAAAAAACATTGCATACCTTCGTATTATTTTGTACTGTAGGAAATATTTGTTTTTTTTTTTTTTAATAAAAATAAAAACATTATTTTCTTATCCAAATTTCTAAAATTATTCATAAAAAAAAATTTTTTTTGCCGTATTTATCCTTTCATTTTTATTTTCTTCATTAAATTTCTATTTAACGTGTAAATACTTATACTATAAACAAAAAACTTATTAAAACATTATTATTTTGTATTCTTTGTTCTTTAATTTCCTGTAAACGTTTTTCTCTGTTATTTATTTTTACTCTGTTCGTTCACTATAGGATAATTTACCAAAAGTTGAATGAATGTTTTGTTTTCAATTATCATCCCCTGTACATTTTAGCATTTTTATTTTCTGTATTTGAAAAAGGATTTGATATCAAGTGCTTTTAATCAGATAAAATTCCTTTATTCTGTTAATCGATCACAGCCAAATATCAATTAGGATGTATACCTATTCCAGTTCTTATTTAAAAGATCTGAAAAGTAATTCGATGTGCTTAAGAACTACCAGATTAAAAAGTTAAAGTTTAAAGTAAAAATTCATCAAAAAAAAATCCTTGGATTCTTCCTTAAAATCTAGCCTATATGTATTTATATTAATATTAAAGAACCACCACAAATGAACTTGTACATTTTAGAAAATTTCATGGTGTCTTCTACCATTAATAAATTTACAATCTAGCTATAGCATGGTAGAACAGTGTATGAATAGCATTCATATACTAACGTAACGTGTTATTATATACCCGAGAGAAATTTAAAAAGATTTTTACTCTTAAAAGCGACATAAAGCAATAAGAAAAAAACACTTTCATTGTAAAAATAATGTATCGATTGAAATGAAAATTACTTTTGTGTTTTAGTCGTTCGTTCATTGAACGTGGTTTAACTGTTTCGTCTTCTTTACATTAGAATCGTTATTTATACTTTTATTATTATTGTACTTACTATATCAATTCTTATGTGTGTGTGGTTTATAATACCACAAAGGAATACAGAATGAATTTACTTTTTTATTTTCTTCTGTTTTAGGATAATACAATATTTTATTGCAACAGATATTACCTTTGGGAAAATTTGTGTAGTATTTTATACCGAGGAAAACCGAATATTTCTTTCAAATTGATTGATTTCGCATAAAATAACAAGGAATGCACTTTAGAATTACGTTTTAGAATACAGTAATTTTTTTGCAGGATATTTGCAAATAAAGTAAAAAGAAACTCTTGCTGCTTTTATCTTTTTTAAAGTGTTGGATAGAATAAAACAAAAGAAAAACATTAATCCTATTTTCGGAATACAAAGATTTTTAAGTAGGGATAAAATGAAAGTCACATATCCGTTTTTAGAAAAATAATTATGCAAACCACTGTAAAAAAAAATATTCTATGCGAAAATTTAGAACGAAACATTTATTGATTTTCTTTTTCTATAAACGGATCTACATATGTACATAGTTTCAATCTCATATTCTTCTCTGTACTACTCACCTATATTACACCTCTCACAAAACAATAATCGGTTCTTCTACTGTATACAGATCTAGTTTTATTTTGAAATTCTTCTTCGTACACGCCTACTGCATTGTAGTATATAGTTTAAACAAGAAAATAAGAAGAATACTATTCGCGTGTATTTCTACTTTTATTCTACTTCTCCTTCTATGCACCTCATATACTCAAAAGTGTAATGACTATGATTGTTTACACATGAAAATATAGGTGAAAACAATTATCGGTTTTTCTTTTATACACTGATCTTGTTTAAATTTGAAAATCTACTTCGCACTCGCCTACCACAGTGCAGTACATAATTCATACAAGAAAAAGAGAAGAAAAACTACTATTCGTGTGTATTTTTCTACTTTTCTTTTTACTGCTAGTTTTCTACTCTTCTCCTTTTCTTGTATAAAATATGTACTAGACTGTAGTAAGTGAATACAGAGAAGAATTTTAGATTGAAGTGAAACTAGAACTGTGTAGACAACAAATACCAATAATATTGTTTTGACCTGTATTTTTATTTGTAAACAAAAATGGTCTTGGAAATCTTGAGTTTTTGAGATGTAGGAGGGGAAGTGGAAGGAAAAGTAGAAAGAAAAGTAGAAGAATAACTCGAATAGTTATTTTTCTTTTTATATTCTTGTTTAAACTTTGTACTACACTGTAGTGGCTAGTGGGCGCGTACGAAGAAGGAGAATTTCAAATTGAAACCTGATCTGTGTAAACAAGGAAAACCGATAAGTATTTTGATCTATATTTTCATTGTTTACAAACATGATAATTAAACTCTTCAGTATTTGGGATGTAGAAAGAAATTAAAAATATACGCAAATTGTATGTATTTTCTCTTCTCCTTTTTGTATGTATTTTTGTCATTCAAATTTATTGTATTAATCGAAAAAATATCGGAATTTTCAATGAAAAATTCAATGGTGTATACTTATTTTTGATGTTCATAGTATGTTCTGTATGCATATAATTATGTTTATATTCGTGAATTATTTAATACAGTACGTTACTTTTTTTTGGGAAAGAGAAAACAAACTGCAAATTACATTCTTTTGAAATGTAAAATCATAAATTTTCTCCCTGCATATGTAGCATGGATGATATTTTATGCAAAATTTTTATACGATGCACAGAACAGATCTATGAAAGAAAAGGAAACGGATACATGTGTGATACACCACTGTATATTAAATTAATGTGAATACATAAATACACTTAAGTATGTTCACATACGTACATACAAACATAAATTTGATATACATCATGATATTTTAGTTTATTCATTTTTATTTTTTGATCAAATTTATTATATTACGTGGTATTCTCGAATTTGTAAGTACTTCGTATAAATGTAAAAAAAAAAATTTTCCAAATAAAGAATATCTTTTAATTCAAAAATTAAAAGAAAAAAAAGGCAGAATAAAATTTATTATAATCCTGCAAGAATAAATCGATAAATTTATAAATAAAAGCGGGTAGTCATATGGCGGGAACTTGCAATAATAACTGTAATGTGTGAATATATGCATATATACAGATTAACGTTTGTTACATATATTATGTATTTGTGGTGCATAAAAATAATAAATGATTGTAGATTGTATATACTTTTGCATCAAAGAGATATGCATTGTTGAAGAATTAAAATGTAATTTTTTTTCACTGGACCACTTTCGCATTTTGCGGTTCATATGATTTGATTTTGTTATGGCATGATTATGTACTAAGCCGGATATAAAAGGAAGGATGTTATAAAATCTTACAAAAAGGAAATACTTCCTCGCATTCATATAACAAATTCATCAGTCAGTAATAATTGTTAAAGGAAAATTGGGATTAAAATGATAAAATCAACAGAATGTAATGATGGATATCCAGTATAATGCCATATGTACTCGTATGCGATTACACATGTACATAACACACGATCAAATAGCAGCATTTCAAAGAACAAAAATTTGTTTTCAGAAATCTAATAAAATTTTTGGGTTTTTTGTTTAAGTTAAAATTTGTTTTTTGTGTTCTGGCAGATGAAATGTTTTTAATATGCACAAAATATTTTTGTTTCGGAAACTGTTGTAACTTCTCTGTGTAATAAGAAAAACAAAACATAAACGCACAATGAATTATAAACAATTTTTTTAATTAAAATATAATTATAAGCAAAATGTGAAATGTAAGACCGGTAGAAAATCTCTCTTTGTTGTTCTCAACAGATACATAACCACTAAAATTGAATTCAAAATGATTATCATAAAATTTTAATTATACGTAATGATTTCTTCCTCATTATCCACATAAGTACTTATTTTATACTCCACAACCACAACCACAATTGAAAATAAAAGTTGAACGAAAAATAATTGCATTGTGACTTTGATTTTAGTTGGAATATTTAAGTCTAATAGAAGTTGTCAACATAATGCGAAAGAGTGGCATAGATTTGGGGATAATTGCAAATAGGTAGCTATGTAAAAGAATTTATTTGAGATCGCATTATCAATTGTAATCAAATCAATTATTTGATTAATTTTGAAACTCTACCGCTAAATCAACATATCATTTATTTGTTTTCAAATAGAATTTACAATTTTTACAATTGAATTAAATAATTAATCTAAAAATTAAATTATCTGTACATCATTTTTTAAAAATTTAATTTAATTGTTTTCACTTAATATCAATTTTTGTTTTAATTAAAAATTATATTTGAATATTCAGTCAAATCAATAAAGTGAACTCATAAATAAAGAGATAAATAATCTACCACATACTTGTACACATTAAAAAAAATTAAAAAAAAAAATTCTAACGAATTGTTTATTTAAAAATTCAAGTAAACAATGAAATCAATCGTTGCATTATTATTTATACATAATTTATATTTATTATTTGGATGTAAATGTGGGTACATTTGTTGGTATATGCACAATATGTATTCAAATTCAAAATATGTTTGTATATACAAAATAAAAGAAAATAATAAATAAAATTAAATACCTAAATAAATATGAAAAAAAAAATATTGTTTTTTATTCAAATAATAATAAAATGAAATAAAAATTTATATGAAAAAATGCATAATGCATAAAAATGTACACCGAAACATCCATATGCATTGAACTAAACACATCAAATCGAGTATAATACGCATACATACGCTGCATTATACAAATTTTATGTGTAAATATATGAAAGGTCAGTGTCTGTACAGTGTCCATTTATTTACATTTTAAAAACAAATATTTTTTATTAAGTTTAGCAGTTGAGAAGAAATACATCACAACTGAACGCACGTGTTTTTTTTTTTTCAAAATAAATTTTTAAAATATTTATTTTTAAATCCAATTTTTTTTTCTGTATTCTATAATAATTCATTGTAATACCGTATAACATTTTACATTTATTTCATTTTAGAATTTGTTTATTTTATAAACTCACACGAGTACATTGAAAATTGAATTAATCAACAGATCTACATACTTTCAAAGAGTGGCGGATTCTCCGATAAAGTTTCAGAGTATGTATAGAGTAGGGCAACAAGTATTATGGTATTATTAAATGTTGTTAGTTGATTTTCCTTGTTTTGCCATGTACAATATTCGCGTTCTACTCACAGAGAAAATCAACTATTTTGAAGAAGGATAAAAAGAAAATACGATTACACAGGACAAGACAAGATGTGTGAAATACTACTCGTACTATCGTAGCGTATACTATAGATACTGTTGTAGTCAATGAGCCCCACTACTACAGGATATATTTAATAGAGTAGGGAAGCAAGTATTAAATGTTTTTAGTTGATTTTCTGTGTTTGTTATGTACATTATTCGGGTTCTACTGTGAAATGAAATCGTATAAATAAAATAATATATAAAATACAATTAAATTATTAAATGTAAAATCAACAAGAACTTATCAAATTCAAAAATTCATGTTTTCCATGAAACGAAAGTGTATATAAGTTACATACGAGTATGTACTGTAGTTCCTTTTGGAATCATCATTTTTTATTTATTTTAAAACTATCATTTGAATATTAATAATAAGAAAAAATTGATTTCAAGTATCAGGAATAAATTAAGAAATAATACAAAATCACCTTATTCAATCAAAAAAAAAATATACATATATATATTTCAATTTATTCTGTATTTTTCACTTATTTATTATTTTTATTCTTTTACATATTCATCACGTTTTGTGTATAACGAAGGCATAAATTTGTAACTGATTAAAATGAATGCATATCATCATGTCTATAATTTGATACCATATTTTTTATACTCTCTTATATCGTTGCGATTTATCTTTTTTATCTTACAGTTTTATTTATCGCACAATACATTCATATCTATACGAGTATATATGCATTTATAGCATTGCTATAGAATTTCGATTTAGTTTTATTATCGTTTTAAATCTTGTATTTTTTTTTTCTTCATCTTTTTATCCTTAGACTAAAATTTACAATTGTAGATATTTTCAACTGCATTCATACACACATACTACATACATATATTGTTTACTCGTACTTGTAGTGTGTATAAAAGATTTTTCATTTGCATATTTTTCTGATCTAACTAAACGATAAAATATACAAATTTTATTCCATCGTGATTTATTTTTGCAAATATATGTATGTATTTGTGCAGTATGAGAACATTTTTATCAATGCTGTATATTTAATAATTGTTTTCATTATTGTAACACTTAATATGTTCTTGTGTTTGTATATTATTAGAGAGAGTATGTATATGAATTACATATTGATCTATATATGCAATTTATAATAGAGGTTTTATTGAACTCAAATATTGAGAAATATTTTTTTTTAGAGAAATTTATGATACACACATACATTTATATCATTGTTTTAATTTCATTTGCATGGAAAATTGTATCGTTTTTATATGTATATTCCTGTCAAATAAAAAAAAAATTGGATATAAGCATTACTTATGAATAAAAGAAAAATAGAAAGAAAGGAGATAAAGTTGTAATAGGTATACATCAATAATACATTTAAAATGGGAACTTTTTATATTTCTCTTTTGATAAGTATGTGCATGATGTATGAAATGTGATGATGTTTTCGTAAATCTTTCATTGTTATTTTTTGTATTTAGTGGTTCCTAAGCAATTAAAATTTTGCACACTTTTGTGGGTCACATCTACATTTCCAATAAAATATTTTTCTATTTTATTTTTACATTCATTATTCTTACATTTAAAAGCATGTATTACATTTAAATGAAGTTATAAGGTCGTATCTAAACAATTTATTACACATTTCAATTTACAATAAAGGTACTCGTATATAGTACCTTAAACAAAGCATTTTATTTGAATACTAACACGTATGTATCTTTATATTGACTGTTTTATGAGAAAATGAACAAATAAAATGCCCTCCTATATGATGAATGTGAAAAATATACACAACCAGACACAAGATGTGTTTTTATGATGTCACGATATGAAACAAAATAAAGGGAAAAAATATAAAAAAATTAGTATAAAAAACCTTTTTATCAACATTAATTTGTTTTCATGTGGTTACCTGGTGGATTTTTTATTTGACGTAATAAATAATAAGGAATATTTAAATGTGTGTATAATTATTTTTGATGTTTTTTTACATTGAATTTAACTACACACACAGTATATCCTTTTTTTTTAAAACACATTTTATGATGAAAATGTTCTTGTTGTTAAAGTTTTAAGGTTTACATCAATTCAACTTCGATATTTGTACATGAAGTCATTTCTAAGTACATATTTCCATGGATATAAGGATGTATTCAATATGTGTAAACGATAAATATCACCAAAAATATAGGAACTTCACATATAGTAACAGATGATGTGAATCGCAAACAAATATCAACAAAAAAAAAATTCAATGAAATCAATGCATCACTGCACAAAATGAAGCAATGCTTTTTAAAGGACATAACGCCCTTAACAATAATCTGTTTAAATTGAATATAATCAGAACAAAAACTCTAAAGCATAACATAGAGCAAAAATCATTTGGTACATGCATACAATTCATCAGGTGAAGCCCACCATACATTTCCAGTCAGTGTGTTCAAAAGAACAAAATTTCGTGTGTATATGTACAATGTATTGGGATGATGAAAAATTTAAATTGTACCCAGAAATCCTTGAGGCCATTGGACAAAAACAATCTACTGGATACGTATATGCATGTTTAATTTAATCTATTGCTTCATATTTCCTACATACATGCACATGTACATAAAATCAAAATGTAAAAGAAAATTAATCCTTACTGGTAAACACACAAAAAATGCATTATTTCAATTCAGAATATATTCGTTAATAACATGTCAGCCATGGAATGAAAATGAATATGTAAAGCTGAAAAGAGAAAAAATTTAGAAAACAACAACAAACATTTACTCATTATGCATATTACAGTGTGTTAATGTGTATTTTCTTCTATAGTTATCCCTTAATATCAAAAATAGTAGCAGCAGTAATAATGATAATGACTTCCGTTCATAATTACAAAAGTTATACTTACTTTACTTTATACATTTTAAACGAGATGTCATTTACAGATATTACAGAATTCTCCTGAAGATATTGTTGTTAATTAAATGAACGATATAAAATATAAAATATAATGAAATCTGTTATAAATATGGCTTTCTTGATGCACATATTAGAGTACATGTATGTATAAATTTTTTTTCTAGAAATATGATGTGATTTTGGATTATGCACCTATGTTAAAAAAATCGATTTTTACTGTCTAACATATTGAAAAAGTTTTCAAAAAGGATCCTTATATTTACTGTCCTAAACATTAGTAACTACTTTTACTCAAACATTCAGGTATAGTATCAACGATATAACAGACAATAAAATTTTGGATTTTAACTTGAGAGCAATTTTTGTAAAATTAAAATCTACATAAATGAATTTACATTAAAAAGATTACCTTCAGACACTAGCATTATAAAATAGATATCCTGAATTTAAAAGAAAATATTTTTCCTTAGATTTTTCCAACTTTATTGTTGCTTCTGGTCCTTTAGAATCGACTCAAATCGTAACCCAATTTTGATTTTAACTGACAACAAATCCGAGTAGAATTTTTCCATTTCAAGTCCACAGTCTTTATGACATATTGACCACAGACTTCATATAATCTATTCGAGATTTCGTCCATCATAGGAAAGAACATGATAATTTATTTCAAAATGTGTTTATATTACCGGATAATGCAAATTGATTAGATTCATATTCAATAAAATACAGAGTATACACGTTGTAGGAGTATAAAAGTGAAATTGATGCACAAACACATTTATTATTAATAAAATCCTCGGAATTATGTTGTCTCATTGTATTAGTTAGTGTAATACCATTTAACGTATAATTTTTTCCTTCATATTCTTTCTGGTTTTTAAAAATTAATCGGTTCCCATTAAATTGTTGCTATTTGAGACAATGACCTGTTTGCTTTTGCTACTATGTAGACCAGACAAAAAAGTTCATATCAATATTAAAAGCTCTCCATACGGTATTCTGTACTCTAATACTATGTATATATGTCTATATACAAAATAGATTAAAAATATCAATGTGGTTAATATCCAGAAAGGATATATAATATATGTATGTAATACAAAAGAGGATATATAAAGTAGCAATAAAAATATTTAGATAAAATCGATATGACTGAATACAGACTGAACTTCATTATTCCCCTGACATTTAAACCTTCCGGTGATTGTTGTAGATGCATGCATATATGTATGCATGTTTGTGAGTAAAATTTATATTTTATCGTTTAATTTTTCTCATGTCATGTAACTTTAAAAATCTGTATAAAGATTTTGGATGTAGATAATGTGAATTTTAATCGAACAAATAAGCAAATAATTCTTCCAATAGTATTCCAGCAGTATTTGTTTTTTTTTTCATTTTTTATTGAAGGAATTGCGTAGAATACGACAACATTTATACATGCTGTACATAGGGTTATTATTTTCGAAAAAATCATGATTGATAAGTTTTGGGGTACTCATAAACCTTCGTATAATTCTTGAATTCTTTGCAAATGTAATGTACAGACTTCGTATTTGTATTTAATGAAAAAAGTGAAAAAAATACATCATAAATTAATACACATATTTTCAGTTTTTGCATACGAATGTGTCAAATTGAAGATCATTTACAGGTTGTTGATTTAGAGGAAACAGAATGGAAAAATTTATCTAATACATATTAAAGTTGATGAATATTGTTTAATTTTTATTTTTTGTTTCATTAAAAATTCGTGCATTTAACTTTTAATCTTTTCAACAGACTAGACATTTTTTTCGGCTCTCCACAATAAGCTTAAAACTTTGAACATAGTGTAAAAGTTATACAAATACTAGGAATACTGGAATAATACAACTACGTTAAAAAAAAACATTTCGACTATGTAATATTGGTAGTTAGAAATGTGCAAGTGCATTTTAAATCCTTCACATTATGATTTTTGATTTACTACTCTTTCACACCAAAAAGTCAAACTTTTATATTTTCTCTAGCGTTTGCGGTCACTTAAATTTACAAAGTTTTAAAAAGTTTTGAGGAATTTTGAGTAAATATTTTAAAAATATACACAATATGATGTCTGTATTCCTTTTTAAAATTCATTGAAAACAATATCAAATAAAATTTAAAAAAAAGTCTTAAAAATTTTATCTTGGCTATTTTTATATATGTATTTCCACACGAAAATGTAAAATTGAATTTAAAGCAAAAATAAAACAAAAAATGAATCAAAAAGGATAATATAGTGTCGTTAAATAATTTAATGTACGTGTAGTTCAGTTTAAGATTTAACTTTAGAATTTTAGTAATCCGTCTTGTGCATTCTTTTAAAATTGTTAACATTTCAAACTGCCATAGGATTGGATGATGACGTGGTGTATCAATTATACATCTTATTTTTGTGCATTATACAACTTTGTTTCATTCGTATTATTTTGATATAAAATATTTTTATAATTCAATTTAGCTCAAGGCTCAAGTTTAATTTTAAATTTATCAAAACTCACAGAAAAATAAACAAAAAAAATTTAGGTACTTCAATTAATATTTTTATATTTGAATTTTTTTTTGTTTGAATAAGAGATAAAGTATTCAACGACTTTAAAACAAGTAATGAACATTGTAGAGCAAAAGGATGCTATTTATACAAAAAAAAAAAGTTTTTATTCATTCATTTTGCTATTGATATTGTTCAATTGTACGTATACACTCATCCTCTATCCTGATACGTATGCAAGTATACACATTCATCATAAATCTACTCGTGGGAAGACTTAACATCTGTTGAACGCACACAAAACCACGAATCTTTGTCTATTTTTCGGTTTTCTCAAGTGACTTTTCTATTCAACACAACAAAAAAAGCAGAAAAATTATAAAATTTTATAAAACAAAACCGAATAAAAAAATTAAAAATTTCACAGAATCAACAGCTGAACATTTTATTTTGTGTTCCTCTTTTAGAGAATAACTTTTTCACATCTCTTATGTTCATGATATAATACAACCATTGAATTATTATTGAATGAATAATATTTCATTTGAAATAGAAAAATAAAAAAAAATTTTTTAATTCATTTAAATGAAGAAAGTAAGCAGTACAAGTGTACACAGGATAATTTTGTTGTAAGCACATGAATGAGTAGTATTAGATCAAAAATGTTTAACATTATCCATCATGTGTTCTAACTTTACCTCCTACAGACGATTCCTGTTAACTGACACTTTTTAGGACTTTAGGGGTTGAGCAATGTAGTTCAGAAAGTAGACAGCGAGCCAAAGACTCAACTTGAGTTGTAGTGCCATTCTGCCCTTCTGAAAGGAGAATAATAAATTGATAAAAATTAATTATTGTTTCTATAGAGTAGTATTCAAAGCAATTAAATATTTTTTCAAAGTTTGTAAAGCCGAAAACCTTTGAATTTTAATTCGATTCTTTGTACAGATAGAGGAGGCTTGAACCCTGAAACTTTTGCGTTTTATGTGTCATTATCATCATACCACACTTACAACTAAGACCAGACATTGTCGAATATTTGATACAATGACAAAAACGAAAATGATTCAGTTCTATATTTCACCAAGCCTTCATTCTATCGATTATTATCATGAAATCGTTTACACATTCAAGGAATGTGAATCAATAAATTTTTATTAATTGAAATCAAAAAACAATGAAAAAATAAACAAAATTAATAATTTATTCCATTACTTAATCAAAAAAAAAAAAAAAAAAGTACAAAAAATTCAAATTTAAATTCATTTAGATCGTTACATTGTTATTAGAATATTGACAAAATGTTATATTTATATACGAGATACAAGTATAAATTTATGCTTTTTTGAAAATATTGTTTCATAAACTTTTTGATGACAATGATGATGATTGGAAAAATAACAAAAGAAAAGAATATCGTGCACATGATATTATTTATAAAAATGTTCATAAACATGAGGAGGAGGAGGAGGAGGAGGAGTAGAAAATAAACTGAATATAAATTGACTAATTTGTTATTCACATTCGAAAAAGACGAAAAATCGTTTCTTTTTTATATTTATCCTTATGTTCTTTGTTATTTTTATGTTGTTTTATTTCGCATTTTCAAAAATAATTGAAAAAAAAAATTATCTGAAAACAATGAATAAAGAATAATAATTTGTTCCAATTCAAAAGTAGAATACGATAATTTTTTTATTATTTACTATATACACGTACATATGTATGTATTATAGGAGTGTACTATGCTTATATGCGATAAATGGGAACCATTGTACAGGATCAATTTTAACTTATGAAATTTCATATTTCACCATGTTCTGTTATAATTCTTATGTACATCGAGTAACGAGTACGAGGAGTATTATTGATAATGAATTGTGTTTTATTTTTTGATTAAAAATGAAATAAATTAAATTGCGACAGATAATAATCATATTTCAAAATTGAAAAACGTGTACACAAACATTAAGGGAATTTTCATTTTTGTCTATCCGTAAACTCTTTCATAATTATGTCTAAGAAAGAATAACGATTTATATGGTACAGAATCTGTCTCCAAAGACAATAAAAAATTTAATTGTTAATTTATTGAAATTGTAATTATCAATTTGAATTCAATGCCAATTCGAAAATACCAGAATCCTAAATAAAATGTCAATGTCAATGCTAACGACTGAATTTTCATTATTTTAAGAGTATTTATTGCTTGAATTAAATTTATTAATGATATTTTGTCTTTCAAAATCTTAATAGTCTTAATAGTAAAAGAAAAATGTATGTAAATACATATGTATAGGGATTATACTATATAGCTGTTTGCTAAAGCGACATAGAGAATGAAAGAGGAAAAAGTGAAAATTAAATTTATGTCTTCACTTTGAACGAATATATAAATTTCTTCCAGGACATTTAATCGATTTCATGATTATATTGTCTTACATAATCGTACATATAAGCTACACAAAATTTTGTATTTGTATAAAATTATTTGAACAAGAAAAAAAAACTCCATTAAAGGACATAAATGTGGTAAAATGTATTTTCCTTTTGTTATTTTCATAAAGATTTGATAGAAATGAAAAATTTTTTTTTTGCAGATGAAATTAATATATTCTTTAATTAAATTCAGTAAATTTTTTTCATGTATGCGACGAGAACGACGCGTACATACAACGAAAATTCTTACTACATAAATGTAAAAGTATTCAGTGAACTATTTCATTTTATTTTTTTTATTTCGATTTTTTTTTTAATTTTGTTGGAGATTTTTAGGATTTTTTTTTGTTTGTTGAAGTTTCGTAGCTAAAATCAATAAACGCTTACAAATATAAGTGAATAAATAGATATTACGAGAACAGTAGTATGAAACCGATTTGTATTATAACGTGTATTCTGAGTTAATCGTACTGTATTGCATTTATAACTAAGTATTTTATAGAACGTAACGTACAATACTATAAAAATATGTACTTGTAGCTGTAGCGTATATAGCAAATCATCCATTTTATAGTCACTAAGAGCTTTCAGCCATTGATCTGATTCTGTTTTCAAAATTATATACATGAAAGTGAATATTCGTGTTATCCGAAATAAAAAGTGACAAAATAATGTACCGGATATACAGAAAAAAAAATTCAAAATAAAAACAAAAACTATAATAACATTGAAATTGTGTGGATATATGCAATAAAATGTGCACTTGTACACATTAGTTAGTATACAAAATCAGATGCAAAAAATTCAGATAATACACACACACATACACGTTCTGATACACATTGAATTTAGGAAAAAAAAAATTCGAATAAAACGAAATATACACGTAGTAGTGACCTAAATTTTGAAATTAATCCAATTATCATTGTATTGAACAAATGCAATATAATTACATATTCCTTAAAATGAAAACAAAAAAAAAAGGATATTATGTACATGTTCAAAAAATTGTAACATATTTTATCTATAATTGTTTATTTTTACATTTTTTGTGTTATGCTGATTTACTTTTAGGAATATACATATAATTTATCGAAAATCTATCTGTGTATATGATGTGTTATTCTAGAAAAAGAAAAAAATAATAATAATCTATCTTCATATGTTGATGAATTTTCTATTCAGTTTTCTGGATTATTTAACGCTTTTATATTATTTTCGAAAAGAAATTTTCGTATTTACCGGGTATAATTTTTTAATTTTGTTTTCAATTCAATAACAAGAAAATGTATCCTTACTACAAAACTGAGAAATTATAATAAGTATTTCTATATCACATAACAAATATAAAATAATTAATTAAAAATGTGATAAAAAAAAATTCATCAATTATTTTCACAAATTGAACCATGAATGATACATGATGTATGAAAACGTATGATTACACTTACATGTTTTACGTTATATATAAAATGCATTGTAAATATAGATACTGCCAATAATTAAATATTCTAATACAAATCAAATCAAATCAAATAAGGAGAATGTAGGCAGCTATGTAAATTTCATATTTGAAAATCATAATTCAATTTATGAGCATTACTAATATAAGTACATTTATATTCTCGCCTTAAATTCAAGACATAACAACATCATTGTGTTTAATTGTTAATTGAATTAATGGTTTAATTTATTGATGAACAAACAAAAGACAAATTATACTCAGATACTGTATTACAAAATTGAAATTGAAATGCATTGTAAACTTTTTCTTTTGCATTTGTATTTGTAACATTGTTCGATATGATATACTAGGTAATACATATATTATATTCATTGATTATGATTGTATTACATGTATGATTACAAGCTTATTCGTATACGAACGAACTTTCAATTAAGTATCTATATGTTTATCGTATTGAGATACAATATAATATATAATTTTCATCATATGCATGTGTAGGCATGTATCATTCATTGTATATATATATTTAAGTATGAAAATTTGACCTGTGTAATTTCTATAGGTAAATAAATAAGAGTATACATACATATATAAGCGCGTATATACAAACATTTAATTGTATAGGTAGAATGATAGGTAGAGTACAACACGTATTTATTACACAAGTAATTATTGTGGATGGACTATTTGCTCTGTGTGACAAATAATGCAATGAAAATTTAATAATTGAATGTATATGTACGAGTGTATAAGAATTTTTAACTGTATTCAATTAGATTTTATTAACAGAATTAATAATCCAATAATAACATTTTATATCTCTGATTTGATGCAGTCATTTAATATAAAATACAATCAAATATTATAAAATTTTGATGATTCATTTATCCATTTATGCAGTGATGAATTTCCCGATTGAATGCCCCTAATCATCAATCGAAGTTTCAAAATGAAAATTCAAAATTGAGTACACAATATATGTGTGAAATCCTACTCGTATTATCGTAGCGTATACTATTACAGAGAAGTAAGCTCACAACACTTTTACACACAGATCCTTTAAATTTGAGACACCTTTGGTAAATAAGTAGGTGCATGTTTCAAATACATATAATTATTTTGATATCATATGTATTGCACATTTAAACAAATTTTTTTTTTTTTAGAAAATTTTCCTATCAGATATAAGTTATAAATTTGATGTTTTTGTATCTTTTTCTATTATTCATTCATTAGATTTAACAACATATACACAGTAAAATAATTTAGAAATTTTATTGAAAGGATAATAGTATTAGTTTTAATTAAATATTTCCTTTCTTGAAAATACAGATAATGTCAAGAGCAATTTACACGTAACATTAACCCAAAATAAAGAAGAATATTTTCACAAAATGCACTTTTAAATGTATGTATGTATGTACATAAAATATCTATACATATGTATGCAATGTATATTTGCATATGTATATATAAATAAATATGTGTATATGAGTGTTTTATGTTTATAACATATACATATGTCGTGTATAGATTTATTGAAAATTTTATTATATATATTATATCACGTTCAGATATCATATAATTTTATATTGTAATTGGAATAGATTTTAATTTTATCTGTACCATATAAGTACATAATGTACATATGGGTGTATGTGATAAATTCGACAACAGTAAATGTAAAAGAACATTTTCTAAAAATAAACATCTAGAAGAAATATTTTCATTATACGAGTACACTATAGAAGATTCATTTAATTTTATTTTCTCAGATTTATTTTAAAATTAATTTCATTATAGATATTCATTTACCAATAGACGTATATAATATGCAAAGAGTATTTCTTTCTATAAATTAAAAAAAAAAACCTTTTTGAAAATCAATAATTATTATTGACAAAGGATGCCTTTTCGAATAAATTTGATTTTGGTTTTTAATAACACCAGAAGATATCGTTTTTAAATTTCATAAGTATCTATTGGTAAAATAGTCCTTTGATATTATATTTACGAGTACAAAACATTTATTATTGTAGACAAAAAATAGTGTACAAACAGTGCACATGCTGAATGGCTAGGTTTTTGGTTTCGTATTCTATACTTATTTACTCTTGATGCACATATAAAAATTTTCAAGATATTATTGATGGTCAATCGCACCATGATATACTTAAGTATACAATTGAATATTTTAATAAGATTTCATTTTGTAGTTATTGCAGATTAAAGCAATTATTGTTTTGATGGTGTAGTGTTGAATCTGGAAAGAAAAAACGTATTTCCGAAATACTCAGAAGTTAGACAGAACTGTAAATAATATCTATCAATTGAAAATATTCGCTTTAGACAGTACTGATTTGTTCATTAAACACTCTAAAGATTTTAAGAACCGAAATTAATGAAAGTTGAAATTACTTCCTAGTAATAATACATATACCGGTAAATGCATTTTTTTTATATTGTCAGAATAGTATTTTACTAACAATTTATGATATTTATATACTAAATTCAACTCAGATTTCTGTAAGGGTGCCAAATAATATGAGAAAAAATAAATATTAATCAGCGAATAAAGCCTAACTGTTTCATTTTTTCGAGCACAGTGTATTATTCATTTCTCCATTGGAAATTATTTTAATTCTAATCTACAATTTATACAACTCTCCTATGCAAATTAATATAATTATGAAAAAGTGTGTTAATTTTCATCTGTACAATGTCTATAATTAATTACATTCCTATTGTCATTTTCTTTTGTGTCATTCGATCAATAGTAAATGACATGACTACAAAATAAATTTCGGCAGTGGAGAAAATTAATAAACAAAAATAACAATAGCAAGATCTAATATTTCAAATTTCGATTGTTCAAACAATTAAGAATTATACAAATTCAGAATGCTAATACTGATACTAATTTTAAACGAAAATCAATATTGAAGATCTTATATCTTATATACAACAAATGTGCATACTATAATTTGTATGCACTTACGTATACATATAAATTAAATTGAAAGGCATATTATGTATCTTGGCAAAAAAAAAAAAAAAAAAAAAATAATGCCAAACTGTAATAAAAATTCAGATGAAATTACAAAACATAGGTATTAATCAAAAAAAAAAAAAAAAAATAACAAAAATTGACATCAATTTTGTTTAAACAATTGTTCTTATTTTCGAATTAAAGAATAAATATTCTCAAGTATTAAGTATGACCAAGGACAACCTACATACATACATTGAATATGGTCATATACGAGTATATTTTGTTTGAACACAACTAGAATTATAGAAGATTTCATCATCTGTTTACATAATTTTTTGTTTATAAAAAAAATTCTTAATCAAACATTAAATAATGTATGATGATCAACATTCTTATTGATGAATTGTTTTTGTACATCAAAATTTAGCATTATTGATTATATATATAAACGCGACTTTTGAATTGATTAAAACATTCTAGACAGTTAATTTGAATTAAGTCGATCAAATCATCAACATGAAGGGTATTATTTTAGTTGCTATTCTGTCATTTTTAACAACAGTTCTTGCAATTGATTGGTCAAAAATGGTTGTTAATGAGCCATATATTGAGCCAAAAGGATTCCACGGGATTGAAGATGAACAAGAACCTTCAGTAAGAATTTCAAGAGGAAAACCAGCAAAACCGAAACAATTTCCTTACCAAGTAGGACTTAGTATGACTCGCGTACCAGATATCGTGACTACTTGGTGTGGAGGATCATTGATTTCAGATCGTTATGTTTTAACAGCTGCTCATTGTGTATATGGTAAAAGATATGAACTACTGTCAAATGGAAGTATAATCAGATACAACTTCGAATATACATGGGCTTGGGATTTAACTGCATATATTGGAGGTTATGACTTGGAAAAAGAAGAAGAATTCCAAAAAATATACGTTCCAGCATATCCGAACTTTATTATACACGAAGGATACAATCCAACATTAATTTACAATGATATTGCATTGATACATCTTCCAGAACCAGCTATTTTAAATGGTATATTGATTGAATTTATAGCGGGAAAGATTTAATAAATTTTATAACTATTTCTTTTTCATAATTATTTACTACAGATTTCGCCAAAATTATCAAATTACCACCGGCCAATATTAGAGACTTGGCTGGAGAAACTATTGTGTCATCTGGTTGGGGACGAGATATTAATGATGAACTTCCAACTGTGTTACAATACGCATCATTTGAGATTATAACGGCAAATAAATGCGACGAATCATTTGATTTAATTAATCATAACAATCAGATTTGTATCAATGCTGAGAATAAGAAGAACGTTTGCAAAGGGGATTCTGGTGGTCCTAACGTCTATAAAAGCGAAAATGGTACCCAATATGTTGTTGGAATCACATCGTTTACATCTGGACGTGGTTGTTTAGCTGGAGGTGCATCTGTTCTCACTCGTGTTAGTTATTACCTTGATTGGATTGCTGAAAAAACAAATAAGACAATTCATTAAATTTTGACATGTACTCAATAAAAGACTAATGTTAATAATACCAAATTGAATGGTTTCTTTTCGTCATATATGCGAGGATCATTAAAGGTTTCATCTTTTATTAAACGAAAAATTTTTTTAATACATAAGTATATAGACAATATTTTTATTGTATAACTTTATTAATTTTAACAATCTGCATTATGTGGCTGTGTTTAAAATTTTCATTACAATTTCAACTAATTGGGGCTCATGTACGAATCTAATTTTCCTGTCAAATTATTACAATAAATTTTCGAAATATTATATTTTAACTTTGAATTTTGATTTATTTTTTCACGTCAATTTATTTAGCAAACACCTGTTAATAGATTAAATATAAAAACAACTTATAATTACCTAATTAACGATTGTTCCACTAAATGTAAGCTGAAAGTAATTTTGATATTGAAAATGTTTATTCTGCATGTACGCGTGTCTATATAACTGCAATAGAATGTACATATGTACATAGATGCTGGAATATACAAATCTAAAAAATTTTTGATTTTTTTCTTCTTGAAATAATTTGAACTAACATATGTGAGTGCTGACAAACATTGATATTAACTGCTTTTACAATGGTTTAGATTTAGTGCAAGTCTATTTACAAATTTAGTGCAGGTCTATTTTTTATTCTTTCAACACATTTATTATTATAGTAGACTGTATCCTTTGTATACGTTAAATTTTTCTTAGAAATCCCTATTCTAAAATATGTTTGATTTATTAATAAAATATTATTCATGGATTCAAAGTTGAAATATTGATTATAAATGCTTATAAACGATTTTTGAATTAAATAAAACATTATAGTTAGTTACTTTGAGTTAAGTAGATCAAACCATCAGCATGAAGACTATAAATTTAGTTGCCATTTTGTCAATTTTGACAACAGTTCTTGCAATTGATTTGTTAAATGTTGTTTCTGATACGCCATACACTGAGCTAATAGGATTTAACGAGACTGAAAATGAACAATAATCTTCTGTAAGAATTTCAAGAGGAAAACCAGCCAAACCGAAACAATTTCCCTATTTCACTATTTCAAAGTTATTCTCTCTTACGAGTATTTGTGATATTATATTCTTATTCACTGTAGTTCCTATTTATTCCTTCTTCTCACAACTGTTTATTAATTAAACTGTTTGTCTGTATTTTTGAGTAATTTGTTTGAAACTCTTGTTATTATATAAAATTACGTATACTTACGTATACATGTATGATATAATAATTGTTTCATTATTATTTTTTAAATAAATTAAATTAACAAAACGTAAATGTTTAAAAATATTGATATCATAATTATTAACACCAAAATTAATTTCAATTTTTTATACAATTGCTTATATTTTCGGAGTAAAAATAAGTTGTGTGTCTGGACAATCTATCGATAAATCATTTCATATTTAAGTCAGTTCATATTTTACGTAATTTTATTGTAGGTTTTTTTTTTCTTTGAGAAAACAATTTACGTTATCTGTATTATGCTTTCCTTTTGCCATAAATCTAACGCACGTTGGATATAAATTATTGTTTTGATATATAGAATTTTTAATCATAATTTTATAATAATTTTCGATCAATACTGTCATCGTTTTCTGATGATCAATTTGAAATTTTTCGAAATATAAAAAATCATTTTATAAATTAAGATTATAATATTATGATTATTTGTATACAAATACACTGTGCTTAATTATAGCATGAAGACTTTAACGTCCACAAATATGAGTACGTATTATTATATGTGCAGTAGATAATAACGTACATATATTTATTTACAGTGCAAATAAAGTAGAACGTAGAACCATATACCATATAGATATCTATAGAATTATAATGGTAACAAAAACGTGGCATTATACTTGTATTTGTATTAGCTCAAGGTTTTGAAAAACATAAAATACACAAATAAATAATAAAGAAATAAATTAAAAATAATGAACTTACGCGTCATATTTTCGATTAACAAAAAAAAAAAAAAATAATGTTTTCATTTTAACGTTTCTTGCACAATGTTTTCAATGAAATATTGTATTATATTTGATTTATATTTTTATATATAGCTATATATTTTTTTTTTTCATTTTCAATTTTGTATTTTCGTTTTTGTTTATTTTCATTTTTATTTGTTTTTAATTTAGTACGTATACGATTTTTATTTTATTTTATTCTATATCTTTGTTTTTAAAATGTTGTAGTATATCTTTTGTTTTATTTATGACGACATATTTTATATTTTGTCTTTCTTTGTTCTAAATTCCTTTTATTATAATAGAAAAGAAATGCATTTTATTTATTTATTTATTTTTTCTATTTTATTTTATACAATAATCATTATTTCTCATTTCAGGTGTAGTACATATCCATTTTGTGTACATATGTATGTACCGTAAATATAAATAGTTTTGAATATAAAACAGAACATTTAATTCATGATGTACTTAAATATATACGAGGATACGGGTATATCCTTTTGTTTTATTGCAATTATTTTTATTTTTTTTTTTTTTTTTAAACTCAAATGATAAATACAACAACTTTTCTTCTATAGATATCATAAAATATTTCAAGGCTTTTCCGAATTGTTTTTTTTTTAATATTTTCAAAATTATTCAAGGATAATAATAATAATAATGGTAAATAAGAATAAAAAGAATTCCGAAAAATATTCTGAGACAGAACACTTTTCCATTATTTATATTTTTTTTTTATACATATTATGTATATTTGTGTGTAGCTCTATGAATAACGGTAAATTATTTATTTTCAACTATGATGTTTATACTCCTATATGCATTACTCCATTCAAATAATGATATGGAAGGAAAAATATCCTATTTTCCATTTAATTGAGGTTTTAATTTACTACATGTACCGGTATGTACATTATGTTGATAGTTGGTACATATTATACATATATGAATGTTTATTGATTTCATAAATAACTGAATTAATAGTAGAAACTAAAAATAGTAAGAAGTATTATTGTGTGTGATTATGGCATTTTAAAGTTTTTAAAAGTTTTCATTTTTTTTGTTCAATAAACTATCAGGTACATTATTCATTTAGTGGTATAGTATAGTCATGTCATAGTATGTATGTATATGGTAAACAATTAATGGTAAAGCATTCATTTAAAATTTAATCAACTGCATTCTCTTCTATACAATATGTACTCTACAGTATTTGGAGACCAATTGTGCCTGGCATATCTATAAGTAAAATGGTACCATATTTATGTATAGTTACTATACATTAATATTTTTGTCTTATGTAGAAAAATAAAAACTACGGTGTTAATAAATATCAAACAAAACAAGAAATGAAAAAAAGTTGAGAAAATTTTTAATTGAATAATACCTACCGTTTTATTTTTTTTTTTGATTTCAATAAACTTTTAAATAAGATTTATAAATGAGTGTTGTGTGGATATATATACAAAGAAAGTATCATAGAATAACATGCAATCTGAGTTGCAAAAGTTGCATGTTACAAACAATGAAAAAATAAATTGATTCGATTTACAAATGAAATTTGCTACGTATACGTATATAAACCTTAATGTCAGAATGTAAAATGTCGGATTACAGTAAACACACAAGAAAAAAATAAAAAAAAATTAATAAAAAAATAAAATAAAATATAAAATTAAATAAAAAATAAAATACCCTTCTTTAGAATAAACTTTTCAAATAAAAACTTTTTTTTCCGTCTCATATTATCAATATATGTATATATGTATATTGTACATTTTGTATTTTTCTGATGTCTGCACTTTTTATGCAGAGGAGAAGGTTAGTTTTAGTATATAGTTACATGAAATTTCATAATAATATGAATTGAATTGACAATGTAAATCCTTTTGTGAAAACTTTTGATATATCCTTGAATATATCATCTATACATGTAAGTATTTTGTGTTGTATAAATTTTGTACAAATTTTAAAAAGAAAAAAAAAATATTGACATGAACTTTAGTTGAAATAAGATACAAGTGATACCTACTATGTATCTGAATACGTTTGTATAATATCTTCTATATACAATTTTGTCCTTTGTGCACATTTTACTTGTATGATATATTATGAATATTCAATTAAGTTCCTTTCAAATGAATAGGAAATTTCTGGTCTTGAATTGCATTTGAAATGTCTATAAATTTTTATTTGCGTAAAATTACTTCTATATGTACTAAATTGGTTCTTTAGGATTCCCTAAAATAGCATGTGAAAGCAAAGTGAAAGGAAACCGAAGTTAAGAAAGACTTCTTATGTCATTATAAATGTAGGTTAAGATGGTGAGATGGTATGAGAGAAGACATTACTGGAATTGGAACAAAAATGAATGAAGTGATACAAAAGAAAAAGAATGTACCGTTCAATAAAAAAGATGAAAAACACATATCAAAAATTAAAAAAACAAAATTATATTTGAAGGATAAAAAGATTAGAGAGCTGTTAGTACAGAGACCCATTTTGGCTGATTCTGTCATTAACCTATTGAAAATAATTTCCAATTGTTGAATACTTTCCACAATAATTTTAAAATTTTATATTTTTGAAATATAATGAATCGTTATCCTCATAAGTTTTCATTTTCTCTTATTTTTTATTTAAAATTTCTGTGTAATATGTATACTTACAATTATTTCCCTTCCTTATAGACACTCAAAGTATAAAAAAGTATACATTTTGTGTACACAGATGCTACATAAAAATACGATGCTCGTATGTATAAGATGGAAAAGTGGTAGTGTTTTTATTTTTCCATTTTTAGGTGGTGAAAATCTTATCATAAGTACATCAAAATATTGTGTTAACAGCTAACATATCATTAGCATTTTACTTCTAGCAATCTTCAAATTCTATCTAAAATATAACCAAAACGTTATATGCTCAAGCTAGAACGTGACAAGACGCATGTTGATTCAGAATATTATGTGGTAATATGTAGTATATACCTAATAAGGAATAAAAATTTATACATTCATACATTCATATGCCTTTATTTTAATAATTATTATAATTTTGTTGTACAAATATGTACATAAGTACGTACTATGTACCTTGTACTCATACATTGTGCCTGCTTAAAAAGAGATTAGAGCCGATTTACACACTCGATCACGACAGTAATTAAACACAACAAGAAATTATTTATTTTCTTTATTTGTTTGTTCGATAATGATATGAATTTAAAATCCAGTAATTTAAACATGAGCATATTTTATGCACCTTTAAATTTTTCAAAAAAAACTTTAAATTAATGAGAAGAATCGAAATCGGCGCGTCTAAAATTGTACTCCAATACACTACTCACTGAGCTTCCCAACCACCTTCTTTTCTGCATTATTTTCTTTTAATTTCTAGTCTATTGTAGCAGTAAATTTTTTTTGAAATAATTTTTTATAATTTTTAGTTTTCCAATGTTTTCGTTCTTTGTTATAAATAAGAAAATATATTGCCTACGGGTCGAATCTCTAATAAATATATCTACTGTGAAAAAAGAATAATAATTTCAAGATTACAAAAAAATTACTGTCCAAGAATGCTCATTCTTTTGCGGGAAAAAATTTTGTTTTGACACTAAGAAGGGAAATTGCTTAGGGATGAATACTTTAAAAAAAATTTTAATTCACATGCGTACAATATGTAATACTAACTACACATATCTCTATATCTATATATGAGTATACATAACTTAAAAAAATATCACATCATGATTATAGAATAAGCGACTAAGAATAATTATGAAGAAAATTTTTGCATAAGAATTCTCTTACAAAAACTAGAATTTTCTCGATAACAAACAAATTCTGTACTATGACAAAATCTAGCACCGTAACGTTAAGCAAATTCCTTCAGAGTAAAAATAATTTTTTAAATGGTTTATAGGATAACAATGAATATTAAATGGGCGACAAGCCTTTAATAAATTATTTTCATTTTAATAGAAAATTAAAAACAAAAATATATCACTTGCAGATTATTTAAGACAGATTTCATTTTTTAATTCTTTTTTTTTTCTTTTCAAAACTTAATTTATTTCACACAGTCATCTAATGTAATTTGAAAAGTATGTAAAAAAAAATTTAACTTGATATTTCGTAAACAGGACGTTCGAATGCAATCATAAAAATTATTGATTACAATTTTAAATTTTGTCGTTAAATAGTAGTATTTTCAAATAT
Source organism: Villa cingulata (assembly GCA_951394055.1). NCBI lineage: Eukaryota > Metazoa > Arthropoda > Insecta > Diptera > Bombyliidae > Villa > Villa cingulata. The sequence goes on along the minus strand of OX596021.1, from coordinate 2,943,098 downwards.
GTTGACCGGAAATTGTTGAATTTAACTGTCCATATAAGCCCATATGTACAGTACAGAGTATAGAGTAATGTACATACATATGTGTAAATCATTATGTCCTTCAATTTAATTTCATTAATAATTTAATACAGGAAATAAACAAATTGCTTTTCGAAGTAAAATGTTATATTTCGGATACCTATACAGTACTCACATACATGCGAGCAGGAGCATATAGTAATAGTAATAAAAGATATTTAAAATTATGACTTTTTCGCATGCTTTTTAATGTATGTATAAACATATACTTATATGTATGTAGCATATGTATGTACATAATGTACACTAACAATGATAAATATGTTATGTATGTTTGCATATTTTGTGTTATGTGTCACACATATGCATAGATATAGATAATCATTTTATTTGAACATGAAAAATATGTCAATTTCATGAAATAAATTAATTTTTCGATTTTACATTCATATACACACACTTACAAACGGATGCATATATATTTGTATTTATGCAAATAATTTATAAATGTTTTAGTTTTAGCAAAAATACATATACAATTTGTATGCATATAGCATTATAATTCATTTTTCATGCACACACGATTTCATAGTTTTGTTATTTTTTTTTTTCGTTGAAATTTTGATTTTATTTTCACAAATCATTTATTAGAAAATTTATTAGTTCAAATTAAATTCAAAATCAAATTAAAATTATTAATCTATTACATACTGGATATTAGAATCCTTTATGTATTGTACATTGCAGGGATTTTTTTTTGAATTTTTCAATTATGAATATAATTTTTCCCAGAACGAAAAATTCATTGGAAATATTTGTTTTGGTTTAGACCTAAGAAAATACATTTCTTTATTACAAGGATTGTAAATTTTAAATTTTCTTTTAGAGAAAGTGATAGGAGACAACAAAATTTTAACTTTAGATGTTTTCATTTTTATTGTATCAAAAATCCTGTGAAACGAATTAATGGAAATGTCATATAAAGCCGATTTCTATTGGCTGCTTTAATTATGAGACTCGTGAATGAGTACCCTTACATTTAATTTCTTCTCTACAAATTATGATTAAAGAAAACTAAAGATAGTTTGAATAATTTAAAACTACTTATACGTTTGGTTTACTGTCTTCCATTTCTTAACAAATCAATAATTATTACAATTATTTCAAATTTAAAATTATTAAGTGCCGATAAATCCAAAAGCTAATCGTAAACAAAATTAAAATAATAATTAATGAAAATTGTAATATATTTCTATACCCGTTCTAAACAGTTAATTATCTTTTTTACATCTATCTCTCAATTAATTTTGGAACATTAAATTGGAACACAGGAATTTTGATTTTTGTTTAATATGAAAAAGAAAACATGTACTGACTGTTCATATTAATTTAGAAAAAGAAAATATAATACATACACTTACACTTGTTAGTTTCATGTAACATGTACACGTATACGAAAAACAAATTATAGATCAATAAAATAAATTAAACGAATGTGTATGAGTAATAATAATAATTATACGATTTCATCTGGTAATAAGTTTTTTTTTTTTTGGTAATATAATTGCTTTTGCCTTTGTAATAATTGGTGTATTCTTAAAATGTATTTGAGTAAGTATATAAAAATCATACATAATTGTATATGAATATATTTGTACATATGTGGATAGTCATATGTATGTATACATTCTGGTACATAAAAATAAATTGTAAAAAAAATTTTTTTCTACTCTTTATTATAATATATACTCGTATTCGTATAATAATATGTGATAATATGTTTTGTGCTACTTCCTGTAATTGTTCACGTCCAATAACTTAATTATATTTCTCCTCTAGGATTTTAATATCTCTGATTCGAAGTATAGTATTATGTAACAATTTTTTTTTTTTGTTTAATTTATATACGAATACAGCAATGTGCATGAATAACCAACTGATTACATTTATTGTATTTTCATGATATGTAGTTTATTTATTTATTTATTTACTTTTTTTTTGTACTGTGAACATAAAGTCATACCACGGAATACAAAAGAGAAGAAATTTAATTTTGATATGAAATAAATATGCAATAAATTTAAAAAATATTCTCGCACATTATACTTTTTGTACATTTTTTCTACATTTATTATACATATTTGATACACAATTCAAAAACTGTTAAATATTAAAATTAATTGCAAATATGTAAATACAAAAAAAAAATGAAAATTTTCAGAAAATCTATGGAAATATAAGAAAAATGTTCATTAAATGATTAAAAAAAAAAAAGAAGAACGCTCTCTAAAATGATAAACAAAATCAGAAATTCAGAACTGATAGAAAATTATACTTAATGAAAGAATAACAATTAAATATTATTTTAGATTAAAATTATTTATTTCATTTCATGAACGTTGAATGCTATGCCCACAAAAAAAAAATTCTTAATTAAAAAAGGAATGTACACATACGTACAAAAATGCATAAGGATAAATCTGTACGTTCTCTATAGAGAACGGGAGGATAAAAATTAAATTTGTGTGACTTCTTATTGTGTTTGCGTACGAATATAAAGGGAGTTTTATACATTTTTATAATTCCATTTTTTCCTTATGTATTCTTATGTATATCCTTTTTCATATTTCATTTAAAATGAAGGTTTTAATTCATAATTTTTTTTTTTTTGCATTTTCTCATTATAATATAATTTCTTTATTATTACAAATTTTGAGTATATATTTCTTATCTTCACATTACATTCCTTTTTATCCTTAAACAATAGGAAATTTACATATAAATTAGGCAACAATTTATATAGTAATTTTTATATACGAGCAAAAAAAATTTAAAAAATAATTCACATATTTTCATCAATTTTAAATAAATTAGACATTTTATTTCATAAATTCTGAATAACTAATTGAAAATCACTAAATTAATGAAAAATTACTTTCAATAATAAATGATATAAATATCTTGAATTATGGGTCAAACAGTTCATTCATTTTCACAGAAAATATAAATCTGTATCTACAAAAAAAATATATAAATATATATTAAAATAAAATGAATAAAATCCAAAATGAAAATAACAAAATACATTTATATAAAAAAACTGAAATAAATAAATAAATCAATTAGTATTTCTTTTTTTCATTTTTTTATTTTTTTAAATTAACGACACAGATGTATTTGTACATGAAAACGAATTAATCCCTTATGCTCATCATATATGAAAAATATAATCAAAAATAATATAATTTTGATAAAGAAACTAAATATGTAGTACATTATCAATGCATATTCATGTGTGTATTCGTATGTTACATGCACGTTTCATCGAACACTAACAAATGTTACAATCATAATTCAGAAAATATACTCGTATTTCGTATAGTAAAAATTACACATATTCCCATACATACATATCTACATTGTAGAAGCGTAGAAGCCAAAAAAAAACAAAAGAAAAAACAAAAAAATTAAAAACAATGTAGTGGATCATAACAAGTTTCTCTCAACAATGAAAATACGAGTATACACATTATTACGTGAAAAATACTTACTACTCGTAATATCCTAGTGTATGTTGTAGGTACTAATAGGTGGTTTATACATAGTCAATCACCTCCACTACTACAGACTATATATAGAGTGTTTGTCATTTTCCGTGTTTGTCATGTACAATTGACACATTCTACTCAGAGAGAAAATCAATTTTTTACATAACGAAAATACGAGTACACCGGACGTGCGAAATACTAATCGTAGATTATATAATTATTGGTAAATAATGTACTAACTAATGCTTCAGAGTATGTATAAAGCAGAGGGGCAAGAATACTAGAGAATAGAGTAGAAGAGCAAGTATAAAATGTTGAAGGAGAAAATCAAAAATGCTTTAATGCTTTTTTCTCATATGTATCAAAATTTGTACGAGTATCTTTTACAATTTTAATAATTTTGTTTTTTACCTTCACGTCAAAATAAAGTCGAATTGGAATGTTATGAAAAAGGTAAAATTTACCGCCTCGAAAATTTTGTTTCGCATATACATAAATCCAGCCCTGGCATGGCTCACATTGTATGGAGAATAATATTTTTTTTTTTTTTTTTTGTAATAGACCCAATAAAGTATATACTCGTAGATATCGATGTCATATGCCATATCCTGTATCAGTAATCAAATTAAAAATTGTGTGAAAAAAAAAAATTTTTTTTTAAGTTAAATAAAGTGTAAAACATGTGAATTAAATCATGTATAAAATACATAATTATCTTTTATATAACACACTCCTGAACCGTAGATATATACATACATACACAATTATTTAATTAAATTGCATAATGAAAATGAACTTTACATTTTGTTTTAATCAGATAAATACTACAGGTATTCAAAAAAGAGATATCCATAATTCAAGTGAACTATAAGTTCGGTAAATTGATGGAAACTTCAATTAAATTTTTTTTTTAATTTTAGAAGATGTCTTACAAAATCTTTAATTTTATAGCTAAATTGAAAAAAAAAAAGAAACACAAAATTTTATTCTAAAAAAAAACTAAACTTAAAATAATTATATTAATTACCTACTAACTAAACTAAAAATGTTGCTTTCTCATCGCATTCTTTTGTATTATTAATTATCACATTACATTCAATGTATGTATATGCATAGATACTCGTACATAGAAAGCCTGTACTCGTACATAATAAAGAAGACTGTAAAAAATGTATATAAGCAAAAATAAAAATTAAAGAAATTAGTTTAATTAAATGGATTAAGATTAACACACAATCAATAATGTCAAGTTCATGTGTTTCTTGTATACTATAGTATACATCATGAGTTACTGTTTGCAAGTATACGAAACGAATACATGTTAAGTGTGAAACTTTATTATAAAAATAGACAACACACAAAATTTTTGAATAGACTGTAATGGATATGATAACATAACGTGTCGATTTTTATTAATTTTCTAAATATTTGAAATTTAAGCAAGTGATAAAATTTATTATTTTTCAATTTTTTTTTTCTTCCTTTAATTTTAAACATTTTGCAATAATTATTATTATGTCATCAGACAGGATTTCCTATTCGACAAAATTGAAACATTTTGAAATATTCGTAATGTTCATTCGATTTGAAATTATGGTACTGGTACTCCCATTAGTATTAATAATTCTCATAATAATTAATTATCTAATTTTAATCAAAAGGATAATAATGTGTGATAAATTCACTATAAGAATAATAAAGGAAAATTTTTTATCATAATCATTTACTTATATTAATCGTATCAATAAAATAAAAAGGTCTGTTATTAAGAGATCATTAAGTACATAAGCTAATACATAGCATTACATTATGTATATATGTACATACGTATATGTACTTAAGTATATGTATGTAGGTAAAGTAAATAATAAACTTTTGTTTCACATATTAATGCCATACATTAAGGTTGATATTATTACTTACAAATGTACCTAATCAATTCAATCAGGATAAATGAAATAACATTATTGTAAGATATTTAGATATTTGTAATGAATGTAAATATATGTATGTATGAGTAAAAGTATTAATAAAAACGACATTTTCATTAATCGAAACTGTAAGCAATGAGCTTAAATAATTATAAGCGATAAATTCCAACTGATTTTCGTAGTTGATGAAAGATTGTATGCATGTGTAAAGGTTGTAACAATAATAAGTTCTTCATAAACATTTTAGCTCACTAATTTGTTAAGAAAACATTTTTTCAAACATGTAATTTATCGTTAGCAAGAGCCTAGTAAGGAAAATATTTATAAGTGTATGAATTTTAGCTTATTATAATTATCGACTCGAACAAACTCATCATAATTTAACGTTAGATATTCGTACATTTCTAGAAAAATAATTTTAGTATGGTTCCAAAAGTATCATTCACTATTTTATTGAAGCATCAAGTAGAAAAGTGTCAAATAAATTTTTTTATACTGAAATTCATTTATAATTCAATTTGAAATTATTGAAACATTCAATTAATCAATTTCAATTTTAAGTAATTTAAATGATTGATTGAATTAATAGATAAAAATTATGAATTATTTTTTTCTTAATTTCTTATGTACTAAATTCGAAGAATATTTTTGATTTAAATTACATACTTGTAGACTGAAAATAGAATCCTCGACCGACATACAATAGGAAAACAACATTCAAGCTGAAAAACGTTTTCCAAATTTACAAAGAAATAGAAATAAATTTCTCAGTAAATTTCGGACAATCGAAGTTCTATTGATTTATTAAAGATGAAGAATAATACAAGCAAGTAGTAATTTCGATTGGTTTCTGCAAGAATATTTTGGCATTATTTTAAAATTATAAAGAAACAAAATTCAGTAGGCCGAATAAATTTTGATTTTTCTTTTCTTACTGTGTCTTTAATTAGATTAATTATAAAATATAAAATAACAAAGTTCACTTTTTTTTTATTTATTTGTTGCAGTATCTATAGTGTTGTTCTTACAATTATGATTTAGTGAATAAAATATAGAACAAGACACATAGAATGACATCGAGCAAGCGAATACGTATATAAACATATATTTTTCGTTAATTATAAATTTTATTGAGACTAAAAATTCACAAAAATGAAAAAGAAAATTCAAATTTTTGTCGTTGGCGTCACAGTATATGAACGAACATATATAATCATTGGTTGAGGAACATCAGGTATATGTAATAGAGGTATAATTAAATAATAAATTTAATATTTTATATTTATTTTCGTATAAAATATGATATTAAAATGATCATTCATTTGCATGCATTTTCATAATAAATATAATTACTTACTCGTACTACGTATATATCATACTATTATGTACATACATATTATTCATATTCAAAAATGTATTATAAATTTATGTGTATGTAATACATGTGTGCATTTAAATATGTTATACCGAATGGTATACTGCAACTGCACTTATATTTATAAAAGTATTTATTTGTTTATTTATAGTTTTCTAGACGATATTTGATTCACTTTAGTTGATTATAAAATAATTTTATTAAAATTATAAATTATAACATTAAATTTAAAACAGAAACAAAAAAATAAGAAAAAAAATATGACATGTATAGATCTGATTATAAATAGATAAAATTGGCATAGTAATATTAACGTGAATGACTGATAAATTTTTATTTATTTTTTATTTTAAATTCATGCATTACATACTAAGTGGTATAAATAGTCAATTATTGAAAAATAATTTATCGTCCATTTATTTATTTTCATTCTAAATAGAATAAATGAAATGAAAAATCAATAATTTCATACAATAAAATACATAATGTTTAGTATCAGATATTTGAATTTATAGCTAAATAAAACATATGCTTTCAATAAACTGTCAATTTTGGAAAATTAATGAAAAATAATTATTTAAAATTGAAACTTGATATTTGTTTGAATAAATTAATTTTGTCTATATTTGTCTTATTAATCTATAAATCATTGCCCTCTTAGCCTTGAGTCTTTTAATTGTTCATTTTTGCCCCATTCATTGTTTTGCTCATTAAATGAACAAACAAAATGTTGAAGACACATATAATCGTTTCTTTTTAAAATCATTTGAGAGCTGAAATTTGAAAGTTTTGTTAAAAATTGATATCCTATCAATTGTTCATTGTTATTCTTTAAGCATGTAAATAATTTGGCTTCATAGCTCATTCAATGACATTTCATTTTTAACAAACTTAGTTCATTGTTAATTAATATACATATAATAAAATTAGATTGTATATTCTACAACGACAGAACACTGCTAACTGATCCAGTACTAAAACCAGTGCCGGTGTTAGCCTCTTGAGCACCTGGTGTCGGATGTCGGTGTACTTCTAAACTATTCGTGCTCTAAGTTGAAACTTTATTATTTTAACTTTAATTCGATTTTTTTTATTCTAACACTACAAATTTCTATGTTTTTTTAGCGTACAGTACAGTACATAATTTATACAAGAAAGAGAGAAGAGAAACTAATATTCGTGTATATTTCTGCTTCTCCTTCTATACATTTCAAATACATATGTTGTGTTTCTTTCACGTGTGCGAAGTACTTGTGAGCAATTATTTTAGCAATGACTCGAAACTATTCAAAGAAACATAAATAAATTCGACAAGCGAAGCAAAAAAAAAAACTTAAAATTATTTTACTTTAAATTTGAAAAATTTATATAAAACACTCCATATGAATTTGCTTATACCAAGAAATCAACCTACACAGTCAATTTCCATTTGTTGGATAATGTGAAACTAAAAAGACATCGGGGTCAATTCTGGTTCGGTGCAGTGCAAAAATGAAAAACTTAGTTTGCACTTAACGTTGCTCACACTTTTTTCACTTTTACACTTCACTGTGTCAGAAAAAGCGATTCTGGTTCGCTTCGTGTAAACTAGATGCTGAATGAATGTCGGAATTGAATTTGAAAGCTTTTAAACAGAATTTAAATTCGATACGATAAAATTAACTTTCGCACACTATTTTAAACTGTTTTTTTTTTCTAAAATTATTAAATTATATTAATTGTATTTTTATACAAAACATGCTAAAAGACAGAAAATGTTTTATTTATAAATACTTACATAGAAAAAAAATTTAAATTTTAACGATTAAAATCACTTTACACAGCTTTGCACCATACTTTGCACGGACATTTAACACGGTGTAAACTAATTCAACTAATTTTACATATGCAAAATTTTTGACATTTGTTGTCATGTTTACACGGTACTAGAATCGCAAACAGTGGTGTAAGCGTGTAAACTCTTTTCACTTTTTCACTGCACCGAACCAGAATTGACCCCCTGGTAGAAAGAAATAACGTAACTACTTACAAAGTGAGTGAACTACTTCTGAAAAATTGTTTGAGCAGTTCACACATAAAAATTTAGTGAAGTATTGAACCACATTGATTTTCAAGTACTTTGCTCTTGTGAAAGAAACACAGCAATATTCAAATGTTCAATGACCATGTTTGTTTACAAATGAAAATATAAAGAAATTACTATTCGTGTACCTTTTTACGTTTTTTATCTACTTCTCCTTCTACATCTCAAAAAATCAAGAGTTTAACGACTATGCTTGTTTACAAATGAATATGTAGGTCAATACATTAATCGGTTATTCTTGTTTACACTTACGCGGATCTTGTTTCAATCTAAAATTCTTCTTTGCACACGGATAATACGTAGTATCACAGACAAATATATCCTTATCTGTGGTAGTATACAGCTAATGTAGTACATTTTATTCTCCTTTTTTTGTGTATATTAGGTACTATACTATAGTGAGCGTGTACGAAGAAGAATTTCAAAATAAAACTAGATCTGTATAAAGTAGAAGAACCGATTATTGTTTTGACCTATATTTTCATTTGTAAACAAACATGGTCATTCAACTCTCGAGTTTTTTTATATGTAGAACGAGAAACAGATAATCTATCTGTGAAACTCTCTGTCCAGAAAGTAAACTTTGCAAAATTTTTTATTTCTGATTATTATAATCTAGGTCATCTCATTCCGACATAATGTAAAAATGAATGTAAAAAAAAATTGTAAGTGATCTAATTTTTTATGTCAATTACAACAAAATACTTTTCCGAATTTTAATGAATTATATAGTTTATATTATACTGGTACATCTTTATTGATCACAAATTGCCATATAATATTGTCATGAAATAAAATTTCGATAGTTCTAAAATATTATTTTCTTTTCTATCAATTTTAATTAGGTAGCTACAGTTTGAAGATTATTATTCTTTCATACATGCACTAAATTTCATTTGTAATTAAATAGAATGTCTAGAATTAAATATTATTTCAGTATAGTTTATATTATACGAGTATATTTTTTAGTTGTGTCATTTTAGGATCATTAAATTTCTAATCTAATGTTAAACTTGCTTTTAGAATATGTACGTAGTACTTTTATTTTTGTGTTATAGAAACTTGATCAAATTTTAATGATGGCTGACATGAAAACGGAAACGAAAAAATATTTGAAAAAAACCGCATTTAAATTATCCGTTTTCATGTCAGACATTTTCATATTGAATGAATTTAAATTAAAGAAATGAAAATATATTGAATTAAAAAAAGTACTTCAGAAAAAAATATTTAATTACAATAAATTATTCAAATTTTTTTCTTCTTCATTTTCCAGATAATTTAAAAAGTGTTAAAATATGGTAACATCGCTGGTAGTTTATAAACTAAATGTCAGATTTATATCAAATTTTGGCATGTGTATATGTGTCATCTAAATGATTATTGTGTACTTCCCAGAAATGGTATATTAATGGTGGTGGTTGACACATCAAACACATTATTCAAAACAATTAAATTACTTTTCCGCTTTTTGAGTAAATAAGCCATTTAAAACAATTGAATCCACAACTCAATAAATATTCACAACCAAAATTTATTTAACAACAAATTCGAGGTGATAATTCTCAAAATAACAACAAAAAACTTTTTTTATTTTCATTGAAAAAAAAAAATTTCAAGTATGTAAACACGTCAATTTGTTTTTTGTTCTGTCATTATTGTTTTTTGTTTTGTCTTTTTTTTTTTAATTTTACACTTTTACGCAAATATATAATTTCAATAACAAAAAACCATTAACATGAAAAATTGTTATCACCTTCATTTACGAGTATGTAGTTAGCTATAGTAATCATTACTATAACATTATCCTGAAAATGACTATCATTTATGTATTGTGTACTAAGGACTGTCCCAGAAAAAATTGACCCTTTTATTTTTAGTTATTGAGGGAATATAACGTATGATAAAGATGTTCTTTTTCCGGCAAATGTTTGCTATAAAAAGCGAACTTCAAGATTATTAATACTCATTCGTGTTTTGAAATTCAAAAAGTTACAATGTCTCTAAATGAAGAAGAGATGCGTCGTGCTATTTTGAACAAATTTATAGAAAATAAAACAATAAAATATTCAAAAATAGCAAAAGATTTAGAAACATCTGTTTCAACTGTAAAGAGAACCATTTCAAAATATAAGAAAGGTATTTCTATCGAAAGGCAACAAGGATCAGGTAGGCCTTCCCGTCCTTCTAATTTAAATTTAGTGAAAGAGGTACAAAGGCGTTATTCAGATAATCCCAATTCCTCTATTAGAGATATGGCGCAGGTAGCTGGAACATCGAAATCTACGGTGCAGAGAATAAAAAAAATTTGCAACTTAAGAACATATAAAGTTCAAAAAATACCAGATAGATCGGAAGAAAAGGAAAAAATTTGCAAAACCAGAGCTCGGAAATTGTATGACCGTTTTTTAACCAAATTCGACTGTATCATTATGGATGATGAAACATATTGTAAGACGGATTTTGCTCAGCTGCCTGGACATGACTTCTATACAGCGAAAAAAAAGGGCGGTGTGGATAAGAAATATTCAGCAAAAAAAATATCTAAATTTCCAAAGCAGTTTATGGTCTGGCAAGCCATTTGTTCTTGTGGACTTCGGAGTAGTGAATTTGTTACAAATGGTACTATAAATTCCAGAGTTTATATAGAAGAGTGTTTGAAAAAACGCCTGCTCCCATTTATACGTCAACATGAAGGCACTGTAGCATTTTGGCCAGATTTAGCTACCTGTCACTATGCGTCAGCAACGATGGCGTGGTATGCAGAAAACAACATAAATATTGTCACAAAAGACGCAAATCCTCCAAACTGTCCAGAATTAAGACCAATTGAGAGATACTGGGCTTTGATTAAAAGGGAGTTACGGAAAACAAAGAAACACGCCAAAAATGTGGTAGACTTCAAAAATAGGTGGAGAAAAACATATGATATTGTGACGGATACGACTGTACGAAATCTTCTAAGGGGCCTCAACAGAAAAGTCAAATTATTTTCTATGTCCAACTAATTATGAATTTTTTTATTATGCATTTTAATTGTAAAATTATGACAAATAAATATTGAAATTTTTGTAATAATACAATAACTGGTTTTTTAATTATGTCGAAAAATAAAAGGGTCAATTTTTTCTGGGACAGTCCATATGTACATACATATTATTTACATTTATTTTTATACATAAATTTATTCAAAAATTAATATTATATAATTTAATGGGATTACAAAGTGATAACGAATATGAATGATATGATAAATACAATCGTATTATTTGTCAAAGTATATATTCGAATCAAAAATACTGCTATAAATTTTCTCATTGTTGATTAAAATTTGATATTCGATTCTCATATTTCATTTGAAAATAATGTATTTATATGTATATAGATATGCGATTTTATGGCACTTTATTTTTTATATGTTTTATGTGTTTTTTAAACCCCTAATTGAATAACAAGTACAAATACTCGCAGTAAAATAAGTATCCATTATCATTGCAAATGAGTAGTTCATTAGTTCATTTCATGTAGGTATAATAAATAATTACTATTTATATTGCTTATTGAAATAATTTATATACGGAAAAGAATTTTTGTTTTTGTACAACCATACATTCATTTATACGATTTATGATGATTATAATAAATTAAATTGAATTATTATGAATCGCAATGAATTGTTAGTAGTAAAATATAGTGTGAGATAAAAAATCATTTCACTTACAGATATTTTACGTACCTCCATGTACACTTTTTTATTGTTAAAAATTACCACAGAATCTATTACTTATTAGATTCTAAAATTTTTACTCGAAATATTCAAGAATGTCCAATTAGGTAATACGATTTAAAAAGATGAAATAATTTTGAATAAATTTTAATTCAGTCTTGTGGTATTATTCAATTCAAATCATAAAATTCATTCGTATTTTGCAAGAAAAAAATGTACATATTCTGTTTAGATTCAAATAAAAGTTTGCATCTAGGCAATATGCATAACGAATGGACATTTAACATATATCGACGTATGATTTGTATAAAGAATTTGAATTTTTATTACTAAAATGTACAGGTTAGAAACTTGTGTCCAGTTTTACAAAGTTAAGTAAATATTTTTTTAATGTTTTCGTTGTATAAAATCACATTAGGGGTATTTATCGAATTTCGTATTCCGTATTTCTCGTTCATTATATTTTTGGCATTAATCATCCTGAAAATTCACAATTTAGAATTTGTTCTATTCCATTTCTCCAATTTCCTCAACAAGTAAACACTTGTACTTATATGAAACATCAAATTTGATACATTCGAATACGATACTGAGAATACCTGAATAACCCCATTATTCATGTTCAAAAATGTTTTTACAATATTTTATCAATGATAATTTTCAAATCAAAATCGATCAAAAAAAAAATTATACTTGAGCAAAAATTCATATCAAAGTCGTCTGGCTTAAAACTGGAAAAAAAAAAAAAAAAAAAAAATTCTTTTTTGGCATAATATGTTTATTCGTGAAGACAAAATGTTCTTTCTTTTCATTATTGCCACATAATGTTTGTATTTGTACACATGTGTCTTTAGAAAGATTTATTGCTTAAAGGAATTAGATTTTGTATGCAAAATTTTTTTTTTATTGCAATCAAAAAAGGACAAAAATCTGTAAATGAAAATGTAAATAATGGTGAATACGTCAGTATATAATAAACCAGTCAATCACAATCAAATTCATTTATGTATGTATTTAGGCATGTACTGTATAGGTTCTGAATGCTACAATTAAAATGTTGAATGTCCGTACGTACGTAAGTATTTCTGTGATTTATGAACACATTGCAATCCTTTTTTTGTCCTATTTAGATTCATTAAAATACAACAGTAATACACCTTAAGAAAAAACAAATATTGTTTTTGTGATAATCGTCATACATAAACAATAATACGCTTATGATGACTAGAATTTCATGTATGAAAATTTGCAAAGGTAAAATGATTCAAAAAACTACGTTATGTACTTTACTTACATATTTTAAAACACATGAGTAAGCCATTTACTTAGGGCCGGTTAGTCAATATACTTAAACTTTTCTGTAAAGAAAAGGATAAAGATGACAAAAATTATTTGGAAATAGCTTTACTCAGACAAATATTTGCAATTTGTTTATAAAATTTCGGTTCACATTTTCATTTCTAATTTTATAAAATATCCTACAATCATAGTTTAGTGACTTACATGAACAAATGATATACAACCTGATAAATGGACTGTTGTTGGGATAATCGGGACATATGTATATCTTCAAAAATGAAGCAGAACAACGCGTAAACTTCAAATCCATTCGGTATATGGGACGCAATAATTAACAACTTTAACATTTTTATAGAAATTGAAACGATTTCAACTGAATGGATCCAATTGCTATCCTACGAATTCAGCAATTTGATATTTTGAAAATACATTTTGAAGCATACATTATCACCAAAAATTGTCTGACTATTTTCTACTAAAATTAATGACATGGATTTTTGTTTTCAATTCTGACTTTACGAACATTTCATTGTTAATAAAGCTACAGAATATATCATTATTGATCTAGCTTTGATCTACAAATCTTTACACATGTATGTACAAATCAATAAGGGCAGTCTGTTTATAAATAAATCAGTTAAGAGAACAAGGAAAGGAAATATTCAAAACACAAAAAAAAAAGAAAAGAAAAATACAGATTGTCACATCTTAAAGGAAGAAAGGATTTCCATTTGCCTAATATTGTAATTGGATTTTATTTCAAGAGATATTAAATCGAATTTTTGTTTTTCTTTTTCATTCATTTTATTTAAAATCAAAGAGAGTACATATATTGCGGACGTGTGTAGATGAATCAATATTTTTTTGCTTTTGTAATTTGCTTTTTATTTACGAAAATAACATGAATATTCACTTTCGAACATTTTGTGTATTTAATGTGAATATTACGAGTATGTGACACACATTATACTATGTATTCGTGCTCAGCTCGTAGTCATCGAAACATATAAAAAATCTTATGAAACCTTTTACTGGTAAAAAAAAAATATATATTTTTTGTCCATGATAATCTTTTGTGATACGAATGAATTTCGTTAGTGCTTTTATACATCAAAATCTCTTGAAGTGTATTTTTATTTTTATAGCAAAAGAAGATTATGATGATGGAATATATGGGAAAAAATTGATCTCTGTAAAGAAAAAATAAAAACTATTTGACATTTGAAGCTCCATATAAAAAAGAAAATAAAAGAAAATGTTGCAATAATCTACAAGAAACTCTATATAATTCGATAAATGAATGAAGGACGTATTGTTTGAATTATTGAATTTTAATTCTATAAATTAATCTTAAATTCTTATGTTATTCGATAATTGCATCAAACTCATAAGTATACAAGAACTAAAAGTCTACATTCATTAATACATAGATAGGTAGATTAGTATACGTATAGGTAAGATAAGTTGAATTATACTGTATGGTATTTACTGCTTTGATTTTTTCAATCAATTTTTTAATCAATTTTTTTCGTTAACTACAAGAGAAGTCCTTTTTTCAAAACGACATGAAATTAATTTCCGTTTCATGTTACAAAAAAAAAAAATGATGCGTGTTAGAGAAAACATTTTGAATAATACGAAAATGAAAAACGTATTCGATTTTATGGAATGTAGAATATGCATATGACAGCAGATACATATACTTATAGTACACTATAGTCCTTGGAAAACAGAATGATTGTCATAAATCTTCATTACATGATTTACTGAATTAAAACAGTTTTCTATGTGAATTTGTATTTTCGTTTTCATTCATATAGATGAATGGATTCTATAGGTAATTGCGATAAATATGTAATACAATTACTATAGAATTTGTGTGGCTACTCTGTAGTTGTTTTTAAATTAAAATGGAATAGAAAATAGAATTGACTAGTACAGTGCCTATAGTATAAGCAGGATAGTATAACTAGTATTCTACATATCATGTGTTCTCTTATTTTCCTTCTTCGTTAATGTTAAAAGTTGATTTTCTCAGAGTACAACATTTTATTTTTCTTTCTCTGTATTCTATATACTATACCCAATGATAGTACCAGTTGTGTTTTACATATCTTATATACTCGTATTTGTATTCTTGAGAAAAAGTTGATTTCTTCTCCTTCACTAGAATGCGAATATTTTAAATGACAAAACACAGAAAATCAACTAACAACATTTTATACTTTCTGTTCTACTCTATTCTCTAGTATGCACTATGCTAGTACAAGTAGTAGTATTCTACACTACGACTACACATCATGTGTGCTCGTATTTTCCTTCTTCCAGTAAAAGTTGATTTCCTCTAAGAGTAGATTGCGAATATTGTACATGAAAAACATGAAAAATCAACAAATAACATTTTATTCTTCTTCCTCTATTCTCTACATATTTTGGAGCAGTAGAAGAGAGGCTATTGACTGTAACAGTCGCTGTATAGTATATGCTAGTAGTACGGTAGTACGAGCAGCATTTCACACCACACATCATATTTACTAAATTTTGAATTTTTATTTTAAAACTTCGAATGTTGATACTGCACCCACTTATTACTTTTTAGAAAAAATTACAAATTTAAACTACGTTTGTATTCTTTAAATATTAGTCTCCTTTACGTCTTAAATGTGAATATCTTTTGTGTATGTATTTAGCGGATACATTTTAATAACAACGAAACCAATTAAATCTATTCCATGCGCTCAATGTAATTATTGTAGTACGAATGTAATTAAAAATAAATTAAAAGTTTTCAAATCTTTAGAGCAATAATTCTCAACTTTTAATCAGACACAAAATAAATTCATATTTTAACTGTTGCAAAAAAGCAAAATAGAAAAACCTTCTTTATCAAAAGAATTTTAAAACATTCATAAATTTATATTTTATGAAAAAATAATTACATTTGTTTTTTTCCACCTGAAAATTTCTAATTTATAAACAATTCAATTTTATTCATCTTTTATCAAATAAATTGCATAAAATGTAATATTTAATTAATTTTAAAATTACAAAAGTAATGATGAAGATGAAATAAATTTTTTGATTTGCAGTAATTGAAGAATTTATCAAAGTTATGAATATAATATAAAGAATTAATTAAAAATATTCAGGATTTTCCAGGATCGTTTAACATCTTGTAATTTTTGTGACTAAAATTAAATTTGTAATTTCAAAATGGCTGACGAAAATAATTATACAACAAATTCAAATCCGGGTTAGAATACTTACCTGTTGGTGAGATTACAGGACAATCTGTGAACTTATAATTCATTGATATTCAATAAGGTATTCGTAAATAATTTTGTAAGTAGAGAAATATTTGTGTTTTTTGTGGTACAATTCAAATAAGGATCCAGTCATCTGTTATTTTTTATAAAATATAAAAATAATGAAAATTACGTTCGAATGTAATGTATACAGTTCTGTAGCTGTTTACGAATTTCGTAATATCGACACTCCAGAGTATATCATCTTTATACCATTAAACTTTAACGTGCTGTGACTACAGAAATTCAGAATTTCAGATATGTGTGGTCGCATAAATGTATAAAATGTAAAAATACATGACGGAATTGGCACACCGCAAACATATATTCACAAGCCTACAGCTTGTTGAACTAAAAAATATTTTTAAAAATGAATTTGACGTTGAAAAATATTGAAAATTTTCAGGTGAACTGTATATAGCCGCAGTTAAATATATGTACGTACATTTGTTTTTCGCATCCACCTTTAGTTGTAAAATATGATAATATGGTCATGGTCATGTCGATAAGTTTTTGAACTGTTCAAAAAAAAAAAAAAAATAATAATAATGAATGCACTTTATTTGTTTCAAATTTAGAAAAATAAAAAACTTTAATCTACGTACGTATATACGCAGAACATTTTGTGACCTCAAAAATTGAACAAAATTTTACTAGGCCATTTTAAAATTTTCTCAATAACTACATATAAAATTAACGTTAGATAAATACATTTATGAAGACATATACGAAGGACATTCATACAAAATTACTCGTGTTTTACTCTTAAACACGATATAACACCCTCATTTTAGGGTACAGCACGTTTTAACTTTTCATCATACGAAACCACAATGTGGCGGAATTTGTTTCGAATCATTTTACGTATTTGTATATCAAAATCACAAAAACCTCATTGTGATCGATTTGAAACGCGTTAACATATTTTCGTTTGTATTGAAATATTTCTTTCAATATTTTTGAAATTGAAAACTTCATTTAGACGAAAATTTTGTAGCCACTGTCAAAAGTATTGGAACGGATATTATATCAAAGAATAACAGTTCAAAACGAAAAATTTATTGCAAAATTTCAATACACAAAAATTGGAACTTTCAAAGTAACATGCCAATTACATTACGTATAAGAGAACATTTTTATAAAAGAAACTATATACCCGCAAAATAATTCAAAATAAATTGCACTATCACAAAATATAAACAGCGAATACGTATACGCATAATTTTTAATTACAGAAATTCAATTTATCCTAAAGCTTTATTTTGTGTGTTTTAGTAAAAATTTTGAATTTAACGTTTCATTGTAAACAAATTAATTTACATATTTATGTACACCATCAATGACTTTTCAATGACATGTATGAGAAAATTAAACAATTCTAACAAGTGTTTAACAACATGATGATGAAATATTTATGATAGTGAAACTGAACAAAATGCAAAATAATGCATACGATGAGTATATATACCATCTTACATGATATGTAGATCTACATCCAAGTATTTAAAAACGGAATAATAAATTTGAAACAGCTGAATATACATACAAATTTTCTAAATTTATACAAAACACATCCATATACTTGCGTATATGTAAACGTGCTCTTATAATACTAAATTTTAGTTGGTACAAAGAAAAAAACAAACACAAAATAAAATATTCATATTTACGTATGCGGCTACTAGTACAACACACACACACACACAATGTATAATTTATTCATTAAATTACTACTTAGACAATGAAATTTTTGTGTGACTTTAAAGTTATGAATTAATTACATTCAAATCCTTATGGCATCTTTAGACATCACCTAATTAGCTTAATGGATATCATCACGTATAATTTAATTAAGAAAAAAATGTTAAGTAACGAGAAACTTTTTACAGAAAAATACAAAGAAAATTACCATTAAATTAGAAGATATTA
This sequence comes from Villa cingulata, assembly GCA_951394055.1. Lineage (NCBI taxonomy): Eukaryota > Metazoa > Arthropoda > Insecta > Diptera > Bombyliidae > Villa > Villa cingulata. The sequence continues at coordinate 2,923,883 of OX596021.1, read as the reverse complement.
CACAGACGAAAATAGATGAAATTACTTAGTTCTCAGAATGCTAGTATAGTTTTTTATTTTAGTTTTCAGTTAAGTTTTTTTTTCAGATTTTTCATTAGTCTATTCTAAGTATTTAGAGAATGAATATTTCTTTTTTTATTTTTTTATTTTTTGAAATTATAAAATAGATGGTTAGGTGATATATCCTTTAAATTTTGAAAGTAAATTTTCATTAATAAAAATAACTAAAACACATGAGTATACAAACTGCAAAGTTTTTGATAGAATTTTCTTTTAAAAAGTTCTCGCACACTGATCTATATTACATAGATATCCTTGAAATGATTTTCATAGTTTCTTTTGAAATGTGTAACGTTTGTAAAATTTATTTTTTTTAAAAAATCTAATCTTTCAGAAGAATTTTGATGCTAAAATTGTTTTTCTTTACTATTTAAAAATAATGCAAGTAAATTAAATTTTTTACAAATGTATTATGGACCAAATAGTCCAAAATACCTTTATCCAGCGAACATAAATACTTGTATAAACAATATCCTTGTAAAAATTATATAACAAGAAACTAAATCCTTTAGTTAATTGTATTTCAGTTACATACATTAAATTATTCTTAATCAAACAAAATTGTATACTCTCACTTACAATATGTAATATGGAATAAATGCATAAGTTTAGAATACACATACATTTAAACAAATAAACACATAAATACATATGTAATGTATTATATTTATTTTATAAAATTTCGATTTTACACAAACATGATCCATACAGTCATGTTGAGTTATAAGTAAAATCAATTTACAAATTTGCAAAATGTACAAAATAAACAAACAATAATAATATGATTCCTTTTCAAATATTCTTTAAGATGCTTTAAGTATATTGTATATAAATACTCGTACATGCATTTATCTGTACATAATATATACAAATATAATAAAAGTATTTTGATCCTTCCTTATTGTTGTTACGAACGAATCACGTAATCTAAAAGAACAATAGAAAATCTGTTCTCGTTATATCACACAAAATCGTTATTGATTCAGTTACATCTTACATCCATATGTGAACAAGCAATTTTCAAAAAGTTTATTTATTTAAAAAACTTATTTTAAAGTTAAATAGGGTATGCGTATGTGAGTAACAGAACACACACATCATGTTGTGTTGGAAAAAAATAATGTGTAATTTAAAAAATTTTGTAAGAAAAAAATTGACTTTTTCAATAAATATATTAATGAGAAATGTGATAAGATGCAACAAAATACTTAAATGAAAGTGAAAATAGGTGTTTATTTTACATCAATGGTAGATTCTTTATACATTTTCATAAATTATAATCATCTAATGTATAATATGACAATATGATAAACGCATATAAAGTGATAAAGAAATTCTAAATGTCCTTTGCTTTTTTATGAGATCAAGGATAAAGTTTTATTATATTCACAACTTTTATTGATAATTCTTTTTCACATCACAACATAATATCACACCAATTGTTTTAATGAAGATTCATGTCATCAATTTTAAGGATACGAAGTAAACAATTCCGATGGAATATACATAAAATGAAGTTTTTGTTGTTTGATATTTTGATGTGATAAAATATGTACTACGTACACAATACAGTTGAACATATACATAAAATATGAAACAAATTTATTAAATAATCCTCGTTGTAATCATTCTCGTCAATTATTTTTGTAGAATTCATTATGTGTACAACTGAAAAATTATATTGTTTTTAGGGGTTAATAGTCGAAATCAATAAACACATAAATTTTGTAAAGTTTCAGTATCAAAATAATTTTTTTTTTTTGCACTCTATATGATGCTATTATTTTCATTTATATGTATTTTTTTTTTTTTTAATTTAAAACTGTTACAGTATCTGAAAATATTCATTCATGCTATGCTCTACATACAAAAATTTTAATATGCATGCGTGTATATGATGTGATTGTTGGTTTATGTGAACATCATATAAAAAATATCTGTATATTCTTTAGAGAATATTTTTCATGATAAAAAAATATACATATACATAAGTTGATCAAGATTAAATTTATAGTTGTAATTTGTTCATTTTTATATTTTTAATGAAATTTGTCCTTGCGTATAAGGTGTTTTGAAACTCATCAGTAATTTATTTTACATGCAGTACATTATATTATTTGCATAGAAGAAAAATAATAATTCTACTTGAGAATTTCAAATAACTATTACAAAATATTTACATAAATAAAATTTCAAATTGTTATTGATCCGCAAAGTAAAATATTTGATTTTTTTGGAAATGAAATAAAATTTAAAAGTTCATTCAGAATTCGAATATTTTACGTTCCATTTCATACATCCTGTAGTTGATTGTTATGAACAGACAGTTAAAAATATAGTATGTGCATATATCACTTACCAACAGACAGCAGCAGTATGTGTGGTATTCATCGGACATCAACCGCAATTTGTTACAAAATAAAAAAAATAAAATAAAAACAGTACTCAATAAAAGCAATTCAAAGGAGAAAAATAAAGTTTTTTGCATCGTTTAAATATAAAATAAGTGTTGATGATATTTTAAGAACAAATAAAATGAAATGAAAAAACAAGTTACATAAATAATACACAATGATACAGAGTAGTAATAACATTTTCATAAACAATACCCGAATAATTACATAAGTATATTGCATTTTTGTTGATTTAATATTATATCCTTTTAAAATAATTTTATATTGTCATATTATATAGAAAAAAAAAATACATCAATGAGGAAATTAAATATTTTTGTTTCCCGAAAGATGCAAAATCCTCTAATATTTGTGGTTGAAAGCATACTGATGCTACTAATATCAATTAAAAATTGTGATAGAATTTGTTCAAAACTTTTTTTTAACTTTAAATTACCTACCGAATAACAGTCGTTACATTTATGACGTCACTTTCTCTTTTATAAATTAACTGACATACCTTATCTTTTCTATATACTTATATACTTACCATCATGATATCCCAAAAACCACATATCGTTATTCATTTTGCTTAGGATACTATAGGGAGCATAAAATAGTATTTTTCATACCCAAATCATAAATTGATGTCAATCATTTTCCCATGATTTTCATAAATCTTTTCTCAGTGGGATTTATTAAATTTTCATTTATAATCAACTAAATGGACATTGTTATAACCAAAATTTGATTATTTTTTAAAGGATGTACATACTCGTATGTATATTGTGAAAAAAAAATTATTTGATATTGTGTAAACGATATCACCACAATCATGAATAAAATAATGAAAAATAAAATTAAAAAATAAAAATTTTCTGTCAGAAATATTTTATGAACCAATTGTCTACAGGATATACGAGAACATAGTTAAAGGTAATAGAAAGTATATAGAAGTCATATTCTTGTTATTTTTCTGTATAATATCAGATTGATTTAATTTTTTCCATTTGAAGGATTTTGTTTCATTTTTTTTCACATTCACAACATTACATATTACCACTTTAATTAAATGTTAGATGGTAGATGCCAGATCAATAATAATCATTTTGTTATCTATATATACAAGTATCATAATATGTAATGCATTTTCATTATACATATAAAGAACGTGCACATAAGTGTACCTACGTGTAAATCAATCTTTAATTATGTTGTACAGGTGAAATTCGATTATTTCTTGTCCAATCTTATGAAATTAAAAGTAAAAAAATATTTTTAATTGATAAGTATATGGAAGAGACAATCAAAAAAAAAGAATGAGTAAAATGAAATTTTTTATAGATTTAGAAAGGTATATGGTCTAAGTTTACATACATGCACATGTTTAACGATATATAAGTATTTTGATGTGGACATACATACGTACATTAGATACTTACGCATATATACGGGTATATTATGTATAAGAAAATATTATTTTTTTTTAGTTTTCTTTATAGTTTTTTTAATTTTTAACTTCTTTTATTTTCTTTTAATTACTATATGATTTGAAGAAATGTCTGGCTGGACAAAGTTTTGCCACAGTCACGTAATATAGAAATTATTTTTTATATTAAAATCTAAGTGTCACGAATTAAGATTATAATAAAAAAAAAATTAACATCGAACTACATAAGTACATACATATGTACTATTAACTATGTCTAGCTTGTAGTCCTTATGGAGAGAAAAGCTCAACTCAGCCGATTATTACATATAAATTTGTTATAATGGAAGAAAAATAATGAAATTTAATAATAATCAATTAAAGAATTATTCGTGAAATGTTATAGTATGTATGTATGTACATATATGTACGTGCATAATTAAAAATGGTTAAAGGATATATCATATAATGTACATAATAGGTGCTTTCGATTTTTTCCGTATGATTTTTTCAATGGATTTTATAGGCATCTGTCAGTGAAAATATCAATGGCCCGTACCAAAAACTATAGAATATATTCTATAGTTTTTGCCCGTACTAATATTCTACTAAAGTCAACTTTATATATTAGTGTCTACTAACATGAAGTTAATTAAATTTAAAGTTAGCTTCAAATTTCTGTACTAATAACACTATTAATTTGAACATTATTTTAATTATATAGTTTGATGTATTTCAATTATAGTATGCTCTTTAAAATTGACAATAAATTTAATAATAAATTTATAATAAAGACTTTAAAATTGGCTTTTTAGAAGCTGACACTAAAGTCTGCGCAAACTAAAAAGTCTTTGCTAAAATTGTTCAACTGTTATTAGTACGAGCCAATTAGTTTCAGTTTGTAATTGTTTATAGTTAGCGGCGTGACATTACAAACACTTAAAAACATCGAACAAATAACAATTATTTTCAAATCATATTTTTCATTAGCAAGTTGGCTTCGAGAATATTTTCATTTACTTCATTGCTCTGTCATTGTAAATCACATTATTTAGTATAAAAGAGAATTGAAATATTGACGATTCTATCAATCAAAAAATTTAAAATATTAAAAAGTGTTTTGTGTTTTAGTTTTTTTTTTTTATTTCTACATAATTTCGAAATGGCTAATTACTTGGAAAATATCACCACTACAAATGAGATTCAAATAAATGAACCATCATCAGAAGAAATATCAACGACATTTCTTAACGATTCATGCATTGATAATAATTTAAGCCATGCAGATGAAAGAATGGGTAATTAATTCTAATTAATTTATTTTCTTCTTTTTTTTTTGTATTTGATCATTAATTTTTTAATTAATATTTAATCTATTTTATAATATCTATTTTTCTAACATAACATACTTAATATTAATTTTCCAATTATTCAATAGAATTTGAACATGTTAATGTGCCTGGCAGTACTGGTAGTAATATCGGCGGTACCGTAGAACGAAGAAGACGTGGTAATTTACCGAAAAAATCTGTTAGCATTCTAAAAAGATGGTTATATGAACATCGCTATAACGCGTATCCTGACGATAATGAAAAAATCAACCTGTCTAACCAGACTAAATTAAGCCTCATACAGGTTTGTAATTGGTTCATAAACGCACGACGACGTATACTACCGGACATTTTACGTAGTGAAGGAAATGATCCAATGTGTTATAAAATTTCTAGACGTCATAAGAAAGTGACAAATGTATCATCGACTTCGACAAATCATGTCTATAACGTAATGCCGAATCAAAATCATTCTGAAACGAGTACCAGATTAATTATGGGCAGTAATGAGGTTTCTGTAATTAAAGAAAATGTTTTCGTTTCTAATAACGCGAATAAACCGAAACTGATGACTGCAGAGGATAATTCAATCACTGATAAGGAAGTTAGAATCATATCAAGTTCAACTAATTTTTATAAAATTTCATCATCTTCAGTATCGTCACAGACATTTCAATTAAAGCCAGGTACGTAAAAAATTTTTTTTAAAATTAAAAATCATAATTGTCTATTATTGTATTTAAACTGTAAACACAAATTAATTAACATTTTTCAAGATGACATATGTATCTACATTGTGGTTTTTTTTTTTTTTTTTTTTTTTTGCAGGTGTTCTCCAATCAAATAATATAAATTCTTCAATGTTTCCCACAACATTTAAAAGACTTCCTCTATCAGAAATTGAATTTTCTATAGTAAAAGATAGAAATTTATCATCTGGTGTAAAAATATTTAAGCACCAGATAAACAAACAATCAAAATCAATAAAACCTGAAATAAAATGTCCATCGTATTGCTGTAAAACAAAACAAACAGAGCCTGCTGAAGAAAGTTTCAGATCTCTATATATTCTTGCTGAAGCAGCTGAATTAATGCACGAATTAGAAGAAAAAAAAGCAGAATAAGAGGACACGTGAAGAAGAAGCGATCAATTTTAAAATTTCGTTTTTACCTTTTTTTTGCTTCATTTATAATTTTTTTGTTTCTTGAAAATTATTGAAATTTATTAATTTTAATAAATACAGATTTGGAAACATTATAAACCATGATTTAGTTTTTTTTTTTGTGATACTTTCAAGGCATATAATTGAGTTTGGTTTTTTATCTCTCAACAATTATGTGGTTGGTAATGCATATTTGACGGAAAATAGGTAAATGGAAGAAATCACTTTAGTTAGGATGAGTCCAGATATGGAATATTATGCTGTGAAAGAAAAAAAAGTCAATGAAAGTGATGTAAAATATTCCCTGTTACAGGAACAAATTGAAAACTTAACGAAAGTGATAACGAAAAAATACTAGTATTTTCTATGCAAAATGAAGCAGTTCCTTTTATTTTTACCAAGATGACAGATAGTTTTATCACTGACATAGTACACATTTTCAAGTATTTTGTTTCTGTTTTTCAATTTGTTTTCCTTCTTTTTGGATCCACAAGTGTTTATTTTTGACAATTTTATTTAAAATTCATATATATCCGTATTTGTCTATATAAATCCACAAAACACATAAATATGAGTATTATGTATTATACACATTTACTAGTGTACATCCTAGCATCCTAACCGTACACATGAGATACGGCCCGCAGCATACAGTCAATAAATTTCCGGTTTTGTGTAAAAGTTTTCACAATACATCATCACTTCTATTATTGTGATAAATTGCTGACATCCTTATGATTAATGACAATACATAATTATATTATGCTCTGAAGAGAGACAGGATCATACCAAATATAAAATATATTTCGGTTAATTTTTTTCTTTATTATGACTTTCTTCTTCATACACAAAAGTTATTTAATAATTTTTTTATGATTATTGCATACCATGAAAGAGTATATATTATAGGGAAGTGAATAAATTTATCAAAAAAGGACATAAGATAAAGTAGTCGGATTGATTTTTATCACTTTACATAAAGAGAAGAGAATAATAAGTATATAGTAGTAATATATCTGCTACTGTAATCTGTAAAATATTTTTGTATTTGATATGTGATTCTGATTACAATCCAATAAAATGCATACAAATACATTCTTTTGAATCTAAAGTGTTACTTTATGTGTTTACAAACAATTTTTCGTTTCTTTTTTTTTTTTTTTGTGTTTCTGTGAAAATATTTTCACACGAATAACTTAGAATTTTTGATTTTTTGATGCATATACGAAATATGTACACAATAATATACCCAGTATCATGCGGTATTCAAAATGTAAAGAAAATCTACAATTATTGTACTGTATGCAATCTGATAATTCGTATCATGGATTTATTTCTATCCAAATTCTCGTGATGAATGTAATTTTTATTACCGAACATGAAAATTTTCAAATAGTCAACAGAAATGCAATAATGATTTTGGACCATTGGCATATACATTATGTATGTCTACAGACAGGATGTTATAATAGGAAAGAACAGACAGCAACAAAAATACAATGAAATTTTCCCAAGAAAAACAAATAATACCATTAGAATTAAACAGAATAAAGCCGAGAAACATGATATGTACTATAGTATTCGTTGAAATTCGGCAAACTGTGAAATCCAATAAAAATTCAAATGAATGGAATAAAATGGCAAAGAACTGAAAAAATGAATATTAGATTGAAAACTTTTGAGATTTTTTCTTTCAAAATCATAAATTATTTTATTTTTTCAGGGCAATCATATTGCACAAAAGAAAATATTGTGATCTGATTCATTTTGCCTAATGAAATTTGTGTTAATATTCAAAACAAAACAAAAAAAAAAACAACAAAAAATATAACGACATTTCTTTGAATGTATATGAGTATGAAATTCGGGATATTAATTGAACATTTTTAATTCATATATTCCTCTGTTTAAAGGCGATTTGTTTTGTTTTTTCCCAAAAAAAATGTGTAGATAAAATGAGTTATTTTCCTGATTGTAAAATATTTTCAAAATTTAATTGTAATTCAAATATTTGGTAGTACGGGAACGGATTGTTCTCAATATTGATTTGTCGTTGCATTTAAATTAAGCTTCTTCAAATCTTGCTTGATCCTAAAGCTAAAATTGCAATGCATAAATATGTATTCGAACATTCTGATTCATTGATTCAGAATGATAAAGCAGATGAGACTACGTACGCTATAATGAATGACTGAATACTACGAACAAATGGTCTGATATTTATTTCTCAATCACGCAGACATGCATATAAGTTAATGAATCCATAAGTACTATATTTGGAAACACTTTTGTTATTTGTACACATACTTCTCTTTTTGTTACTAACATTTTTCTTTTTACTTTTATTACATTACATACACTACAGGCCCTGTATAGTTTGTAAGATATTTAATTCAAAATTTTACAGTACGAGTAGATTTTTTATACTCCTTATGGAACACCAAATCAAATTGGATAATTCCAAAAGTGAACATATCACGTTATTTATAAAAATACTAAACAAATATAACCATAACTTAAAGTCTATTCATTTTTATCTATCGCCATTTTTTCGTTGTTGTAAGGAATTCTAATCAACTACAATTCTCTTTATTTTATTTTTTAAATATATTTTCACACATATAGCAAAGATTTCATTTTTAAGAATAGAAAATTATTTCTTGAAATTTCCCCAAGGTTTAATAAAAACAGTTTTCATGCTTGTATAATTTTTATTTTCATATAATAATACGTAAAGGAGTATGTAAGCATGAGTGTGAGTGCATATAAATTTATAAATTAAACATAAACGTTGATAAAATTTTGTGTTATAATATTGTCTTAAAAGATGCAATATCGTATCAGAAATCTTGTTAAAATTTTATGAGCAATTTTTTTACTTTAAAAGTGGAAAAAAACAAAACATAAATATAACACATTTAATTATTTTTGAAAATTAAAAAGCACAAATTAAAAGGATATACCTCTACAGTTGGATTTATCTATTCAATAAAAATTGGATTTTAAAAATATCGTCTGTTACTGCGGCTTATATAAATGTTTTATGCATGTGTCAAGGTTTAAAAAAATTAATAAAATTTATGCATTAGATGAGTAGTAGTCTGATACTGACACGTACACGCATTAAAAAATATGGAAGCCAATCAAAGGCAATAAAAGTGTACAGAAAATGTTGGAAATAAATATTTATGGAAAAAATTTAGTTTTTTCTTGAAAAATGTTATGTACTCGTACATGTCTTTTCTTTCCTCAGGTCAGGAGCTAATTTTTGATCCTCGGCTTATGTGTATGTTATGTTTTTCCTTTTTTTCATAGTAATGCAATTACAAAAACTTTTAAAACAATTTCATTTCGCAGTTCGTACTTTAATTTATTCAAAGGACACATCATTTTTTTTTTTCAGCTATATATGTACGAGTATACACAGCGAAATACAGTTTTGTTCTATACAGTTTACTATACAAAAATCGATTTCAAAAGATAACTATACACATGGACACCTGCTTGGTACGAGTATTTATGTGTATTCGTTAAATTATTTTTCATGTTTTTGCCTGGCGTATATGAAAGATGTGTGTAAAATTTCTTACATTTACATCCCACGTTTCCCACATTGTATATGATAACGAATGTAGCGATATACAAAAAAAAAAGAAAAATGCAATCGAAAATTTTCTGAATAATCCAATAACATTTTATATCTCCTTAAGCCTTGAGCATTTATTTGAACCTATTCCATACTCGTATACCGTGTAATACGAATACGATACAACGCTGTAGTACTTATACTCGTACACGCACCGATACATAAAAATTTATGATATTTCTTATGAATTGAAGTTAAAATAAAACGAACCATGTACACTGTGTTCTCTTTTTTGTTTCAAATACAAAAAATTCAAATTGAATTTGAAATTTTTGATTTTTTTTTTGTATTAATATTAAAAATAAAAAAAAAATTTAGTTCTGTTTTTCAAAGAATTTAATTTCTATTCATAATGAATAATATCTCTACTTATTACAAGTGTGTATTTTATTTATATTTCTCATAATCATGTCTTCCACTTTACATATTTAATATCCCCTTAATTTAACTGTAGTACCTAATATATAGTACATATTTGTAGATTGTTTTCAAAACTCAATCAAACTTTTTTTACAGTTCATTAAAAAGTAATCTAAACTTATATAAGAAATGGGATGATGTCTTGATTTTTTTTTTTAATAATTTTTCACTTTAAAAATTGTTTTTTTTTTCGCACAAAGATGAATTTATTAAAAATGAACCAAAAAATGAACGAGAAAAAAAAATATCAATTTGTTTGCCTTATCTTTTGCGTAAGAGCAAAATCTTCAAAATGTAATCCTGAAACATCTATAATAAGACAATTCATCGTTACTTAATAAACGAAAATGAAAATGACACATAATTCAATTAGGAAAATAATTCAACTACTATATATACTGACAATTTTTACCGACTACAGATTTTAATTTAAAACTGTATAAAATTTTCACAGAGTTCTATGATAAGGAAAACCATCCACCATCACAACTAGTTATCTTTAATTGAAATTTTTCTTTAAAAAATTCCATATTTTCCCTTCAAATTTTTAAAATTTTTTCAAAATGAATTTGGCCCATATTTAAGAGACAATTCAATTTTTACAGTAAAAAACAGAAAATGTTAAATAAATCTTTTCGTATATCATCATACAAATTTTCAAGGATTCTCTTTTTCTGAACTATTCGATGAGAAATAGCCATTACGATTGGTGTTATGTATATGTATATGTTTAAGCACTCTATATAACCACAGGAAAACAATTTTCAATACATAAATGAAAAGCCATGAACTGTTAAATTGACTGAAAAGTGAAAATACCCTTATATTGAAATTTAATCATGCATAAAATAATTTCCCTCTCAAATCAAGTGTGGTGGGTGAAAAACTTGTCGCATAAATTCAATGTGTCAAACTATATACTTACGAGTATGTGTATGCAATATGTTTACCATTCATGCATTTATGTATGCACAAATAATTTTCACATCGTAAACATACGGTGATATCACTTTATAGCTCTATGTACACAAATAATATAAATTCACGTAAACATACGTATATGTTATGTACACACGTAAATAAGGGTGCTCAATTACAAAAAAAAAAAAAAAACAAAAAAAATAATAATTGTCATAAAATTTCAATATTGATGATAGTGTTTAGAACGAACGGTATTCAAATTCAAAGTTCCACAAGAAAGGTAGTCAAATTTAAATGTGGTTCGGTTACAGCATACAGACGAATTGTGGATATTTAGTAGGTACCTATTTGAAAAATTGAAAAAAATAATTATGTATTTACGTAAATGTGTACAAATAAGTGGAAATTGGTAACGATTCCCTTATATTCACAAAGAAACGTTTATTAATTATTCATTTTAAAATCCAGATTATTAAAAAAGTGAAGAACTAAACATGAAAGAATTGGCATTAAAGCTGATATTATATAATTTTTGAATAAGATCCTAAGAGTACACTGTGTATTTTTCACAAAATTTATCTATGAATAATGTTGCCTTTTTTAAATAAAATACAACAATCACTTTAACATGTCAGGAGAACTTTAACTATGGAATGGACAATAAGGGTAATAAATTAAATTTTTATGTAACTAATTTTTTTTTTAATTACGTCTGTTTATTTTTATCTGGTATTAACTCCGTTTATTTTCCACAAAGATCTGTTTCTACTTCATACAGTATAGTAAATTTTACCATCTTCATTAACTAAATCATGTTGGTTGTCCTTTTTCAGGAAAAAAAAAAAAGACCAGCTTCTCATCTTGAACTCTAATTACTCTAATTGAAATATAAATCAACAGAAATGGTATGGTCGGTTCGGTATACACACACGTAAAATTTCATAATTTCTAGCAAAACTTTACCTTAATAAATACATTTTATTTTTTTGCATGTATAATTTTGTTTATTCACAACTAAGCAATGAACGTTTCTACTAGTTCCTGGTACTTAAAAAATTTTCATTGTCACATTTACATGGAAGGAAACTCAATAAATTATAATTAGGTTGTTGTTATAAAATCTAAATTTTTATTAAGCGTAAAAATACATGTAAATATTTTCTATTTCCTTGAAATAAGGAAAAAATGTGTCTACTTTCTTTAACAGAATAAGTATAAAAAAATTATTTTATATTCTTCTATTTCATTGTATAGAGAAGATTATTATTATTTTTTTAAATTATGAATTAATTCAGTAAATGTAGCGGAAACAAAATTTAGGACAAAAAAAGAAATATGAAATGTTATTCAAGAGGTAGAACATCAGTAAAATTATAAGTCCATGACAAACTATTAATTCAGTATTTATTTATTAATTAATTAAAATTTTAAAAAATTTAACGTCAATTTTCATTTAATTTTCTCTTGATTTTAAACTCATCTTAAAATATATTTTCATTTTATTTTTCTCTACGATTAAAATGTTCTCAGAAAGCTTCTCCATATTTAATATCATTTTTATTTATAATTTTCACTATTTGAAATATAGTTAAGCATTTTATATTTATATTTGTAATAATTTTTCACATTATTTCTTAACAAATTTTCATATTTTCATAAAGCTTTTTTAATACTCATGGAATAAACAAACATTATGAAATGTAACATTCATTACAATTTACAAATCATAAAACAAAATGTGAAAATTGTAGAGAAAATCAATTTATTGTAAGTTGTAAGAGAAAATTTCATGAAACAAACGAGAAATGAAATATTATATATAGTGAAACATGAATCGATGAATGAATATGGATGGATGCATATCATATGAAATGAATCATGAGGAAAATTAGGAGAATTCGGTAATATAAAATAAATACACAAAAATCGTAGCTGCGCTGGGATGGTAATCGGTGCTTGATGGTATTTCAATAATGAACGATTGCAGTTTGTAGTATCATAGTACAGTATCTGAAGGACTTCTGATCGGATAGAATTGGAGGTAAAATATTTAAATTAAAATTTTATTATTTATTTTTTATTCATGTTTAGGTACATAATTATTATATTGTTCGTGTTTTAAATTTATTATACATAAAATACTTGGATCCTGTGGTTGTTTATTTGTACTTTTAGAATTTTAAAACAAAAATATATAATTAAGTAAAATAGTATTTTGTGTGAAACGATTAAATGAAATTACTGAAATTTAAAAAAGCACAAATTTTTTTTTTTTGTAAAATAAAAAATTTTCATAAATTCGTTATAAATTTAAAATACGATCCTGAAAATTCAATAAAATTTTATTGTGTTTAAATTTTCATTTATTTGATTATTCATTTTTTTTTTTTGAAATATTTTCAAACTGAAAATACATGCTAATTTTTAATGTTATCAATTATAATTTCATTTTATTTTTATTTTAAATACAAAAAAAAATGTTTATAAAGTATGTTTGAATCACTTTGAATAGCACAATAACTTCCGCATTCAACTGAAACTCAAACTTCTGTATATTATGTATACCTAATGACACTTGAAAATAACTCACACAAAATACATATATATTTTATATACTTAGCAGTGAATGAATTCTATTTCTAATGAGGCAGGATACATACATACATATGTACGAGTACGACGAGTAATTCTACAAAACTTCATAAACACTGTGGTGTGTGTAATATTATTTGTATAAATTACAACCAATAATACTACAGACAACTTGAATAGTTTGACAATATACGAGTATAATATTTATCTGTATGAGCGTTCTTGTAAATGACATCTAGCTAAGAACAAAATGCTGAAGGCAATCTTTGTAATTATGAATGGTTGTCATTACTGATATAAAAACGATAATAATGAGACAAGAAAATAAGAATGTTACAATACTTTTTTCACTTTTACATTATGAATTTTCATGTTATCATTGGTGTGAAGTATCTTATTGTACGTACATTACATTTTGTACGTACGTTTAGATCTCTTTCTACTTTTGTTCCTTGATTTTTTATTTCCGGGTAAAATGTTGTTGAATTTCGCTTTGTAATAAAGTTTCTTTTAGAATTCAATTTCAAGAAAAATATCAACTAGTTTGTTCATGCTGTCATTAACAGGGATTTCTTGGTTAATATGATAAAATAATGAACATTATATTGTCAATATAAGAGTATATTATCGTATTTAAGGAAGAAAAAATCAAAAAGTAAAAATGAAAAGGAAAGGAAATTCTATTTGTTCACACATACACAAATCAAAACGCTAATCTTCGAAACCTTATAACATTGAAAGGACATGGCGGTGAAATACTTTAAAAAGTTGTAACGTGAAACTTGTGTAATGTATTTCTCAGATATGCTAACACTTTATAGTTGATATTTCGATGTAGTACAAACATTAACACTGTAACGACGAAAAATATATCCTGAAAATTGCACTATATACGAATTAACAGTAATGACAGTGAAAAATGATTCAAAGATTATAAGGGACTAAAGAAAATTAGCAATAAATTTTTTTTTCCCACATAATTTTCAAAATCCTTTTAATATTATTTTTCATGCTCTGTACACTTTTAATGTTGTGATCCTTAACTAAATACATAATGTATACGTACTTGTACATATAATAATTTAATATAGTCATTTTTTTCTTAAACAGCATTATTCCCATAACGAAAAGATGTGCTACATGAAAAAGTTTAAATATTATGTACCACCATACAAGCGAACATTTAAATGCATTTATACCTATGCAATGTGTGTTGTAGCAGGGTTGTAGATGAGGTATGATGGCTGATAATGGAAAAAAAAAATACTATACAACAGAGAATTATTTTTTTTTTTTTTTGAAATTTTTAAATAAAATTTAAGAGGAATCTCTTAACGAGATTTTGGAAAAAGAATTTTACCACGTTATGAATGTTAAATGAATTTAAAATTCAGTTTATTTCAGGATGAATTTTTAATGATACGGAGTTCAAAAAAAATGTTTAAAAACTTTATGAATGAAGAAGATGTTTGTTATGTATTTCCATTAATATTTATTTAATTTCTAATAATAATCAATTGAAAAATTTATTTTCTTAATTCAGTTTTATTTGCAATTGTTTCTTATGACTTTCAAAATCTCGAGTAGTTTTGTAAATATTGAAGTAAATGAAGTTACGAAAATTCTTAGTATTCCACATACGACATACATAAAGCTGTAAATCGATTTTATCCTTATGGTGGAAAGAAGATTATTAGTTTCCCTCCTTTTTGTTCTTTTGGCCTTAAAACACTCAAGACTATATAAGAGAAATCATTTATGATTGTTTGTTTTGTCTGTCTACTTTAGTTGATTTATAGATTTACTTGAAATTCAATATAAAACGGATAAAAAAACTTATGTACAGTGCACACATCACAAATCCATATAAATAAATGGATAAATTGATTCATTAAAAATGTATTCAATCGAAAGAGACAATTTATTGATGCGAATTATGAAAATTTAGTGCAAAAAAATCATTTCAAAATTCATGATTTTGAATTTTAAAGTACTGAAAACTTTTAATTATTCATCAATCTCACTTAAAATTTAAAAGCGTTTATTGCCAAATGAAAATAAATCTAAACCGTAGGAACCAAACAATTTTCTTTCTTGTTGTGTTATCCCTAACAAAAGCGGTTGTACCGATCAAAATTCGAAAAAAAAAAATAGAAAAACTACAAATTTATATTTTACCTGTTGAAAATGATTACGACAATTGATTTTGAAATTTTTCGTTTTTTAGACACACAAAATTATTTGGGACAAGATATGGTTTCATGCAATTAAAAGTTAGAAATTGCCTCATGTATACATTGTTCGAATTTATCCTCTACTCTACTCTATATCCTTGTCTTATAAAATAGAATTTAGTTCAGTAGTTTATTTGGTCGTCGTGAAAATAAGGATGAGTTGGGTTATACAGTTTACATGTGGCGCCGCATGAACTTTTCATAAGAATAGATGTACACATTAGAACAAAACTTGTATTGGAATATTTTGTTATGTCTGTAGAGAATACAAATTATTTGTTGCACATAAAATTTATCAAATTGTATTATTTCAATCAAATAGTATACTACATTCATTTAAAATTAAAATGAACATTTGTACTGATTTAATATTTCTAACATTTCGTGAATACGCCTGAATTATATCGGTTACAAAAACGTAAAACCAATAAATGCCAAGCAAAATTGTCTAAACTGTTCATTAGTTTCTATTATAAAATTTTGTTATATAATTTGAAGCTCAACAAGTTTCAAATTTCAGTTACGGTGATCCCAAATAAATTTTTATGTAAATTGCATACAATCTTGACTGAAATATCAATTCGTATCAATGACAGGATGCCACTTTCATAATGTTGGAATTTCGCTAAAGAATTTTTATCTTTTATAAATAAAATATAACCACATATAACGTAAAACAATAGAATAACTTATTGATGTCTGAAATAAATCCTTACAAAATATTTGCATCCCAAAGTTAGTATACGACGAGTATTAGTGTTTCGGAAAAATCGAACCAAACACTGTAAATTCTATGTTCTTTGATAGAGCAAACAATGATCAAATTGTGACAACGAATCATATCCGTAATGAATCCACAATGAATTCCATGAATAAAAGATGAACGTTTTAATCTGATTTTTTATTTTAAATTTCTCCATCTGTCATGATGACTTTTTTTTTATCTGTAATTGTGGTGAATGAGTTAGGAACTTATAAAATTATAAAAATTTTCAACAAAGAAATCTTGAAAATAAAGTTTTCCATTCAATTGAATACAATTTGAATTTAAATCCTTTCTATATTCAATTTCATCTACAATCTACATTCCACTATTTATTTATATATATGTGTGTGCACAATGAATTTTTTTAAAAATTTATCCTTAAGTGCCTTCTTTTATCCATTTTCAATTCGATATTTTTTTCATTTTAATGTTGTGTAAATATCTTGCATTACGAATATCAGTCCATAAGAAAATTGAAAAAAACAAACGAAAAAAATAGAAAAAATTTTTCAATATTGAAAATATGAAAATATGTATTGGTATTTATTAAATTCCATAAATTGTTCACTCTAAATAGTGTAAATTCATCTTATGGATTATAGAGATGATAAAATAAAATTTCTACCTCCTATATTTTTTCTTATAAAATGCAAAAAATTCCAAAGGTATAAAATGCATTCAAATTCTTTTTTCGCATTTTCATTCTGGGATATAGCAATTTTTTTCCTATTAGGTTCGATTATGGTTATCTTCTTAAAGTATAGATGGACGCATTCCATCAAATATTTCATAATTTTTTATATGTGAATAATTCTCGTTCACAGTACCGTTAATACATTAAGGATTAAGGTCGACATTAAGGATTAAGGTCGAACCTTCCAGCAATTTTGAATTCTTTTAACACATTATCACATAGTACGAGTATGTCAAACTTAACTGAAAAAAAAATAATTCTTACATAAAAATTGTCCATTTATTATTTCAAAATTATATTAATAACTGTATTTACTTTAAATGAATTTCTTTTTCCTTGCTCTACAGCAACAATAAAACATTTTTTATTTGTGTTTTAGTTTATTTGAAAAATTACTTTTTAATTTGACTATAAAGGAAAACTGTTTCAGGACACGCAAACTGTATAGACAATAATTTTTCGTGTGTTTGTTTTTAGTTTTTTTTCTTTTCTTTTCTCTTAAAAGTTGTGCAAAGTTTCATAAAGTAAAAAAAAATATTTACGTACATGCAGTACGATAGTAAACCCTCCTAATAATGTAAGAAATGAAAATATAATTTAATGGAAGGCTGAAGCTATATAATGTTACAGGATTTACATGAACTTATATATACTCGTATTATCATATTTATATACATATGTACGTAAAAATGATAAAGAAAAATTACCATTGCTGTTCTTTAATAGGTTAGCTATAATTTTTACTCTTTTGTGTATTTTAATTTTTTTTTTATTTCCGAAATTTGAAGAACATTTTTAATACCAACTTGTACCAAGCATTATAACTGCATTCATTTGGTTGACGTAAAATTGAAATCAATAAGAAGAAATTAATAAAAAAGTAAAACATAACTTCCAGAAAATAGTTTTGCTTTTATGAATTGAGGATTATTTGGGAGACCTATCCAGAAAGCCAAACAGTGGTTTTTTGGAATAAGTAATCACAAACTTTTCAAAATTTTTTCAGGCGATCGGATGAATTAATGCGAAAATTAAATACAAGAAAATTTATTTGAATTATCGCATCTGTGTATAGTTGAGCAAAAAATAAATAGGTACACACAAATATTCATATCCACCTAAGGAACCAGATAATGTATGAACTTCTTCAAGTTTAATTTAATTTAAATGATTTCTTTACCACCTTCTTGTATCTGAAGTTCAATTTGTAACTGAAATTAATTTCAACTTTTAGGATATTCTGTATGTAATTCACAAAAAAATTTAAAAAGTTTCAACAAAAGGATTTATTTACGACATTGGTATGTCAGTAGAGAGTTTATGTCCATTTAGAAAGGAAAAAAATATCATGGCTTGTAACTGCATTGCAGATATAATGTACACATTCGACTATATGGAAAGTAAAAAATTAGGATTCGATATAAAATTTAGAAAAAAAAAATTTTTTTAAGCAAAGTTTTTCCAATAGAAAAAATACTTTTTGTCCTTTTATTGTTGTTTGACATTTGACATTTTGTCCTCATGTAACGAAAATATTGAATAAATTTACAAAATAAAAGGAAATCAATGACAGTCAAAAATAGCAAAACAAATTATTTTTTCTTTCAGTTCAAATTTTCGAATCAATTTCGAAAACTAAAAAAGTTTTAATTTCATTTTAAAATATTCAAGTCAAGGATATAAATATAAGTTTTATCCTGGTATATATAGAACAATAAATTGAAATTATTTCATCAAATTGAAGCAAGCTATAGAGCTGTTTTATCATCATGTTAGTTATATAAAATTAAAAATGATGAGGATGACATGATATCATAAATCTTATGCTCCTGCATAAGAACATATGAAATACTGGTAAGAAACAATTACTCGTATACTCCTCGTCTTGTATAATAAGTAATTATTTCTCTGCTTTATTTTTTAATGTCCGAAATGTTTTCAACAATCATCAATTCCACTGTATGATGTGCAATATAAAGAACATACTTGCTTTCAGTCATCATTCTTAATTTATCGAAAATATTAAGTCAGACAAAATGAAAACAACGTTACGAAAAATGTTATTTAGAATATTATGCTTTTCCTGCAAGTTCTTCCCTGCAACTAAAAAATTTAAGTTACATTTCCTTTTTTATTTTTTCCTTAATTTACGAGTATTTTAAAACTAAATTTACATAATATTTTTTTTTCTAAATAATTATGAAACTTAATTTAGGTGATATCTACATTTAATGTTCGCTCGTGTGTTAGCAAAATTTTTTACAAAAATTTGTTTTAAAGAGTTTAATTCAAATGTAATGTTTTATGTGTGAAGAAGCTAAATGACTGTAAGAGTGTTTGTACTTCGAATCTTGTACAATTTACTCATACATATTCATGAGTATATAAAGAAATAACTTCTAGTCATATATAGACATGTAGACAAATATTCTATCATACACACAGTTTGTAAATATAGTAAAGTCCATTGTAATTTGTGTACATGTTTTGGGAAGGAGACTCGTAAATAATAAATGTACGTGCTTGTCTAAAATCAGAGAAATATTTATGGATATGCTCAGAACAAGACCACTATATACTCTGTAAAATCTGAAATGAATGAAAATGTTTATTGGAGATTTACGAAAATACAAGTAGCTGGCTAGCAAAAACATGAAAAAGTCATAAAAAAAAGGATTTTTGGTATTTTTACTGTATAAGTGTGATGTGAATGACAATTATTCTTAAAGAAAATAGTATTAAAGAATTTCTGTGATTTTTTAAAATTTTTTTTTCTTAATTTCAAAAATTGAAACGAACCTGAAGTTGATTTTACTACACAGTGGAAGAAAATTATTCACTGGTCGTTCAGAAATCGATATGATCCCATTGCAATACAAATCCTTAAGGATTCAGTCGAATTTTCGTAAACGAAAATCAAACTAAAAATTTTTATTTTTAAAAAAATTGGCAGTCGGTAAAATTCATTTTTATAAAATTTATTTCCGAATTTGTATATTTTCCATATAATATGTCATTATCCTATTTTGGTTTTGTTTTATATTTGGTGATATATAAAACTGTTAATATTGCATGTCTGCTATTTCTGTCAGTACACATTAATGAACTAATAATTTTTTAATTATCACATGTACGAGTATTATATGCATGCTTGTTTATATGCGCACATAATATATTACGCATTTTACACATTTTAGATATAAATTTAATTAAATATGAATTATAGATTTATTGAATATAATGCGCCCAGAGTGCTAATGAGGCACTTAATTTAGTGGTAATCAAAATTATCAATTTAGAAAATTTAATTTAAAAAATTTTTTACATAAAACACAATGACTATTAAATATAGTGGGTAAATAATTACAGCTTTTGTTGTCATGTTTACTTGTACACACATTATATTTATTACAGGGCATTCAGACTGATAACGATGATTTTTTTTGAGCAACATCAGAGACTGAAATTATTAAAATAAAAGCAGAAATTTACTAATTAACTGCAGATCACTGTGCCTTGTACTGCTACCAATTTCATAACTTCTTGCGAATTATTATAGTCATCATTTTGATCATTCTGATAATATTTAATCCACTTCGATTTAGAAATTTATTTACAAAACATCCTGTGTTCATGTAATAAACATTTTTGTTTTTAATTTTCATCGAAATTAATTTACTTCTGTCTGTCATAAACACATGAGAATTAGTCTTGCATTAGTTAAATTGATTAATTTGTAAAATAATTTGTTTCTATTTTTTATATAACAAAATGTTGATAATTGTATACGTAATTGTGAAATTGTTTATGAGTTTGCGATGGAAAAATATGTAGATATACACATATACATATTTGCTTTCAGACTCACTGTATGTGAAAATATGTACATAATGTACGTTAGATCAATTTTGTATATGTTTTCTCATAAATTTTTATACGTTTTCAAAGAGAGAAAAGTTATAAAATAATATCGATGTCATAAATATTTTATAGCCCTCAACGTGATATTTTGCTAATTAAATTCACAGAATGGAGTAAAGGAGGAGTAAAGAATGAATGTAATATGGAAGGTTATAGTAGATTCGATAAAGAAATTATGGAAAAAGTATTTTCAGAGAAATAAGTATTTGGATCACAAATTTTTGACTACATACAGTAACCTATACAAAAATTAATTCTGTTCTAAATTTTCAGATGAAATGAGATTTCTTGCATATGTAAAGTAAAATAATCGAAGCAATAAAAACAATTCCATTTGTTTTTTCAAAAATAAATGATAATCCTGCTATTTATGTATTCTATATTCAACTTTTATTTTTTTATTATTTTTTAATCAAAAGAACGATTCAAGAATATAATTTTAAATTCAAATGTAATGAAAATAGTGATATTTTCAGATACCTATATGCACCTATCTATAACCATTCTTTTGTAAAAATTTCTTTAGATTAGTCGAAGAAAGCCTACTGCATTATTCATATATCTTTATGCATGCATACAGATATCGTGGTGAATGCATATATACTCATTAATATGAACACAAGAATATATTACAATTATAATCAAAACAATTATGAAAAAAGCAATGAAAAACGTTTCTATTTACAACAGAATACATTAAGAAAGACGATATTAGAACCGATTTTATATGGTTTGTGGTACACAGTTCAGAGCATAAAACAATATGCAAATGTTAAAATCTCTCTTATGGTAAACAAAAACAAAAAAATACTGCAAATTGCAATCTGTATATCTAAGGATTTCGATAAGGAAATTTTGCAAAATAGAAAACACATTAAAATAAAACTAAATTGAGATTGTATTCTAACAGAGATATAACGTTGTGAATAAAACTGAAAAAAAATATGCGGAGGATAAGAGAAGTTTTTGCATATCATTGTATAGTTATCAGAAGTCAATGCACATGCATATGAATGATATTTATCTTTTTGAAATAATAATTATAAATAAAGATGCATGTACTCGCATGCACTCATTCATTACAATCGGTTACAAAATTTATGCGTACATTAATTAAAATGGATATACATATAACGTTGCATAAAAAACATTTGAAAATGTATTTCAGATCGAATGAAATTTGGTTCATTCCTTCATGCAGGCACATTTGAAAAAATAGATTCACCATTAATATTCAATCGATAATTAAAACAAAAAATGGAGTTTTCCTGAATTTTTTTACTCTTAGTTTATAGTATAGAAAAAACTCTCAGATATTGTAGTCGATTTGAACACAAATTTTTTTGTTGGAGAGATTCAAAAGTGATCAAAGTAAATTAAAATTCACAATCAATCCATCCAATATGGCGTTTCAATCCGATGTGAGAATTTGTCTGTTCGATAATATTTCTACAAAGGTCTTTTATTCTCGACACTTACGTTTTTCAGTCATTTACGAGTATCTTTAGCTTCATGTTGTCTTTGTCTTTACATTTCAGTCACAGTTTTCTAACTTTTTACCTTTCACTTGGTTCTTGTTATACAATTCTCCTTACAACAATCTGATAAAAAAATCGTCTCTTGTTTATTAAATTTTTTCATTCAATTGACTCCTAATTTAAAGTCTCCCTAAAAACTACAGCTAATGTTAGTTTCAAGTAATTACACACCTACTGTTTACCAAAGTTTAAATTCTGTATACACGTACACATACATACATATCGTACATAATTTTAATATTATTAAATTTTTATATTCAAAAACTTTTTCAAAAGGTTAAAAAATTCCTTTTTTTTTTAAATTGTTCTATCTATAAAGTTTTTGCGAACAAACAAAAACTGTGTGAAAAAAAAGTTAAATAATGAATGAATAAAAAAAAATTTCAGTTTTTAATGTAAAACGTAAAACTGAATTGACGGAAAAATACTATAGTTCTTTAAGGACTTATTATATACACGTAGTGTTAATTTAATTTTCAAAGTTATGTACGTTATACGTTATATACATATATGCAATATGAATGTACCTACATCACCTACACACAGCACATATTTTGGGAACCTATATGCAAAAACACACATTTGAGTAAATGTACATAAATTTTGAATTGAAAAAAAAATATACAATAAACGAATAAATGCACTGGTAATAAAATACAGAGAAAAAACTGTGATGAAAAATTAAAAACAAACGTAATTTAACAAATTTATTTATAAAACTACGCCACATCATATCAGATATTTCATTTTTTCTGGTGAACAGTTTTTGTTTTGTTTGCTCAGTTGCAAAAATGAAAAAAAAATTGAACACTTTTAAAAGTACCAGACAAGCAATAGACATGTCATATGTATATCTACATTATGCAGTACATTCTCGTATATAATACGTTTGTGCAAATGTTATGATAAATATTATCTCAACAGAAATATTGACGATAGATGAAAATCGAAACCGTGTGGCGTAGATAGTTTGTTCTTTTCGTTACTGTGTTATTATTTAGTTGCGGATTCGGTCGGGTGTTTATCACATAAATTCAATTTAAATTTGTACAATTAAGTATTTATCTTCGATTTTTACTTTTAATTCACATTGAAAAAAAAATTGAAATTTTGTTTAAATTTATTTAACGATGACCTTCAAAACACAGCTTTGTGATAGACATATTATATGGATTTTCTAATTATTATATTATCAATAAGCTTTAGAAATATCATCTGTATACTTAACAATCAAATGTACAATTTCTTAAAAATGTTTGGAATGACTGATCGTGCAATTTTCAGTTGGGAGGGTTAAAAAAAAATTCGTAAATTGTGGTATTCAACTAAAATAATTTACTAACTAAGTAAATATTGTATGACGAATGGTTTAAAACCAAAATTGTAAATACTTACAACAAATTTCTATACAATCGATAATATAGAATTAATTCAAATATTGTATGCAACCAATTGCCTAGTGTATGAAGGCTTTAAGATTTTAAAACACATTTTCCTAACAATAAATTCAATAATACGTGAATGTACTAACAAATTGATTACAACATCGATGAAGAAAAATAATTATACAAATTTCCTGCTGGGATGTAACGAATTTTTTCATATTAGATACATAGATTCGTATGTAAATATTTCGTTTTATTTACAGATATGGATATTCTTTGTAAAAAATTTGTACGTTTATAAATATTTTATTTAATAAATTTTTATTTTGTTTGAAAACACATACCATACACATATACGTATATATGTACATGTATACTTTCCGTATGTTTTTCTACATGAATATAAAACATACATTGTACGATATTTTTGTGCGCTTATAAAAATGATTGGTTTCACTGTTATTTGTTCATTTTTTGTCTTTTGTAAACGTTTTTTTTTATTTTACTTTTTAAATAAACAAATAAACAAATGGTTAGGTTTTTATTTATAAAAATTTATAAAATATTATATTTTTATAAAAAAAAAAAAAAAATTTCTCTTCATTCTGATGATTAATTCCATTCAAAACAAACAAAACAACGTCAGCGTCCAATTAAAACAATAAATTGTACTTTTCTATATCTACATATTTAAATTTAATTTTTGTAAAATTTTTGTACTATGTATAGTATATGTAATTATTATCAACCACCCTTTTAAAGAGTCTACAGTAAGAAATTTCAATCAAAATTCAATTCACAAATTAAACGACATCATATTATTTATGTGTTAGATTTTTTGAAAACAATATTTGACTTGAAAATATTTAGAGTGTAATACTTTAACATCATAGGATATATATGTAGATACATTTAAAGTGTTCAAATTCGCTGCAAAGCATCAGCAAATACGTTTTATTTGGAATTTTATTTCTTATATTTTAATTTAATTTTTTTTTTCTTTGCCTTACCTTACATTTGGTCCGAGTCAATTTAAGGATGTTGTAAATCGTTTGAAGGATTTGTAAATATACTTATTTATTCAAAGTACCGGCAAATTAGTTTTAAAAATATCTTTCATTTCATTTATTTTGCAATAGATAAGTGCTTTAAAATGCTCTTGAGATTAATTTGAAAAAAATGTTTTGAAAAAAGGCGCGGAACAAACCAAAGGAAAGTAAAAACATTTTTTTTTTTCAAATTTTCAAGTTGTCTGAGACGAAACTATGTAGGTATGTAATATAGACTGTGAATGTGTAGATATAAGAATTATGTTATGCAGCATTCGAAATTATAGATGAAAATATAATTGACATTATTTTTTTATTTAGTTTTATCTCATTAAAAAATATATTCATTTTAAAAGTCAATAAGGCAAAATGAATATGAATACAGGGAAAAAAATCATGAATTCACTAAATATGTATGTAAATCGATGACAATCAAACCTTGAAAATTTTATGCGACTCTCAAAAATAAAAGTCAAAACCGTAAAAGTTTCTAATGAAAGTCACAGTAATTAAAATGAAATTATTATGAAACTAAATACTATCTTAGGATACGAATTAAAAGGCAAACACTAAATAAAATTTATGTATAGCCTCTGATTATTATCTAATCTAGCCATTATCTAAATGAAAATCAGACAATCGGAAAATCTTAACTCATATCTATGTACATACAATTTGACACAGTAATGTAATACAGCAGTGAGCAGTGTTAGCAGTGTATTAATAAATTTTAATTTACACATATGTACGTACATGCACCATAGACAAACCGAAGTGTACACGGGTATCAGATATTCTTACCTCTAGGCTAACTATGTATATACCTGAAGATTATACATATAACGTGCAATGGCACATTCATAATTTTCATATATGCATCGCATATATATGCTTCACATTTTCAATGCTGGAAGCTAAGCAATGAGATAGGACGAATGTAATGATAAAAATAATAAGCAACCAATAACCACTTTCAAATAATAGCAAACATTGTCTTCGTCTGCAAATTTTGAAATTGTGATTGTGGTAAGCGCAAAGTACGGTACGGTTTTGCTATACCTTAAATATACATTATACTTAAAACATTTATTTGTTGGTTTGAGAGTAATGTGTGAAATTGTGTGTATGTATGAAATTCAAAAGCTTTCTTACGTTTGCAATTCGTGTTCGTGTTTCATGGAACAAATTATAAAATATTCAATTTTAATTTAATCTAACAAGGGATAATAAATATTGATGGTACATTTCATAAAATATAAAATACGAGCATTATACTTCATACATAATATCTTTTAATGTTTCATTTTTTTCCTCATATTGTCCTGTTTCATTTGTTATTACTTTCGTTTGATAAATCAATACAATACAGTCAGTTTATATTTTATACAGGCATATTTATAGAAAAGTCAGAAAAGTAAAAAAAGCAATTATTAGTAATTTCAAGTTTTGTCATACACAGAAAATAATTTAAACATATCGCATTCTCTGTAAAAAAAATATTCTTAATTTATAATTACATCTACTACGTATACGTTTTCAAGAATTCTTGTACGTAATTTTCACTATTAATAATATAAGATTTTCCTTCAAAAGGATTCGATTTTATATAGAATTTTATAAAAATGTAAATTTGTACTTCCGTTCATATATAGTACATACGAATGTATGGTAATATTTAAATTAGATAAAGTTTATCGACCGGATCGAACCAACTACATATATAGTATTCAAAATGAATACAAAAAATAAAATAATAAAAATAAATTATTACGGCAGTCATATAATATAAAACTGAATATACATACATACACATACGTTACGTATGTATGTGTATACGCATATCATTATACATTATACCATACACGTTACTCAATTCTGAAAAGAGAAAAACCAACTGTAAATTACTTTCTTTTGAAATGTAAAATCGTAAATTTTCTTTCTGCATTGCATTTTATGCAAAATAGGACGATGCAGAACACTGCTGTTGAAGACTAGGAAGCGGATATACATACATGTACATATATTATGTATACACTACTTACGAGTATTTGTATGAAATTTACGAATACATTACGTTACGCTATGTATGTAATTTCATATAAATCTGATGAGTATCATCCTCTCATATAGAACCTTCTTTCATTTCTTTTAATCAAAAATTTAACATTTTAACATTTTTATACTTTAATAGCATTTACAATTATTATAATTCATGTAGATATATGCTACATTATGTGAACCTATGTGAATTAAATGTATATGAATAAAGAATTTTTAAAAACTCATTAAAAAAATTCAGATAATAATTATCAAAACATAATAATGAATCAATAAATTGATAGATGATCAAATAAAACAGTTCTACAAATAAATTATTGGATATTGATACAAAATAAATTGAATTTGTTACATGAGTACAGTACCTAAAATACCCAAGAAAACAAGGAGAGAAACTATTATTCTCGTATACTTATACTTTTTCTTTCTACTTCTCTCTCTACATTTCAAATTCTCGAGAGTTAAATGACCATGTTTGTTTACAAATGAAAATATAGAAGGGATATAAAGAGAAGTAAACAAAAAAGTAAAAAGATACATGAAGATTTGTTATTCTCCTTTTCTCTTTAACTTAAGTGCTGCTATGTAGTAGACGTGTACAAAGAAGAAGAATTTCAAATTGAAACAAGATCCATGTATATAAGAAAAACCAAAAAATATATTGACCTATATTTTCATTTGTAAACAAACATGATCATTGAATTCTTGAGTATTTGAGAAGTAGACAGAAACGAGAACAGTAGTTTCTTTTCTCATTTTCTTGTATAAATTATGCACTACTAATAGTATTAACTAGTGAGCAAGTGCAAAGAAGAATTTCAAATAATATTATATATACTCGTATGTATATATGGAAGGCGACATTCAAAGCACCCTTTTCAAGTGATGAACCATAGATTTGTTCTTAGTATATTTGTAGCACGTGAATATGTGAAAAGAAAATGTTCGCAGAGAATATTTTTTTTTCTGTGAAATTTTTCTAAAAATAATTTCAACCTATAAAAGAACCGGGTATATATCTGTAGTGTGTATGTGTATAACTACTCATCATATCCTCATTTTCATTCTTTCATTACTTATTTTTGCAAATTTTTACTTTGTCATTTAACTTATGCAATTTATCTGATATCGCATTGAATATAAAAAAAATTCTTTGAGCTTCCTTTTTTACTTTACACAGAATATTTGTTTACATTATTTTCTAAAGTTTATGTTTATATTTATCTAGTATATGGATATACATAAATAATATATATTTACAAATATGTAATACAGTTCATACATTATGTGTGCGTATACATACATTACACTAATTCTAGATTTTGTTTGAAGTCCATTTAATAAATTTTTTCATCTAATCTAAACTTTTCTCATTGTTATTATTTTTAACTTTGTTGTTGTTATTGTCGTTAATGTTTATTTTCGACGTATACTCGTATATATAGAACAGATTTTATCTATAGACTATTTTTCACATTTTATCTTTACTTGTTTTGTTCGATAGAATCGTTCTTAATAAGTTATATTATGAATGGAAAAATATACTCGGAACTTTAGGATGAAAAAATAAAAACAACCTATTTTTTTTATTCATTTCATTTCTTTTTGAATTTTGTTTATGACTTAAAAAATAGATAATACAAGTACATATAAGTATATAGTACCATTGATAGTATGTATGTACATGAAAAGCAAAAAAAATTGTAAAAAATGAAAAGCTTATTCAGATTTAAGTAAAATAAAAGAATCAAATGGAAACGAAAACGAAAATAAATAAGGCAAAAGGTGGATGGAATACGTACATTCATATATGTATCTCTGTTTTTGACGTTCTTGTAGAGATTATAGAAAACATTTTTCCTTTTTATTTGAAATAATTACTCTATAAAATTTTAATGTGATGTACGATTTTTGTTTACTTTTCGTTCGTATTATAAACTTTTTCTTTCTAATATAAGCCAGCTTGTATCCACGCAGAGATTGTACAATATGAATTGAAAAAGGTTTTGTTTTCATTCAATTTCATTTTATTTTTGTTACTATTTTTATACATCGCTGAATTGGTTACATCAATTTTTTTGTTTTTTCGTTTACCTCTGTTTATATGTTATTCGACAAGAAAGAAAAAAGTATCTTTATTATTTTTGTAAGAATTCCTTTTGATCAACATGTTAATATTTGCACCGATAGTACAGGTACATAATGGTATATTTGCATTAAATTCATTACATTCGTTTTTAATAATTCCATGATTTTGCCAGTTTTACATTTTACATTGAAAAAATGTTACAATTTTCTAAAACCGACATGCATCGAAGGTAATTATTTTTATTCAAAATAGGTAATTATTGAAAATTGAAAAATTCATTTTAAAATGGGAGTACTGAAAGTGGTATTTGCAATTTTTATAAGTAGCTATAGTTACATATTTTTAAGAAATAATTGTAATATAATTTAAGTTTATAAATTGTTCTTAGTTGATTTTCCATGTTTGTCATGTGCACTATTCGCAATCCACTTAGAGAGAGAAAATCTATTTTTTTTCAACGATTAAAATACGGGATTACGAGTACACATGATGTGTGAAACATTACTCGTATTAGCATTAGCATAGCAATAGCGTATCGTATACTATTGTTACTGTCATAATCAATGATAAAATATTTTTTTTAGCGATTTTTATTTTTTCACTATACATATGCATACATAATATAGACTGTCTGCATAATGT
The DNA here is from genome assembly GCA_951394055.1 of Villa cingulata. NCBI lineage: Eukaryota > Metazoa > Arthropoda > Insecta > Diptera > Bombyliidae > Villa > Villa cingulata. The sequence goes on along the minus strand of OX596021.1, from coordinate 2,893,552 downwards.
TATATAGCGTCGTGTCAGTTATCATGTCAATTTAAAACTCGCAGTAATGTGTCTTTTATTATTGCAATATATATTTTTATTATTATTATTTTTATTAATTTTTTTTTTATTTTGTTTCATTTCAAATGTTTTGAAAGGTATAATGGGAAAAGCTTATAACGTCGTCTTCATAATAATTTGAATGAAAAAAATGAAAATTTAATTTATAAAATACAATATAAAACATCAGAAGAAAATGATATGATTAAAAAGAAAAGCGTATGTAAATGCATATGTATAGAGTCCCTAATAAAAACTAGAGAAAACTGGAAGGTTTTATAGTTTGCAAGAGTAATGGTTGTTTCCTAGCATTCTGTACTTGTGAATTCAATATGTATAAAATATAGTAGTATTCAAAAATGAGAATCAAAAATCTTTCAAATGATATTAATTTTTAATAATTCCAAAAAACTAAGCATATAAATTGAAAACCTTGAGATAAAATTTCAAAATAATGTTCATTTTGAACATTTGTTTGTTGGACACCTTTAACATTTTATAGTTAAACAATTTTTCTTTCCAATTATTATACTGCTTAAATATATTTGATATACTTTTATGTGAGTGTAAGTAATAAAACAATTTTAACTATATAATATATAACTTTTGAAATCAGATAAATATCCTTAAATGTGTACGTTAAGAGCTATGTTATATACGTACATAAATGTATATAAATGAAATTTCGTCAATAATTTTACGATTGCTTGTAGATTAAACTAAATTTAAATATTTATACAATAAGTGTTATGCAGTTTTTAGTGTCTTCTAAAAGAATATAATGGCATTTAAGTCAATTCAAAATATAGAAAAGTTTATGTAAATATGTACTCATTCGTATATGTATATCTACATATGTACATTTAGTAATTCCCATTTACAAAACGTGTGTAATCGTAATTCTAGTGTACAAAATTTTACTTCGTTTTAAATTGCTGCATAAATTCGTATACATACATGCACATTTAGATGAATTTGTTGTAAAATGAATTACAAACAAAAGCCACTAAACAAACTACTTGCAAAGATTAAATTTCTGTAAATATATTCTCTGAATTAAAACACTACTTATACACCAATATGCTTATGTATTCAAAATGTTGAATTTCTTTCATTCATTTCATTCTTCCATTTTAGTTTTTAAGTTGTAAATATTAGAAATTATGATAGAGTAAATGCAAATAGTGAAAGTGAAATCATACATTCAATAAAGAATATAGCAGTTATATTACAAAATATACACATTTCTAACATTCACATTATTTTCGAAAATAATACCATGTGGCATGTGCATTATGTATAGATATGTATTACAGATGTAAATAAAAGTGATTAATTTATGAATATAATCAGGGATTGCACAATAATTCCATCAATTTTATTTTAACTGAATGCATTCAAAATTTTAAGATGTTTTATATTCTACATATTTTCTTTTCTCATATTTTTGAATGGAGAATTATTGAAAATGATCTTTTTAACGGATTTGAGGATTATGAACGTTTGCTTTTCTGTCAACGTCAGTGGTATTTTTCCCTCATCATCGACTCTATCCTGTTTTTCCTCTATAATCTGGTTTGCTGATTTAAAACTGTCATCTATCACATAGTGGATGTAAAGATAATACAGTTTGCATGGAGATCTGTACTATCTTTTCTGTCAGGAAGCACCAGGAAGTGATCTCCTAACCTCAATTTTATCATCAATATAACATCGTACTAGTGCCGTGGTGCTTGTTTCAGTACGGCTATGATGTGTTTTTATAATAATTTTTTTTTTTCATAAAATAGTTTATTATTTTTTGGAGTTTTCAGTCTTTTTTTAGACAGTCCCTTAATATCTTTCATAGTAATATAATACTCATATATATTAATGAACTTTTTAGATAGAAACCCATGAAAAAACCTAGCGAATATGTATGATGAGAATATGAGAATTTTTTTGTACATTTATCATGTGAATTTTCCATGATAGAGCTCTTTTTCAAATACACATTTACATTTATATACCTAAGCAAATTATATTACATCCATAATAAATGTATGTACATTGGGAAATAAAAAAATATAGCTTGTACAAGCTTGTATATTTGCATAGAGCACACAGTCACCAAAACCATATGAAAATATTGCCTTTCGTTTGGACGTTATGATTAAACAATAACACAGTGAAGTTTTTATTCATTAAAATATTTTCTTTCTGAAAAAATTTGCAGGTTAGGTTACATACTTTCATAAATATTTGTATTTTGTTACATAGTCAGATTTTTCTATTTTAATTTTATATCAAAATTAGTATTTTATTTATTTTAAAAATTCAATAAAGAAATTACTTCAAAAAAATTGAATTTCTTTATATCTATGTACGTATGTGCACTTATAGCAGTTCGCAGTTAAAAAATTTTCACTATGAGATTTTTGTTGTTGAAATATGTGAAAAAACAAAACTGCAATTTTAGATGAAAATTCCATTTTTTTAATAAACTGAGATTGTATTGTCTGTTTATGCCTAAATGGAAAAATAAAGTCCATGCATGTAATATAGTCTTTTAGGATTAGGATAATAATATCATAGATGATACTGCGGTGTTGAAAAATTGTATTAAAATGTTATGAATTTTTTATTTTGTCTGTGGTTTAACGTTGAAATAACGATGTTCTGCGTTGAAATTAACTTAATGAATTATTTCTTAACTAAAAACGAATGATTATGTATGTATGTTCATAGTGGTTTCCATTTAAAAAACTACAAGCTACAAACTACAAACTACAACGACAACCTACAACCTTACAATATTGCTAAATAATATTTTCTTTAAACATCAAACGTACTTATTTGAAATAGTGAGTATTTGTGCACTGTGTAGTACGTAGTGCACATATATACCAGGACATAAAAATGTAAAAATCTTTTTTGGTAATTAAAGAAAATTCATAGATCACAATGAAAATGAAATGCACCGCAGTAGTATTCTCAAAGGAGAAATCTCAGACAGAAATAAAATCAAATATAGACACATAAAAGGTGAAAAATATAGTAAAGTAAAAGAAGAGATATTAGAAGCGTTATACAGTCAATCGAGGACTATATGAAAAATCAAAACAAATAATATTCTACTCTCTAATGGCCATAATTCAATACAAAGAATTTTTTGTTTTTTGTGTAATTTTTATGTACAATGTACGAGTTAAATTTTTATATAAAAAACGTTCCTCAAAAACGATACATTAAAAGCTATTTTCATTAAAAGAAAATTATTTTTAAAAAATTGAAAGAAATTCTGAAAATATTTTTTCCATTCAATTTCAGTTTTTTTGAGGTTTGTTTCATTTTTTGGAAAAGCGTATCCTTGCAATATAATTCCAAACATATGAACATGGATATATAATGCATTTCGTTTTACATTCATTTGTATATTCAAAATACATTTAATGTTTATTTCATATAAAATGAAAAATGTTCTTAACTTTTTTCTTTTTTACTTTTCATTTTCATTAGTCAAATCTTTTGAACTGATTAAAAGAGTTTTTTTGTTATATTTGTATGTGCTAATTATTACATAAATGAATGTTTTCTGCTACACATTCAAGTCTTTTGATTTGATTTGAATGGAAAAAAAATGAAAATGGTCAATTTTCTTAATTAGTGAAGGGCGTTGAATGGAATAAATTCTACATAGTTCTTTCTTCCAATTTAAAAGTATAAACGAAAGTATATAAACTTTATATGCGAGTATACATTATTATTTGTTATCATTTTTAAATACATTTTTTTTAGTTTATTATTTAAATTCAATTTTCTCTGAAAAATTCTTAAATTGTAGCTTCCTAAATAATAAACTAAATTGAAATATTTGAATCTTTCATCAGTTTTTATTTTTAAAAAAGTTCATTCACTTTAACTATACAAAATATCTCAAATCAATTCCAAAAATTTTGAAATAATTGTGTGCACTTACACGTACGTAATACAACTTAAAATAAAAATATGTTTTCACTTTCTTCCAACATTTTGAACAAAACAACAAAATTATGATTGATAGCCATTGAGGATTACATATATGAAAATCAAATAGATCCCAGAAGGAATAGTATAGGCCTACATATATTTTGGTTGAAATTTTTAAATTATCATTTAATTGCTTGTCAAAATGATTGACAATAAATAATTCATTTATTATTAATAGAAACATTTTCAAATATTTCTGAGAAATGAAATATTATTGTAGACAGATGTGTAGCAGATATAAGAACAGTATATACTCTAATAACATACAAATACAACCTCATAATGTACAAACAAAGACAATTTTTTTATACATTTAATAACAGGTGAAAATTTTGTGAAATTTACAGATAAAAAAGATTCAAAATTGATTGATAAAATTCATTGATTGTAATATAAGATTTTATCCATGACCTAAGAACTTAATAGGTAATATTAACAGTACATTACTTCTCTAAATACAAGCACTCTCCTTAAAATCATGCTGTGACCGTTATAATGTACATACGTTTCTGTTTCTGATTTAAAATGTTTAAATTTAAACTTAAATAGATTTTCAAATAAACAGAGTATATGTAACTAACAATATCATGTAATGACCTTTATATAGAAGCATTCATTCATGCATAGATGTATAAAAAGTGTTTCCCAACTAGCCAAAAATTATATACACATATAGGCATCAAATGATGTCTCATCATAATAAAGCTATTCAAAATAATATTTAAAAATTCTAAGAAAATGTTTTAATGAATATTTTTGTAAATCTAGTCACATACACTTTACGATAATGATAATATTCCGTTCTAATAGACCATTTTACTGTCATTTACCACAAAAGAAATAAAACAACAAGCACATAACTTTATTAGCACATAAAATAATTTTCGTTACATATACACATACACACATAAAAGTCCTTTTTATATCCGTATTCAGGCATATGCAGAGTGAAAATGAGTGAATTTCTTTGGATTATAGAAGAATTTAAAAGATTTGAATTTTTCAAAAAAAAAAAAAAGAGATTTTTGATGACTTTGTTCATATAGTGTTCGTCGTATACAGACAGAGGAGTATCTATATATCTATTATACCTTATACAGTAAAATAAGGATGATTCTTCTTTCATGAAATTTTGAAAATTTTCAAGGAATTTTAATTTAAATAATTATATACATTTTTGTATATACCATATAGTAAAAATTTTCAATTTACTGTGTAAATTCCTTTTTACATATTTTTGTTATTTTTGATTTAATGAACCGGGCTGCGTTATGTGTGTGTTTCATTTCAATAAAAAATATAAAAAAATTATCTGAAATCTGTAAGCTTTATATATATTTATGGAATTAATCTTATCATTAAAAAAAAATGAGATAAAAATAAAGGAATAAAAAAAACTTTTGTCATAATACTGAAATAAAATTTGTCCAAACATACGATTCATACGTATACATACATAATATGAATGCGTAGTGTAGAATATGTGGTGAGTATAAGAGTGAGTATAATATGTATACGAATGAGACTATATGAATAGCATATATACGTACTTATACATATCATATATAATAGTAATGTACATGAAGGACGACTTAGAATAAATTACATTTGAATGTTTTAAATCTTTTCGCATTTTAACTTCGAAAATGTTTTATTTTGAAAAAAGGGAAAAATAAAAAAAAATAATAACAGAATGAATATAAAATGAGAATTATTTCATTTGAAGTGGAAATTTTATACATTATACATCGGAATCTTCTTTAATATTTTATAATACAAATACTGATATAAATAGACATACTCGTATGTGTGACAATACATAAGTAGCTATATCCGTATAGACCATCTATAGGAGAAAGTTGTATTTTTCTCCCGTTTTTATTAATGTCTCCTTGTTTTTTATTGTCTTTATTCCTGCTGCTGCTTTTTTTTGCATTCAAAATTAAAATTTCAATTCTTTTGTGTGCATATGTATGTAGGTAGTTTATGACACTTGAAAATGACGTATGTATATTCATATGAAGATTTGGAGCGAATAAATGAATTTGCTATGTACACGTTGGTGACAAAAATTCCACATAATTTTAAAGTCTGTATTCACAGATTCACATACAGCGATCATTTCAATATGAAATCAAACCACACGGCCATTCATAAAAATTTCATATCCAGATATACTCCATCCACGTAAGTATATCTACACAGAATAATTTTTCTGAATGACGCCTTCTTTTATATGTATGTATATAAAATGCTAAAGGCAATCTTTCTAATTATGAACGGTTATTGTCGCTTCTGATCAAACGATAATGAGACAAAAAGTTTATATGCATTCTTAAAATTAGAATTTTAAAATCATTTTTACAACAATTTTATGTACATATCTGTACCCATTTTCATTCCATATATGTATAGATATGGACGTACTGTACATTATTTTTATAAATATTAACAGATAAAGTCAACACATAATAACTATACGAATCCTTATGCCAACAAAATGCTAAGCTAAATCAATATTATTTTGTTGCGAATACAGACAAATAAAATTGAAGAAAAGGATAAATTTCAATAAAGTTTTTCATAATTGTTTGCTGCGATTGCGATACATACATATACTCGTACATATAGACATACGTATACGAACGACTATGAAAGTATGAATGATTTTATTACTAATGTGAGTGCGGTAAAATGTAAGTTAAATAAATATACACAGCAATAAAAGGCGCTTTCTCGTATTTGTGCAAACATTTTCTTTTGAAAATTAAATGGAAATCCGTGATGCATCGTTATATTCATTTTATTTGCTTACTTATTTTCGAATTAAATATTGATTTTTTAGGATTGCCTTCTTCAACACATTATACCAACCGACGTTATTATCATTTATAAAAGAATTATGTAATATTAAAAGAAATATACAGCGTCGATGTATATAAATCACTAGACCAAACATGCGTGCACAAGCACACACATTTTTGTTTAATCGAATCTTTAAAACAAACACATTTTCAATTCACATTAGACATGATTGTACCTAAACTACATGTAGGTATGAGTATATTTGTAAAGGATTAGTACATAAATACTCGTACGTACTATGTGTTTACTTTAAAATAATAATTACATACTGTACGTATAATAAGTGGAAAATCATATTATTTTATGCGATATTATTCTGTTATTATATCACAGATACTATGAGGATATGGGTGTGTTCAACATTCAACTTTCTCTATGAATTTTCATTTTACATTTTAATGTCATGAAAATTTTTGCATAAGAAAACTGTATTTCAAATACAATTTCATAATAATTTTGTGGTATAAAATTAAATTTTCTTACATACAAAATTAATAAGTACTTACATACAAATTTATATAAAGGAAAATGAATTCCATGTTAATGAATTTCATTAGCCTGTGTACAATTTTTTGCACCCATACTTATGAAGGTGTATGAATGAGTACATGTATCATTTACTTGTTGCGTTATAAAATTCTCTTTCTTTTCTATGGTAAATAATGTAACATTACTTTAAGTAAATAAACCTACAAAGCAGCATGAAAAGGGTTGGTTGAATTAATTTGATAATTTTGTCGTTAACTTGAGAAGAATACATAAAATGAAAATAATAAACTGCTGATACTCTATGATGCTCCACGTTACACGTACAAGAACTGAAAATTTTAAACGATAATTACACAATTTCATTTAAGAAGGATTCTTCACATCGTTACAGGAACAACAAAATAACGACAATAACATACTAAATAGGAAATTTAAGATTTTATATAATATTTTTCGTTTTTTTTTTTTCAAATTGCGTGAAAAATTGAAAGAAAAAATATAAACATTTCGAATTATAAAGATTGAAAATATTATAGTTATAAGTTGTCTAATAAATAAATTTAAATTAAAATTATAAAAAAAGCTAATATTTGCAGGAGATATTTATAGTAATTCGGTATACTTGTAATTCGTCAAGGTAATTACAAAAATTCAACTCAAATCATTTGAGATAAAAATGGCTTAAACTGTTATTTGCAGAATTAATTCTTATACAATGAATAAGTATTACAAAAAAAGTGTTTATCTAATCAGATTTAAATAGATTTATGACAGATAAAAAGGTGAAAAACTGTTGACATAAAATACAAAATAGGAATACATGAAAATTTAATGAACGTGAAACAAAAATATAAATACGAAAATTATGATAAAATATTGTGCATGGTTTCATTTTCATTTTATTTTTTTTCCCGAAATTGTACATATATTCAACAGATTGTCAAAAAACTATTTTCATTTGCATAATCTAATTTACATTTCATTTTGTGATATAGGTATCTAATAAATAAGTCTGTACAAGAATTTCCAGAAAGTATAATAATCTTATATCAGGGAGCCATATTGACTTCTCTCAACCGGAAAATAATAAGATAAATGAAATAGATTTTTCTACTTTTACTTTCTGCAGCTAGCTATGATCTAGCTATGTCTATTGTGTTTGCTATTATCTGCCATATAAGACGGTTAGAATCAAATACTGGCTTCGGAAATTTATTGAGAAACGTTCAAATTTAGCTGCAAGCAAGTATAGCAGGTTTTTATTAAATTACAGAACAAACACACAGATATCGCTTTGCTCAGTGCGAATAAGTATGAAGGACAACTGAAACTGACTACATAATCTGCTTTGAATGTGTTTTTGGACTTGGCTGCGGCAAATTTTCTATTTACACTAGCAAATTTCTGTCCTTGCTGGCAGATAATTAATATCTGTTTTGATTGTGTTCATCGTCATATAAACTCATAATAATGTTTTAGCGTTCTTACTTCATTTGTTTTGAATAATTTATGAATATATTCACGTTTTTTGTTCTTAAAATGTACTCATACATACTTACATACTCTTATATTCTATACTAATTACACAATAAACATTTACAATGTAATAATAATTCCAATAAATAATAATTTACGGGCATAAATGTTTAGTTGGTTTTAAAAATTTAATATTCAATTGAAATGTCCTTTTCATATAATAAACACATTATGAATAATATTATTATAATTTAAAATTCAAGACGTCATATATTACATTTTTTTTCCCTTTTTGGTTTTTTGCAAATATCATTATAATGTATCCTTGTTGAACGTAATATTATGTAGGAAATTAAATTTACTTCGTTTATTTTATTAATATACAGAATTAATATTTACGTCTTCACTCTTGTACGTCATCGTCTTAACTTCTGATATCGTCTTCTTTTACTTCGATTCTCGTCTCTGCTGGTGTTACCAACCTCCGCTTTTGACTTGGATCCCACAATTCGGCCTTCCTGATATTTCATTGGACCCCAATGTCCACGGCTTCAAATATTCTGCGCATGTCGATGTATTCATAGGACCTTCATGCAATCCCTCTTTGCGTACGTCATAGCTATCATTATCTTTTACTTTTGTGATTTTGTAGGGTCCTAAAAATTTGCTCTTTAATTTATTTCCTGGACCTATTTGCGTTCGTTTTATGGCGACTATGTCACCGATGTTATATTTCTTTGCTGCTTTACGTCGTAGGTTGTAATAGTGTTTATTTTGATTTTGTACTTTCAAAATATTTGTTTTCGCCAGTTTTCTTAATTGACTTCGTTGTTGCGTAAATGTTGACCTCATTTCTTCCTCGATGATCTCTTTTATTCTGATGTCTTCTTTTAGTTTAATTTTAGTACCAAAAAGAAGTTCAAAAGGCGTCATATTTATGCTTCGATGGTATGTTGAGTTCATTACTCGTTGCACGTCGTCTGTAAATTGGTACCATTTTGACGGATCTTTGGATGCTAGCTTCGATAATACGGCTATTATGGTGGAGTTTATGCGTTCGACTTGTCCGTTGGCTCGTGGGAGTCCTGTCGTTATACATTGATGTTTAATATTTTCTGCTGTACAGTAACCATTAAACTCTTCACTGGTGAAAGCGGTGCCCTTGTCGGAGATTATTAGGTCTGGATTTCCAAATACTTTCTTCTGTAGTTCTAACTTGGAAATGACTTCTTTAGTTGTCGTGGTTTTTGTAGGATACAACCATACAAATTTAGAAAAATCGTCAATTACTGCAAAAATATACTTGTAATTTTTATTTGTTGTCTCTAGCGGACCAAGATGATCGACGTGATAGCAACATAATGGTGTATCTCCTTTAAAACGAGGATGGAGGTAACCTTCTTGTTTACCTAACTTTCTATTACTCAGTATACATTCTATACAATTTGTTATGATTTTCTCAATTTTGTTCTTTAATTTTGGTATGTAGTAATCTTGATGAATTTTATCCATCGTTCTCAGCACACCAAAATGACCCTGTCTGTGTATTCTTTCTATTATTTCTATCTGCATAGCTTCTGGAACAACAATTAATTCAAAACCATTCAAAAATTTGTATAATACCTCATTTTGTATAACATAATCTTTATACTCTTGCTTCTTTAAAATTTCTTTTATTGCCTGTATATTTTCATCTTCACTTTGAGCTTTTCTAATTTTAGGCAGGATTTCATTTTTTTCGGTTACTATATTAATCGTTAATATCGGATATCGACTGAGAGCGTCCACATGTTTCATTCTTACTGCACTTCGATGTTGTATCTCATAGTCAAATTCATTCAACTTCATAGCCCATCTTGCTACTCTAGGACTTAAATCCACTTTATCCATTGTTTGTTTAAACGCAGCACAATCTGTTATAATTTTAAAGTGCTGTCCAATTAAATATACTCTGAATTTTTGCACTGATTTGACAACTGCTAGCACTTCAAGCTCATAGCTGGCATACTTTTCTTCGTTTTCAGTAGTCTTTTTACTAAAATAGTGGACAGGATGAAAGTGTCCATCTTCGTAGGACTTCTGTAGTAACATACCCCCGAATCCCAATTTACTAGCATCTGTATGCACTTCTATTTCTGCTCCTCTTTGAAAAATCTTCAGTACTGGATTCTTTGACAATATTTCTTTTAACGATTCGAATGCTCTTTTTTCTTCTTCAAGAAACTGAAATTTCTTATCTTTCTTTATTAAGTCGCTCAATGGACGAGCCATTATCGAGTAGTTGTATATAAATTTCCTAAAAAACCCAGTCAAACCTAAGAAGCTTTGAATATCTTTGACCGTCTTTGGCTGTGGAAACTTTAAAACAGATTTGATTTTATCTATAGAAGGGTATATCTGACAATTTTCTATGGTATGCCCCAAAAATTCAATGCGTTTCATTAGAAATTGACTTTTTTTGAAATTTATATCCAAGCCATATTCTTGAGCTGTTCTTAATACCTTCTTCAATCTTTCTACTGCCTGTTGTTCATTTTCAGCTAAGATTATCACGTCGTCAAGATAAATCAGCAAAATACCTTCGTTCTGTAGTTGTCTGAAAACACTATTTATGTAGCGCTGAAAGTTTGCCGGAGAGTTGCAGAACCCAAAAGGAACACGTTTAAATTGAAACTGTCCTTTATGAGTAACAAACGAAGTATATTTTCTACTATCTCTTTCAACTTTTACGTGGAAAAATCCGTTTTTTAAATCGATAGTGCTGAAAACTTTTGCATTGTGCAGATTATCCAGCTGATCTTCTAAATTTGGCATTGGATAACGATCTTTTACTGCCACTTTATTTAACTTTCTGTAGTCAATACATACTCTTGGAGAGCCATCCTTTTTTCTGACTAATACAACCTGGCTAGCGAATTCTGATATGCAAGGCTCGACTATACCATCTGTTATCCATTGTTCAACTTGATTATCAACTATGTCTCTTTCAGCGAAGGGCAAACGTCGTGGATTATGATAAATTGGCGTTTCATCTCTTACAATTATTTTCATCTCTAGATCCAATGTTTTTGTTTTCTCAGGCTTATAACTTTTAATCAAGTTTTCTACTTCAATTTTGCAATCTACATTTTGTATATGACGCAGATCTTTTTCTTTATCATCTGATATATTTATGTTAAAAACGTATGCTGATTTATTCAACTTATTTACTTTAACCCCATCTTTATTTATTACCACTTCTGCTTTATTAAAAAAATCGTTCCCCAAAATAACTTCCATCGTCATGACATTAATTGGTACTACATGCATGTTTAGATCGTATTCTTCGTCATCCACTACTACTTTTGCTTGCGCACTTAATGTACTTGCTGTCTTCGTTCCACCAAACCCGGTCAATGTTAGATCTGAGGTTTCCTCTGTTTCTAAATTAGCTTTCTCAAGTACGTCTTGTCGAATTAGATTAACCTCACTGCCTGTATCTAACAGTGCTTTCGTCATATGTCCATTTATATTAATAACTTTACACATTTTGTTTAATTTCGATGTATTACTTTCAAATTGTACATGAGTTATTTCTTTGCAATTATTTGCTTTGTGCCCAAACTCATTACATTTGAAACACTTTAGTCCAAGCTCTTTAGATTCACAATTTCTAGATATATGACCTGTTTTGCCACAATTGTAGCAGCGTTGTTTCCCTTCTTCGTTTCTATTTGTTTTAGTTATCATCGGTTTTGCTTTATTCGGTTTTGTTTTATTATATTCATCTTTATATGCTTTATAATGTTGTAGTTTTTCTTTAAATTCTTTTATATTTTTAGCTCCGTATATCATCATTTTATTGATGTAGGTATCTTGAATACCTTCTATTACGTACTGTATTAAAGAGGCGTCATCAATATGTCCTCTGCTTGCTAGTTCTTTCATTATTAAGAAATACTCGTACACGTCTTCGTCATGTTTCATTTTTCTTTTTTGCAAGGTTTTATGTAAGTCTGCTACACTTACCTTTTCACCAAACTCTTCTACCAGCGCGTTTTTTAACTTATCCCATGATGTTATTTCTCTTTCAGATTGTATATACAGCTTCGCCACACCTCTTAAGGATTTTTTTGCGAATATATATTTTTGGATATCATTCCATTTTACTAGATTTGCCAAATCTTCAAAATCAGCGATCCAACTTTCAACAGTGAAATTCTTTTTGCCGTCAAATATACGTATAGCGTCTTCTACATCTTTAAAGCTCACTGTGCATTTTTCTGATTTTCTTTCTACCCTTTTTATTACGCATTCGTTGCTTATTGATACGTCATCAAAACCTTTTGTTACGTCTTCAACCTCATCATCGTCGTCATCGTTATTGTCATCATCTTTGTCACCATAATCGTCGTTATTTTCGGTTTGATCGTCGTCTTCGTCATCGTCATCATTTTCGTCGTTGACTAAAGTTTTCAAGTCCATCAAGCATAACAGTAACATTTTTATCGTTTCCTCTTCGTTTTCTTTATAATTCAAGCCAAATATTGAACATATTAAAATTAAATCCTTTTCAGTAAAGTTTTCTTTTATATAATTAGTTTTTGCTATGAATTCTTTCGATCCTTCTTCGAATTTAAAACCATTGAACTTTCTTAAATTACCCCTGTTTTTTCTGACATTATCTCTTTCGAATATAAGTAAATGCAGCTGTTTAGCTGACGCTGATGACATAGAACTAATATGTGCAGCTATCGATGGAACCTCTCCCAAGGCTAAACTTTCTTTTCCTGCCATCTTACCGTGCTGATCAAATTTCTTAAATCTATATTCCCTTACATCTAATTTTAAAATCTTCCTGTTACATTAATCTTATCTTAGAATTATTTGTGCTTTCTCTTTTAGAAAATTTCTTTAAGATCGTGAAGTTATTAAATGTAGTTTTTGTATTTATTTTACGAAATTTTACTTCATCTTCATATTTCGTACAATATATATATAATTTTATTTTAATTTTTTATTGATATATACAACTTATAAAATATACATAACCTTAATTTTCATATTCAATACATTCTTTAATTTTTTCCAAAACTACTTTACCGACAGTGTTTTGAAGGTAAACAATTCTTATTATAAAATTTCTTCTCCTTTCTTTTCTTTTTCACTTCTTTTCTTTTTCACTTCTTTTTATTATAATATGTTACATGTTTGCTTCTTGTTCTAATATACAAATAAGTATATATATATATATATATAGTCATTTAGTCATTTCATGTTGTATGTTGTATCGCTGTGCAAGTACAATTCAAGATTCAACAGCAGAAACCGAAACTTCCGATGACCAGCGATGACTAGCGACAACTATACAACCACAAGGTTATAAATTTCTTAAATGCACGCCATCATGTTTAATCACGTTCAATTATTATTCTTTTATTTCATTTATCCGTCTTTTTTATTATCACACACATTAATTGACTCAATTATTTTTGTAAGTGAGATTCAATACATCAATACACAATTCAGAAAACAATCAGAGTTACTCTATATTTTATTGTTTAGTCATTAATTTATAATTTTAATTTTTTACGCAGATCCCGGTTGAGCCCCCATTTTTGTAGGAAATTAAATTTACTTCGTTTATTTTATTAATATACAGAATTAATATTTACGTCTTCACTCTTGTACGTCATCGTCTTAACTTCTGATATCGTCTTCTTTTACTTCGATTCTCGTCTCTGCTGGTGTTACCAACCTCCGCTTTTGACTTGGATCCCACAATTATATTATATCTTTGTTATCGTCGTCTTATTCAATTCAATTTTCTGAGATTATTTATAATGTTTGAATAAATTACCTTCATTTTTATTTTTTATCATGCATATTTTTCTTGTACATTTTTGCATATTACATTTTTAAGGGAATTTTTTTTTCATCTTTTTATGTACATACACACACGCGTATTTTTTATGTTATGTTACGCATTTTTTACACTCCATTAAAGAGAAATGGCGGGCTATGCGATAAATATAGAAATTTTCATTTTCTGTTTTTAATGCTTTGAGAAAAAAAAAATGAATTCCATGTACATATGAAATAGTAAAGTATATACAAGTATTCCGTATGTAATGTTTTCATTTTATTTTTTTTTTGGATTTTGTTTTTTTTTTTTAATTTTACCTGTTACATTTTTATGATTCAATTTGAATGCGATTAATTTAATTTTAAATTTTAAAAAACAAAAAAAAAATATTTAATAATCGCAACAACTAGCCAAGATTTTCCATATATTAAATGACCATACAAATAAATATTTGAAATACATACAAGATTCTAAAAAAGATTTGAAGAAAAGCCAAGAAATTCATAAACAATAAAACTATATCCAATATTTACGTATCTATTATCAATACAGATAGCCCCATTAAAAAAATTGACTGATTGAACGAATGACAATCACGTTTCCTCAAACTAAGACGATATAAGAGTAAAAGGATGTACATATATCCACAACAAACAAATAATAATAATGATAATAATGATAATAATAATAACACTATAGATTATTGTTGATATGGGATGTTGTTACACACATGTATATAAAGTATAAACACAATCATAAACAGTATGTAGGTAGGTATACTATATATGTGAAAATATACACGAATAGTCCACAAGATAGAAAAATATTTACGAGGTATATAAAAAAATAGATTAGAAGATAAAGAGATGAAAGCATTCAACGACAGATAATCAAAACAAAACAAACAAACAAAACATGGAAAGAAAAAGGAAAGGCAATCAAAATTCGATTTCGAATTCTACAATAAATTATTGGAATCAATACAGGGTATTCATTATAACATATTCATAATTTTATGAATGTGCTTATACAATGAAAAAGCATATCGACCATTTTGATATTGTTTTTGAATGAATTGTAATTTTTAAAATTAATTATCGATGACATAAAACAGAACAGAATTACTACTATACATGAGAGAAAAATCAAGTATTCTGAAACTAAACGGGAAGGACATTTGAAAGATGTCAGAATTGCTTACAGGTCGTAAACTCATAGATTCGATGTTCATCTATGCACAAAGTATAAACAGAATTTTATCAATTTGTAGAATTTGGTCAGATAAGATCGTAAATGTATATGATCTCATTTGTGAATTTTAGGCGACTAAACAGAAAGAGAACTTCAACATATTATCTAAATATTCATCAAGTAAAAATATGTAAAATATTTAATTTTCCTAATCTGAAAAATATTTATTTTCATCCACAAAGATGAGAAATGCAATAAACCTTAGTTTTCAGTGTCCGAGCTCCATCCCAATTTACAAACATAAATTTTTAATCAATAACAACAAATCATGTCATCAAATTGTGTGTATTAAAACTGATAAATTTCTCAATGATGAAACACCCCGCATGCTTCAAAAGTACTTAAGTATATAAGTAAACTTTTGATTCTATATATTTTTCTTTTCTCTTTGTTATTATTCATTTTTTCATTTTTCCTTTCATTGTTTATTACATTATTATTAGTTTTATGTTCTTTTGTATGTTATGAATTTATTACATTTTTTTTTAAATCTAATTTAAGGATCATCGTTTTATTATATTGTATTGCAATCATTTCATATATAAATTAACTGAATTTTATTTTCAGAAAAATATCAAACTGTAGAAAAATGTTATATGTACTTTATTGCATTATTTGGATGAAATTAGTTTTTCGATTTTCATATAGACGTATCTATATAAGACCAAATTTTATTTTTCCTTACCTATAAACATTTCAACATTATAGAGAATAGTATTGGATTTACTCATAAACATAAATAGTTGGAATATTTATGAAACTTGAAAAGTTTCCGTATTGTGATATCTGACAAATCAACATTCTGAGTTGTAAATATTTAATTTTTTGATTCATTTCTTATTGATTTGCAAATTTTTTTTGATTCTGATTCAGTTTTACAAAACCCATATGAGGTATAAGCAAATATTTAACCAGTCAAACCAAATAAATTTTACTATTTTCAATTTTAATTTGATCTATTTTATTGCATTTACATGTTCTCCCATTGTCACCCAAGAGGTAGAATAATCTCATAAGAAAATCAAAAAAGGAAACATTTAAAGTTTTTTTTTAAAATACACGGATCTAGTTGCAATCTAAAATTCTTCTTCGTACTCGCGTACCATTCTGAAATTCTTCTATGTATACTCGTCTATACTACAGTGCAGTACATAAACTACAAAAGGAGAGAAACTACTATTCGTTTATCTTTTTACTTTTCTTTCTATTTCTCCTTCTATTCGCAAATTTTCAAAAGTTAAATAACCATGTTTGTTATTGTATTTATCGTTTTTTTTTGTTTACACGAATCACGGTTATGATTTAAAATTCTTCTTCGTACACGGCTACTATAGCAGTACATAATTTAAAGAGGAAGAGGAGAAGAATAAAAAATCTTCATGTATCTTTTTTACTTTTCTATCTACTCCTCTTTCTACTACTGCTATATTTTTATTTGTAAATAAACACAGTCATTTAAATATCAAGAGTTTGAAATACAAAAAAAAGAGTAAAAGGAAAAATGGAAATATACACGAATAGTATTTTCTTTTCTTATTTTCTTCTTTAAACTATGTACTAGGCTGTAGTAGGCATGTACGAAGAAGAATTTAAAACTGAAACAAGATCCGTGTACATAAGAAAAACCGATAACTGTTTTTACCTATATTTTTATTTTAAACAAACATGGTCATTGAACTCTTTATTATTTAAAAACGTTAAGGTAATAGTAGCACATTTAGTATTTTTTAAAAAAGTTCAAATGATGAATGAACGAAATTGAAAATAATTCATGTATATACATTTATGGTTTTGTTACATAACAAATACTTTATACGGATACATTTGTATATTTATAAATTTAATCCTGTTGCATGAACAAAAATCACACGAAATACTAAACGAAATTGAAAAAAAAAAAACAAACAAGGAATAATGAAATTTAAAAATTCGTTTATGGAATTATCCTGTTACGTAATGAAGGTTTTAAACAACACATTTTTTTATTCATTTATTGTATGACTTCATAGTACTATATGTAACATCATAAGCGAGTGCAAATTCTACCGATTATGGATGAAAGATTAATTCGTTTGATGGTATGATAAACACCAACCATGTAAGTACACGTTTTTTTTAAATTTTTTTCTAGTGTCATTTTTTCTCTACTGTAATATGTATGAATTTAAAAAAAAATGCATACACAAACATGGAACGCATATACATAGATACAAAGGTGCTTGCTTGAATTAATGAAATTATTCCAATATTTATTTCAGATTATATAACATTTGATACTCATCAAGGACTACACCCATGCAAGGACGCACATTAAGTGTAATTGAAAATGTTGAAATCGGTTAGAGATTTCTAGAATTACAACAATTCTGACTCTTGTTTAAATTTAGTTTGTGGAGGACAAGCTTTGAGTGGTTGGACAGCCACTGATGCCTACTTGCATGTACCTACCTGTCTTTCCAAAAAAAAATTTCTAGTTCGAAATTGTTCAATATGTTTCAGTAATAAATCATTTTGATCCAGTCCTTGTTCCTGAATTATTTTTCTGACTCCTCTATGTGCACAATACTTCAATTATTAAAACAGAAATAAATACAAAACCTATACAGAAAATCGAATTATTTGGCTAATGTAATATGTAAAATTAATTCATTCACTTTTCTTTATAACAAAAAATAAATCATTATTTTATTAGACAAGATTATATGGTTAAAATAAAATTGGATATACATAATGTTTTTTTGACTTTACATATCATGTATACATATTTTTGCCATTCTTTTCTTCTCCTTCAAAATTCAATTATTTTTATTTTCTACACTCTTGATGCAAAAAAAAAATTAATCGAACTAAATTTCAGAATATATCTAATGTATACAATCCCTATGAAGATTAGAGGACATTTATAATACTTGTACTCGTAATAATCAATTAAATGCATGTATATTTGATGATTACTTATACGAGTATATAGGATAATATTTTTTCCTGTCTTTTATAATATGTAACATCGAAATAAATTTATTTGATTGATAACCATTGTATAATTTATTGTAAAAGCCAAAAGAAAAAAAAATAATAAAATATGTATGCCCTATTTTAAGAATGCCTATAGTATCAATTGAAAATCAGTTCAAAACGATATTTCATTTTTTTCAAAATGATTGACGTCAATTTAATGCTTTTTTTTTTAATGGAAATTTATTCATTTATTGGCGTTCAATTTATATAATTTATTTATTGTGCCACATAACGATATAAGATAAGAGTATCTAATATACTTTGTTTTAGAAAAATAATTTATACAAATGAATAAAGGACAACATGTAAAATTTTAGCATTCTTTGATGAATGCTATATAGAAATATAAGATGTAAGAATCGTTGAAGCACAGACAAATTCATAGTTGTAGAGGAGAGTTATGCGTATTCCTTGTTTCTATATAAAATTTAAATTTAAAATTTTTCTTAAAAATTCTTATATTTTCAGTTAATATTTTTTTCTATGTATTCGTTAAAAATATGTATAGAAACAAGAAACAATAGACATGTATATTTTTGTTATAAAAATACAATTTCAAATAAAAAAAATTTTTTTTCCAATCATTTTTAAAGAAATATTTTCGATTCCTTTGAATGAATAAAACGTTACCAAAAAAAAAAAAAAAAAAATTGAGTTTGCAACAATCGAAGAAAGAAAAAAATATTAAATTATTTTAAGGATTCTTTTGTATTCTTCTCTATAGTACTCGTATAGTTATACATATTCGTACATTGATCACATATGATTTTAAAGGAATAATTCTCATCCATGTACACTTCCTTAGATAAAAGAAAGAACATATACAAAGTTCAGAAGAAAATAAAAAGTATAAAATTTTAAAATATAAAAGTAATTTCCATTTGTAAGTATGTAAGAACTATTGCAGATACAAAATCTATAAATTGTTATTGTTTTACATGGTTTTACTATTGTTACTTTCTTCTTTTTTTTTGCTAACAAAGAAAGCTTTTAAAATTTCTCTGGGGTATAGGTATATGATATGTGCTGTATAGGAAAACACATTCATTGTGCACATACTTTGTATCCTTTTGTTTTACATGAGAGAATAAAAAGTACAATGAATATTTATATCAGTATAATCATACATAAATGTGTAGAATTCGTATTTTATTGATATTGATTTCAAGCGAGTTGAGCTAAAATTTCCCTAAATAATAATATTGGATTATTATTTTATAATCTTGAAATTTTTCCCATATTAAAGTCAACTTCAAATTTTATTCGAATTTTTTGTATTTAGTCTTCTCTGAATATAACAAATTCAAATTCTTAAAGTGCTAACGTGCTAAATCTATATAGAAGGATGAGGTTTGATTTAAATCGTTAAGAACATTTTATTTTTCTAGTAATTCAAGATCAAAAAAGTGCATTTTACAGCAATAAATTTTCTCTATTTATTTATTAAATTGATTAAGACAGATAAGTTTAAATAGTTATGAGATGATACAAGTGTTCGAAAATTAGCCCTCTTTAAGTTTTTAATATTTCAAAATTTTTTACTATGCCACATAATCGTATTTTCATTGATGAGAAAAATCCGTTTTATTTTCATACTTGCCCTGCAATACACATCACCATAAAAAGTATGTGAGAAACAGGAAGAGACAGTAAGTAGTGGCAATGAGGTTATAAGCATCTAACTATATTAGAGAATGATTAACGAGTTCGCTAGTTAGTAGCTTACTTAGGCACTCATATTTTCATTCATGAGAAAATTATTTTTTCCTTTTTACTTGTTCTGCACTACACATCTTTAGAAGTAAACAAAAAAAGAAAGAGACAATAAGCAATAGAAAAATCAATTTGCTCTTTATACTTGATCTACAGTTTGCACTACACACCAGACACCACGAGAAGTAAATAAGAAAATGGAAGAGACAAATAAACAGTAGCAATGAGGTTACAAGCAGCTAACTATAGTACGATATATGCTGTAGTACTTATGCTTTACACATCAGACATTCGTATTTTCATTCATTTTCTTTTATTTTTATTTATCATTTTCGTAAGTACTTAGTAGCAATTCATTTTCTTTTTGTACTTGGTTTGCACTACACACCATAACATTTTCATTACACAACAAGTACATGAAAAATATTAATTGGATATCAAGATTTCGATTGTCAAAATTTATTATAAATTCACATATTCGATAAAAATGAAACCTCGTTTGAATTAGTTTCCATAACCGTTTTTCATAATTTTCCTGGTAACTCTTTTAGGAATTTTTCCGATTATTTCATTTTTTTTTTTGCTCAAAACAAACGAAAGCGATAAAAGCTAAGAAAATTTTCTAAACATAATTGCGCATGTTTCCACGTGGTATTTATTATTAAATTGAATAGAGAAATGAAAAAAAAAATCATAATAAATAAATAAAAGGAAAATTTTGATATAATAACAAAACTGTGTAAAGTAATGCCACACCTTAGAAGAATTTCATTGTCTTTAAAGCTATCTTTTAGCCAATCGTTTTAAAAAGATGTTCGTATATTTATGTAATAACACCTACACACGGATCTAATGGATGTGTGTATAAATGCATATACATATAATTTTCGTTCAAAATTTCATGGAGAAAAATTTTTCCAACCAGCTTTTCCTTATCAAGGATATACTATTAATATGCGTGTATATATACATATATACCGTATATGTATGTGAATAGAAAATAAATTCATATGCATACATGAGTTTCACATTCAATTTGTAATCTGACTAAGAGATAATTACTTATAGGTACAGCCACTAATATGCACAGAATTTTGATAATTTTTTTAAATCTTTTGAATGATATCCTTACAATCATATAATCCATATTTTACTGCAATACATAAAAAACAATGAGTACAGTGAAATAGATATTCAGATGAAAACTTAACTAGAACCTCGTGTCGTTTTTGAGAATGTATGAAATTTGAAATGTTCTTTCTATGATATTTTAGATAAAACGCATTATGATAGTAAGTATTTATTTTGTACTGTATTTTCTCTTTCGTATTTCATCTTTTTCATAACTTTAAAAATATTTTATTATTTTTTCTATAAATTTAATTTGTTATTTAATTTTTTCAATTTTTATGACTTCAAATATTGATTGCAATTAAAAGATATTTTATTAAATGTTTTAGAAAATTTTATTTAAAACGGATAATAAGACATTTTAATATTTTCAAAGAAAAAATAAGTGAATCTAGTCTCACGTTTGATAATAATCCAATCAGTTGAGTTTTAAGACTGAAAGTAGATAAAATTTCACAAAGGATATTTTTCATAAGATAAATATCTGTATGTCTATCAGCAGCCAACCAGAATTTTAAAAGCATGTACAAGTACATCTTGTAGATAATGTAATTTTATTTTTGTAAATAATATATTTGTGATTACAAAAGATTTAAATTTCATTTCATAAATTTATCGCAATGAAATCATGACAATTAAATATTTTTTTGTGTTAAATACATACATGCATAGGTACCTAGTTTGTTATAAAAGCTTTTGATTCAGAACTTTTTAATTGGCGTATTAATTAAATTAAAAATAATCTGCCTTTTAAAGTGTATTTATTAATTCTGATAGAGCAGAAAAAAAAAATTCAATTTTGTCTAGGATTAAAATAAATTTTTGTTTTTACCAGAAAAAAATTTGGTAGATATTACGAGTAAGATTTGATTGGATTTAGAAATTTGCTGGAATTAATTATATTTTTTAATAAAAATTTCAAGCATAATTGACAGATACACTACATACTATGTGTGCATATGTATTTGACAAAAATGGAAAACTACTGTTAAATCACTAAATTACATACACTTACATTACACATCCAATTAAATTTACTTATTCAACATATGAATACAGATAACTATTTTATTTAAATTAAAAACAAATATTTACAAATTATAAAAATAGATAAAGTAAATATTAAAAAGAATTATAACGTTAATTAAAATCAACTTTAAATATAAGTATTTGTGCATGAGAAAAAATTTAACAGATGTGCACATTATATACTTATAGTTATGTAAATGTTTAATATGTACATAATGTATATGAGATGATTATATTTTAATTATTATTATTTTTTTTTCTAATTCTTTAAAAAAATTTAAATAAGAACATTTGTTTAAACACTATAACGTAATTACATGAAAAATTTACAAAGTAATACATCCGATATATTGTTCTAAATGTTTTATTAAATACATTTTGATCTTTGAATGATGTTTTTTCTTGTGACATAAAATACAAAATACTATACATTAATGGTATGCATTATAATACTGATATACTTATTTACAAAATATTTTCTATTTCTGTTTATTAATTCAAAATAATTACATAATTATAATCGATTTGTAGGATATATATAAACAGCTGCTATACTTTGCTGATTATTATTACTCCACATTGGAGAATAGTAATTGCTGTTTGAAGTGTACAAATATTTTTGAGACTAAATTTATATACATATTAACAAAATGAAATATTTTGTGATATATTTTGTTATTTGTTCAGTTATTTGTGGTAATAGTTTTTGTTTTTTTTCAAATAAATAATTTTTTCTTAAATAAATGTAAACATTTACTGTTTATTTATTTTTTTTTCTTATACTTTATTCTAAAATATTTCAGAATTAAAGGCTTCGAGTTTACAAGATAATGAACTTAATGATAATTGTACTCCGGAAAATAAAGACTTTTTTACTGGTGTTTCGAATGTTTTTACTGGCTTAGCAAAGTATCTCAAAATAGCTAATATTAATAAAGATGTTATATTTTATTTGTACACAAAACAGAATCCATCAGCAAGACAGGAATTGATACTGGGAAATAGAAATTCTGTGATAAATTCATATTTTGATCCTCGGAATCCTACAAGGCAATATATTTTTCTGTTAAATAATTACTATCGGAAATTTAATATTCTGTTCTGATCTTTTGTTTGTTTTACAGAATCATTATTCATGGTTTTAATTCAGCAGCTGGTAGTTGTGTTAATGTGGAATTGAGAAATGCCTACTTAAGGAAAGGAAACTACAATATTATTGTTGTTGATTGGAGTGTAATGTCGACTGGTGTTTTTATCACATACGCCAGAGCTGTAAAATGGGTAGAGCCAGTTGGAAATCAAATTGGAAAATTCACAAATTTTCTGAATGCTCAATTTAATGTATCTTTCGATGATATGTACTTGATTGGACATAGTCTTGGAGCTCATGTTGCAGGCTATGCTGGTAGATCAATAAAACCAAATTTATATAATACAATATTTGCATTAGATCCAGCCAAACCCCTATCAGATACATTGGAGAATGGTGGTCCAGTCCAAAGTGGTGATGCATTTTATGTTGAATCGATTCATACAAATATTCAAATGCTTGGATATTATGGGCTATTGGGTGATGCATCAATGTATCCAGCATATGGACGTTCAAAAAAAGGTCATAGTGGTGCATTCAATTATTTGGCTCAATCAATTAACGAACCTGAAAAATTTCTTGCTATGCCTTGTGATTCTTTCAAAAATATCCAGGATAAAAGTTGTGTTTGCGAATTGAGAAGTGATTGCTTTTTGAGTTTTCAAATGGGCGGTGAACCATCGCAAAAAAAGAAAGGAATTTATTATGTAGATGTCGACTAAAATCTAAAATATGTATTTATATTAAATGTGCACATAAAATAAAATAAATAATGCTACATTACTTTTGAATACTTCTTGAAATCACGAAAACGAAGAATTTCGACAAGATGGGGGAATCAAACACAATTTTTTGTAATTGAATTTATGTAATCATTACTCTACCTTTTATATAACCGCAGATATCCCTTACGTTCGTATATTGTCAAAAGGTCATTATTTTTTCAAACCATTCCACTATATGCACATATTTTATTACAAAATTTTCAATATTGGTTACTTTTAAAGACAACAAAAATGATATTTTAAAACAGAAATTTGGTGTTAATCCTATTACGTCCTCATACTTTCGACTTTGAATTGTATAAATGTATAGCAACAGTATAATTTTAATTTTTTGTAGTCATATCACGTTGAAAAATAATGTTTATGAGTTATGTGTTGTTGATATTACATGATTTTTTAATAATATTCGACCATAAATTTCCTTATTGTTCTCTTTTTAAAAAATACACACGTCTTATTTTTTTATGAGATGTGTAAACAAAGAATCGATCCTTTTCGTTCGAACATTCATTCGAATATATTGTGTATATTTGGAAAAGAATTTTCACTTGCAAACGTATACACGTGCAGAATACCAATGAAAGTAAATAAGAAATATATCATGAAAGTAAATAAAAATTTGTAAGGATGTAAGGATTTTTTTGGAATTTTTTAAAAATGCATTCTATGTACGTTGTCAGCAGTGAAGAAAATTTCATATAAGAGTATATGAATGTCGTGCTATAGTGTGTCATTTGAGATTTACTAAATTTGTAACGTTTTCTTATGAATAAAATATTACCTAAGTACATTGATTGGAATTGAAACCACAAAAAATGGAGAATATTTCTCACTAAAATTTATCCTTTCTATATATTTAGGTTGCAGAATATAGAGTTTCAAGATTATATGGTATACAGATATGTGGCTATTTTTTAGATTGAAAATTTAATTAAATCGAATCAGAAATTTGATGATATTCATGCAGTATATACTCGTATGTTCGAAAATATTTAAAAGAATTACTCGTCAATTTAAATTATTTTTTTCTTCATGGGACATAAATTAACAACTTAAATTCAATTATGATAACGACAAGATTGGATATTTATATATACGAGTACACATAGTTAAATTGATAATCTATCTGTCATTTTTTATTCATGTCAATCTGTCAATTATTTAAAAATAAATTCCATTTTAAGTTTTCAATGTGTAATATCAAAATTGACTCTTGCATCTATATGTATCTAGCACATGTTAGATTGTTAGGCATGCATAAATTTCGTAATACGTATAGTGAAAATCGTAGAAAATAATTGACAATATAATTATTCGAATGTCACAGTAGTTTCAGTTAGTATTATATACTGTGTACGTTTACGTAGTATGGAAAAATTCAGAATAAAGTGTAATAGGTATTACCAGTAGATAATTGTGCAGCACAAATAATCATGAATTAAGCAAAAATTCTGTTAGATATACAGTAGATGTAGCCTGTCTGGTTGGCTTTTTTTAATTGAAAAAAAAAAATACTCTTCGTACTCTTTCGTACTCGTAATAATTTTTATTTTATAAAAACATTTTTGACGTTCAAACGTTCATATTTTGTTTCAAACAAATTTTGTATCCATATCCAGTTGTTTTAATACTGTACCGGAAACAAGTGGAAGAGTTTTTAAGATCGAAAATAGGTACAATAATTTCTTGAATTTTATTTTTATCTATAGATAATGGGTATTTTTATTTTTCGATTTATGATGATATATGCATGCATGAATACCTTTCCATAAAATCGAATGTAATCGAATTATAATCGTTTCAATTTTTTATTAATTATAATTCGATACATTGAATCAAAAGGAAAATTATTTATCTATTATTATATTTATTTGCACATTCTATCAATTCAAAGAATTAAACTGTTTCTCCATACTTTTTATTATAGAAAATTTCTTAATGATTTAATATGTTTACACGCACACAACAAACAAACACATAAAAAATGTTTGATTTTGTAATTGAAATTAATTACCAAAAAATTCAAATAATACCTAACAGTATAAAGTTATTATTAAACTAAATTCTCTAATGTCGTTATAATGAAATAATTATAATTTACTCTTGTGTAAGAATTTCTTTTATATTCGTCATGTATATATTCTTTGTTTTATTGTTCCTGGAAAGGAAAAAAAAAATTACAGAAAACTTTCTCATAGACATAAAAATAGATACATATATGACTATATACGAGTATATACCAGGATAAATGTACAAAAATTTAAGTCGATAATTGTTTCAAAACTATATTATCTTTCGTATTTATACATAATTTATTTATTGTCAATGTCAATATAGAATTTCCATTATTTGTATAGTAAAAAAGTTTTCATTTTTCATGACAAACAATATAGATATAAATAAAATGTTTCAGAATGTCTACTTTTTAAACATTTTGTAAACAAAATGAATGTTTATTTAATGTTGTTGACAAAAAACCAGAAAAATAAACCAATTATTGATCGGTTTCATTTTTTTTATTAGTACCAATTATTAATTAATTTTCTTTCTTTATACATTTTTATAGGACATGTATAATGTGAAATATGTAGTAGATGATAAGACATACAAATCTCACAATTTTTATTTTTATATTTGTGACTTTATTTTTAAAAGTTGATGGAAAAGTTTTTTAATTTTCTTCACTGAAAATTTGTTATTAAGAAAAAAGGCGATTGCTTCTATTCAAGATATAATTATTCAATAGCATTGAATTCTTATTGAAAATTTTACACTGAATACAATCAATTTGAATGATTTTGCATTGAATTGCAAGAAATCGCATTGAAAAAAAAAATTAAATTTTCCTATGTATTATAACACTCTGTCAAAAACTCGGAAAAATTATGTTTCAAGAAGCTTTTTCTTATTTTCCCCAACTACTCCAACTATGAAAATCATATGAAAATTCAAATAGGAAAATAGAAAGTTATTCTAGAAAAAGCTATAAGAAGATTTCTTCTTTGTTTCGAAACATTTCTCTTAAGCGAAAAGTGTTTCTCTTGTATGAAAATATTTTAAAAGCTCTATCACATTCACATACAGTTCTGTTCCAATCAGATTTCATTTTCCAATTTACATTGTATATTTGAAACGAGTGAATATTAAAAAATAAGAGAAATTTGAAATCATGCTAAAGCAAAACGTAAGTTGTGTAAAATGAAAATGTTATGTTGAAATTCAGGACTCGATAGATTATGCGAAAAATTCGGACAAAGGTAACAAGCAAATTCAAATTCTTCATATTTTTGAAAATATTTTGCCTATTTATATGATAGATAAATTCATATGAAATCAGTTCAAATAAGTCATTAAAGGACGAATTTTTCGTATTCATATAATAATGCTTGTACAGATAGATTTACATATGTTCACATAAATTTTAGTAAGAGTCGATAAATTACGAAATATATTCTGAAAAAATTGAGTGAGATTTAGACTAATTAGTGGTTTTATTTTAACAACTACGCACATTTAAAAAATAAATAAATAATCTTCTGTAAATTCTTAACTAAAATTTTCTTGAAATCGAAAAACTACCATGAAAAAATAAAGATTATAAAGGAAAAAATTAAAATTTTTTGCGGATAACATTGGAATTATTTGAGAATTTTCCTAGCATGTAAATAGTGAAACAATCTTCAGATTTGTCAGGATAACTTAATTCTAGATATTAGATTGGGACTTTTGAATTACTTACCATAGATTTAAATAAAAAAAAAAAAATTCAATAACTTTCATTTACATTCAGCTAAATGCATACGCATATTTCTTAATTGGTAAACATTTAATTGTTAGTTTTTTAACAGAATTTATATCCGATGACTTGCGGAATATATAATTTTATATTATTGTGTCTTTGTACATCTACACACGAATGCATGATGTTACATTATAGGTGATGCTGTCATTATATGTTTGTACATTTGTTTAATATATGAATATACATACACATTTATATAGAACCTATAAGTTAAACAGTAGATATAATACACGATAATAATAGTTAAATGTTATTAAATATGTTGACAAAAGTATAACGAAAATGACTTTGTGTATATCCACATTCAGTAAAAGCAATTAATTTTTGTCGTTAGCTATGTAGAGAGGGAGATGGAAAAATAAAAGCGGAAAAAAATGAATGAAAATGAAATGAAGAAAAAAAAACGCCTGGCTAAAATATAACAGATGTACGAAAATGAATGAGAAAATATTGTATACACTACAACACAATATACTACCATAGATATGCACATACGATACGGATACATACGTACATGTTTGAAATTGAACAAAATGTTTCATTTTTTCGGTCATTAATTCTATCAGATTCTATTTTCAAGAAAAATAAATTTTATGTCGTACATTGTGTATGATGATAGAACATTTTCAACATAAAACTATTATTTAAATAAGTGAAAAGCGTATAGTAAATTATTCGTATAAATATCTGCCATTAATGTACGCACATTAGAAGAATTTTCATTTCATAAAAGTACATACATATATGCGAACACATCTGTACATATTACATACAACTATGTGATCAAAAAGTATTAATAAGACTTTTCAAATAAAATACATAAACGGCTTATTAATTTTGCAAAATTTAACAGAACATTTTTATATTTTTATTAAAAGTGTAATTTATTATTAATTATACGGAAGCAAGAAAATTTCCAATTTAAATAAAAAAACTGCATAAGAAGTATAGGTATTTCAGTCAGATCAAAAATAACAACAGACATTATCTTCAAATTAAATTAAAACATTAAAATAAATTAATGAAAATTATTTCACTTCTATTCCTATATGAAATTACTTACCTAAAAAATATTTATTTAGACTATTACACAATTTTCATTCAGAAAAGTATACCAAATCCACAAAGTAAATTATACAAACCGTATGTGCCTATGTATGTAGATGGAAGAGATGGATGAAATTATTCTGTTAATTCTGTGGAAAAATGCGATTGTATCTCTATTTTTCATTTATACAATTTCGTATATTCTCGTATACAACACCATGAAATTAGGCAATAATAACAAAATGAAAGATATATAGTTAGATATGAAAAAAAGAAAAGTAAATTTATTTTCGTACACTCAATTTAATTTTACATCTACACACACACACACACTTCTTCGAATATATTTGTATTTTTTTTTTTTTTTTGTGGTTCAGAAGTAAGAAAAAAAATGAAGAGAGTAAATGAAAAAGAAAATTATATTTTTTAACTAAACAGAAATAAAGGGACACAATTTCATAGTAGTACAGCACTACCATGAATTCTACAATATACATAATACTATAAAATGAAAATGTTCATGTAAAATAATTGTTTTAAAATTGTCATTATGATGGTACATGAACTTTGAAATGTTTTTGAAAAAAAAAAAAATATGCGGTTTTAAATATTATACAAAAATATCATTTTGATCCTTTTATTCATCATAAGGATCTTGATGTAAATTTTGTGGGAAATAAAATGTGTTAAACTGTTTATTTGTTACAGAATTAAAGGACAATAATTTCATTTTTATTCATGAAAAAAAAAATACATATTTATTTATTTTGAAAAAGGTTTTGTTCAAAGTATTCAATTAAGTTTTTATCATTATTTTTGATTAGTTTTTCATTCCAAATAATTACATTTTTTTTCCATTATCATTATGTCATTCATTTTTATTTCATAATTTATTTTAGTTTTTATACCAAAAAATTTATGTATACAAAAATTACTTGAAATACTTTGGCAAGTGAGCACCTAAAAGTTTAATTTCCATTATTTGAAAATTATTTTGCCGATTTTTTGTTTTTTTTTTTTTGTATCAGATAGTGATAAGATACCACGAAATTCCCTCAAACAATCTTTGATAAAATAACAAAAAATTTAAAAGATTGCTTTCATTGAATTATAATAAAATTCATAAATGTGTATGTATGTGTTCGATTTATAAAATAGAAAGAAAAAAACATCAAATTGTTTATAATCCAAAATAAATCTCGTATTCAGTAAATTAAATTCAAGTTTAATACATCTACACACATCCACATCATTTAAATGTACACATATTCATCGTTACATTATTTCATTTTTTAATTCAGAATTCGTCTTTATATTCTTCCGTGATATCACTTATACACGTATCTACGATAATCAGTGACGGATTTCCCCTTTTTGTCGGCATCACTCAAAGTTTTAAAATGAAAATTCGAAAATGAGTGCACATGATGTATGAAATACTACTCGTATACTATAATTACTGTTATAGTCAATGATCTCCTCTACTACAGAGTATGTACAGAGTAGGGGAGTAAGTCTCTTAATAACAAAAGATTGATTTTTTTACATTTTTTAATAAAAAGTTTTTGTTAATTTGCCCCCATAGGCACCCGCCTATATTGTCAATGCATGAATCCAGCCCTGACGACGACGTATACTATAGCAAAATCTCCTTAATTCAATTTGATTTTTTCTCAATGGATAATTTATTACAACTCGAAAACAAATTTTAAATGTAAATTAGAGCATAAATCTTTTTAGCATTTTAACATTTTGTGTATAACGAGTATATACAAATATAAAAATAAAATGCAGCACAAAATAGCGCTTAGATTAATTTGAAGACATAAATGCTGCTTTGGTGTGCTTCAAAAAAAAATTTACTTCTTGTGTTTTTCTTTTTGGTTTTTTTGGATGATTTTACATTTTCAATTTATTTAAATTTATTTTTATTATCAAGAACACTAATGCAAACGAATATAAAAAATGTATTCTTAGGTAAATTTTAGCAAATAATTTTATTGATAATCTTATTTAAATATATAATATTTAGGTATAAATATATAGAAATGGAAATCAGAAATTAAAGTTAAGTTGAACAAAATAATCCTTTGACCTCATTAATCTAACACAATAACCAGACATTCGTTTCATTCATTTTTTTTTTGTCTTGTTTCAATGAAACAAATCGCACCTGTTTTCATTTAATCATTTAAGTCACAATTATAGAACTGAATTATTCGAAATGGCTTGAATATTGCATTGAAAACACGCATTAATCTTTGAGATATTTTGAAGCAGCACCGTATTTTCTAGACAAAATTTGAAACACTTCAATACCTGATGCAGAAACAGTGTAAATATTTATTTAAGTTAAAACTGTCAATAAATAAAAGTGTACACATTGCTTTGTTTTTAGCAATCGATATTCCTATCATCTATTCTCCCTCATATCACTACTTTAAGTGCGTACAGAATCTTAGTATACTCGTACTAACTCGTAATTCATTACATTCAATGACCATTAGGTATAGAAAATTGTTGAATGCAATATTTCTTACACACGAAATCAATTTTTGTAAGGAATAAATTTGAGATCTTCAATCCCTCTATATACATATTTACATATATTCTTGTTGATTTATAAATTATATTTTTGATAGAAAAATAAAATTTTCTTAAGGTAGATGGAGTAAGTAAAGTAGCAAAAAACAATAGAAAGCAAATATCGTAAGCAATACTTTTTGAAATATATTCACTGAATTCCAAATGACACGTTCAAGAAACAATAAAGTTAATAGAAAATAGAATATGCATGGAATCGATTTGATTTTTTAGATTTTTCTTTCCCATAATTTTTTGTTCGTTTTGTTTTGCTTATTAGCAAAAATTTAATTAAACGAATTTTCCTATCTACACAAATTACTTATCTTGAAGTCACGTAATAATAGAATTGAGAAGAGACATTCATTCCACTATGATGTATCTAAGGATGTTCAGAAAATAACCAACAAATCTAATTTGTCTTTTTGAATTAATACAGGTAATGATACTGTGTGTTGCTGTATCATTTCTGCAAATATTTACAAATCTTAGTTATCCTTTTCTTGCAAATTTTTATTAATAATTATGTAATGTAACTAATTTTATTACTAAAAAAGAAAAATGAAAAAAATCATAAACTCTGATATTTCCCTTTCATTATCCCTAAACCAAAAAAAAAAGTAGGAAAAAATTGCATGTTAAAAATTTAAATTTTTGTCGTGATGAAGTGTAAATTACCTTTAATTTCCCTTTCGTTTAAAAAGAGAAAACAAAAACCTTACAATAAAATTAAATCTGACAACAAAATTATTTAATGTCGCGGCTGTAAGTATAATATTTCATTCCTTTGCTAATATTTGAAATTAACACGATCTACGACGATACACCATACCACACACATTCTTATAATGTGTTATGGTATTATTTTATGTACTTAAATACTGTACATATATGGTGTACTATAAGAGTTTTATGTTTGAAAACAGCTTAAGGCAAAATGGCAAAATGTTAATGACATGTTAGCTGTTAACATAATATTTTGATGTATGATAAGATTTTCAATTACTGTTGAAAATTGTTAGTACTTTTATTTTCTAATAATAAGTATTCATATATACGTTCGTAATCGTACGTAAAGGTAAATATATTCGTTCGTCTAGAATGTATTTAAATTTTAATAGCACTTTTGTCAACATAATAGGGATAACAACGTAGTATATAATTTTGCATTTACTTGTATTCTAACAAATTGTTCGTTTTATAAAAAGTCAAAAGAAAAAGAAAATAAGTTAAAAGTTATGAAGGCAATAAAATAATTATTTCGTTCCGAAATTAATGAAACTGTTGATTAATTGTTGAAGAGAAAGAATTTTGAACTACTGAAAGATACCGAGCTTAGGCTTAGACTTATTTCTTTGTGTGGGACTCGTAGTGGCATAAATAGCATAAGATTTTTTTTTATTTTTCACACACAAAATGTACCAAAATATATAAGAAATGATGCAAAAATGTACACACTTCTTATGTAAAAATTAAATTTTTGAAAACTCCCCTTTTGACTAATAAACAAAAGCGAAACGAAAAACTAAGGTTTTCTTCGCGTTTTTCACGATACAAAAATAAATTTCCATAGCAAAGAAACAAAATCACATTCAAAAAAAAAAATCTCAAAAAGTAAGAAAGAACCCATCCCAATTTTTATGAATATTTTCAGAAAATTAGTCATAAGAAAGAAAGTATCTTTATATCGTACATACACTTATGTGTAAGTTACGTTCAAAATATGTAGTCGCCGTAATGGTATACTTTCAATAAGAGAAGAAATATAGTACGTATACTCGTAAGTGTTAAAATTTTTTTATGTTTGCTGGTTTCCACTCATATAATGATGGGTATATTTTATAGTGCAAAAAAGGACATGTCATTTAAGAAAAATATTAAAATTTTATCATACCAATAAAATTTGTTTTTCTTTTCTTTTTCACTTCCATTCAAATTTATTTTAAAGAAATATTTTATTATTTTGTTTACTCTAATAAACATTTTCATTTTTTCAATGAAAAGAAACATTTTCTTCACCATCATTGCAACGATTTTTAAATTAACGCATCATTTTCATTTTAATGTTTAGTAAAGAATTTCCTCAATAACAGAATATTAAGTATAAATTTGTAGATATGTATTCACGAGTAACGAGCATATAAAAATATCCCTTCTGCAAAGTTTTCTCTTAAAATTCAACTTTCATTCATACTTGTATTTATGACGTATAATAATTAAAGATCCACTAGTCAGATAATTCTTGAATAATTTCCATATATTTTTACAAATAATAAATAAGAAAAAAATGCACAAATACATTCATAATTCACTTTTATGTGTTTATTTAGATACCTGCCCTTCGTTTTTTATTTAAACTTTTTTAAAATTTTATTTTGATACGTCCGCAAGAAAATTTGTTTACGTTTACATTGATACCTTTTTACACACTAAGTACTTTAGATTTCCGTTATGATATCCTGTTGTTATGCTTGTAAAATGTAAATACGAATGTAACTGATGATGAGAATCCCATCAAGGGGACAGTAAAAGTCCAAAATTCGAGATGTAAACAAGTCTATTATGTATGTGGGTGACTACATGACTACACAATGTATTTGTATATGTACTTTTGTATGTTGGAGATTTGAAAGCAGACTGAAATCGATACATGTTGTATTGACCAAAAATTGTGGATGGTTATGGTTTGTTTTTGAAATATTTTTATTTTGTGTGGCAAGGATAAGAAATTATAAATATACATACTTTGATTTCATTTTAAAATAAAATAAAACATTCACGCTTAATAATTGAAGACATTTGACATTGGACAAGATATTGTGCGGACAGACTTTAGGAAAGAACTGAGACTAGAACAATCAGTGGTCTGTATCTCTGTCCTCTAAAGTCTTCTATTTTCCTTTACAAATTTGAAAAAAAAAATGAAAATGATACTCCTTCTGCATTAATTTCAATTTGTTTTAATTTATTTTTTTTTAAATGAATGAAATTAAAATTAAAAATTTAATATTATTTGTGACGAGACGAAAATGAGTTTGCTGATTTGTTTTCCAAATTTAAATTTATGTACGCGAGTATATGTACATGACGAGTGAAATGATAACATAAAACAGAATAAATATACAAAAAATGCAAGAAAAATTAAACAGAAAATTAAAATTTCATGCATTCACATACATATATTTTATGTATCTCTGTGTGTATGTATATCATTCAAACTATTCATGATGAAAAAATAATTGCATTTTTTTCCCCAAATAAAATTTTTTTGTTTTGTCTAAAAAATAAAACATATATGTACTGGTATACATTATAGATTATACACCTACAGAACATTCTACACAATTTGAAAAGAATGATGATTTGAATTTGAGTTGTGTTTTTACGCAAATGACAGAAAATTTAACAACGTACAGAAGATGCATGCGGTCTTCAACTGAACAGAAAGAAGAATTGAACAATTGAATTTGGAAAATTTTTCAATAAAATATTACTAATTATTTAAAGAATGATTAATATTTCTTAATCATTTGAATTAAGGATAATATTTTCTTTTAAAATAAAATTCGTCCAATTTTTCACAAATTTTCACTATTGTAATGTATATAATTGCTTCAATTTATTGCATTTCATTTAATTAAATACAACAGAAATTTGTAAATTAAACTTATTAATTAAATTATAATTTATTACTGACACTCTTATCAAACACACAAACCTACACACACATTTGATTTATAATTTATTTTTTGATTGTTGTTCACATAAGTATTTGTCACATATTTTGATAATAACATTTGCTAATTTGCAGTATTGTAAATTGTTACATTATATCAAACTTATGTATATGTATACAAGAGTGTTTACATGTTACAATTATTATTATACGACGATTGTATAAAATAATGTTATTGTTACAGAAGATACACATTACATTACATAAATAATAAAATTATAGTATAGAAAATTGAAATGTAAATTCCAATAATTACATAAGAATTTCAATAATTTGAATGAAAGACTGCTGAAAACTGTATGATATTACAGATTCTAAACACTTTAATTATGTATTCGATACACATTTATATATGTATACTAATATGTATATATGTGTATGTTTAGTACGAATATATTTGTTTTAAACAAATATCTTCTGTATAATTTGTCTTTTTGTATATACATAGTTCAATTAATTGAATCAACAATAAAACAATAATATTATTGTAATCTTAAATGCAAGAATTATAGGATATTGTGTATAAATAATTACATCCTACAACCTGCAAACACATTCTCTATCTTTCTCTGTACCTCTGTATCTGTATCTATCTTGCCCTATGTATTATGTATGCCATTCGCAGTATTCCATATTCGTGTTTAATGTAAATTTTTGAATTTATACTGACCAATTATTAATAAAATAAGGCAATCAAACATTACGTTGATAATTTCTAGTGGATAATTTCTATTTATAATTAATTCTTGTGAATTTTGTAAATCATGAGTAAAATTGGACCACATTATGAACACATAACAAAAAAGAAATTGATTTGCAATTATTCGCCATACATGATTGTTCATATTAAATCAGATATTTATATTCACTTAAGATTTTCTTCAAATTTTCACATAAAACTTAAACCTCAAAATAAAATTTTAATATGAATTTATAAAATTGTATTTGACTATAAAAATATTAAACACCAAAATGGAAAAATTATACAAAATTCATTATTACACAATTTATTTCTGCTTTGCACTTGAAAAGATGAAATAATTTTGAAAATAAATTACACATTAACTGAAAATGAATGCGGATATAAAAAAATAAGCAAGTATAAATTCTTTCATATCATATTTGTTATGTACTTTTATGATACATATGTACGTACACAATTTCAAAAAAGTATAGGGACAAATGAAAATGTTTTGAATTTTGATAAAATTGTCAATAATCTGGATATGGCATTGAAAGCTTCAATGGATTCAATGGAGCGCCATATTCATTTTGAACAGTCTCTTGCAGAATATTCATTTTTATTCCCATTATGTTGCTCAGAATCTTTTTGTACAAATGATCCTAAACATGTTCGTTTAAGGTTTGAATCTGAACGTTAAAATTAATTTCATTCATTGCCTCAATACTTTTTTGACAGAATATGTTTATAAATTTGTAAATATTTGTAATTTCTTTGATAAAAGTGTATTTGTAATAAAAACAAAAAACAAGAAAACAAACGTTAAAAATAAATTATATTTTCTAATTAAGAATTGAATGTTAGTGTTGATGATTTATTTTTAATTGCATTCACTATTATACCACGTACATATGTACATATCTATGTATAATTGCATAAGTAGTATACAGATTTAATTGGATTCGCTGTAATATAATTCGTTTATTATCCTTTCCATACAGTATGAATTATAGTATGGTATATAAGTATAAACATACTTTCACACGTATTATAAAAATGTATGTAAATGTATGGAAAACGTTCGTTTACAAACATTCGTTTACAAACATCTGAAATTTTTGAACAATTCACATTACACGAATGTTATTGCTATAATAGATTGAATCAAGAAAATTAAACGAAAAGTGCTACAAGAATAGAGAAACAAGCCAAAAATAAATTAAATCTCTATAGTACTTAATATACACGTAGATACCAAAGTAATATGAATGTATATAGGAATGGAGGAAAAATTATTCTGTATTCTTTCTTGCATTTTTATTACACCGACATATCAACATCAGCAACAACAAAATTTTATTTGTGTCTGCATAATATGTTCGTTCGTGTATATTTTTGTGTGGAATTTTGTTGATTCTCTGTGTTGGCAGTTCAATTCATCAATGAAATTATTCATTTTCTTCTTTTAGTTATTCAGTGACTTTCGTCGTATACAATGTATTTTGGAGAATATCGTGGAGCAATTGCAATACTTTGGTATATGTGCTCGTTCTAAATCGTAAAGAGAATTCGTAATACGTTCAATATTTCTGATAGTATACGAGTATATGGCATATGGCTTCTGAAGAAATCACCAAGTATAACAACCCTCCACATAATTGTACTTCATCTTATGATACATACTGTACCTTGATACTGACCTAAAATTTTTGTTAAACATTTTTCCTACATAAAAAAAGATAGGTACTAGATCATAAAGTTTATTCACATTTTTTTTTTATTTATTTAAAAAATCATAAGATCAAAAAATAATGGTTCACTGCATTGAATTCGAATGAAAAAAATTTTTTATTTGTTTACTATACACAAAACAAATTCAAGAGACATCAAAAGTTTCGACAAAAGGATTTAAATTGTCAATTCAATTGATATATATGTATATTTTAGATAATGACATATATACAAACATACTTACCTATTCTATGAGTATTACAAGACCATCCATCGTAGATACATACATTGAAACTGCAAGAATAAAGATAACAAGCACGGACAAAGTTTTATTGAAAAAATTTATTCCAAGCAAAAAAGTTTTCAAATTCAATTCATTTTCATATTATAAACATTTTCAAATTATCTATATACTTACATATATAGAATTTTTTATTCTTATCCTCGTGCTCGTATACTTTTGAAACTATATATTTACAATCAATAAAAATCTATAAATCGAATAAATTTCATTTTTTCTTACATCCGAAACATCGAACATTGCATGTTATCCTTTTAACTATGAATATTATTTTGAAGTTTTATTGTTTGTTATTGTTCTTGTTGTTAGATATGTAAATATTAATCAATTAAAAAGTGCTTAAGTTCACCAAAGTTTTGATTTTTACTTTATTAACGAAAACGAAATATTTATAGTGTTCTAGACAATAAAAATTCTTAAGAATTTTTTTTTTTTTCAATAAATTAAAGAAACAAAATTTTGAATGTTATCTAAATTACATTTCCGATAATTTCGAAAACAGAGAGGAGAATGTAAAAACGTTAACCAAATTGTCAGAAAATTCAAATGATCGATTTAATTAATGTTGTATTTTATATTAGAAATGAAAATATAAAATATTTTAAAATTAATATCCTTTCGTATACAGTGATGTATTTTATTATTTTTTCATGTCAAAAAAATATGTATAAATCGTTAGTTCTGTTTATAATAAGTGTTCGTTATATTTCATGAATATTCTTGTAGTATATTTGTAACATTTTTCTTTACATCCTTTTTCTTTTTTCTTCACGTCC
Source organism: Villa cingulata (assembly GCA_951394055.1). Lineage (NCBI taxonomy): Eukaryota > Metazoa > Arthropoda > Insecta > Diptera > Bombyliidae > Villa > Villa cingulata. The sequence continues at coordinate 2,854,155 of OX596021.1, read as the reverse complement.
TTTACAATACCAGTATAGATACTACATAGTTTTTTTGTGGTTTTATGTTACAAATAATATTGTATAGTGTGTAATAAGTTCAAGGAAAATAAACGATACACTATAAATTTTTCAGTATTGGAGTATATTGAACTCAATATAAAACCGTAATCGAATTTGTTTCAGTACATCACTTCTAAATTGTTTTATTGCTTCAACTATGATTTTATTTATTTCACTATATTTCTTCCTTTATAAACAGAAAAACGTTACTTATAATATTAAACTTTTTTTTTTGCTATTGCTACAAGAGAATGTAAAGCTTCGGATGAATATCGAAACATCAACATGTACGAGTGTGTACACTATACGTCTAGTCCATCAGGTCGTTAACTCGAGTAATATTACTACTGGTAATATACGAGTAACTGCTATGTATGTATAATATTGAGTAAGATATAATATGACTGGCAAAAATACAAAATACAATAATTGATATTTGCAGAAAGGATAAGAAAAGTGAACCGATACATTTACTGGATAAGTTAGACGATAATTATTAATTGGCACAATTAGAAGCAGGTTGTAATCAAAAATTTTAAAGATTTAACACGTTTATTATAAATTTTCTGAAAGTGACATTAAGAAAAATATACATAATCATTGATGTATTAGCAAAGTCTACTGTAATCGTAGAGAAAAATTATTTTATTTACTCATAGTTCATTTCATAGTTTGTTTGTTAAATATGTTTTGAAATTGTTACAAAAATTCTAGAATACTTAAAGCCACTGCACAAATTTGTTACTAATTCGGGTGTGCTTATACTATAATACTTATATACACATTAATGGTCATCAATATCAATATTCCATTAATATTAAGTTTAAATTAATAGTACAATATATCCTTTTTTTAATTCATATCGAATGTACATACCACGTATAATATTTGTAGATATGATTTAATATAAGTGCAATATAGAAAATTTGAAATTTAATTCAACTGTTTTTTTTTATGTATTTAAAAAAACAGTACGACAATATAATTTATCACACTACATTTCAAATTCATAGAAAATTTTATTTTGAGTGCCATTAACAAAATAATAAAATATATAATTCAAAGCATAGCAATACAAAACTAAATATAAAAAAAAAAAAAAACTTTCGACGCTTTCTAAAATTTTCAAAAAATAAATTTGCCATTAAAACCACAATATTGTTAATTTATTCGAATTTCATCCAAAAAATTATAACACCAGACGAAAATTATGTAGGTACATAATGTAGATATATAGAATATAGAATAGAATATTACCATTACTCTATTAAAATTATAAACTGCAATGACTAAATTGTATAAAATAATATCTCATTGGATGTATCTACTCGTACTTACATAAACACTCGTACTATATATGTGGCACATCGTATATGTCCATGTCCATTATGCACACTTATTCAACGTGCAAATATTTTTGATAGTAGTGTGGTGGATATTATCTATTTTTATATTTATTATAACGACTAGTGTTGAGATACAGTTCTATTAAATTTTGCAATACTCACTGTAAGTAGAGGAGTATCTATACATACGTACTCGCATATACGTTACTCATAAAATATTGAGGAAATAGAAATTCGATGTACATATTTGTCAGTCAAATTAAGTAAGTAATTCAATTAATACACACTTATGGAATATTTATTTATGAATGGCAATGGATGTACAGTACATACGAGTGTCTACGTTATAGATATATAGTACTAATACCTGTTCAAATCTCCTGCTGCTATTACTTAAATTATTCAATTTGCTAGAAAATTGTATTCTGTCAATTGTTAATTACATATAACTACACTATATAATTTAATTTTTCAAAAAAATATATATACATATAAATATTAATTCGGAATATGAAAATTCAATAATGAAATTTATTTTGAAATAATTTTTTTTCGAAAATCTGGGATATACCGTAATAAAATAGAACGCTAAATTGCATACTACCCAAAAATAAATTATTTAGAAATTTTATTTTTATAGAAACTATAATACATTACATTCTTAAATTTATTAACCCACATATAAATATGTATGTACACAGTACACAACATATAGCTAACATAAATGACATTAAAGTAATACCTACATAATACCATCATGGAATTATATTTTATTTGTCATATTTAAACAGAAATTATTTTCTTGGTATTAAAAACCTTCACATAATTTGTTTTCTTTGAAATCGATGAAGTCATTATTTTTATTTAATCAATGACACAGGATTTTAGATTTCTTTCTACATGGCACTACGGTCTATTAAGAGCTTTGAACTCCTTAATGGCATGTCCAATTTCAACTTAAATACTGATTTTCCATCCATGTAGCATGTCACCCAGAATTTTTTTTTATACATTCCTCTGATTTTAGATTATTTTTAAGAATTTTCAAAGAATCCTGAGCTTAATAAGTTCACAAAAGGATACACTTACAGACCATTAAGTATGTAGAACGTCAACAAAAAATAATGATTCGGTTCTCTTTTTAAATTAAAACAAAAATAAATGCATAATAATTTAAAAGAGAACGAAACTGAAATGTCAATATCAAATAATAATAATAATAATAATCAGAAACATTAACTTTACAGTTATATGTACTTGCATACGAGTACGTTTGTACATTTAATTATATATATAGATATAGGTAGGTATATAAGCTTTAATTATGCTATTTCCTGTTTATTATCATTATTCATTTCCATGTACATATAATTATATTTTAAATGAAATTTATTTAATGAGATAAAACGGATGAATTAATTGATTCCGCGAATATATATAATTTTAAACTCGTTCATAATTTTACACAGCGCTTTTGTGATATATTCGTATACATATATGTACTTAGTAAAATTTTTAATGGTTGTGTATTGAATGTACAGAAATTAATATACTTTTATGTATTATTAGGTACAAAGGATACAATGTATCTATTGTAAATATTGTATTTTCGTTATATAAGTAGTTTGTATACAAGGTTGCTCATCATCATCTGGACAAAAGTTGAACAAAAAAACTTCGTCTCGTATTAAAAGTCTTCTTTTTATATTCTCATGAGTGTTACATACTCATATACAGTATGTTATTCAAGGATGAAATGAATGGACGTACCTATATTGTAATGTAAGTAATTAAAATATGAAATATTCATGTTTGTTTACATGAAAAAAATTTGTATACAGCTCTAAGGTATGGATTTAATATTTGAAAAGAAATCTACTTTACAGTAAATTATGCATACAGTATATGAATTATACTGGTGTTTGCATAGAAAGCAATTTTTTTTTTTTATATATGACACATTGTATACAAAAAATTCCAATAAAAATTAAACCAAAACCAAAATTAACATTGATTCATTCTAAAATGAATTTCTTTTCATTAAAATTATTTAAAATACTCGTACTTATTTAAGTATAAAACTTATTACATATTACATACCTATGTACGACGTCGCCATGTAGTAATTAATATCGAGACAATAATTTATAGAAAAGAAATTTAACTTTGTGTTTTTAACTTTTTAAAAACCCTTCAAGAGGTTTGAACTACTCGTACATCTAAGTATAATGCTACCTATACACGATCCAACTTTATTGTACAACTTAATTTGCCAACTAAATTTACAATTACAACATTAGTATTGATCCATCGAACACGGCAACACGCTATACACTAATGCAATCTTAATCCAACTCAATTTGGTTGGTTGTACAACCAGGTTGGATCATGTAGAGACAGCATTAGAGAATATAAAATTTTGTAGAAAATAACCAACTATTATTACATTATACCTGAATTAATGAAACTACTTACTTTTGAATAAATTTCCAATTCTTCTGTGTCTGTCTACAACAAAACTAAAAAAAAAAAAATTAAATACTCATTTACATGTGTAGAGTTCAGTTCACTAAAATGTACGCCCTACACTCTACAGGTATACATATAAAAGGTACAAGGAACTATTAACTATATATATTAATATGCTGGTAACTATACTCTAGCACTAACTTGTACCTTGTACGCTGTAATGAAACTTTTTTCGATATATACTTACATACTCTATGTACTATGTCTATTAAGTCATTAAGATTCTAATTATATTTATTATAAAGATAATTTTTGTATTACAGAAAAGTTTTTTCTATTATATGTATGTAAGTATAAATGTGTATCTACATTTATATGGAACAGAAGGGTGATGGAAGTTTTATCAATGTTGTCATGCTAATTGCGATTCTATAGAAATGAAAATGAGTGAAATGAGGCAAAAATTATAATAATGGTGGCATGTATTTTACTAAGAAGTGCAATGACTTGATTTCACGGTTCTGAAAATTAAAATGAAATTTATATTTTTTATTATTTGTTTATTTATTTTTCGTTAATTATGATTTATTTTATTCAATGATAATAATTCAAACTTTTAGATAAAAAATAAAATTGAATTAATTTAAAAAAGAATAGTACTAAAAGTATACATTCGTGTGTATTTAAATAAATAAATAGGAATTTATACGAATAATTTAAAAATATCTCAATGACAATAATAATGATGACATCAATCTAAATACTTACATCCAAACTGTGGAAAAAAAAATCAGAAATTTACTCCCATAATAGTATGTATTTTTGTAAAAATAAAAGAAGAAAAATCCTTCAACCACCCCGCACATATTATAATTTAATTCATATTTGAATTTTATTCTGTGACATCATAAAAGCATCCATTATCACATAGGCATACTCGGTTCTTGTATATGTTTAAATGGTTCACTAAAAGCGAGAGCGAATCTGACATTCTTCTCCGTACTCGCCTGTTACAGTGAAGTACATAGTTTAAATAAAAAAATAAGAAGAGGAACTGTCTACTATTCGTGTATTTTTTTACTTTTCCTTTGACTAATAGCTAAAGCTCTACTAGTAGTTCCTCTTCTCCTTTTCTTGTGTAAATTATGTACTACACTGTAGTAAGTGAATATAGAGAAGAATTTCAGATTAAAGTGAAACTAGAACTGTGTAAACAAGAAACACCGATAATTGTTTTGACCTACATTTTCATGTGTAAACAAGCATGGTTATTGAACTTTTGAGTATATGAGATGTAGAAGGAGTAGTAGAATGAAAGTAGAAAAATACGTGAATAGTAGTTCCTCTTCTTATTTTTTTGTAAACTATGTACTATACACTGTATTGAGCGTGAACGAAAAAGAATTTCATAATAAAACAAGATCTGCATAAAGTAGAAGAACCGATTATTGTTTTGGCCTATATTTTTATTTGTAAGCAAACATGGCTTTTTAACTCTAGAGAATTGGAGGTATAGAAGGAGAAGTAGAAGGAAAAGTAGAAAAATACGTCAATAGTATTCTCTTTTCTTATTTTTTTGTTTAAACCATGCACTACACTCTAGTGGGCGTGTGCAAAGAAGAATTTCAAATCGAAACAAGATCTATGTAAGGTGTAAACAAGAAAAATCGATAAATGTTTTGACCTATATTTTTATTTGTAAACAAACATGGTCAAGTAGAAATAGAAGACAATAAAATAAAATAGTAAAGTTTTAAATAGTAATAGTTATAAGTTTCAATTTATAGAGGGTGACAAGTTTAAAAATGCACCGGACGCTCAAGAGGCTAAAACCGGCGCTGCATCTAGACACTTTTCATATGACATTGTGTATCATGTTACGTATATATAATACGAGTAACATCGACATGAGAGCATTTTATTTGTTTATTTCCCTATAAAACGGAAATTTGGAACATGTAACTACATGTACATATGTTAAAATAAAATGAAATGTGAGTTGAATTATGCAAATGATACACTTATTAGTATATGTATACATGAATATGTAGTGATGATGATATAAAGTGTTCAACAATGTTCATCATTTTGACAATCTGTTGAATGTTCGAATTTTTTATTTTTTTAATATAATAAAACAAAATGACAAAACTGTTACAATTGATTTTAACTCAATTCTATTATCGTTCTTAAAAAAGAATATAAAAAAAGTTAGAAGTATATAAAGCATACACATACACATACATATAATTTAAATCACATATCAAATACATTATGTATACGTGTACGAGTATTATTATAATATTGATTAAATACGAAATGTTTAAAGTTGAAATACATTTTAAATGTTTTGTTTATGTTTATTATTTTCATCACTGTTTTACGAGAAAATAACTACAATTAAGCCTATATACTCTCGAGGAGTGGAGATCATTGACTCTAACAGTATCTATAGTATATACGCTACGATAATACGATAGTTGTATTTCACACATCATATATGTATACATACTAATTTTTGAATTTTCATTTTGATACTTCGAATGATGTTTAGGAGCGTTTAATCGGAAAATTCGCCACTGATGAAATGAATTACTGTATTTTTTGGTATTTGAAGTTTGAAATTTGTTTCATCCAATAAAGAAAATCATTCATACAGATTTGTTTGTGATCATTGTTTTTTTTTTTGTTACGTGTTCACGCTCTTTCATTATCAGAGTTTCTTTGATATTATATGGTACCAATTCGGATCATATCGTATATAGTGTTAAAGTATTGGTATACATGAAAAAAAAATAATAAATTTGATTAAATCTACTCGTGTACATAGCAACATTTTTTTTTTTTTGTGTTCAGAAAAGTTTTTATAAACAATTTTAGTTTAAAATAATAATTAGAACGAACATATACGAGTATTCATATACAAAATATTTGAATAGATACAAAATTTCAAAAGAACGAATTTTTTAAAATATAAAACCACCACATACATTACATACATTGTATATTGCAGAATTTTTGTTATATGTACTTATTTTTTTTTAATGTTTTGATACCGCATGATAATACGTAAACTAAAAACAAAAAATATATGAAAACTATATGATTGTAATATATCATACAGAAGATTCAAATATTCTATCTATACTATCCTTTGTATACGCATGTATACATACATGTATAGTGTACATATATGTATGTTATATCTAGCTATATGAATTCCATAGAATTAGGGGTTATTTCAAATTCAAACATGACTAACACTATATAGCGAGTTGTATGAGTTGTCATTCGTATATGCGTATATGTAATCGTATGTATATGTATGTACGAGTAATAAATCGCTCAGTTTGATATGAACGTATATATAGTAGATGATAAGCACATCTATGTACTACAGAAATGATAGGCATATATACAAAAAATTCATCTTGTTTTATGAACTGATATGTTATATGAGAGATATATAGACCTACCATACGTATACATATAATACTATGACACACATAATCAACACATATACTCGCTTACATACATACATACTACGAGTATAACGTACATGTGTGTTTTTTTTAAAAAAATAACAAAAAATAAAAATTTTTTATATTTTTTGTTTTAATTTTTTGAATAAACGAATGGTTAGGCTTACACATTCAGGACATTTGAACAAAAACAATAACAAAAAACTACTACAACTTAAACAACAGCAACAACAACAAAAAACGATGATATTATTATGTATATGAAACTTTCATTCTAATGTATAGTTTTGTTTTTTGTTATTCCTTGTGAATAATTTTTCGTTGTCCCGATATTTCAGTTTTAATATAAAAACTAAAATAAAACTGAAAAACAAAAAACAAAACACAAAAACAATTAAAACAACAAAAATATTAAATTTTTCAAAAAAAAAAAGTTTTTTTTTATATTTTTGAACTAAAAAAAAAAATAAAAATTAAAACTAAAAAAATAAAAGTGAAAAAGGATAAATTTAAATACACATACGCATTCAGATATAAATACGTATCTATAGATACATACATATATGTGCATATATGAGAGTACATAAATCAATATCAATAAATATACCATTCGTTTAACAATTTTACTTTCAACCAATGGACAGTTTTAAACGGAAATTGTGTGTACTTGTTTATTGTTTTTTGTTATTAAAAGAAACAAACAAAAAAAAAAAATCAAAATAAAAAAAATTTAAAAAAGAATATTAAACTGAGGTACATATTTTATATTCATTCTTTTTGATGAAAAAAAAATAATAAATAAATATCGCATAGTGGTTTTAGAACAAATAACAAAAGAATATTATATGGAAGAGACTCTATATGTGGTATAGAAGTTTTTTTTTTTTTTTTTTTTTTTTTTGGTTGGCTAAGTGTTACACTATACTACACTGTATTGTATGGTGGTGATATATGTACATGTTATGTATTGTGATGAAATCCTGAATTATGATTGATTTAAAAAATGAAAAAGCAAAAAATAATTAAAAATACATATATAAATGCGAGTATTTGTGTACAATGTTACGTATACACATCATTATATGCGTACATAAATTTGTTGTAAAGTACATAGTTTAAAAAAAAAAAAAATAACAAAAATAAGTGATTGTTTTCATTGAAAATTTTTAATCAAAAAAATAAATATACATATGTATAAATTTATTATTTTATTTTATTATTGTATTTTGGGAATGTACGCACACATGCACATACATATAGTCATAAAAAACGCATACATTTTTTTAAATACATGTCAACTGCAAATATACAATAGAGATTGATAGAAAAATAAATTTTTTGATAATACATATTATGTTTTTAAATGTAAATTTAATATTTTTAACAGTTTTTAGATTAAAAAAAAATATGAAATATATATGTTACATGTATCTATATTTTTTTGATAACAATAGAATCTATGAGTATTTAAATACAACATACATATACTCTATCTATCTAACCTGTAGCCTCTATAGCACATGTATATATATAAATTTCTATACACGTGTATAGTGTGTATGATGTACATTTTTATTAATTTTAATTAAAATTTGATTACATTTTATTGAAAAAAAAAAAATCTTTAATTATTTATTTTCTTTTTTTTCCAATTTTTTTCAATAATTCAAATTTGTATACAAAAATAAAATTTTCATATAAATACGTATGTACTGTATGTTGGTTACAAAAATAAAATAAAGTAAAAAATATTATAAAATTTATAAAATGTTTTATGTTTCATTTGGTTTCATGTTAAATTTGTCTATATTTCACTTTGCATACAAAACTATACACATCGGAGAAGAATTCTGTTTTATTTTTCTTTAAAAGTGATCACCCAAGGCTGAATGCAATTGATTACATTTCTTTGATCAAATGTGCACAGATTATAAAATTGGATGAATTTTATCAAATGTACTACATATAAATGAGGACATAATAGTATACATAATGTTTATAATCAATGGAATCCTAGCCTTAGATTTCAATAAATAAATGTATGACCAAAAAAAATTCCCAAATTCTGTCACAGGTTGATACATTTACCTAGAGGTATCTAGAGTTTTAAAGTAATTTCGTTTTTACTAACAATAAAATTTGTTCATTTATTTATCGAGAATTTCTCAAACCATACGATGTGTATATGTATCATAACGAAATGATCACTGAATTGATGCCGTGTATCAAACATATTATGTATAGCTGCTTTGTCATAAAACTGGAACACATATTATGCACAATACGAGTGTATATATGTAAGCATGTATTTTCCTTTAAATTGGTTGTAGTATTTTTGCATTAATTTTTTTATCCTGGAATTTTAAAAAATCTTTTTAAATTTTTTATTTATTTTATACTTAAATAATATACAAAATTTTTTTAAGTGCAAGTAAATATTGATAGAATTCATTAGTATTCAATGCATGGATGTATTAACAATTGCAAAGTGTAAATTTTATATTTCTATATAAATACAATTCGAAAGAAAGAAAGAACGAAAAATCTATATCCTATTTTCTACAATATTTGTGTTAAATCCTCATAAAAAAATATGATTTATATTTAAAATGAAAAAAATATATATATATTATAGAAAATTATGTTTGAATTTTATTAGAAAATCATGTAATTATTAATATAAAACATACGATACGAATATAACTCATAAACATTTTGTCAATAACGTGCCGTGACTACAAAAATTTTAATTTTTCTTATATGCGCGAAGTATGAGTACGAGTATATAGATAGACACATATGAACACATATCAGGATTATGATTGTATAGACATCGAATTTGCCCCGCATTCAAAAAATCACATCACCACACAATATTATGCGTATACAACATACAACTTGTTGAGCACAATGAAATTATTAAAGTGTACCTACCTTTTGTGTAAATTTAATATGAAATAAGTATTAGAATTTCCAATAAAATAAAATACAGATGAAATTGAAAATACAATTGAATTTGGGGGGAAAGATGTAAAAAAAATATTTATTGCCCAAAAATACTTAAAATCTAATAGTTGGAATTTATTGAATATGGGATTGAATTCATTTTCTTTACAATGAGTTATATTGAATAACATTTGAATGTGATCGGAGGTGAGCCAGATAGATAGGTATTGGTATAGCTGTGCAGTAGCAGTGGTAATCTGTACAGTAACTAAGGACAGGCTCATCAATTAGTAGGCATCTGCTTGCCGTTTTGTTACTTATTTAGAACTTACTTGAGGAGTATAACCATCTTATTTTGCTTTTTTGGTATAGTGAATCAAACTGTCAGCACATCCCCAAACTATTTGGGAAAGGTCTGGCCAAAAGTCTTTAGTCTAGTTATAGTTCTAACTAAACCCAAGATTTTTTTCCGAATTACCTTTGAAATAAAATTTAAAATTTCACGTAATTATAAAAATGAATCTGCATACTTCTATTACCCATTTTTTTTTTTGTGTATTGTATTTTGTATTGCTCACTGAAAACACATATTTTGAATTAAAAATAGAAAATAAAAATAAAAGTACCACACAGTTCTTATTTGTTTAATTTACTCTAAAAGAGAAACATATATTTTTTACATATTTTAGTTGCACACAATTTTAATATTAATATGCACATACATATATGCATTTTGTTTTCTAGTATTTTATGGAATTCATCATTTATGTCAATAACCGGAAAAAAGTCATACAAAACACTTTATTAATCGCATCGCATATGTGCATATAACATGCATTATATTTCTACTGATTACATAAAATCTAGAGAGAGAGACTCAATTATCCTAAAAATTGAACAAATTCAAAAGTTTTAGGAATGAATAATTTTTGTACATGAATGATTTCTTAACGACATTGCATATACGCAAGAGTATGTAAACGAGTACGCCATACAAGTATATTGTGAGAGTAAATTGAATAATTTCATCAACCGTTTAATACTTAATAACTGAATAAAGTTAATGTTTGTTATGTATATGTACGCACATGTATTATGAATAATATATAAGGACGTGTATATGAATGTATTTAAACGTAATAATAAATTCATATAACAAACTGAGGATATATGTACATATACCTATATGTACACATATTTTTTAAAATCTTATTCTACATTTTTAATTCGAACGTAATAATCATTTTAATTCTAATTAAACATATTAGTGCTTTTTATATTTGCATTTGCTTACATACATTCATACTTTAAACTTACATTTATATTATGTATGTACACATTCTAATAGTGTTTGTGAGTTTTAAACATAAACACATACATATATTTACCACAATAAAGAATTGTATGTTTATTTCAATTTTTTTTTCCTTTTTGTTGTCATCATTTTTGACGTAATACTTTCATTAAGTTTAATATACTCTGATAATTGTATAAATATGAATGTATGTAATACCATTGACTATATAATAATAATAATTATTATATAGTCAATGGTAATACTTATGTAAATAACTTTAAAATATGTACATACTCTACAAAATAAGTAATTAAGTTTTTGTATCCTTCTTGAAGTCTGCAGAATGACATCTTCTAATTAGCTTAATGGATATAGATATCACGAATAATTTAATTGAGAGACAAAAAGTGTCAAAAATTTAACGAAATTTTTTTTTTAAAAATAACCCCATTCATTTAGAAGTTTGTATGTACGAGAGTATATCAGACACAATAATATGTAAAAGAAATATTATATACATATATGAGCATGTATATAAAACAGTTTTCATAATTTGATAATTAAGTATTTGTGCAATATTTTTCATATCAATTATATAGGATGAACTTAATTCTGTTTGTGAAAATTGATTATTATTGCATTTTAACTGGATTTTTTTAGCTACAAAATGTGTAGATTTTATGAAATAATTTTGTTTGTGGTTGTCGTCAGCAAGTATAGACTTGACAGCAGGTGATTTGATCGTTCTTTAAAAAAAAACGTTTATTAAAAAAAATATTTAAAACTAAGAATAACGGAAAAACAAAAAAAAGAATTTCAGTGTCTGTTAAAAACAAAATAAAAATTTCAATTATGTATTTGAATTGGTTAGTTCAAAAAATCTCTCACAGATGCTGAATTTTTCAAAATATATTTCCAATTTGCATGCATTATTGGTTATGGTTATTAGGTAACAAATGGTTTTGAGATAAAATGGGTAATTTTAATTTTATCATGGTTTCATAAAACTGCATTACCTTTGATTTATGCTTTAATGGTTGGCGTGGTGAATAACTGAAATCAATTTTTGTACATTTTCAATTTATATTTTAAAAAAAATTAGTAAACACCTAATTCAGCAGATTCTGGAGCCTTCAAGATGAAATTTGCATGGAATGAAAATCTAATTTAAAAATTGAATATGTATATGTATAAAAAGAATATAAAATTTAGGTAAATTGCATATCTGAAAGAGATATCAAAAATTAAAATAATTTATGGATCAGTATGAAAAATTTAAATGAAAATCATAAAATATTGGATATTATATGTTTAGATGGAAGTAGTCTACAGACAGCCTCGTGTGCGTTCGCGATCTCCAGGGATATTTGCTCCATACAGAGGTGATATATTTTCATTGATCTTTGGTATCATGATAAATGGCTAAGTTTCAGGATAAAAAATAAAAAAAAAATTGTTTTTTTTAGCTAAGGGAAGCTGTTTTATTTTTAAATAAAATACTTTAATTTTATTTATTTTATTTTTGTATATATTTTTTTAAGAATTAAGATTAAAACGTGCACGGTAAAATTTCCATGATATTCTATGTTTTTGAAGTTGATAGTTCGTATGGTAAATGTACCAATTAATTGTATGCAATATTTTATTACTTTTGTTGTTCGATTTAATCTTAAAAAGAAAGATCATTTACATAAATATGCATTCCATCATTCCGCGTCATCTCTATAAAATTTCATTTTCTTCTTCTACTAGCTGATTCTTTTTTTTTAATTTTACGTGTCTATTTGTAAAATAGAAATTTTTTTAACTTGATAGATGTATAAACATGATAACATCTTCAACTTCAATGTACATTAATACAAATATTTTCATGTTTTTAAATACCCATATACCTACTACACAACTACATTATATACTTATGTAAATGTCATAATTTTTTTTGTTTACTGTAAAACTATCCTTAAGTATCGTTACTTAATAGTCGGTAAAATACTAATAAAGTAATTATTTTTTTTAATAATTATTATCTTAAAATCTAGAAAAGAATTTTTACTTAATATTTTTTTATGTGTTTGAAAATTATAATCAAAAATGGAAACTTTTTCACATTCAGTTTGTGAATATTCCGTAACATGCGTTTTCATAATTTTTGTATTTTTAATTAAATTTAATGTTTAAATTGGTATTCATTTTGTGTTACTACATTTGTATTTTAGTAACGATTGTATCTTCCACGTCCACGGGATCGTGGCGTTCCCTTTCCTTGTGCTTGCCGATTTGGTGTATTTTTATTGGAAGCAGCTGTCTGTTGTTTTTGTGGTGAAGCTTTTGGTTCTGGTTTTTCTGGTTCCTTCTTTTCAATTTCTTGTGGTTGTTCAATGATTTCTTTCGGTTCTTCTTTTGGCTCTTCTTCTTTCATTTCAACATCTTCAACTTTACCATTAACTTCTTCTTTTTGTTCTTCAACATTTTGTCCTGCATTTAACTCATTCATTTCGGCATCTTGTTCTTCTTCATCATCTCCAGTTGCTTCAGATGGGTCATATAACTCATCATTAGCCTTTTCTTCACCTTCACCACCCTCGCCTTCTTCACCATTTTCAGCATTTTCCGCATTCTCACCAGATTCTCCTTCCTTTTCTACTGTTTCTCTTTCTTCGATTTTTCTTTTCTTCCTTTCATTCTCTTCAAGAGCGGCAGCTGCTCTTTTTTGAGCGATTTTCGTATCACTCGCCTTCTCATTCAAGAATTTAACAAAATGTCTATGATGAGTGACAGTGCGCGAATGAACTTCGGCGGTTTTTTCAGTATCAAAGAATTTGGAGCATACAGCGCATTCGAAACACTGTAGCTTTGATATTAGACTAAGACCTACAGGTCTCTGGCAATTGTATTTAGGAATTCGAGCATCAATTTCGGCGGGTACTTCATCTCCATCATGATAATCTAAAATGCAATCATCCGGATCTTCAACTGCTGTAATATTTGCATCTTCTTCTTCATCTTCCTCTTTATGTTCAACACCTTCTTCACCTTCTTTCTTCTCTTCATCACCCTCAGCAGCTTCTACACCTTCGGCATCATCACCTGCTTCACCGTTCTCCTTTTTTTCACCGCCTTCTGTAGTTGCCTCACCGCCTTCACCTTCCTTTTTTGAATCGGTCTTCTTCTTTTTCTTTTGTGGTTGTCTAACATCTTTAATTTCATCTTCTTCAGTTAAAATCGTAAGGGTATTCTTCTTTCGTTCACCAACTTTTGTATTACGTTCAGCTGCCTTCTTCAAATGTTCTGGTGTCAATAAATGTGTATCATATTCGATTCTAGTCGGAAATTCTTTGCTGCATTCAATACATTTTGGATGTAAGAATTTTTTTAAATGTAAATGACCTTCAGTCTTTCTGTGCGCCGATAAATGACCATGGAAATTCAAATCACACATTGTACAATATTCACGTTGATGTGCCTTAGATTTACCCATACGTTTCAAACGATCCAATTCAATCAATTTCAATTGTTCGGCAATTTTAGCTTCTTGACGTATCATGTTTGCTTTAAGACGATAGCTTTCTTCGATACCCTCGCGCATCATTAAATGTGTACGACCTTTAATATGATTCTCGAATGATGTTGCATCCCACATATGTTTTTTACACAAATGACAGTAAAACATAACGTTCGGTACATCAGCGTAAATTGATTCCTTTTCGCTGTATTTTTTTTAAATTGTTTTTAAATGGAAAACGAAAATAAAAAAAATAAATAGATAAAGTTATTCTCAATTTAGTTTTAAATATAAATTTAACAAAAAAAAAATAATTTTTCTTCTAAATAAGGTTGACAGGTATAACTTTTATATGTATTGTATTCAGTTAAATTTTTTATTCGAAATTCTTATAAATTTTTTCGTTTTTTATTAGAATTTTTGAGCTAAAAATTGATAAATTGCATGTTTTTTTAATTAAAATCTCATGTGTTCATTTATTTATTGATGGTAAATAAGTTCTCATAAAATTGTACACAATCAATTGTCGTGCTCAGAACAATCAGAATATAATCTGATTATGAATTTTATAGAAAATTTCATTAGTAAATTAATATTTTTAGCTCAAAATTCTTAAATTTTAATCATAAATATAATTATATCTTATAAAATATCAATAGAAATTTATTTTTCTTCTTCTATGTTATTTATTTATAATTTATATTTTAAACTATACGCTACTGCAATAAACTTAATAAGAATTACATACATAAAAATGCATACTTATTGTGGACTGGAACTGAAGGTTATAATAATAATTTTTATTATTTTTTCTAAGTAATGTTTAATGTTGATATTGGATAGTATATACACATATGTATGTTTTGTTTAAAAAGCCAACTGCATATCAAGACATATTGAAAAATATATTGTTATCACATTACATACAATTATTTTCATTTTTTCTTTTTCTAAGAAAACTGAAAGGTATTTCATATGCATATTATCAATTTATTTATTTTTAGAAGCTGATTGTTTTTAACTGAAAATCTTTTAAAAATAATATTTCATACATGTACATATGTAAACATTTATTTATTCGTTGTAAATTAAATATGTATTGAATTTTTAATTTACTTACATATTCATTTCTAGTGTCATTTAACACTTAAATTTGAATTGAGAATTAAAGTGAATAATAATAAATTGTAGTTAATTCAACGAATCCAACTACACACATGTATACTATATGTATATTGTTTCTTAAAAATCTTATTTAAGTGTTCTCTATATTTTAATGGAATTTATACATGCATGCAATTGCAAAATATTGACGTCGGATTGATCGTCGTCAAGATACATAGCAGTTGAAAATGCAAGTATTAATTTTGTATCGTACACTATTAATAATAATAGTTTTTTTTTGTGACTGCACCATGACTGTTACGATTACGATATAATGTATATGAAAACTGAAAAAATTTGAATTTGCATTTGAATTGCATTTTATAATTATTCACAATGCGATTTTTAGTTAATCAACTTTGCTTCTGTTCAAAAATTCACAATAGGTTTTGAAACGTACATTTGTCATTACCATATTTTCCGAATATTTGATACAATTCCAATTCCAGTTTTACTTGTACATTGCTTTCACACAAATTAATACTCATTCATTCATAATTCAATTTTCTAATCATTTTTCAAGTGTTACCATTCATACAATTTTTTAAATTCATAAACTACTTATTAATAAGATATACACATTATGATTTGTAATAATTATAATCTATTTATACTATCTATTCTTCAAAAAAAAAGAAATTTTTTTTTATAAATTAAATAAATACCTACTGTGTCATTAAATTTATAATTTATTTACAATTTATAAGAATTTCGAATAATATATACAGAAAAAGTAATTATTTGAAAAAATATGTCAATTTTCCCATAATTAAATAGAAAAATTATTGGATTATAACATATTTAAAAATCATACAAAACATTCACGAAAAAAATAATGATTTTCAAACCATAAAAAAAAAAGATAAATAAATAAATTCATATATCACTAGATCAATCCTTCCTCTTCATCCTTCTACATAATCACATTCCTCAATCATTTTTCCTTTTCATGTATGTACTTAATATGTATGCAACTACCCCTTATATATTATCCTGAACATAATACATATTAAATTTATTTATTATCATCCATCAAGCGTCACTTTCATTTATTCGTGGAAAAAATTTCATCATTATTATTTTCCCCAGTTTATATTTAAAAAAAAAAAAATTAAAATCGCTTATTTTACTTCTTCATCTTAAATAAAAACTAACTAATATAATGTATGCTACTATTTATAAAACTGTCGATTTTTGTAGAATAAAAAGAAAAATATTTTTTTTACTTATAATTAATTTAAAAAAAAAAAAAATTCTTTCGAAAATGGAATTATCACATTTCATTTTTATTTTTGCTTGTTTTTCATCTAGATTTCTAGATTCTAAATTCTAGAAAATCTTTTTATATTGTATATGTATGTATGTACAAAATAAATTTTGTATATACTCTAAAGAACAAAAAAAAAGGATAATTAAATTTTCTTCCTTAAATATTAATTAAGTAACATATATGTGTAATATAATATTTTATATTAAAATATATGCATTATATTATAACATAATAATCATAATAAATATGAAATTTTATTTTAAAAAAATATATATTTTTTTATATTTTTGTAAATATATATGTATACTATGAAGAAAAAGTTTTGAAAAATTATTTGAAATTTTTATTAAAAAAATTGTTTTTGAAATGTTTTTTTTTTTTTGCTTTTTGCCTCTTACCTCTCGTTTTTCTTTTTTTCAGTTTTATCGTCAGGAGCTGAATCCTTCTTTTTATTGGAATTTTTAGCCAGAAGTTTCTTGGCACGATCAAAGGCATTCTGTTTACGAATACCGCCACCCTGCTTTTGGGCGCCCGCTTTTGGACCACCACGACCAAAATTTCCTTGCGCACGACGGTTACGATTACCAGCTCGATTGCCCATCTTTATTTTATTTTTATGGCATATTATTGCATTTGTATAAATTTTGTATTTCATAGTTTTTCATATGAATTTTATATTATACATATTGAAACACACACAAATTTTTAAGATGACATATATATTTTTTGTGTGCGCATATTTATATGTAAATTATATTTTTATTGCGTGTGTGTACGTTTATTTTCGTTTGAATTTTTCATATAGTAATATATATTTTTAAAGATGATGTGATTGGCACACGTGAAAATATCGAGGTTGAAGAATGAAGAATCCATCATTTTAAAGCACATTTAAAGCAGGTACCAACGTATATATATATATATAAAACAGCATTTGTGTGTATGTGTGTGTGTTTTTTTTTATTATTTTTATTATTATCATTTGTTCATTTGATTTTATTTTTTATTATCAGTTTTCATCAATTTCAATTTCAATCAAATAGTATATGTACGAACGAGCAAATTTTTGTATCATCCAAACACACGTTTATCATCATTTTTTTTGTTTTTGTTGTTTTTAATTATTTTTTTTTTTTTTTAATAAACGATCATCAGAAATTATTCACATTATTTTTTCATTTTGTTTTGTTTTGTTTTTTTTTCAAAAATAATTAACAATATAAGTAAAATTTCATACATAAAAAAATAATAATTAAAATTTTAGCAGCACATAATAAATATATACAAATATCACAAAATTCATATATTTAAGTAGTTTTTTTTTTGGTGTTTATTATTTCATTTTGTTTTTATTTTTAATTTTTTATTTCATTATTGTTATTTTAATATATGCAAAGTAAGATTTTACATCATTTTTATAAATAAAAATAAAATAAATATGCATATAATAAATATCATAACATGATTTTATAAGAATATTTCATAAAACAATTTCAACAAAAAAAAAAAACAGTAAACATAAACATTCATTTTTTTTTCAAGTTTTGTAATGAAATTTATGAACACAAAAAAAATTTTTTTTTTGATTTTTTTTTAGTTTTTTTTAAAGTATAGTAATATAATACATTTTTCAATTCATTTGGTAGGTAAGTGTAATTAAATGTTTCATTTCATTTTATCATTGTTTTAAGATGTATCGTTTTTTTTTTAATTTTGTACACATTATTTTTATTAATTGTATATACACATATACATACATTATTTTTCAATTATGTACAATTTTAGTTGTGATTTAAACGTGTGTGGACACATCATGTACATATACATATTTTCATTTTGTTGTATTGTAGGTATTTGTTGATTGTTAGTCGATTATTATTTTTGGTTTGATTCGATTCGATTTGATTGATTGAAAGATTGGGCAATCATCGGCCATTACATTCATATATTTAAATGTATGTTCATTATATTATATATAATGATACATTATATATATATATATACACATATATATATTTTGATATTGAATTTATGCGAAAAGATTTTATATTGTAGGTAAATCGAAGAGTGATTGATTGATTTATTGCAATTATACACACACACATAAATTATATATACGTAACATTGACATTTTTTTTTATTTGCACAGTAGGTAGGTAGGTGGTAAAGTAGATAAAACAGTTAAGAGAAAGAAAATTGAAAATATTTTCATTTAATTAATTAATATATATTGAAATTTGTTTTTTTTTTAAAAAAGATATCTGAAAATTTTAATTTTTTGTTTTGAGAAAAATGAAATTTAATTTCATAAATAATTTTATATATTTATGTTTCTAATTACATGTTTTAAAATAAAATTTATATATGTATGTATATGTATTATTTATATATAGAAATGAAAAGTAATACACATATACATAATAAATAAAACAGGTGGCTTGCTTTTGTGCATTGTACAAAGGTGGTAGTAGGCGATAGTCCTCCATTTGAAAAGAAGGATCAAATCGCTCCTCCACAATGTATAATATGCAACGCGTCAAAAACGGCCAGTTTTTATTTTCTTTTTTTTTTACAAATATACATAATTACCATATATGTAATTAAAATATAGACAAAAAAAACCTTACTTTTTTGAGTTTTTTTTTTCAAAAAAAAATTGTACTAACTATAACTAGCTAACTAACAAATAAAATTTTACAAGTGTAAAAAAAAGAAAGAAAAATAATAAAAATACATGTATCAATACCGCTTCCATGTATTTTTTTTACGAATAGATTCCGTTCGTTTTTCATCCGTTTTTAATTTTTTTTTTTTTTTGACTAATCAGAAAGATTAATTAAGTTAATAAAATTTGAATTTGTTTTTTCAGAGATTTTACGAAATATAAAGCAAAAAAAAAAAAAGGTAGGAAGTAAATGGGGAAGAGTTTTATCTATCGAAAAATTTTTATAATTTAAACCGAATCAACACCGTAAATTATTAAAAAAAAAAAATGTTTGGTCATAAAAAAAAAAAAAAAACCACTATTGGTCATAAAATTACAAAAAAAATGTTTATCATTCATTTCATTCTTCAAAATTTTCATTAGAAAATTAATGAAAATTTACAAAAGAATATAATGAAGAAATGAAGTGATGTTGCATTTTTTTTCATAATTATTTTGATTAAAAACTTGTACTACTAAAAGTTACTTCTCGCTAAATTTTGTCTTCTATTCCTTTCTTTTTATTAAATATTAGTACACAAAGCTCTACTGTTTTTTTTTTTTAATTCTTAATCTGGTACTAATAGTAGTAATTGTAATATAGTAAAGATTAATATTTATTATAACAATTTCATATTCTATTTTTTAATCATTTTATAGAATTTTAGAATTTTTTTGAGATAATTTGTACAAACCTGTCCTCTTGGTCCACGATTTCCTCCCATACTTCCGCCACCGGCACCAGGAAGATCTAACAATGATGGTGGATTTCTATTTCTCAACAGATTGTTGATTAAATTATTTGCCAAAGTTAAGGCTTCAGTTTGCATAACACCTCCACCACCTCCTTGACGCATACCACCATAATTTGGATTTGCAGTACTATCCCATGGATTCATTCTACCACCACCCATTGCTCCACCACCATAATTTCCTCCACCAAATCCACTACCACCACCACCACCGCCGCCACCACCTCCACCACCGCTACGACGATTTCCACCACGGAATGCCATATTCGTAATATTACTGCAAATCAAAAAATAGTAAATTACAAGATAAATTATTATATTATATGCTTTCAGGAGTTTGTGTGTGCCATTAAAAATTGAACTTTGAAAGATTACGATTGAGAATGTCATTAGGCAGGTGTACTTATACACAAGTGTTGTATAAGGACTTTATAGAGAGCCTACTTTAATAGGCAGGATGTCTTTTATTACCTGTTAGCAACTGGACCAGGACCCATTTTTTATATAAAACAAAATTTATATTTTGACTTTTTTCCTTTCACTTAATTTTTATTAAACTATAAACATAAAATTGTTATCTAGAGAGGCCAATTAAAGAAAAAATTTTGATAATTTCTAACAAATGAAAAATCTGAAAATGAAATAAAATAACAAAAAATATGAAAAATAAAATAAATAAAAAATAAAAATGTGAAATAAAAAATCATAAAAATTATAATTAAAAAAGAAAAATAAATGTTGATTTTATTTTATGTAGGTAGGTACTTTTAAAAATTGTAAAATAAAATTTTTTTTTTTAAATCCTAAATACCATGGATGATGTGCGGTAGTTCGGAATGGAGTATACATATACATATATAGGTATTAAAGAACTTATTTACATTGTATTTATATGCCTATATATAAGTTTAATAGAGAATATAAGTTTATATAGAGACGAGTACTACATAAAATAATAATTTTAAATGTCTTACAATGACAAAATACTGTAATTTGTAATATGACTTTGATATTGTAATGTCAAAGTTAAACTGTGTTCATAAATGCATATGTTCAATTTATGCTGAATTCTGTATAGATGTAATTCTAGAACTATTCATAAACCAAATCCTAACGCAAATTTTGTTATCAGAATCTACATTTTTAAGAATGATTTTAACAAAATATAAATGTGTAATGCCTTAAATTATCAAACAAAAAGGAAAGAAAAAAATCAAAACTCGAAAAAAAGTGCAAAAATGCCTGTGTACATAAATTTATGTAATGACAGATACAATTGCATGGATGTACATACAGATAATTTCAAAGTTATAATTCATGATTTATAATTAAATCTATACATAACCTAACAAGCTATAGCAATTTCAATAAATTCTAGGTTTTCCTGTCAGTATAAAATAGAAACTAGAAAAAAGAAAAATATAGACAGGTTTTTTTGTCTTATATTTTTTCACTCTCATAAAATCAATGTCATTGGCATTGATATTCCATTTGCTTGGCTTCTTTTTTTCTTCTCTATAATTTATAATGTGTGAATACTTGTATGTATATGTATATCTTTATTTATATATAATGAAGTATTGAAGTACCTACATAGCTACATATTTATGATACATACATTTTTATTGCTTTTATTTTTTTATCACATGAATGAATATAAAAGTACAATACTAAATTAAATATGTTTGCATTGCGGAAAGGTAATGAGTTTTTTCAAATTTTCAATTATGTATATCAAATTCTTAGAAAATTTAAAATCTCATACACAATCTTCCTTTATTTTACAAACAGTTTTGGGGTTATGGATGAATGAATGAATATAAAAATGAAAAATGGATAGCATCATGAATCGTGAATAATACTTTTTCAATTCTAATCTGCCTGGTATACTGCATATGTACTATGTAGAGAGATTAGATACACACAAATAATATACAATACAAAATGAAAATATGTATGTACATCAAAAAATTAAAACTGCAAAAAGAAACCAAACCAACGCGTTAAATAGAATAAAAATGGCGGACCGGCCATTTTTAAAATGCTATATTATAAAAATCAATAAGCATAGATACTGATACAATTCTGACCTGAGAATACTTTTTTCACTTAGGAAAATTTAAGAGTCCTATGAAAAATATTGGTATATTAAATTTATTTTTAAAAAACACAAAACAAAAAAGTATTCGATGCTAAATTGTTGGTATTTAATTGTAATTGCTACAATTTTGGAAAAGAAAACCACCATGTGTAAAATTACATCTACAGAATTATGTACACATCTACGAACTTACAATTAACAAATTTAATTCAGTTTTATGTCAAGGTCTACATATTCGTAATTATAATATTAAAATGCAGTTAAATTAAAGAATGTAATAGTTCTTAAAATAAGAGATGCGGAAAAAATATAATTGCCGGAAAATAATGGAGGTTCGATAAATATGTACAAAATATTACAATCCCTTACAATATAATCAATTTGTTTTATATGTACATACATTACATACATATATTCAAATGAAAATACTTTATCTAATTAATAATTTTTTAAACATAAATTTAATACTTACATCTTTTTAATAAAAAAAAAACTTTTTAATTAAAATTCACTTTTTAAAATGGCGCACTATTTATAATTAAACTGACTCTGGAACCAGAAAATATATTTTCCTTCATAAACGAAAGACAAGAAGAATTCAAATGAACAGAGGAACAGCTATTATACTCAACAATTCAAACTCAAGAACTCAACTCAACATTCAACTCAACTCAACTTCAACTTACATACATACAATTACAAATTACAAAACAAAGAAAAAAAATCCAACAATTCAGCTACAGCTAGCTGCAGCTACAGCGAAGCGACTCAGCGAGTGAGCGTCGAGCGAAAGCGAGACTGCAATGAAGAATGAAATGAAATGCAAGGTATATGCAATTATACATATAGATAGATAGATAAAGATATCTATATACCTTGATAAAATTAATTTCAATCCGTAGATAGCCGGGTAGCCACTAGCCAGCCAGCTCTACCAAGCCCACCAGCCGCGTTATTTCGTACCATGAAATATGAAAATTGAAACAACATGAAACTTGTTTGTTGAACAGTGTTACCATTCAATCTCTCAAAACACATTATTGAATTTCATTTATAATGCATGCAGTGACGGTGGCTGAGTGACTATCAACCACTAGCATAGCGTGTAGGTGTACCGTGTAGCGTGTATTATTGCAGCCATCGCACAATTCCAGAGACGCTGTAGTTGTCGGTTTCGGTTGTCGCTGGAATTGTGCGATGACAGTTAGAGCAGAGTACAACAAAGCATGCAGATGAATGTTGCCGAGATACAAAAATTCTTTGACACCATCTAGCGACTAAATTTTTAAGATTGTTACACCCTTTCCAATTGAACACAACGGGGCTCGAATAGCTCGATGGTTGGGTGTCGGTCTTGTGATCTTGAGATGAGATCACGGTTCGAACCCCAGCCAGCGTGCTACTCTTGCCCAAGTCGATCATTAATTTCTCTTCAGCAAGAAATTACTGATCGGCGCCCGGCGGTGCCATAATGGTCTGAGTATCCGCGTATATTTACTATATTTATATTTAAAAAAAAAATATATATTATATACATACAATGTGTATCTGTAAAATGTTAAATAATTGAAGATATACGGATATACTACAGTCCACACCCACAGAACACAGCACAGAACAGAACATCGAAATTTTTCAAAATGAAAAGAGGATATACTAATACTGGTTACTCTTGCCCAAGTCGGTCATTAATTTTTCCCATCAGCAATGTACACCAGTAACTGATTACTGATGAATGATGATAAACTGGTTGATATATCTGACATAAATTACTGATCGGCGGTGCCATAATGGGCTGAGTATCCGCGTGCACTTAATATATACTATATACATTGTATGTATATATGCATATTTGAAAAAAAAAAAAAAAAAAAAAAATACTAATACTGGTACTGCACATATACGCCCTGAGCTAAAAGTGGAGTACAAATCCAATCCAAGTGCCAAGTCGAGTTCAAATATGTAAATATATACATTTAGGCATTTACCCCTCTATTCTAGGTAATAGATGTCTAATAGATCTATTAACCTATTAACTAAGAAGTTAATAGAAAGTAGTATAAAAGTTAATAGATTTGTAGACTTTTAAAAAACAGTTGAGCTGTCATTTATTATTAATATTTGAAAATTTAAAAATATTTATTTTTTTTAAAATCCGGTAAACGTATATTTAATAATAATAATTTTTAATTATTTTTATTTATTTTTAATTATTTTTATGTATTTTTAATTATTTTTATTTGTATTTATTTATTTTTAATTATTTTTATTTATCATTAACCAAAAAAATAACACTTCACAAATTAAACATTCAAACGTGATAGTTAATAGATCTAATAGGTCATCGAGAGGAGCTATTAGCTAATAGAATTTTCTAACCACAAAAATCTATTAACCTATTCGCTAGAATACGAAAATCTATTAAATAAGTCTCCACAAAATTAATAGACCAGGGCCCTATTGCACCAACCACTTATCACTTATTACTTATCAACTTATCAAAAATAATGCAATACAAACTTATAGAATTTTTTGATAAGTTGATAAGTAATAAGTGATAAGTGGTGTGGTTGGTGCAATAGGGCCCAGCTGATTGTCAATCTATTAACTATTAAGTAAAGTAGAATAGGAAATTTTCTATTAACTAAAAGTTAATATGCTAATAGTTTGTTTAAAAATATTTATTAAATTTTAAAAACTTTAAATTTTATTTAAATTTGAATGTTTAATTTTATAAATTTGATTCATTCTGTTTATTTATACCTCTGATATTATTTTCTCTTCAAGATCTTTAGCAATATACTGTACAGCCCAGCCAGTTCCATCAAAATTAACAGATTTATTATAAACAATTGCTATGTTATTTACGTTGGTTACAATATATGAAGGATTATCCTTAAAAATTTAATTAGAAAAATAAAAAGTACAGTAAAATAAATTTCAATAATTATGTGGAAAATAATGAAAAAAATTTACCTCTCCGCAAAAAGTGTTAATTACTTTTTCTTGTTTATTTGGAAGAATTTCCAAAATTTGCAGATAATCAGTTTGACAAATCATTTTTGAGCCCATATCGAATTCTACAAAATAATGTACCATAGAAAAAAAATATATAAGACAATTATGTACCTAACTCGAATTTACATATAGAAATGTATATATAAAATACCTTCAAAAACGAATGAGATTACTTTGTTTATGGGTGCATGTATATCCCATCTACATTGCATATTTCTTCTATTTTCATTTGGGTATAAAGGACTCGTAAATGTACCACCTAAGCCGACTAATTTTCCTCCACATCCAAATTTATCATGTGATAGATATGTTATATCAATTAAGGGTGATATTTTTTTTGCATTAATTTTAACATGACTACTATTTGTAAATATATCCACTCTTCCGCCTTTTCTGTTGCAAATTTTTTCTATTTGTTTTGATGCTTTTACATCGTAAAACTATAATAAAATTTTGAGAAATTTTTAATACAAAAATTCATTTCAAAAATTAAAATTATTAATATTAGTACCTCAAAGTATTGTTCATCACATTCTCCCATGTAAACATTGTCCATATGAAATGTGATCACTTTATTATCTTGAACTTTAACAAATATTTCACAATAAATTTCATTAATTTGAAGGAATATTCGATCGCTTGGTGATGTAAAATTTCTATTACAAGCTAAAAATTAAGAAAAGAAAAGAAATTTATTGGCAAAGCGATAATGCGATAATAATCCAAATAAATAAATGAAAAGAAGAAAGAGAGAAAAGGAAATTTAATAATTATATTTGGCTTACATTTTGCATTTCTAGCGATTAATTTGAAACCTTTATGTTGTACGTCTGCATTCGATTTAAATCGTAATTCAATCGTTTCTCCCTTTCCAGTTCCAAAAATCATTTCATGTGGTAATTTATTTCCGCAGAATCTATACTGATCTCTATATCCATAAAATTTCTAGAATATTAAAAAAAAAATTCAAATTCGAAATTAGAATTTAATTGAAGGTTTTTGTAGTAGAGTAACATTTTAAAAAATGTTTGATTATTAAAAAAATAAAACACAAACCGTAGAAATGATTTCTAAATAATCGAGACATTTTCCGGTTAATTCAGATTGTTCTTCTAAATCGAATTTTTCAAAACGTATAGTAATCGAATCTGCTGATTTTAATATCCATTTACAGGCAATATTTGGCGGATAAGTTTCCATTCCAGATAATGGATATTCTATAATTTCTGCCTGAAATTATGAAAAATAAAAAATTTATAAATTTAAACATGCAACTACTACAAGATAAAAATACCTTTTCACTTATTTCGTAATCCTCTTTACCGCAATCAGATTTAACCAAATGTATTGTGGCATCAAATCCAGTTGCTGTCACAGCATCATCAGTACTGAATCGTATAAATAATTTATGTAACATTGATATGTGAGAGGGTGGTAGTTGTGTACCACAATAACGATCAATCAATTCTGAAAATATTTGATCACCATCACGCAATTCAATAAAATCACAATTACATTCATCTGATGGTATTATTGTTGTCGTTGAATTATTATAATTACATGATGCAATATTAAACTGGTGAAATTCAATTTTTAAATTATAATTTTTCTGTGATTCAAATACATAATTACAATCTAAATTATTTGTATATGAATTTAAGAATTGTGTAAAACGATATGTTGAATTTGTTTCAGTTAAATATATGTACCGATTACAATTTTTTACAAAATCAATTTTTGCAATAAAACCAACATTGTGATCAATTGATGAATCATCAATATTACGTGCCAACATACCTTTATTAGTTTTCAATTTAATTGTTATATTTTGATCAGTTAAATTACCACATAATCTACCTTTTAAATTTCTATCATCAAATTCAAATGTTTCATATATAGCAACATAATCCATGTGACAATTATAGTTTTCATTTAAATTAAAATATTTAAATTTAATTCGAGCCACTGTATTTTCTGTTGTACCATTTATATACCATACACAAAATACTTGTTTTGCATAATTACTATCATCAATATTTCTACTATCATCATTATAATTTTTATGAATTAATTGAATTTCTTGTGGTTGTGTTATATTACCGCCACATTTATCTAAATTATATGCAACTTTAAATTTTTGATAGCTACCATAAATTCGTCCATATAACATTAATGTAATACGATCTTTACCACGTATCTGTTTAACTGAATTCTCCTTACAATATGTACCAACGTTTTTCATTTCTTTATCGTCATCAAGATTATAATATGATGGTGATATTACTTTATAAATTTGCATTCGACTTAATGTACATGTATCTCTTGAATCTAATGCGAATTGTTCAAAATTCAATACAATAAAATCACTTTTTTTTGTTACAAATGTATAATTGCATACGTTATGATCGGAATAATAGTCACGTGATACAATTTGTGTGCGATCAATTACTTCATATATACCACCACAATATTTATTGAATTTTATATTAAATCCATCACCGGTTACTTTATCATTAGAACGAAATATAACACGTAATTTTGTACTGGTCGTATTCAATTTATCTGGTAATGTACGTCCACATGTATGTAATAAATTTTTCCACTCATTATTTATATCATAATATTCAATATCTAAATAATCTTTTGTACAATTTGTGCTATCTTCAATAAAGAATCTACCATAGAATTGGATTTCGATTGTATGACCAATTTTACCATTGTATTCCCATATACATTCTTGGTTATTTTTATAATCTGTAGCACCAAATTGTATGTCACGTTTAGTTCGATAACTATACGATGATGTCGATAGAATTCCACCACAATTTATTGATGGTTTTGTAGAGATTTCAATTTTTGATTCTTTTTTATATTGTTCCGAATGATAGTGTATATACATGGCACCACGATTTGTTGTAAAATTGAATGATTGATTTGAAAAATCTTTACCGGCGCATATACGTTTCAATTCTCTATTCACTGGACCAATATCATTAAAAATTCTCACGTATTCTTTATCACAATCTTCTGTTGTCAAATTAAATGAGCCAATCAAATCGAATGAATAATAGAATATTCTTTTTATTTCCCATGCACAATCGATCATACCGTAATTATCTGATAGAAGTGGTAAATTTACAAGGAAACTATCTTGAAATGTATACGAACCACCGCATGGATTTCTTTTGTAATTTATATCGAAATCAATTTTAGGTTCACTAGCTGTTTGCTGTGTGATTTCTAGAGTACCATTTATTGATATTGCTAAATTATAATTCGTTATATTACCGTAAAATTTTTTAAATGTTATCAAATTTGATGCTAAAAATCTGATTGGTGCAAATCTTGAATTTATTATTTCTGTTGATATTAATTTTTTTATATTATAACCGATCGTTTCATCATCTTTTACTTGTAATTTAAATGAACAATAAAAATTCATTCCCAATGATGATGCTGGTGGCGGTGATATTATTCCACTACTATCGTCATCATCAAATTTATGTACAAGACTTGAACAAATTGATGATGAGAATGAGTCATATGATATTTTTATTGATATGAATGATGTATTTTGATAATTTTTTAGTAAGATTAACATAAAATTATCGGTTGATGTGAATGTTATATTATCAGAACTGCTAATCTCAGTGATTCCAACAAAATCATTATAGAAATGTAATCGGAAACTATAAGATAAATATAAAAAAAAAATTAAAATATGTTCATTTTTATGTAGTTGGTTGAAGTATTTTGTACTTACGGTACATTACCACCTGGTATTGATGATTGTTGAAGATTTATTATTTTTGCTGTAACACTTCGTCCTTTTGGTACTTGAATTTTCCATCTACATGTTGTCGCAAAGAAATAGGTTGATGGCAAAGAGTTCTTCGTAAATGTTATGTTACCACTTTCTCTCGTCAATAAACCACCACAACGACCGAATTGCCTTTGATAACGTATCTTGAAGCCACGATGTTTAATATTTTGTTTATATGATTGGAATCGAATTACTGCTTCATTCGAATCAATATCTACCCTTGGAATTGTACTATTCCCATAGATTTTTATAATTTCAGTTTCTTTAATTTCATCATTATTCGTTTCTAAACTGTATATAGTTAAATGATCGCTTTCATTTAAATTTTGCGCAATTGGCAAATCGATATCTTCAAATTCGATATTGATTCGATTGAAACGTGATAATTTTATTGTATAATTACAAATAGAATTTCCTGGATACGCACCAAGTGTGGGATAATGTAATGATGTTATTCGATCAATGACACGGTAATAAACTCCACCGCATTTAGTTATAATAATTTTTGCTTGAAAACCATTTCTTGGATTTGGTATATTTGTCGAATATTTTATATATAAACCATTTTCTGTTGATGGTATTGTATTCGGTTTACGGCAATATCGTCCAATTTTCGGTGATAAACTTGTTGATCCGTCTCTAATTTCAATATATTCATCAATACAATCGTAACGTGGCAATAAATCAAACAAACCAAAAAATTCTAATTGAAGTATTTGACTCGGTGGACCGATTATAATCCACTCACATTCTGTATACGGTTTCGGTAGATTCGGATAATTCGGTGTTGTTATTACAGTTTCAGGATGTTCATCTGTTAAACGAATTGTATCACCGCAGGTTTCACTGACCTCATCGTAAGCTAATTCCCACTGTAGATGATCGAAAAATGAAAAACTAAAAATTACAAAGGCTCGATGTGATGTCGTTAACGGTATTTCAATATCTATTCCATCACAGTATTGACCGTGACCTAAATATGGTGAATGCTCATCGATACCGTCACGAATCGATACGTAACCATCACAATTTCCAGTCTTTGATGGTGGAATTTTTAATTTATTAAAAGTAAATTGAATTTTTCTGCCTGGCCTAACACGAATACTCCATTTACAGGTCATTCCGGTTGTATGAAGTTGTGTCAAACCAGTTTGACCATTAATAACTCCATGAGGATCTGTCATAGTACCACCGCATGCTGGCATTAATAACGCCGCAAATCCAGTACGATTCTCTGATATATCAGTATGGAAAGCTACTTTCAAATATGGTGTACCATGAATCATATCCATGACATTAAATATTCTTGGCAAGCTGCAAACTTTTTTTTCAACTTTCCAATCAATTAAATTCTCACTAGAAGATATCTCAAGATAATCAGCTGCACAATCAGTCATGTTCTCTAGATCGACTTCAACGAATATGAATGATGCATGCGTAGAACTATCGTTTGTCTTTATAATCCAATCACAATCCAATTCATGATCATATCCATATGGGTATCCAGGAGAGGAAATGTTTACATAAGAATAATTTGAAAGTACAATAACTTGATTTTTGCATGAACCCATAGTTAAATTACTGGCCACAGATAATTTTGATATGGCTGACCATTCAATAACGAAATGCTGAAGAATTTTATTGTTTGCCTTAATGTATACAGCATTTGAATGTGATGTAGCTTCTGATGGTGATTGTTTTACTTCGATTTCGGGTGCTGTTTCATCGTAGCCATCATATACCTAATTAATAAGATCAAACAATTTGTTATATTTTTATTATTTGGAAAAAAAAAATTTTTTTAACACTTTATTACATATACCTTCAGTCCTTCAATAAATTCTTTAAACATTAATTGAATCAAATTTCCTCGGGATACTAATATTCGCCATGAGAAATCGACATCATCATCTCGTATTGATTCTAAAGGTGGTGATTTTATAATACCTTCAGTTCCAGATAATTCATTATCATGAGCTATTTGTTACAAAGAAAATTTAATTAAATTAGCATCGTATGTACATAATGATTTTTATTTATTTTTATATTTTCTTTACCGTATTCCCAATTTAGTACAAAACCTTTTGCAACATAATCATCATCACTACGAAATTTGATCCACATATTTTCTAAAGCACTTAATGTTACTGCAGATGATTCTCTATCACAGAGAATTCCAAGTACCCTTCCATTTTCATTTTTCTCTCTTATTTCTAAATAATCTCCATTACAATTATCAGTCTTAAAAATTTCAATTTCATCAAAATATAAATTTATATAATTTCCTGGCTCAGCTGCTAATTTCCAAATACATTCAATATTGACTGGATATGAATTCGGATATTTTGGTGAAGCCAATTTTCCTCGCACAGATGTTATAGTGCCACCACATGAATTTTCATACACCGTATAGAATGCTTCAAAATTTCCAGTTTTGCCATAAATTGTTAATACATTACCGGAACTTCGAATTTCTGGTGGATTATAGCGACAAAAATTTGTTATTAATGGTGATTGAATTGAATCACCTTCAAAAATCTGAAAAAAAAAGAACCAACATTTTTTTTTTTAAATTTAAATTATATACTAAAGGGTAAAGTGTGCATGAAATGATTTTTAATATTTACCGAAATTCCTTTATTTCGCTCACAATCATCTGGTATGCTAGCATCACATTGACAATGAACATGATTAAATTTAAGTACTATGTGACCATCTAAATAAAAATAGAAGACAAAAAACATATAGTTTTTTGTAAAAGTATTTAAAATGCAATCTAAAAAAAAATGAAGTCAGTATGATTTACCAGGTTCTTTAGTTTTTATTGTCCATAGACAATTTTTATCAATGAATCCCTTTGAAATGAATCCATTATCAAATTCAATGATTATATCTTTTCCACAATTCTAAAAAAGAAAAACATAAACTCTTTTGTAAATAAAGGTAAAAATCATCTTCAAATTTCATCATACTCTTTCATAATGTAATCTAAATCCAGTCGATTCTGTTGAATTATCACTTCGGAAATTAACAAACATTTTACTACCTTTTGATACAAATGAATTTGGTACTGGTAACGTTTTACCACAGTATTTATTCGATGAACTATTTTGTTCTTTATCATTTTCATTTTCATAGATTTGTACATAATCTTTCTGACAATTTGTACTATTTTCTAAATTCAAATCAAAAAATGATAATTTTAGATGATGATGTGATTCTGTTGATATACTCCATTCACAATATGTATTTGGTGGATAATGGTCGTTTAGATAATTTGGTGAAAATATATTACCACTTAAACCTCTTACGTCACCACCACATTCTTCAAAATTAAAAATTAAAAAAAAAAAATTTTTAATTTAAATTAAAAATATTAAATAAATAAAAGGACATAGAAAAAAAATTGTTTAAATCTTTTTTACTTGCATCCTCGAATTGGTACGTAGCTTTAATGAATTTTCTTCCTTGTACGTAATTTGTATAAAAGTTTACATAAAGTCTACGTCCAGATGATACAGTTTTATGATATGTTTTATCACTTTCACATGATATTAAAATTATTTTTTTTTGATTTTTATCATCCGATATCTGAAATTATTATCCAAAAATTGTGTAAATAAAGCAAATAAATAAAAAAAATGTGTTGCAATTGTTAATATAGTTATTGCAATATACTCGTATTTTAAAATCTTAATATGATACTTACGATAAGAGCATTATCATTACATTCTTTATTTGAATTTTCAAAATATAAATCGGTTATTTGCAGTGATACAACACGTCCCATCGGTGCCTCAATTATCCAATCACAATAAACATCAACGGAAAATGGATAATTAATTGATTCTAATGTACCATGATTTTGCCGTAATATTCCACCGCATCCTTGTATCTGATATTCTATACGAAAACCTGATGCACCTCTTGATATATCCGTTACGAAATAGATAATGATCATGTTACCAAGTGATGTGATCACACCATTTGGGAATGCACATACATCATACGATTTCATTGATACATTATTTTTTAAATCATGAATTGTTAAACGATCGTATGTACATCCGTATTCAAGATCTTCTAAATCGAGATGCGAAAATGCCAACGATATTTTATTACTTTTCTTACTCAAAATTTTCCATTCACATATAACTAAATTTGGATAAACATCTGGGAAGTTTGGTGATTCAATAACACCAGTAAAATCATAAAGTTCCTGATGGCAATCAATTTCATATGATAAATAAAAACCACCAGCACCACCATTTGTCGTCATGAAACGTACTAGAACTGCATTTTCAGATGATTTCAAATTTGTTACTGTACCAGATGTGGTACAATGCAATTTTAATTTGGGTGCTGTTGGATTCGGTCCATCATATATTGTTAACACTGATGTTTGACATAAATCATTTTGTTCTGGTATTGTTGTTATGTTTATGTTAATTTTTGAACCAGCACTTAAACGTATCGTCCATTCACATTGCGCTACATCTGATAAAATATCTGGATAATGTGGAGATTGAATTGAACCGATATATGATGTTAACATTCCACCACAACCAGTCGATGTACGTTCCCATGTTATTTCGAAACCTTGATATTGATCAGATGGATCCGATTCAAAATGTATCCAAAGATGATTAGTGAACGATGGTATACGTTTTGGTATTGTTGTACCACAATATCTACCAATAAGTGGGGCGTTTTTGTCCATACCATTTCTGTGAAAAAAAAAAAATGAATTGTATATGAAATTACATTTGTGCTCTGAGAGAAATATTTATCAGTGTTTTTCATACCTAATTTCTAGAAAATCATATCGACAATCTAATTCTTCCAATTCGAATGATTTTACATTGAGTTCAATTTGAATTCCCAATGGTGCATGAATAATCCAAGTACAATCTTCATTGGCAATATATTTATCTGGCCAACCCGGTGATTTTATAACACCAAAAGATGAAGTATAATTTCCATTACAAGCTAAAAATAAATGATTAGTCAATTAATTGTAAAACAATTTTAAACAATTCAATAGAATAAATTCGAATTTATTTAACTGCTTACATGAATGCCCATCAACTATTTTATAATTTGCAATAAAACCGTACGACATTGAATCATGAATGGCTTCACTTCTTTGTAACTGTAATGTGATAATATTATCAGTAAAATATACAGAAGGTGGATTATTTTTTTCACAATATCTATAAATAAATAAAGGAAAAATTAAATTTTTTTTTAAATTTATATATAAAGGAAAAAAATATACACATATGTACTTACGTTCCAACTAATTCATTTTTTCGTGTATTATTTGAAAATATTTTTAAATAATCATCCTTACAATGTGACATTGGTAGATCAAATTTTTCAAATTCTAAATAAATTGAACTTCCGTCTGGTGCTATTATTATCCATTCACAATATTTCATAATCTGAGTTGCTGCAGTTGATACAATTCTATCTGATAAATTTTTATAAATTCCACCACATTGATTTTGTTTAGCCTGATATGATAGTTTAAAACCTTTTCCACTGGTATTCATGTAACTGGTAACAAATTGTAAGTACACATGATTAATATCGACTGTATATAATGATGGAAAACTTCTACAATACGTATCACGTCGATATTCATTTTGCAAAAAAGGATAATAAATCTGTATAAATAAATAAAATATTTTCATATATATAATATTAGTAGGGGTATGTATGTCTATGTATAGCTACCTCTAAGTAATCATGAGTACAATTTGCATTGTTGCCTAACGATTGTTTTCCTAAATCGAAATCTTCTCGAATTATTTCAATTGAATACTCGGCTGGAACATTTATTTTATAAATACATATCATATCCGAAAGATATGGATTTGGATATCTCGGTGATAGAATAACTCCCTGCAGTTCTTCGTAAATGTATTTACAATCTGAAAAATATTTAAAAAGTTCAAGAAAAATATATGTAAGTGATAAAAAAATTTGGTTGGAAATATGACGAGAATGAAAAGAATTTTTTACTTATTTTATATTCTGCTGTGAATTTTACATTCAGTGTTGGAATAAGTGGAGATGATTGATGTTTAACAAGTAAATAATTCGATGAGGAAATAATTGTTCCTGGTCCAGGATCATTATTGCAAAATTCTTTAATTAATGGATCGCTGTCAGTTTTACCATCATAAACCTATTCATTGTAATTTTATAAAAAAATTAAAAAAAATTTAATTATAATAAAATCCATTCTATCTCACAGAAAATATTAACTGACAGACTCGTCTAATTTTTGAAAATAATTGGCTTATAAAATATATTTTTGTTTTTATACTTACTTTGATAACGCTAGAAGTACATGATATTGAATGCGATTCAATCGTTGGAAAAGTTAGCTCAATTTTTGTACCTTCTGGTACACGAATCAAATAATGACAAATCAGTTTTCTTAGTAATGTAGATGAGATTTTTGGTGATCTGAAAGTTCCGGTCTTATGAGTATAATAACCACCACAATCAGGAGTTGACTCTTCGACCGAATAATGTAATTGAAACGAACTATCATAGCCAGTGTTATCGGTATGAAAATGTACTGTAACCGCATCTGATGAAGAATAAAGTGGCTGGGCTGCAGTTGTTTCACAAAATTTTTCTATCACATCACCTTCAATATAATTCCCATCAATAATCTATTAAAAAATTGAAACATTAACAAAAAAGTTTTCTATTTTTTGATTTGAATGGAATTCTATCATGATATACCGATAAATAGTCTCCTTCGCATGATGGACGATTTCCTAGAGTTACATCGAAGAATGTTAAATGAATTCTTTTATTCATTGGACCCTGTATTTTCCATTCGCAATCACGATTTGGTGAACTTTTTCCTGGCCATCCAGGTGATTTAATAACACCGTGCGATTCAACTTCAGTTAAACCACCGCATATCGGATTTGTGGTATTCCAATGCAATGCGAAACCACTACGACCAGAATTACTATCTGATCGAAACCATAAATACAATTGATTATGAGAAGACATAAAATTTCCTCCTTTTGGTAGATCTCTTCCACAGAAACGTCCAATTTTTACAGCAGCAGAAGAACGTCCATCATGTATTTGTAGCCAATCTTTATTACATTCTTCAGCTGATGGATCTTTTTCTTTCAATTCAAATTTCGTGAAGGTAACATTTATCACTTTATTTTCATCGGCTCTAAATACCCAAGCACATCTTCTGTTTGGTTCGTAATCTCCAGAAACTGGATATTTTAGTACTCCAGATTTTTGCCTTATAACACCACCGCATGCATTTTGACTTATATTACAAGTTGGACCAGAATAATTTGGTGAACATGTACACGAAAATGATGTATGGAATAACCGTTGAATACAAGTACCACCGTTTTGACATGGATTTGGATCACAAGGATTACGGTAACTACAAGTCGGTGGAAGAAATCCTGTTGGACAAACGCAAGAGTATGAGGATCCAGTCACTGTACACGTTCCACCATTCTGTTTTGTTACGTAATTTCGTCTTTATTAATTTACATTGATTCGAATTTATGTTTTATTCAATTACTAACCTTGCAATAATTTATTGGACAAGTTTCACTGATAGTACAACCGAATTTTCCAAAACCATGACCTGTCATTCCTACTGGACAAGTGCATACCGTTGTACCCGATATATACTGGCATGTAGCTAATGGATGGCAAACAGTACTATCTTGGCAATTTAATGTTTCCGCTCTGTAACAGTTTCTACCATCTCCAGTCCAACCGATTGGGCAACTGCCACATCTGTGTGATCCCTTTTAATTAAAAAAAAAGAAATAACCGTTACTTATTATACAAATTCTCGTTTATTAATTTCTGCGAAATATACACACTTCAGTATTTATACAGTTCACTTTTGGAGCTAAGCTACAACCGCCATTATTCACAGCACATTCATCAATATCTCTGCATGTCATTCCGTCTCCTGTGTAACCGTTTGGACATGGTCCGCATGCATAAGAACCAGGCAAATTGATACATGACGACATACAGTGATGTTTTTTTTGGGCACATTCGTCAATATCAACCGTACATGAAGGTGTGAAATTTGATGACGTCCAGCCTTGTTCGCAAATACAAGTATAGCCAAAATTATTTCCAGCATTAACACATATTCCATGACCACATAATTCTTTTGAAGAAGATATCGCACAATCAAAACTTCTACTTCTACACGTTATACCGACCCAACCAGAAGTACATTCGCAACTGTAAAGACAAAAAATCACTTGAATTTAGTAATCATATATGAATGTATATTGTTTTTTTAATAATAACCGATAACTTCCCGGCGTATTCACACATCTTGCATTGTTCTGACATCCCAAATCAGTTCCGGCATATTGATAGCACTCATTTACATCATCTTCACATGTCTTTCCCTACAAAATTTTATCGTATTGTTAATATTGTTAATATTTGTAATATATGGGGCGTATATATACCTCCCAATTTGATGGACAATAGCAATGAAAATTATCGTACAAATCAACACAAGTTCCACCATTTTTACACGGTACTTTATCGCAATCGTTCTCTTGAAGTTTTGATTCGATTGAATTTACACGATTTTCGAGTGTTCGAATGCGAACTCGTATTCGCATTGTAGTCATACGTGTACTCCTATAATGATATAAGAATTAGAAAAATTTTTAATATTATTATTTTTTTTTTTTTTACTTTTATGATTTTTCGTTTTTTGAATACCAACCGATTTTCGACTTTTTGTAGTCGATTATCTATTAGATCAACTTCATTACGTAAATGTAAAACTTCTGATGTTAAATATCTTTCGATAGAAGACGAAGACGAATATGATGATGATGATGAAGATGACCCTTGTGATGATATTGGCAAATTTGATGATTCAGTATTTTTTAAAATTTCGACAACATTTAAATCATTCATTAAAAAACATGAATCTCCGGTTAATTTAAACGTAATATTTTTATCTTTGGCTGGTTCAAAAATAAGATTTCCATTTTGTGAATAAATTTTTGCACCATACGTTAAACTATCTGCATTATTAGAAATTTCAATACTATATACACAAGAAATATTCTTAAAAATATATAAAATTTTTAATAAAATTGATAATTGAAAATTTTTAATTAATTTCATAGTACACACAAAAATTTAAATCACCACAAAAACTTTTTCATAAAATTTTTATTTTAATTCAATAAATCTTAATAAAATGTATCCGCCCCAAATATTTAATTTTTAATTTTTTTTAAATTTCTGCTAATTATTAGATTCGTACTAAATGAAGATCAATTCGGAACTGATGAAAAAATTAATGGAATTAAAATAATATTTATATTAAAAGGGGCGGATTTAAATTTTTTTTTTTCAAAAATTTATTAATTTGATAATATGAAATAGTTTTTTAGATGCAGTGATAATACAATTTTTGTAGTCAAATTAGAACTGATACTACTGATAAAATTTTGAAATCAATTTGTATTTTTGGATATTGAGAATTACTAAATTTAAATTACATCTTATCGGGAAAATACAAAAATATATACATATTACTATTAGCATGATAAAAATTTGGTATATGAATGATAATTGATTTATTCATGATTTATATTACTTTGGTAATCATTAATCAACATTAGTGTTACAGGCTTTTACGGGTCTTGACCCCCTGCTGCATAGATGAAGTATATTGCTGTTCAATTGGCGCTAGAGGAAGCAGTTATTAATCAATGTGTTATAATAATATGGTGAGACGAGTGCTGTACTGTTATGTTATCACCGATCATCATTTTCTTAGTTTTCCGTTAAAAATTATCGTCATGATAGTTGCAATCTTTCTAAAATGGATAAATTTATGTTATTATGATTTTTTGCATATACACGTAATATATATCATCAACCATATCAAATACCTAAAATACAAGTATAGAACTAAATTTAAAAATATAGATATATATCTTTAAATTAATATGAATCAAAGAAAATATTTAAATTCAAAATTTTTATTATCTAATTTGAATAATTTTTTAATTTTTTCTAGTCCCGTATTGTTCAACAGAATTTCAATTTTATTACAACTCGTAAATTTTAAATTTTAAATTTCCGTTTCAAACTCAATTTCTACATCGTTCATTCACAATTGCCTTTTACCCTTTATATGTTTCAATTTCCAGTTTGCTTGTTTGAATTTGATTTTGAAATTGAAATGAAATGAATGATTATGGATTTGATTATTGATTGACACTTCTCATTTCAATTTTATTTATCTGTAAACAGAATTTCCTAAAATTTTTTTTACCGCTTTTTAAAATGGTTAGTATTAAAATTTTGTTATTAATATTTAAAATTCTAAGAAAAATCTAAATTGAATACTTTTTTTCACAGCTTTTCTATTCATTTTTCAAGTCGCTTGTTGGAAAAGATGTGGTTGTGGAGTTAAAAAATGATTTGAGGTATTTTCTAACCTTACATTTGCATTATTATTATCTGGCATTTAAACCTAAGTATTTTGATGCTTTTTGTTTTTTAGTATTTGTGGGACACTGCATTCAGTTGATCAGTATTTGAATATAAAATTAACAGATATAAGTGTTACAGACCCAGAAAAATATCCACATATGCTATCAGTGAAAAATTGCTTTATTCGTGGATCTGTTGTACGATATGTACAATTACCAGGTGATGAAGTTGATACACAATTATTACAGGATGCAGCTAGAAAAGAAGCGGTGGTAAGCACAAGGTGAAAAGAGAACATTTATGGTTTAGTTTTAAGAAAAATATATATGTTCTTTCTTCGGATCTTAAATTAATTTTATTTTTTACATAAATAACAAAAATTATAAACTTTATGAATAATTTTGTCAATACTAAAATCTACCACTTCTTTTTCTACCTGTATATTTTGTGTCTGGTCTAATATCCTTTCCTTGTTTCCTTTGTCGTTCTTTTTTCTGAAGAATCCATATACGAGATTTTTTCAAAGGTTTGCCCCTAGCAGCTTTTATCATTTCTCGTTTCTTGGTGTAAGCGACTCTTTTCTCATCTTCCTCTGTTCCCAAAGCTTTTGGTAATTGCGTTACACCACCAGTCATTAAAACTAGAAAATATTTTTTGGCTTTTGTCGAATTTGGATAATCGACCACTAAACCACCATAAAAACCAGCTTTCATTGCTTGTGATGTTATCAATTCAATTTGATCGGCATTTTCTGGATAAAATTGAAATATTGCGCGTGCTTGACGTGTTAAACATGAAAATAATGAACTAAAAAATTTGTATAGACGTTTTTGAGGATTGTGAGAAATTTTATCAGCATTGCATAGCCATTGTAATGCTGATATTGAAACAGCACCATCAAATGTACCGGATTTAAAAGGCATACCATGACCATTATCACCTAATATTAAATCACCGGATACTTCTCTTTCTATTGCGACATCAAGCATTGATTTCGATATATCAATACCAATCCAATGATGAC
This sequence comes from Villa cingulata, assembly GCA_951394055.1. Lineage (NCBI taxonomy): Eukaryota > Metazoa > Arthropoda > Insecta > Diptera > Bombyliidae > Villa > Villa cingulata. The sequence goes on along the minus strand of OX596021.1, from coordinate 2,812,709 downwards.
CAGACTCTTCTAGAACACTACCAGATAAACCAGAACCGCAACCAATATCAAGTATTAAACATGATTCTTCTTCAGGTAATGCTAACAACTCAACAGCTCTTTCTGACATTTCAATTTGTATTTGAATAATTCGTGAATTATTTGAATATTTTCTGGCTTCTTCTTCATTGTAAAACTGCAACATATGAAGAAAAATATAATTATTGTAGAATTTGATCAAAAAATTTAGAAACTACGAATAAATATTATTTTTCCATACAATTTCTGGTGGTGCAATATGCTCTGGACGTCTTGCCATTTTATATTTGATATTTTATGTTGTACAGCTATAAAATTTTTTAAAGCACAATATGTAATTAATATATTTTGTAAATATTGAGTTTAATAATAGTATTAATAGTTTAGTTTCTCGAAAAAATCAAAATAAATATTGACGATTTATTCAAAAACCAAATAAGTGAAATTAAATTTAAATGAAAAATGAAATATACATTGCACGTTGTTCATTTGTTTTTGCTTTAATTGTGAATTGATGAATTCTTTAATGGAGTTGGCATTTGTTTCGTTTCCACTCGTTTCCATAAGTGTCAATTCCGAATGTCGTTTTAATATATATATCATTGCCATATCATATTTTTTAAAATGAAAATAAGTATAATAAATTTAAGCTGCTGTCATTCATTCATAGATGTGGTAACGTAACGATAAGTAAATATTATTTTGAAGGTGTCCGGTGTACTAAATTTAGGATTTCCTTTTTAAATACGTTATGTTTTTTAAGTACACAAATTGCAAATTTTAATAATTAATTACGTTATTATAATTTTAGACGTAAAAATTAGACCTTTAACAAACTTTATTGACGAAATTATACAATATAAAAATGCAACAATCTTTTATGAATAAATTCTGTTTTTTTTTTTTTTTTTATTTATACATAATACATATTTATATTATTGATAATTAAATAATATTAATTGATATATAATTCATAATGTCTGTTTCAAATATAATTGCTCTTTTATATTTAGTAAAATTTTAAAAATTTTATTTTTAGTTTCGTTTTTATTTTTGTGTTTTTCTTCTTATATTTCAATTTTTTAAATTCGATGAAATAATAAATTTTAATAAAAAATTCAAAAATGTACATACATACATAAATTAGCATATGTTCAGAAATTTATTCTGGTTTTTCATTTATTATTTTTTTTTGTCCAGTTAATATATGTATAGAATACATAATTCATAACATTTTTTAATTTTATAAATCAATTAAAATTTCCATATTTGCAAAAATATATCATGTATTTTACAGTTACAATTTACAACTATACAGTTTAGGTATGTCTGTATATTTTTTATATTTTGTTTTATAGAAATGAAATTCACATATAAATTATAAAATGTATAAGATTAGAGATTAAGAAAATTTTCTTTAAAGTTCTGTTAGAAATTTTTAATTTTTTAAAAGACTAGTTTCGTATTTTTCTTTTTTTTTTATTTATCATCACAATTTTTAACATACCCATATAATATATGTTTATTTTTTTATATACGTTGTGCATAAGAGAAAATTTTTTTTTCACATACATATTTGAATTGTATTTTTTTTTTTTTCATACATTCATTTGAAAGTTTAAATAAAAACATATGTATGTTATATGAATTTTTATTTTTAGTTTTTTCAATTTAAAATTTTCTAAACATATACTCACTATTTTATCTACATAAGATTTCAAATCAATCAAATTTAAAGAAATATTATATAGTTTTTTACAATAATATTACTTCCGCTCACTACGGTATACTCTATAATACTATTAGAACAGACTGTCACTGCAACCAACCAATCAACCTCTAGTAGCGTAGCAGGTAGCAGTCTATTGTCTATTCCACTCATAGTCGTTTCGTTATCACGATCACGAATTTTCATTCTAGAGAAAATTTCATTTTCCATCTCTCAACTCTCAGCTAAATTATGTGAGAATAAACAATAAACACGAAAAATTTTCTAAAAACGTTTCACCATAGACTAATAGTTTCACGTTTTACACCAGTTTTCACTTTTTTTTTATACGATGTCGATATGGATCTATATATGAAAATGAGAAAAAGATACAAAGTAAATAGCCAGCCAGCACTGAACGACTGGTGTCTGGTGTCATTTCCACTGGCAGTTGACTGTGATAATACTATATTACACACTACGCTAGCCGGTTAGTTTAGTATAGATATAGTAAACAGTTCCTCTAGCTCTAGTAACAGTCAATTCTCACATTATATCGTATTTCGTGAAAAATTCATTTTCACTCCTCTCAGAAGAATATAAGTAGGTATAAAGAAATATGAAAAATTTTATATTACATTTTGTGTTTATTCTTCACTGTACAGAGTGTACACTCTAGCGAAAGGATAATGAGAAAGAGTGATATAGTAAGTAAAATATGTAGATAGATAGTATTGAGGTAATTGGAAGTTAACTATCTATAATACTCAATTAGTAGTCCATGTATACATCATTTACTAGCCAGTACTAGAAACTGATATTTTCATTTTTTAGAAAAATTCATTTAATATAGTCATTTCATATATGAAAAATATTTTCAAATAAAAAATACGAAAAATTCCTTGAAAATTAAATGTCAAAATTATTCTAATTATTACGTGTGTGATTCAAAAGAAATGAAAATCATTATTATTTTTTGTGTCATCCATAAATTATATTACCAATATATACAATACAAATGTTGATACACCTATTTATTTGTTAAATTTTTTTTTTTTTCAGGTTTTAATTTTTGATTTTTTCTTGGCAATTTTAATCTAATAAATTCGTAGAGTTTCATATTACATGTAATAATTATATTTTTTAATTATTATTATTTTTAATTTGAATTTAAATTATTATGTAGGTGTATAATACATAAGTTTTATCTTAATTGTATTTACATATTTATATCATTTATCATTATCATACAATTTTAATTTATATATAGTACATACATATATACTTTACTTAAAATTATGTTTTTGAACTCTTTTTAAAAATGTTTTCTTTTTCATTTTTATTTTTTGTTTATTATTTTTAGTTTTAAATTTATAAAAATTTATAATAAATGTATAATATGTACATTCTTTATTACATTTGTAAATAAATACAGACCATTTATGTTATGTACATTATTTTTATAATTTCATATTCAACCAAGTATACTTACATAATGTCTGTGACAAATTACACATATAAATGTACTAATTCGAGTATCTTATAAATTTTGATAGAAAATCATATTTGTGCATAATATTATACGAAACTTAAGATGACACATTTTCGTGTTTCCTTAATTTTATTTTCACTGCACTCAATCAGATAAATAACAGAGTTTTAAAAATTCAGATAGTATTTGAATAAATCCCTAACACTCTTATGAAGTTCATTTTTATAGACAGAAAAAAATTGAATACACTAGTATAAAGTTGAATCTTCTTGGAAATATTGAAAAATAAATCCTGTCATGTTTATTCCTAGATTGTATATGTACTTAGAATTCATTTCCATAGATACTTCGATTTGAAAAATGTTTACTCTTAAAAATATAATTTGACACAATATTACATATTTGAATCTTCTTGAATTTTCGCAATTATTTTTGACATATATCACTCGCTAGTCGCTACACACATACAAATGTACTATTAAAATCGAGTAAGTGCACTCCAATTATTGTATATAAGAAAAAACAATTATCGATTTCTATAATTGTTGTGTTAGACTGTGTTTCGAAACGTACTATTACTGTGTACATTACTATACGTTGCAGATGCAGTCACAATGAATTTTAAAATATTGAACATACAATTTTTTGCCGAATTTCGAACGTATTTGCATTGTGTAAATTTTATACAATATGTAGCCAAACTACGACTATATAGATAACAAAAATGTCTACTAAGACAATCGTTATTAAGTGTGTATGTTCTTTGCTCAGAATTTGATACGTTTCGGAACACATCCTAAATTTACATTATATAGATATCAATCATATTTCTATTTTTATTTATACTATAACTACATACATGAATAAAATGAATTTCATTGTTCTGAATTATTAAAATATGAATTTTGCATTAAATATAATTTATCGATTGGATTTATTAAATTCGAATTATTATTTAAATTGTTTAATGAATTATGCAATGAATTATTTCCATGATGTCCTCCACAATGTACAGATGATGATGATGATTGTAATTCTAAATTTTGTAATGACATTGTATCTGATGTACCTTCGTCCAATTGATCAAAATTACTTCCATCTAATGATATATCTGAGCTGCAGAAGCTATCATTTGAATTTGTAGGATAATCTATATAAAAAAAATTAAAAAAATTAAAAAGTTATTATAAAGTTTAATTGTATATGGACATTTTTATGAGTATATGGTATGGTACTTATATATGGTATGTAAAAGTATAGTAAAATTTCAAAAAAAAAAAAAAAATACTTACCGTCTGGTGAATATGGTAAATTTGGATTAAGTGGTTGACTTGAATGGAATGAATTATCCATGCTAACATAACCATTTTCGCTATTCGGTGATGATTCTTGTTTTATATTATTTTTATCATTTTTATCTTTATCAGAATTTTTATCATCGTTATTATTATTATTATTGTTATTGTTATTACTACCGTCTTGTTTTGATTTTCTTTGAATTTTTTTCATTTTAGCTCTCTGATTTTGAAACCATACTTGTACAACACGTACCGATAGACCAGTATCTTTAGCTAATGCTTCACGTACTTTACGACATGGTTTCGGTGATAATTCGAATGATGCTTTAAATTGTTTACGTTGTGCTGATGTCAATATGGTACGTGGTCGTTTTGGACCACGTCTACCATCTCTTGAACGTACAATATTATCATCTATTAATAAATCATCATCATTACAATGATGTGATAAATATAATTCTTTTTCAAAATCATGACGACAAAATAATTGACCGGCACGCATTAAAAATTGTTCACCTTTTTGTAATGGTTGACAGCATATACAGCAAACGAAACATGATAAATGAAATATATAATGTTGTGGTCTCATTACCATATCATGTGGTAGTATACGATTACAGCAACGTGTACATTTAATACCAAATATCCTAGAACAAAAAATAAAAAAAAAAAGAATAGACGAAGTTAGATGAGATAGGTATATATAAAAAATTTTGAAAAGAAATTAAATAAAAAACGTTTTTAAATTTAAAATTTTAGAAGGTATAAAATAAAGAAAAAATGGATCTTAAAAAGCTGACATATTCAAAATATATGATTATGGCAAAAAGAAAAAGTAATTTATTTTCATATATTTTTTGACTAAATAAAAATATTTGAAAGACGAAAAAATATTCATTTATTCCCCGTATTCTTAATAAATGTATGTTTATGTCAATAAAAGAGATTTCTCATCATCTTGTCCTTCTTTTACTGCACTATACATTACTGTATAGTTATATGGATTCTTGGATTCTTGGGATATAAAAAAAAGCTTAAATACATATACATCATCCCTACATTTATGTGTATACGATTAGTTATAATATAGTCTATTCTCTATACTGTACAGTAAATATCCTATTCAGATTTTTGAATGAATATACAAAACGTCGTATATAAATATCTGTATACGTATGCTACAGCTATACATATGTACTCGTATTTTTTTTTATATATTCTTTACAGTATTTACGAATTTGTATGCATGATAAAATTCGTCCTTTTCTTTACTTTTAATTCCATAATTTTTTTTTTTTATTTTGCTTTTCATTCTTTTTTAAAGATATTTTTATCTGTATGTATATATATAGATGCAGGCATAGCTACAATTTATCCATTTTATATATTCACGATATACTTACGAACATACAAAAGTATGTATATCCTTCGAGCGAATATTTACAAACATAAATTTTATTTATATACTCATACATAGATAACTTTTAGAAATGCTTTGGTACCTTATATGAATTGATTTCATTCAAAGCAAAGAAACATCTTCCATTTTTATTTTCTAGATTTTTTTTCTTTTTCATCTTTTTTTTTTGCATTTTTTTCTTCTGTTGTATATATTATGTATTTTTTTTTCTTTGTTACGAAAAGAATTTTTTAAAATTTTTTTTTGTAATTTTTTCCTTTTTTTCAGAAATTGAAAGAAAAAAAAAATATACACATAGAAAGAAAGGAAGAATGAAAAAATGAATTTCTTATTTTCTTTTATTTTGATCAGTTTTTTCTGCTTTTTATATGTGTTTTTATTTTCTTTTCGTTTTTTTTTTTTTTTTGACAATTTTTCTTATTATCATTATCCATTTCCATTCCGATCCCTTATCACAAATAGCTGTATATACAACAAAACATACAAAAAATACAACAGAAAAATGTTTTTCCCTTGAAAATTTTCCTTTACTTCTTTACGAGTAGGTGTAGGTCTATGACGTATATGATGTATGTGTATGTACATAATTTCTATGTTTTGTGTATATAGAATAGGCTGATGGTTTGTATTTTTTTTAGATTTTTTTTTTGAAATTTTTCTCTTAATGGTTTAGCATTATATGTATCTACATACGTATGTATATATGGGATGTGTATATGCACATAAATAATATCGATGGATGTCTGCATAAGCTGTATGTAATACATATTATAAAAAAGGATATAACAAGTTCCAAAAAAATGGAAAAAAATTTTTTAGTTTTTTGATGAAATGTGAAAAAGATAAAATTCTGTTTTTTAAGTAGAAAATATTTTTAAAGGAAGAACATTTTTTTTTGTTGTTCTTAATTTATTAAATATGTGTGTGTTTATACCATATACAGGGTGTTTCAAGTTTCTTCTTCTTTCATAACCAGAACTTTCACAAAAGTGATCTCATGGCTTTATTACAATCATGCAACTGGCAGAGAAGCAAGCTCTTTTACGTGATAAGGATAGAGTCACAGCTCATAGGGTTTTCAGCATGTAAGCTACTTGCATTTCTAAGCTCTTTTTCCCAACAAGCTGCGACTCATATTCAAAAATGAGTGAACTTTTGGAGGTAATGAAAGCTAAGAATCGGCAACGAAAAATTTTTTTTCTTACTTTTGTCTTTGGCAGGAATCGAATCTTCAATTACAGGTCAGTAGCCAGTTTCAAGTTTATAAAGTTGAATTTTCATCTATGAATGAAGTCTTACAAATTGTTAGAAAATATCTACCACATATACACATGCATGTAAATACTGATGAAATGTAAGGATAAACTATACGAGTAAATGTTAACTACATAAATTTTTCTCAATTTCTCTTTTTAACGTATACATCCCTTTCATATACGTGCAATTATAGTACTTTTTTTTCGTTATTTTTCTTTTAGTATCTCACACTTTTTATTGATGTTTCAACTAAACAAAAACAAAATTCTTATAATATTTTTTGTGTATTTATTCGTATACATATGGGTGGTAATGAGAAGAAAATTAAAGTTTTATATTTTTTTGTACTCATTTTCTTTTCTTTTCTTATTTTTTTATTATGACACTTGCAACAACTTTGAAAAATTCATAAAATTAACGGCACGTGTAAAAGAATGTCCAATTTTAATTTTCTTGTTTTTTTTTTGTTTTTTTTTGTTTGTTTTATTAAGTTATTTTAAAGGAAAGTATAATATGTTTCTTATACAACAATAATTAGTGATAATTGTTGCTTAAAAGTTTTAAATAAAAAGAAGAAGAGAAAAGGGATAAATGATGAATATTAGATAAAATAGAAAACTTCATTTCAATCTACTTTGCGTGTTGAAAATTCACTTCCATTACAGTTTCATTATCTATATCATTACTTACGACGACAGAGAACTTGTAAAATTTTGCAGGTCAAAGTTTTTTGTAATAATTGTGATTTTATCACAAATTGATATTTTGGTGAACATTTTCCGATATCTACTGTTTAAAATATTTGGTATAAATAGAATTCGAATGAGAGCTTAAACATTTTGTTTAATTTTCTATAATTTTGTCTATATTATTTATTCATATACATATAATTTACTGCATACTTATACATACATACCTGTCATAATCAATTTTACAATATAATTTTCCATTTCGTACATAACATGTATGACTTAATTGTATTCCACAATAACAGCATGCCAAACATTGTTCATGCCAACTAGAATCAGCGACTTTCATTAGGTATCTATCTTGTATTTTTTGTCCACAGCCTTCACATATTTCATAATTTTTTTCACATTTTATTGTACCAACTTCTAAATATGAAAAACAAAAAAAAAAAAAAAACAAAAAAGTTAATATGTATTATTAAAAATTAAATATGAAAATCATAATAATATATTTTTTTGGTCACAACAATTATATAGATGCATCATACATATACAATATGAGTATTTTACTTAGTTCAAATTTCTTCTCATATTTTTTAAAAATATTCACTAAATACATACCTACACATGTATTTATACATATTTGTAATGCGTATATAAACTTTTTAAAGATCATAAAGAGTATGTATGTACTCTTACAAACATTTATGGCATAATAATAAAAATTTTAATTTTATTTCTGCACATTAAATACATATGCATGGACGAGTACTGTACACACATATATATAATATATACTATATATATATATATATATATATATACATTTACGTAATATAATCTTGACTTGTCATATTTTTATAGTTTATATACATACTCGTACTTATATGTATATCATTTATTAATGCGAAAGAAAAAAAAATGATTTAATGTGAATTTTTAAATAAATTTTAAGATTACCCGCACACACAAAATTTCATAAGACAATTTTTAGATTTTTATATTTTTTGTGTTAAAAAATGTGAAAGAAATATTTATCATCTCTACATGTCCTTTTCGAAATACTACATCTTTTATAGAATATACATTTATGTATAAAAACATATAAATCATATTTGTAAAATTAAATTTGCAATATCTACATGCGATTATTGCATATTCATATATGCTTCGTTCTAGATAAAGATGAATTTTTTTTGATGACAAATCGTTTAAAAATTTATACCACAAACATTTTTTTCCAGTTCTATTCAGTTATGCGATTATTTCAGGATATTGCTATGGGCTTCTATATTACTTACTTTCGTATATTTAAAAATATTGAACTGCTGTTTTATTGATTAATTTCCTTTTTTGCGTGTATGTAATTAACTGATTATAGCAGGTGTATGTAAATACAATGTGATTCCTTTCTTATCTTTGATATAATATAATTCGAATGAAAATAAATGATAAGATATTACATATAGGAATAGGATTGCATTGAAGAGATTTTATCAGTTCAAATGTTCAAATATGATTGTCAAGAAGTATGTGTATACACTGATAAAATAATTAATTTATAAATTATTTACTTTATTTGTAGTATATCAGTAAATGTGTGCATAATGTGTGTAGGATTCGAACCGATATCAAATGTAAATTGTTCACATAAAATGTACATAAGTTCATAATTCCATATGTGCTCGGTCACATTAAAAAAAAATGTGTACTAAAAATACAGTCGCTCTTGAAAATAATGGGACTGTTTTGAATGAATGAAGATTGATATTGTTTTGCACTCTTGTGCACCCGGTGTACTTCTAAACATTTCGTCTTTTAGGTTGAAACTTTATTAATTCAAACTTTAATTTTATATTTTTTTTTATTCTAAAAGCACAAAATTTCAATTTCTATGTTTGTTTTAACGAAAAAAATTATATCCTTTTCACGTCACAAGAGATAGGATTATAGACACAATTTTCTCATAAAAGTTCAAGTTCTCTGGCAGGCCTAATTCTCTTTTTCAAAAATTAATGCAAGGACATAAAAATATAATAGTGCGAGGAATAGAGTATAACAGAACATAATTAAAAATATCGAAAATAATTTTAAGAGAAAATTTTCGCAGATAATCTTTTCTTTTTACTGTCATTTATAAAATTATTTTCCTAAAAACGGATATGTGATTTTCATTCTGTCCTTATATTCGCGTCCCCCGAGATTTGGAGCCGGTTTTAGTGAACCATTTCAACTTGTAAAAGAACTGGGTATGAAACCATCTATATGTTTTACTATTGGTTATGGTTGCATCTTTTTTGAATTGGATAAAACATACTGATACCAATACTTTAATGAGTGGCTGTATATGCATGCGTATCTAAAGATACATTTTTATTTTATTTTTTTTTACACGAGTACCTATATAATTTCGTAATCTAATCGGACTATCAAAAAAGTATATCTTACTTATTTCTATGTACATATTTGATTTTTATCTATAAAATTAATTCCATACGCAGTTCTATACATGCATTAGATTACAATAAATTATGATTTACACAATATGAAGAGTGAAAGTTATAGCGCATAATTAATTTGTAAGATACATATACATGCATATATCATACATATACATATATGAATGTTTAATGTTTTTCTAAATGGAATATATTTTTAAATTTTAATGTTTTAAGTTTTTTTTTATTGCTATTCGCTACCCTTGTATATAAAATTTTCAAATGAATTTCAATTTGATTTTATAATTTTTGTTTTCAACATTGTTTAGGAAAATTTTTGGCTTAGGCCGTTTTAGCGCTGAGCTGTACACTAAAAAAAAAATTATAGCTTTTGATAAATGCTCTGTGTGGACATATCTACACATTTACATACGTGTAAACTGATCTGTAGTATGAAAATAAACATGAAAATTTATTTTGTAAATAAAAAAAAAAAACTAAAATAAAATTAGAAAAGTAAAAGGCAATCTCACAATATTACATGTAGGTACATACAAAATTAGAAGAAAAAAAAATGTAAAAATAAAAATCAAAATAAAATAATCGTAAAGTTTAGCAAAATGAAAATAACAAAAAAAAAAAAACAAAACATATAGCATTATTGTCTGTTAGGCGAGGTTGTATCGATTGGGGTGGAGACTTTTATCGATTATATGTTATATTTTTTTGATGTAACAAACAAAATATATGTAGATATCTATATAGAATTTAGATAGAAAATAAATAGAACCACAGACATGATGAAAGTATATACATATACCCTACACCTACATACTTGTACATAAATGTGCAGATATGTGTATATTATATTGATTATAAATATACAGGACAAAGTTTGAATAAGCGCTGCTTTAACAAATTGATATTGATATAGTATAGAAAAACATCTATACATCACAAAATTACAAACATACAATACCTATATCTGTACATTTATTTGTGTATACATTTTTGTATGTTACAGATATGTATGTACATTTCTCACAAAATATTTGATATAATATCAATGTCGTTGTTGTTGTTGTTGGTCATATATATTAGGTTTGAATTTTATATACCTTTCATCATAAAATTCCTCTTATATAATGTATACAAATGTCTACAGATATTTATATCTACACATATTATATACAATCTATATATGTATATACAATGGTACAATATATGTATATATGTATATACCTGCATTTATGTAATAAATCTTTATATATTTATACTTATATATCATATATAAACATGATTTCTTTCTCATATTATGTATTTTACAGGATCATTTTTGTTTGGAAATGAAAAAAAAAATATATATTTATATAAAATAAAAAACTGAAAACAAAAACATTGAAAAAATATAGACTATCTATTTATATATGATAAAGGAAAAAAAAATTCGAAAAGGAAAAAATTCGGGATTCAATTGAGTTAAAGTGCCTTAGGATTTACAATGGATATATCAAACAAAAATTTGTATTCATATACATATCATATTATATATTATGTTATCTATATAGATATTGCAAGTAAATATACATTATTTGAATATATGTATATGTATGAAATAAGGATATTGCTCATCATATATACTGCAACGCATGAACATTCCAATAGGTATAGAATAAAATTTATTTTTTCTTCGTTATACCATACATAATATCCATATGCATATATAATGTACATATGTTTTCATATATATATAAATAAATATAAGTATGTATATACACATATGTGCGTATTTATAAACAGTAAATTTTTATATTGATTTCGGTTGTTTTTTTTTTAACATTAAATAATGATATTGTTTTTCTTTTACTTTTTTTTTATTATTTGTTAAATTAGTTCTACACCCATAGAATTCTGAATATTATTGTATTTTTTTTTATATCTCGTATATGTATACCTATACATATATATATTATGTAGAGTGGACTATGTATATATAAGTATATCTTGATCAAAATACTTATATATATATTTCAAGGTACATAATTCACAAAAAAAAACTGTAGAGTATACGAATAAGGATTAAATGAACTTTAAAGAAAATATATTTATAAAATAAAGTAAATATTTTCCTTTAAAGTATACTTGATAATATTTTTTGTAAATTCGATTAAATATTATTATTACTTCCCATATATTCGTGTGTAAATAATATTTATCAGATTTTAATATTGGCGATTTAAAAAGAAAAATGAACATACATTTATACGGAAGATTGATTTATTGTTATTAATTTAAAATTTTTCATAAAATATTCATTCATCCTATGGTATTGCTTGTAAAGTACAAGTAAAGTGTATATGTATAGATCAAATAATATGTACCCTATCCTACATCTTATCTTTAATATCCTACATTCTACGTAAATGTAAATGTTATGTATATGTATGTACGTATTTTCCGGACTATAATCTTTGAACACGTGGTTTCTGACCTTTAATTTTATTTTGTTGTAATACATGTATATGAATTATAAATGTACATAAATTTATTAATATATTTACTCATACATAAATGTATATACAATAAAAAACAAATAATAGAAACTTATTAAATTGGAATGATACAGCATACATATATATACATTTGTACACATACGCGTAAATATCATTATATTCACCTATTTCCATGTATACATACATACATTATATGAAAACCGATTATATCTTCACTAATTGCAAAATACATTTTGAGGATATAACCATATTGAAAAGTATATGATGTAGAAATTTCGGTGTAAGGAATAAAAGAAAAAACAAAAAATACAAAATAAAAAATTAAACAAAAAAAAAAAATAAATTTTCCCAACATCAACAAACGAGAATCATAAATAGTATATACCACGTACATTGTATATGTATCTTATAAGAAGTTACTTTGATCGATTAAAATATATAAAAGGACATTGTTATATATGTATAATAAGATAATAATTATTGCAAATAAAATATATTAAATTCACTAAAATTTCATGATATAATACGTAAATGAGTATACATATATGGGATTATTAGAACAGAACTCTAGAATAATTTCCTTTACAGCATAACTTTTAAGTAGGTAACAATTTTATTAAAGAGTATTTTCTTAGAATAAAAAAAATTTTATATATGAACTTGTAAAGTATAGCATCTATGATATTTCTAAGAATATTTGCGAATATTTACATATGACGTACGTGCACATATACGCATAATAAATATGCCAACATATATGTGTATTATAATGAATATTACATATATTATAAGTAATATGTACATACAAACTCACATATACATTATGTATTCTGCATATATGTACATATATACATATATGTATGTATATTATTGTGTATACAGGTGGAGAAATTTTGAGTATATTAATTTGAAATGTACATATACAAAATTCATATATTTATATGTTCGCATATCTATACATATACTTGAACATACGCTCACGTAATATATATCATATGTGAACTATATACATATATAGAAAATATAATTGAAAAAATATAAAATGAAAATGTAAAAATTATACATGTGGTCATATACCTTTTATTACATGGAAATGTATATAGATATACATAAAACACAACACACATTATCCTTCATACTCATATGCATGATTATATAAAGTTTCAATTTTACTTATACACAAAGCAATTAAATAACGTGCTCAAGGGATGTACCTATATATATACGCATGCATATACGCAAATTGTAAACAAATATATATAACTATATCCTCATTTAAAAGTATAAACATTTCATGTTAATTTCTTTCATAATTTACTAATTTTTAACATTTTGATATTAAGTATATCACCGCGTGTATATAGTTGATTTTGTTTTCGTAGATTAACGAAGATTTTTGTATATAATAATATCCCTGATTATGATAGTAAATAAATTATATTTACCTGTTCGACCGTTACAATCAATAGATTTTCCAATTGTATTTTCTAGTTGGCTAGCCTGTAATAATCCACCATTCATATCGGTAGGGATGGTATAAAATTCTAGCATGATGATTTAAATTTTTGTATATATACCAATACAATATCGCACCTTTATACAATTTTTCTTATTTTGTTTTTATTTTCTGTATATTTGTTTGTTTATAACTTGTGGATTTTTTATTTATTCAAATTGAAAATTTTATTTCTACAGTATTGCGAGTTAGATCATTAACATTAAAATTTTTTTATATTTTCATTGACATATATACATATCATGTAATTAAGTATACACCACTCTTACGATATATTATACACACATGTATATCCTTATAAAACATCATTAATTGTTTTAATATTTATAATTTAATTTATTTATTTTTACAAATTTATTTTACACAAAAAAAAAAAAAATTAAAAACAAACATTTAACAAAATTTATTATTATCACGTTCTGTTTATATATATACAAAGGCCTTTTTCCTATAATTACTTAATCACTTCCTTTCTCGATACAAAATAATGAAAAAGAATATGAAGAATGATACAAAAACTTGGAAAAAGTGAAATTGACCGTTTCAAAAAAAAGAAAACTATATGATTTCTCGCATGTATACATACGTGAAAAGATTATATATACGTTTGTTATTTTGATATTCACTTTAAAAAACACATATCTAAATAAATACAATAAATTGATTTCGAAAAAATTAAAAGAAAAACATTATTTTGTTTTTTTTTTTTTGTGCGTACAGTGTAAGTATATACGCTATAAAAACGTCCGACTGTCACAAATGTTATTTTACATGTGATTGTGATTCATAACTCGATCAAATATAAAATGTTAACTTTATTGTAAGAATAAATGTATATATACGCATACTTCTATATATATGGTGTATATGTTTGTACGCGATCTAAAAAATTATCACACACAACGATATACATATTAAGTACCAACATACATATAAATATATATCACCCTATATGTACGCATAAATGTATACATTATCTAATACCATCATCATACTGTACATCACTACAATATATTTATAGCGTATATACACATTATAAAAATAAAAGGGAGAATTATTGACTGTGTGTAATAGAGGAACGAATAAATATTCCAGTCGCAAAGAGTCATCATCGTATTTACAATTAAAAATGTATTTGTTACAAATATATATGTATATACATATATGCGGAGATACAAATAAGTTTATATATACATATGTATATATCTCCCTTTTATTTTTACTTTACATTTCATATAATATAAATATTGGTAATCATTTAGTGCAAAAGTTATATCTCTATTAAATCTCTTATACAGGTTGGTGTACAATTCAAGAATATTGTTCGATTCCTTTTACGTGAATTGTAAATAAATAAAAATCTCTGTATAAAGTTAGTTTGAAATATTGTACGGAAAAATCAAAAAAAAAAAAAAACTTAACAAAATCCTAAAGTCTAACAAAACTTTCTAGCCTAGACATAATGTAAACATTATTGAAAAGAAACATAATTCAATAATATAATAGAGAATTTATATATTGTAGGTGCACCAAAAATCAAATATACTCGTATACATACATCTATGCAAAAAGTTATGTGTGTACACAAATACGTTTACAACATGTATTTATGTGTTTGTGTTGTGTGTTTACTTTTAAATAAGGAATATGAATGTGTTATAAAAAATGATAATGTTACAAATAAAGGACGCAGGACTAAATCGATTATTGTTCACATATACATTCACAATTATCACATATAAAATATATATTATGTATTTGTAAATTCCGCATGCATATAAATGAAATCATTGAAGCGAGACGAAGGTAATGTTTTTAGCTCCGCCCATTCTAAATACTGATTGGATTTTACATTCCCCTTCATATAAGGAGAATACTCCATTTTGTTGGAAATGTGATAATAAAAAAAAAAAATGAAGAACATTTTTTATCACACACATTATCTCTAGTCTACAGTATTAGATGGATCGGCGGATGTGTGTTATTTTTTTATGGATGCACGTTCAAAATTTTATATAAATGTAGTGATGTTGGTTTACATATTGTACGATACGATATACTGATTATAAATATGAAAATTTGTTGTATTGACCTGCGCATTACTTCACATTATGAAAATAATATAAGGAAAGTTTATTATTTTAAGTGGTAATAGATGCTTTCACTGATATATCTATATGTACATATATGTTTAAGGATATACACGATTGGGAATTTTATTTTATATATTCTATACACATAAAATTTTGTATGAAAAATCCAAAAATTATTATTATTTTGTGTCTTTAAGGATATTTTAAATCCTCTGCAGAGAATAACATATACTATGTAAATTATTTACATAGCTTTTTCGTATTAAAAATAATATAAAAAGAAACAAGACAAAGCAAAGTAAACCAAAGCAATAAAAAAAAATACAGAACAAAACAAACAAATAAAAAATTAAAAAAAAATGAAAGGAAGAAAACAAAAATAAAATAATAAAATATTTTATATTCTTTTATTTGTGATACTACTACATATTTGTAATATGAATCCTTGATTGTTTTATATTTGTTGTTTTTGTTATTGTTGACTATATAGTTATTGTTCTTATATTTTGTTTTTATGTTTCATTGTTCCTTCCAAAGTTCTAAATATCACTACAAAAAAAAAAAAAAAATAGTAAAAAATTAATTTTTTTTACCGGTCTTGATATTCTTCAAGTTGTTAACTTGTTGTATTTATGTACAGTGATACACGTAGGATACGAATAAATAAGATATAGATATGTATAGTTATGTGTTCATACTCCTTATGAATTGTATTCACACAAAACTTTGACAATTCTTTTGAAATTTATTTTATTTTTTAGTTTTTTTTTTTACTTTTTTATCTTGTTTTTATTGGCTTTGAGTTTTTGCCTTATGTGAGAACTTTTTCTTTTTAATACATCACTTATAGAGGATACAAAATAAAAGTATAAGTATATACATATACGTTTAAAAACACAAAGTAAAATAAGATATATTATATATATCAAGCGAGAAAATGTACATTCATGTATACCTTTACGCCTTCACATACATCTATACGTATACGCCGTATACGTACCGTATACATATATATACGTATAACATGTACTTATTCCAATGAATTCCAATAACATGAATAATATACAAAAAATAAAGAACAATGATTTTAAAAGAGTTCAGGAAAAATGTAACTTTTGTGTATTTTCTTCTTCTTCTTCTTCTTGTTCTATACTACTTTTGTATTATTTTACTAAAATTATATTTTACTCAGTTTTTAAAAACTTATTTAATGCATTTTTTACTTCTATATATATAAATAGAGGTGACTGCATGTATCATACGTATACACCCACACTTATCTATGTTTCATAATTTATAATTTTGTATTGCACAAAATTTATCACGGTATTATTACACTTTTTTTTTTAAAGAAAGAAATGAATGTTAAGTTAATTTTGAAAATGAAAAACGTTATGAATTATATTATATATATATATATATTTATATATACAAAGTTCATTGACAAAGACTATATGGACACTAACGTGATACAAAGTGCTTTACTTTAATGTATACCTAAATGTACATACAGAATAATGTAATGAATGATAATAAAGACACATAATGTATTAATGTATACAGAGTTAATATGTTATGCTTTATTATTATTTTTTTTTTATTTTTTTCTGATTTTTCTTTTTCTGATTGTACATATAATTTGAACTTATGTTTTTAGATAATATGATCATCTTTTGCATAATAACAAGCTTAATTTTCATATTATATACATATAAGTAAAGCATAAGATACTTAAGTACATAATTCGTGCAAAGGACAAACGAAAAGGACATGTCATGTTATCGTATAACAAAGAAATTAGTTTGCATTTTACTTTTTTATAGTTGATTATTATACGTCTCCATACTATCATCACTATCTCCCACCCCACGTTATCCTCTCTATACACAATTTTCTAATTACCTATTTTTAGGAATATATAGTTTGAGAGTAAATATAAAAAGAACATGGATCATGGACATAGGATAAAAAGGAAAATATTTTATGCTTCTTCCAGTAACTTTTTAAAAATATTCTGTAAGTTTAGTTATTTATATTCTGCGATTACTTTTAATTTTATTAAAAATATCAATTGATTTTCAAAACAATATTTTTCCACAAAAAAAATTCATATTTCAAATTAAATTTGGAAAATATATAGAAAAAGAAATTAAGATTATAACATACGGAAAACTTAATAAAAAAAAAATGGATAATATAATATCATTTGTATATATAATACACAAGTATATATACTTAACTGCAGATGGATACGTACATATAGTATATAATACACTCGTAAATCGATGAATAAATGATCATGATAATAAATCTTTAAGTGCCATCATTTTTGGTTCGAAATCAAAACTCATTTTTTATTTATTTTTACATAACTTACATCTAAAGATACTCTTCTTATATTAATACGCATTCATATTTACCTCAGTGTAATATGTTTCGAATGCATACGTATACACACATATTCACTCATATCTCATATATATAATACGTTATGTTGGATGTCTTTTTGACTTTCAAGTGGGTAAACAAGAATTTTATCCGAAAAAAAAAAATTAAATTAGTAAAAAAAAAGAGAATAAATAAACAGATAGAAACAAACGCAAGGGCTAATTTTAGGCATCCCTCTGTGATACTTGAATTTCATTCGTAATAATCATGAATACATGTATACGTTCATCTATACATATGTATATCTATTTACGTGTGTATTTTTAATTTCAAATTAAATATATTTTTAGATATACATATATGTATGTATATATATATTTTATTATTTGGATACGAATGAGATGAGTATGTAAATACAGAGTGATAAAGGATTTACGCTGCCGTAAACTAATTTCGCAGATGTTTGGAAAAAAATTGCCTTCTATTATGTACAGTACAGACGTATGCCTATTCTATAGCGATCCTATATAGTGTACGTATGTATGTATGTTGTACGTAGGTTTAAAAAGGTCTTATTTTAAAGTAAAAATGAAAAATATATTTATATATTTATAAATGTACGAGTATATGACTTGTGAATGGGTTTCATTTATTCCCTTTTTTCAATTGTATATAGTATAGATTACGTTATTATATCACATCACTTTATACTTAATATGTTATGCGTTGTGTTTATTTTTAGTGAATGGGTCATTAATCGTTTCGCGCTTCAAATTATCATCATCAACGATATCATCTAATCATCATTATCATCATCATTGCATTGCATTGCATCATCATGTATCCATATAAATAATCATCAATTTTTATCCCATCGATAAATGATGATGATGAAGATGAGAAAAAAGCAAATGATGCGATAAGATCGTATATACATATATGAATCTCTTATAAATCCGTACATACTTATGTACATTATGTACACAAACTATAAATAATATTTAGATAAAACTATACACACATAAAATATTATTGACCGGACGATTATTGACTTTAATTTTTTTTTTTAATTTTTATTTTATGTACATACATACTCGTACGCATATACCGATAATAAAGTAACTTACATAGACACGAGTACGTTCTTTTGAATTGAGTACGTGAAAAAGTGAAGTGTTGATATTTTTTTTTTTCTAAATGTTTTGAATATATCGAACAATAAACAAAAAACAATTTTAATTGATCATTCATTCTTATAAGAACAAAATGTATATAAAATAAAATATTTGATTCAAGTGATAGAGCTACATACTTATATGTGCATGCATGCATATGAATATGTAAAGAAAAATAAATGAATCTGTTTGTGATAAAATGAGAACTTTTGAAGTGATATGATTTGGGAATTTTCATTTATAGACGATGCATGTAAATATATATACACATAAGCAAAATCATTTTGTTGCGTTTGCATTCGATTTTTATCGACGTGCAGGCGATTATTGTTTATTATGACTTTGATTTACAATAATACATAAAATAAAAATACAACGTCAACGTTTTCATAATCTCATCATATAAAAATATACATAAACATATTATCCTGTGTCCATATAATGTGTATATATATTATGAGCATACATCTGGAAAAATAAATAAAATAATATTTTATTTTACATAACGTTAAATTGATAAACTTTTGTTTATATTTAAAATTTAATTTTTTTTTTTTTACATACAGAAACGTGAGAAAGATAACAATTTTTTAATTTGAAAGAAATTATGTATATGCACTTTATTGCATACATGCACATCACATATAATATCTATAAGTATTTTCAATCAGTAATCTTGCATCTACGCTACGCTAGTATACAAATAGTATTTCACGCATCACGTGTGCTCGTATAAGTACTTTCATTCTTTATAGAAAAATTTGATTTTCTCTCTGAGTGTAACGCGAATGTTGTAAATAACAAACACAGAAAATCAATTTGCTTATGATATATGTATATACCCTCTATAATCAAAGTGTAATCCATTAATATTTTTATCAAACTGGTAATGTTCATGTCGTCGTAGACTTCTTTAATTTTTATTTTAGACACCATTTTCTTGAGTTTACGAAAATTTAAAATACATATATTTTAATTAATTTACTTCATTCGAAATGTTACATATATACATAAAATATTTGTGAAATATCCTGTATGTATAGAGAGTATAGAACAATTTTCTCTATTACATATATTTTTTCTAAATGTGTAATCAAAGAAAATTACTGTCAATACATATTACACAACGTAAATGAGTGTGCTATACACATAGGAGAATGTATATATGGTATGGAGTATGGTATAACAATAATGGTGTATATGTAAAAGAAAAAGAGTATTAAAATCTACGTAAAATCCTTACTTTATTTTAATATTGTACATGTACAAATGTTGACATTTAATAAAACTACGGGATTCTAAATTGTGTATACATAGAATATATGTATACATGATCGTATATGAAATGTCATAAATTTAACAAAGAATGAAGGTCGAAAAACATCAAGAAATCCATAAAAGATATAAAAAAAATTCACAAAAATAATATACATAAAACGACAATATACTTGGTGGTTGGTATGAGTGAAAATGTGTATAGAAGGTTAGGTTGATAAAGAATAAATGTAATTTTTTCTTTATGTACGTAGGTGTACATGTGAATATATTCTTAATAATACAAATATTACACATTTCTATACATTCATATTATAAGGTATGTACATACATATATATAGCTGCTAGACGTAAGTTTTCATATAGATTAAATTCAATGAACTTATTTTCTTAATGTATACATTTGTATGTACCAGTATGTATGATGGTAGTAAAATATTCATTTATAAATTATATACAGGATGAAGCTTTGTTTCCATATGCAATAGAGGATGTCGAAATGAATTCGAAAAGTTTTTCAGTTTACATGCATATAGTGTGTTTTGATAACTTCCGTTGTTTACTATATCCGAAGATGTTATCAGTACGTATACGGATATTGAATATTTAAAATTATTTATTTATCTTCTAAATCTGTTTTTTCAAAAAGTTGTAGAAATATATCAAAAGAAAAGTATTCAGAAAATAAATTGTAGGTACAAAATGCAAATGAAGTCAACTTCAAAGAACATTTTAGTTGTTGTATGGATGGAGATATATACGAGTACATATACGATAGTTTTCACAAGCTTTTAGAAAATACTCTATCGATGTCTCTAACGTAGAAACGAGATTTTAAATTTAAAGATGAGAACACCCTATATGCATTTTCAATTTTATTTCATTGAATAATTCCATCTTTTCTCTCTACTTTTATTTTACCATACACAAGTTTACGTTAAAGTATTGATTCAATATTCAAATGAGTGTGCAAGTGTATATCTTATATACGTAACGTTCATTCATATAATATCTATATATGCATGCATTATATAAATATCCTAACCTAAAAAGAAAACTATGATTTCCCGAATGGTCAATTACTTGTCTTAATTTGAAATTTTCATGATAGGGACAATATACAATTACTCCATACATACTGCATATATAATTATACACCACTATGTGTATATCATATGTACATTTGTATATTTGTACACAAATAAATTATTTTGTAATTTTTTTTTTCATTTTCCTTTTTCATTTTGAAACTCATTCTTTTTATTTGTTCATTTGTTTTTTTCTTTTTTCTTCTTAATTTTTAGATTTAATTAAAACAAAAAAAAAAAAAGAAATAAACGCAAAAACATAAAATAAGCGATAAGACATGTCATTAGTATCCTATCCTATACACATTTTATAGTATAAGAAAATGAAGGAAAGAAAAAAGTGAAAAATTATAAATTATACCAAAACCGAGAGTGTGAAAACTTTTATGAAATTTGACCCAAATGTCAAAAAGGACACACCAATAAAATAACGAAATAACAAAAACAAAAATATACTGTATGTATGTATGTATGTATGTACATTACATTACATGATTTGATAGATACACATGTATGTATATACAGTACGTATATACTCGTATATAGTTTGTTAATAATTTTTTCTTTTCTACATTTTCTTTTTTTCCTTTCATTTCCCTTGAATTTTTATAAATGTTGATTTTGATTTGTTTTTTCTTTATGATTTTGTTTTCATTTTTTTTATTACAATTTTATTTTTGAAGATTTCTTTACATAATTTTCACTAAAAAAACATTTATTCATATTCATAAAGGCACGCACATTGAACAAATATTTTATTAGAACAAATTTCTTAGTCGAGTACTAGCTATGCTACATATACATACGAGTATATTCATTATTTGTATATAGGTAAAAAAGGGTGATCAAATGAGAGCTATTCATTTTATTTTGAATATTCGACAAATCCAAATTCGATAAATGACAAATCTAAATTCTAAAATGTGATTTGACGTGAATGATCGCCTCTAAATTTTTTTTTTTTCAAAACGTTCAAGATGCTTTATATTATTTGACAAAAAATATAAATTCTATAATGAATCTGAAAAAATAAGATGTCTGATGTGATCTTTAAAAAATATATATTACAAAATTTTTTAATCACCCCTTGGCCCTTACTCGTTAATACTTATAAATATCTACAAGAACACCCGAAAAGATCTTTACGGGATGTAAGAAGTATAACCTACGTTATATACACAACTTTACTTACTGTATACATTTTCGTATACTCGTATATGTATGTAATTTATTCACAATATTTTATTATATTTACAATACTTCAGTTTCTTTAATTAAATCTCTAAAAAGCTCTAAAGATTTTTAATATTGTATTTTCTTTTCATTTCTTTTACGTTTTATTACATTTTTTTACTTATTTTTATTTTTTGATTTTTGATCTTTTGAGTATCAACTGATGTAGAAAATATATGCATGAATTTTTTTTTTACCATATTTTCATTATTATTGCCGTTACATTTGTTGTTGTTATTGTCTTATTATTGTTGATTTCTTTAATTTTTGATTTTTTGTTGAATCTTTATGATTTTGGTCATATAAAAAACAAAAATATTTTTTGTGTTATTTTTTTTATTTTAATTTATATTTTTATTATATATTATTATTTTAATATTTTGGTTGGCTTTTGTGTTTATTCGTGTATTATAATATTCGTGTTCATCTATTTATGCATACAATTTTCATTTTTATTTATTCATTCAATTGATTATTTTTTTCTATATCTTCTTTTCTTTTTCATTATTTTTTTTTGTTTAGTGCTTTTTCATTTATCAATTTTTTTTTTCGTTTTAATTTATTTTTTGAAATAATAAAAAATCAACAATAATTTTATCTTTATCCATAGTGTATTTTTTTAATCTAAATATTTATTATATGCCTTCAGATATATGACGCACATTATGTATGAATGTGCGGATATAGTATAGATAGTATCCTTCGAGCATATCCACTTAAAAAATGATGAATTTTTCCCATAATCTCATATAGATACTATATTCATATTTTTGATTCAAGTTGAGCTCGCGTTATACATATACATATAAATACGTATGTATATATATAGAGCGATTTTTATTATGACGTTACTATATTTTTCTTTGTGTTTATGATAAATTTATAAACATATCCCATTTATGTGGCCGATAGTGTATAAAATGCTTGTGTATGTGTATTTTTGTGTAGGAAAATCTTTATGCTTTTAAAATATATTCGTGTTTATAATTTTTTAGTGGAGTTATCGTTTCGAAATTATTATATAAATACGCGTATTATTCTGTCATATCTACATAGATAAATAGTCAATTTTAAAGGCTATAACACTTCCATATATGATTTTTTGTATGGTTCATACTACTTATATATTCTAAATATATACGCCTATGCACTAGTTCATACATATAAGAATAAAAATCATATATTATAAATTTAATGTACACATACCCGGATCCTTTAGAGGACACCAAATATCGGGGTTGCGAGTAAGGGCAGAATGAAAGTTATATATAAGGTTACTAAAGTGTAGTACATAATTTAAACAAGAAATAGAAAATAAGAAGAGAAACTACTATTCGCGTATATCTTTCTACTTTTTTTTTCTCTTCTTATTCTCATGTAATGTAGTAGACGTCTACGAAGAAGAAATTCAGATCGAAATAAGATTCGTGTAAACAAGAAAAACTGATAAATTTTTTGACCTATTTTTTATTTGTAAACAAACATGGCCATTGAACTTTTGAGTATATGAGATGTAGAAGGAGTAGTAGTGTAAAAGTAGAAAGATACCGTGTATAGTAGTTCCTCTTCTTATTTTCTTGCTTAAATTATGTACTACCGTACTACACTGCATTGGCCGTTTACGAAGAAGAATTTCGTATTAAAACAAGATCGATGTATATAAGAAAAAACCGATAAAGATTGGATTTTACCAAAATGAAAACCAGACCTGTTTGTTTAGTACCAGTGAACCTGAACTTTTATGAGAAAAAACGCATCTATAATCCTACCTCTTGGGTGTTTTGAAAAGTATGTAATTTTTTTCGCTAAAAAAAACATTGAAATTAAAGTTTCAAACTAGAGGGGGAAAAGTTTAGTAGTGCACCGGGCGCCCAAGATTTTGATACCGGCGGTGTAGTAATGTACACAACATTACATTTCATATTTAAACATTACATACCATCAATATATTTAAATATATACATGCATATGTACGTAACGTTTAAATGGTATGCAAGAAGCATAAAATTCAATAATGTTCAATTTTAGAATGAAAATTTGTTTAAAGCATTGATGTGCAAAATATGTGTGCTTTTATTATGCACACATACTTTTATACATATATAAGATACATACATTTAATGATATCTAGACGTATATGATAAAGGATATTCTATTCAAGATTTTTTCTTTGATTTTATTACTTTTTTTTCTATTTTTGTTATGTGATGTTTTTGTAAATATCAAAAAGTGTTCATTCATATTACATATGTGTAATATGCTCACGTATACACAAATAGGAATTTACAAATATATACGAATACGAGTATCAGGGCTAGATTTACGCATAGACAACATAGGCAGCTATCGTTATATGCTTTGTATTTCTTGTATTTTCATTCTAGAGTAAAAGTTGATATTCTCTCTCTTGTGTATACTCTACGATAGTACAAGTAGTGTTGGTTCTACACATCATGTGTACTCATTTTTGAATATTTATTTTCAAACTTCGAGTGATGCTGCCTTCGGGAAATTGGCCACTGTCGAGTGTCCAGTATATACATAAATCATATACATATATAACAAGTATATATTCACAAAAAATACGAAATATTTATGCGAAAGGACAAAAAATCAACACAACACAAATAAACAACAACAATAATAATAACAAAAAATGATAAAGTCAATAAATAGCTTACAGTGATACTACCGCATATAGTATAGCAGCAGTTAAAATGAAAATGCAAAAAACAAACACACATAAATACACAAATATATAAAACATAAAATATAAAATAAAAAAGGAAATGCTTTTAGCTATTGACTTTCGAACAAAAATTAAAATACTCGTATACTCGTATACCATAACTTCAAAAGGTAAATTTTTATTTTGTCAAACTTCGTTTTTGAATTTTGATTTATTTTCTTTACAAAAATATAAATTTTTTTATGTTGCATTTTAATGATTTTAAAAATTTTCGTTTTCATATATGTGTGTAAAATTTTTCATAAATATTGCGTACAGAGATAAAAAATAGCAAATAAATGAATGAATACGAGTGCAAGCAAATAGTGAGTTGAAAATCGTTTAATATGGAAAGAGAAATTATTAATAGTTGTGTTATTGTTGGGGATAGTTTTTGATTTGAATATTGAGTAGTAATAGAAATTTGTTGGGAGATCAAATTAATGTTAAAACTTAGACAGTAAAATTTATGACAGTATTGTTGTTTTTTCTCAAATTTCCATCAAAAATTGACATTTTGTGTTCAGTATTGTTTGACAAATCATTTCATGGACTTAGATCACTTGGTATAGACTTTTTTTTTAATGTTTTATTTATATTTTTATATTTTTTTTTTAAGAAATATTCCGAAAATTATGCCTTACACATACGAGTGTATACTTAAAACTTTTTGATGTACTTACGTCTATGAATATCCTTGATACTTTTTTTTCATTCTATCTTATATTTTTTTATTCATTTTGTTAATAAATTTACTGATTTTCTTTTTTTGTTACTTTGAAGTGTTTTGCCTTTAAGGCTATTACAGGCTATATATAGGTTGTTCAAAATTTTATGCTGAACAAGAACATATATATGTTTTTGTATTATTTATATAACATTTAGATATAGGTATATTTGTACAGTAATTATGTATATTTTCAGTTCTTCCTAGGATATACTACTTATAAAGAACACACAAAAAATTATTTAATACTTTCTATATACTCTTTGTATAAAACCACAAGAGTTAAACTCACAAACCAGGATACAAAATTAAAAAAAAAGTTCGAATTTATATTGAATAATGTGCATAAAGTGTAAATAAAGATCATTTTTAGGCTTTTATGTATACACATATACATATCTATAAGTATAAACATACAAATATATGCATGTATAAGGAGTGAAAGAGAAATAACATCGAAAAGTAATGAATGTAAATCAGTATTAAATATATTTTAAAGTACACTACACACATAATACATCCTTTTATTAAAAAAAATACAAAAGAACAGACACTTTTACATGCCTTACTGATTATTCGAGAGATAAAAATTGAATAATAATAAAGAAACGGATCAATATTTTTTTCTCCCATTTTTGATGTAATGCGAACTATATGATGATCACGATGATGTTGTATTTACCTTTATGATTAACTTTTGAGTGTATTTAATAAAGGATTCAACAGTTATTTTGAAAATATTTCTAACTGTATAGCATGAATGACAAAATTGTAATTTCATTTTTTTTTATTCATTTTTCAAAATATAAAATAACAGTCTTTCGCAAATATCCAGAATCCTTTTCATTTTCAACTATTTTTTTATTTTGTTATAAAAAAATATTTTCAGTTTCTTTTTTAAATTTCATATTTCAGATATTTTTTTTTTTTTTTGAGAATTGATAATAATTGTGATTTATCTTTGAATATCGTATGTATGTTTCTCTTGATATTACATCGATTTTTGATGTGTCCAACATTTTTTCTTCATCATATTATCTTATTCCTTTATACTCATGAAAATATAACATATACTCGTCTCGTAAAAGAAATTAAAGAAAAAATGAATAAAACAAAAAAATAAATAAATATGAAATATAAAAATAGAGAGAATTTTCTGCTTCGATAATCCTTGAGTAAGCATAAATTAATCCTTCTTTGGAAATCGGAAATATTTTCTATGTAAAAGCGTACACATATATTACATGCTGTACTTTTATACTCGTATCTATATTCCAATACTTACATATATGGTATATCCTTGTAGATTTTATTTTTATTATATTTTTTCCTTTGTCTTCTTTTAGTCTAAGTACCACATGATTAAAGGATTAAAGATGCTCATCACCTACAGTGCATTGCTGTAATATATAGATAGGTACTAGCATTATATTTGTTAGTTTACTCGTATGTCGAAAAAAAAAATAAGAAAAAAAAAAAAGAAATGGTAAATATTTGTAGTTAAAAAGGATGAACAAGCAAATATCGTAATGTAAATATTTGATAATAAACTTTCGATTGTAATATCGCTACAAACTATATATGAATATCTTTGTAAATGTGATTTTATTTATAATACCGAAATGATTGAAGGTATGACGATGGTATGATGATGAATAAAAAATATGAGAATATGTCAGTCAAAAATTAAGACAGTTCTAGGATCAGTTCATCGTTTAAGTTAACCTCTTTTTTTTTTTTTTTGTTTCTTTTTTGGAAAATGTAAATGTTACAAATTTATAGGTACGTATAGGTATAGAACCATCAGACATGCATATAGTGTATGTAACACGGTACAAGGTACGAGTACATTTGATTGAATTTAATCAAATAATATTCTGATGATACCTAACTAATAAAATATTAGTGTTGACAACCTTACGGTTATTTTCTGGTTAATCAAACATTAAATTTTTTATACAGCCACGTGGCATAAACATTTGAACACGTGACCTCATAAAACAAAAACAAGAGAAAAAACAGAACGTTTGACTGAGGATAATAATATGAAAAATAAAAAGTTAAAATTGTTCACATGTTAAAGACTTACTTGTGTCGATTCGACATTATAATGTACATGCTATAGGTGCTGGACATATCTAATATTCAGATATCCCCACTCATTTATAGAATTACTTTAATAGAGAGATTAAATTCAATAAACAAAGATTCATTTAAGATATGTCAGTTCAGTTCAGTGTTGTAAGTTTCGCTCACATATTATACTCTACACACGTGACTAAAGTATTAAACAAATTGTTGCTGGTATACGGGAATTATGCATTTATGAACGCTCATTATTTAAAAGAGTGGAAATTATATTTTATAATAGAAATACGTTCATTCATGTTCATCAATTTATTTACGTTCACATTCATATTGACTGCATAATTGTGAAAATAAAACAAAAATATCTTCGTACAATTAATGTTGAGGGTATTTTTTAACTTTTGTATTAGTTAGTCGCCACCTTTTCTATACTTTTTCGAATTTTCTTCTTCTTCTTCTAGGCTCTGTATAAAATTGAAATTATCTAGTTTCAGATTTTCAGCCTGTTCAGGATCATGCTTGAACTGTGTTCTATCACTGGTTTTATTGTCTTTCTCTGGGTCTTATAATTACCTAAAATGCAACATCTTTTTACTAGGATCTTGGTCGTCCATTAAGTTGATTCTGATTTATCAAAATAATGACAGCATTTATTACCCATTTAGTGTCCATTTATTGTTTGTGTTGCACTTGTATCTACATGTTACACTCATCTATCTACATATGTACATTATTTTACGTTCACTTGGCCATAAAAAGAATGTATAGAAAGTAAAAAAAGAATTTATTTTGGTCAAATTAAAAAATGAATAAGAATATTTGTTGACTTTGTATACGCGCCCACCTCTATTTATACTAAAAATAAATTATGAGCAACTTTTTGTTTTCAAATTGTTTACGAGAATATACGTTAAGTTGAACATGTAGAAAGGATACTCGTACTTTTCATTAAAGACAGAAAAAAATATAGGAAACATACAAAAAAAAAATTGTTGCCATAAAAATTAAGAATAAAAAATGTGTACTAGACAGGACTTACGAACGAATATACGTACACATATTATACAGTAAAAAGTTAAAAATGTTTTCATTAAATTTTTATTTTCAAGTTTCCTTTTTATTTTTGTTTTTATTTTTTGCCTGCATCTTTTATTTCTTAATGTGTTTTGTGTGTAGAGAAAGAAAATAATGTGTATACAATTTTTCAAAATGCATCTCTACAGAATTTTAAAAAGATAATATAGAAAAATAAAAAAAAAATGAATGAATAAATAAAACGTATTGTTACATACATACACACACACATACACACACACACACACACACACACATGTATATGTAATTTTTGCGAAAGCAGAAAAATAAAATGTTTTCATTGTGTGTTTGCGTAAAAAACAATGTTTATTTTTTCGTTTTTTCTAAGGGTATACATATAGAGAAAAGTTTTGTTCTATGATGATAACTAAATGCACATTGCATCACATTTCGTATTCGTATGTAATTTTATACACACAACAGCATTAGAAATAGTGCAGCTATATATGTATACATTCGCATATTATTTGATGTGCTATGTGATAAGGAAAAATTCAAAACAAAATAAAAATGAAAATGAGAAATGAGAAAAATAAAAATGAAATAAATTGTAAAATGTACAAATGAAAGCAAATATTTGAATGAAAATATGTTCTACACATCTAGTGGAGGTATGTATATATACTCGTATGTGCTTTTCATGTTTGACTTTTTTGTGATGGATGCGCGTAAAAAATCACCACCTATTCGTATATGTAAAAGGAAACTCCATGTTAATATAAATGTACATTCATATAAAATACGAGATACTAGTATATACGTATATATACTCGTATATGTACGTTTCTGTTATAAATGTTGCCTCCATGCATTCATTCATCCATATCTAAACTTTTGTGTAAATGATATGTTATTTATATGTGTACGAGTATGTATTCATATTCATTTTTCGTACATACATAAATATTTTTCATGAGAAAAAACTCATTTATTCTTTTGATGTGATGTACACAAACAGATTCTAATATATAAAAATGAAAAAAATAATAATGGAAATAAAATTAAAGAGTAATATAACACCACAGCGAAAGAATCGGAATTTTTCTAATGTGTATATAAATAAATAAAGAAGAAAAGCGAGGTGATAGTTATTGATATACTCTCGTATAATATACATAGAAAATGTATTCCTACATATCCATATACATACTTATATAAATATATTTTTCTTTTATATATACAAATAAAAAAGTATATCTGCATATGTAAATATATTTAAATTTTCTCTAGTCCTTATAAATGTTTATGTATATATGCATATCCTTATGCTTATGTATGCACACATATATTGTAATCCTTGTGTGAGTCTCCATTACCATGAAAACTCAGAAAAAAAAAAATAAACGAAATGAAAAAAATATATATACATATTATTTTTTCAACTCATCTATCAGCGTAGACAGACAGCATATTTAATATAAAAAAAAAGGAAAGATACAAAAACACATACAATAACACAAAGCTTTTTGATGGTGAAACATTTCTTTTGTTATCCTTGCTTGTTTTATCCTTTTTTATATTCTTTGTATACATATAATTCTGTTTTTTGTTATTTTTTTTTCTGTTTTGTTTCCATCACTAAACTACCATATATTTTCTTTTGATTATTAAATGGCTCATCCCTAGCCCTAGATATAATATTAGAATTCAGAATCAGAATCTTAAAAATACGTATACTCTGTGTTACCTCCTATATTATGTACATATACATATATATGTGTATCTCTGTACGACATATTCTTGTATATAAGTACAACTTTTCATATAGTAAACATGATGCATGTTGATAGGGTGTTTCTTATATTCAATAATGCACTCGATATAAGATAAGTCTCAATAGTAGACATTTCACATGGCGTAACTAAGATACATAATGTAGATCTTATGTCTACAAAGAAATACAAACCCTCCATTTCCCTTCACCATTTCCCAACATCTACGAATTTTAACGATAAAATTTCAAAAAAAACTTTCAATATCTCAAAGATCGTGAAATACTTAGTGGATCTGCATCCATTTCTAGACATTCATTTACATGACATCCTGTATGTTTTTGCTTAATTTTTGTTTTGTTTTTTGTTACCATTAAAATTGGTATATGTGATGTTTGTTAACGTAAACTTTTTTATTTTATTTTTTTTCTTCATATATTTTATATGTATAACGTACGAGTATTTTTTTCTATTTTTTTTTTTCATATTTTTTCTGTATATTCTTCTATACTTTTATGTGTGTTTGTATACTCGTAAAAATAAATTTACTAAGAAAATAAAAATTCTTATCAGGTAAGATGAAACTGTAAAAACATGATAGAATTACTGCACGCATAAATAAAGTTTCATGTATCTATACATATTTCGTATTTAGCATTTACCTTCAATTCGTTTTTTTTTTATTACAATACACACAGAGAATGAAGCATTCTCGAAATCATAATATGAATTTTGTTGTTGTTTATTTGGTGTATATTTTCTTACAAGTACGCGATTACATACAAAAATTTACAAATATGTATTAACATCAATTGTTTTAGAAATGAAATTGAAAAACACAAAATATATTTTTTTTAGCTTTGACAGAGAATATCATCTAACGTAAATTAATTTGAATGTGAATGAAATTAAACTGTTTTTTTATTTAGCTTTCCTGTGAAAAGAATATGTGCTCGAATCATCTCGGATTATTAGTATCATCATTCTTGGCTTATGTATATATAGTTCTTAACGAACTTTAGCCTGTTCATCTTTTTCAGAAGTTTCTAACCGTCTCTGTCCATTTTTTTATTTCGAGCATCTTTTACTTCTGCTGATCGTCATTGTTTTGAGGATTTTAAAGGTTCTGATTTCCGAATTATATTGCTTAATAAAATAAAAATATTTACAATTGAAGGAAATATTTTCTTGTGTAGAGAAATTCCTTTCATTTAATATTTTAGGACATTAAATATTTTGTGACAATGCACAGAAATTAATTGAAATATGATATTGAGATTGAGTATATACTGTCCTTTTTTTCAATTAAATACACCTTTTTTTTTATTTGAAAGGATATATCTTCTTTGATGAAAAATAATAAAAATAATAATTGTACTTTAAATGCATGTCAAGTTCACTTATTCCGATGTACGAGAATAATGACAGTTCAGAAATTCAAATAAAAATTTTTTTGAAAAAAAAAAAAAAATTCATGCACCTACATCATTTCGCATTTAAAATGCATAAATTGTTATATAATTTTCTATGAAATTTCTCACATTTGACTATTAATTTAATGACACTTTACGAGTCTACGTACATTTATATAGTTTGTATACGCTGTCATTTTTAAAATGTAATCTTTTACTACCGCACTAAATGATATGCTAGTTACCAGAGGCTAATCCTGTGTATCCCATTCAGCACGTGTCAATTGTATATTTATACATGATATTATTTAGTGTATACTCGTTACTCGTAGGCATATATTATATTGAACTGAAAATTATTTTAAGGGCGGCGTAAAGACATACATAGTACATAGACATACATACGAGCATGGTGCACGAATGAATTCATATACGAGTATATGAAATATTTTCTACAATGAAACGGGTGAAACATACTTTGTATAAAACACCGATATTATTGTATTTAATCGCGTTGTTTATTCCAAATATAACACTATTTATACTCACACACATGTAAATTGTACAGTGTTGATAAACAAAATATGAGGGTAAACATTTTTTTTTAGTTGACTGTAAGGAGTGATTCTGATCTGAAATATTTTTTAAATTTTTTTCTTTTTTTTGAACAATTTTTGTTCGTATACAAAATGAATGAAAGAAAATCAAATCCGAGATGACCTTTAGATGTACGAGCTACGATAGTATTATTCTTGTCTTCAAATCAAAATATGAAAAACAAAAAAAAAAATGTTTTTTTCAAACGTATATGTATGTTGACAGTTTAATGCCACGTGTCTTTATTTGATCTCATAAGTTGCATGTTACATTTTCAAAATCATAGTTTAAATATTGAGAGATAGCATATTTTTGATATTTCACTACATTTTTATTTATTTTCTTTGTAAGTTGCGCACGCAAAACGTATTTCACTCTAAATTAAGTATTTGAATTTTTCAGAAATAAAATGAACAAAATTGTCCTATATTTTCCAAAGATTTATTTATACATTTTGTTTAAAAATAAATTGGGAAATTAAAAGAAAATATCCGTCCAAAAATATTTCTCTTGTTTTTGGAAAAAAATTTGTGAGAAAAAGTTAAACATTGAATAAATACCGTGAGAGTTTGATAAATTTCGAAGTTTGTACAAGTCAAAAATTTTACTTATATTTTCGAATTTAATTTAAAATTTACAAATCAATATCATTTATTTTGAATGTCATGTAAGTCCATTCGGTCAAATAGCGATTTTCATTTTCGTGATTACAACTGGTGGATTAGACATAAACTGTTCCTTAACACTAAGTTGAATTAATAAAAGGCAAAAGTAAATAAAATACATATTGAAATATTTTGCAATTTGTTGTTTATATTCTTGTGTCAATAAACACACATTTGAACAACAAACAAAATACAACTGAACAAATTGAAAATATAAAATTACTTTTCCTATATTACAGATAGTAAAAATTTATTGAATGTTATTTGTTTTGTCCGTTTTTATTATTTATTTATCTCATTTCAAATGCTATAAAAGTTTTTATGTGTGTGTTACAAAGGTAAATATCCCATAAATATGATCATACATAATGTGCGTTACGATTTCTAATGTTCCTCTTCCTGATCATATTTGTACGATTTTGTTTTTGATATACAAAATTCATTCATCCTTTAAAAAGAATATTTGTATTCCATGGTATGTAGAAAATATCAAACAAATTCTATTCATTCATTGTTATTATATAATATAATATATAATATGTTATACCACCTGTGGATTTTAAATTATCTTCTTATCTACATACAAAATTATAAATATGTATGAAGGATCAACTTTATTGAAATAAATAAAGATTGAAAAACAATGATAAACGAATAAAATTCTCATGATATGAAAAAAAAAAATGTTTATGAAGAAGATCTGCTCTAATAAACTAGGATGATAGCTAATATCAAACAATTAAATCGATATTTTTATATACACTACGTAGGCAAGGCAGTTGTACAGTATGTATGAACCATTTATGAACATTATATACCACCTATTAGTATTTATCAGTTTTTTTTTTTTTTTCATAAAATTGTATTTATTTGAAGTAGCGAAAGCAAAGTCCTTTTAATAAATAAAAATAGTCACGTGTCATGCATATCATTCAAAATATTTATGCACTTGTTGGCCTTAAACTGTGTACGTAGTATGTTGTTTATACACCCAACATTAACTTCATATACATACGTATATATACAAATCATAATAGGAATACATGAAATCAGTAAATACTCGTATATTTGGCGGTGTTTTTTGTTGTATTTTTTTATTCTGTTTTTTTTTTATTCTATTTTTCTGATATATGTATGTATCTATTTTTTTATATTATTATTTTTATATTCACATGGTAACTTTGATGTATATGTAGTTAGATTTAGATTGATACAATTTAAATGGGTACAAAGTGATTTTTAAGTAGTGACACGCGTCATATGATAGTGATCGTTTATTTCGAATGATTTAATTTGATTGAAGACAAACGGTTTAGAGTCCTTTAAAAAAAAATTTGCGTGCGTTTTTTATTCTAGTGTATGTTAGGTACTTCAATAAAATTCGCTTTTTAAAAAAATTTAATTTTATTTATTTATTTTTTTTTTCACTGTGACTGATTTTTCAAAATGATAAATTCCAGAAAATCAAATTGTATATACGCACAAATAATATCGATGTACCTATCAATTTGAACATCAACGAATCATTGTGCGATATATACAAACGTATATTTTTATAGGTGTGAAAATGAAACATGAAACTTCTAATAAATATAAAAAAAAATGACTTTGGGGGAATTTCAAATTTAAAATTCAAGAGCTATATTACATAGAGATTCGCAAAATAATTAAAAAAAAATTGTTTTTTCTAGTTTCTCTATGAGGAATATTAAAAAATGCAAAGTGGTGAAATTTTGAATATTAAATTTTTCCCGTGAATGTTACTACTGCACATAGTAACAAGGACTTTTAAGTGATGTTTTTTTATTTAAATATTTTCTTATTGTTATCCAAATCATTTATATTTGTGATATTTTCGTGAGAGAATACAAGTTTACTGTAAGTATGTGTGTGTGTGCCCAAATGAAAGAAGTGTACACACTTGAAAACAAGACAAAAATCTTAGACTTTTATATGCTTCATAAAATAAAAGAGACCCGAAATTAATTTCTGCAAATCGACGAAAAGTGAAAAATTAAAAGAAAAAAAGGTAAACGTTAAAACTCCAACTAAATATATTCAAAACTGGCTGAAATAAAATGGATTTTAAACAACATATGGAATAAAAATGTTACTGATGATTATAAATTTGGTGACCTAAGCGAGGCGGAAGGTTGAAAATACAAAACAAAAAGAAGAAAAAAAAGTAATAAGAATATCATTTTTATAATTATTGTCGTCTTGAATTTTACTAACAAATATATATTTCTTTTTTAAATTATGGACGATTACCTCTAGAAAACTTTCTTTTCAAGATTTTTGAACATTTGTTACAGTCGGCAATAATATTGAAGGCATATGCATATAGAAGCATATCTGTGTGTTCTCATACAAGATCTGAGCTAATTTTTGCTATCTGCTAATCATCACTGGAAATAAACGAAAAATTATTATTCTCGTCCTTTGTAGCGGAATGAAAAAAAAAATTATTTTCTTTTCTTACATAAATACATTTTGCATTTTATCCTTAAAATACCAAAAGTAATTTGAATTAGTCACCATCATACAGAATTTTTTTTTTTAAATTCAAATTCAAATAAAATTCAAATGAGTTCAAGGATCTGAATTAATAATATTGCAAATGGTACCTACTACTACTACTACTCTTACTACTACTACTAAGTACTATTACTGTTTACTGCTGAACATTTTTTATAAAAATGTAAATGGTTTTTCTTCTGAATATTCATTATCGGAAACCAATATGTATGAGAAGTTTATATTATATTTGAATAAAATTTCATTCAAGAAAATATCGTACTCGTATTTATATGATCCCAATATTTTAACAAAGAAAATCAAGCAAGAAAAGAAAAATAATTTTTTTTCTTTGTTATTTGGATTTATTTTTACATTTTCATAAAAAAAAGGAAAATTTTTATTTGTTCAGCCTTAAAATTTGTCTTAATTGTCATCATTCATTTCATTTTTTTATTACACGACTACGAACCTATTTGTTACTGTTCTCTCTCCCTCTCTTTTTTGAATACATTCAAAACGACAGCAGGCAGAGAGATTTTGCATAACACAAAAGGACGAATAATAATCGTAAGTAAGAAATAGCGAATTGAAATAAAAAAAAAATTAAAATTAAAATCAAAAGAAGTGAATTTGTTCAAGTGAAACAAACAAAAATCAAAAGAATAATATAAGTATAACATATAACTTTGCTTACATACAAAAGGAGAGAAAAAAAGAAAAACGAAAACAAAAAAATACATACATAAATATTTGAAAGAATTAGAATTGATATAAAGTGTCAAAAAAAAAAAAAAATAAAAAAATTAGGATTTTCATTTAATTAAAAATGTTCTTTTGAAGGATGTCTTTTCTACAAAAATTGATATCCAGATGTGTATGTATACAAAAGTATACTATACGCCCGTCTATGTATCATAAAGATTGCAGCTAACAATAAAAGCAAAAAAAGAAAAAAGGAAAATAAAAATAAAAATTTGAAATAAAAACGAAAACTTAATAAAAATTTGGAATATTTTGAAGAATTTACTATTTTATTTTTTCTCTGACTTTGTGAATAATGATAATGAAAAATTTTATTCACATGAAAGAAGAACGAGAAGAAAAAAACAAAATAAAATTGAAAAAATATGTTTGTAGATTTTCAAATCGAGACATCGTATTTTTAACATAAAATTGTTATACGCGTGGATATACTGATGGGTATAATAGGTAGTAGTGTAGTAGTTTGACGAAAATATATCAAAATTGATAAATGTGTCCTTTACTGTTATTGTATCTCAAATATGCAGTGAATATTAGAAAATATTTTTGCGTAAATGAGTAAATCTTAATAAATTTTAAAAATTCTTAACCTGAAAATTATATGTATACGAGTATATTTATGTAATGTATATTTTCATAGTTCCAGACATTATATATGTATAGTTCGTAGTTTTTAATCATTGTCCATTTATTAATGAAAGGAATTTACATTTTTTTCATATTTCAAAATTTCCTTTCATTTACAAAAATAACAAAAAATGATCCAAATTGTAAGAAAGAAAAAAAAACTAAAATACATTTTTCTTAACATTGACAGAAACAAGACAAGAAGGATTCCATATGAACGTAAAATATTTTTCTTTGCTTTGTTAAAAGGCAACGAAGGACACAAAAAAAATACATTTTTTTCTTGTTTCAAAGTTTTGAAAATATAAAAAAAAAATAAATAAATAAAAAATGTGAAAGAAAATTAAGGGCAGAAAATGTATGTAAAAAAAATATAAAGAAATAACTTTGAATGTAAAATAGAAATCATGATGTACATACGAAATATGTAAGTATTTATGAGGATAAAAAATTACAAATAAAGTACACAATATAATTATATACATAAACACACACACGCGCACATACACACGCATGCATGAACGTTTATATGTATATAGAGAAAAAAATTTATACGTTGCAAAAATGCCAATGTGTATATATGCTTGTATGTGAAATATAAATAGACAATGATTGAGGATAATTTGAAGAAAATAGAATGAATGAACAATAAAAATAAAAATAAAAATAAATTAAAATAAAAAATAAAAAATGACTTTTTGTTTGTTAAGCATAATAAAAACTTGAAGAATTTTAAGAATTTTTTTTAGATGAATCGAGGGTGACTTTGTATACACTTATATATATGTAGATTGCTTTTATTTCTATATGTACAAATACACAAATACTATTAGATATATTATAGGGTATTTAAACAGTTTTGAAACGTTTAAATAGGTACAAATAGGGACTATGAAAGAAAGTGTACTATGCATTTATATCCTGTACAGTACGAATTTGAATGGAAAAAATATTTTGCTTGATAGAAATGAATTTGTATAAGCATATCATTCTTCGACAAACCGGAGTATTGCAAACCCAAATATAAACTAACAAATAAATCAATGAATTCAAATGTATTTTAGCTACAAAATTTATATTATGCTTCAGTTCGATGTTCATTTAGTTTTGTAAAATTGTTGACAGCCATTGAAATTTTCAAAATCTCGACTAATATAAAAATAATTAAATAACCGTTTTATTTTTATGTTTTCATTTGGACGATGACTCTATAAGGGAAAGCTACAAATTTTTGAACGAAAAATATCGGGAATAATCTGGGAAGAAATTGGGATGAATGTTACTCCATTAGAATGAATTATGATCCAAGAGAACTTCTTAAACAAAAATTAAATATTGCTAAATGTCACTATAGCTGTTAGCAGCATCAGGCTACTAGATGTATCCAGGAAAAAACGCTTTCAAGAGATAGCTGAGGCAAATTATCGTAGAACGAAGACTTTATATCTAACAAAAAGTTAAAATAATCACCCTGTAGAAATTAATACTTTTTATTAAATGAAAAATATTCAGAATATTCATATAATGCATACTTTGCTTCAGATATAATATGTATGTAACGCGATATATAATCGTGTTCTCTTTACAATAATATTTTTTGTATTGTAAATAAAAAAAAATTATGTTAATGTGAGTATATTTACGATAACATGATATTGAATATTATTATGCAATTTTCACCATATAATTTCATTCAATTAATAATATTGTGATTCGTATACGAGTATAAATCAAATGCGTGCGTTAGTGATGAATAAAATTCTACCTACTTTCGCATACTTCTAATAAGATTTTTAAGAAATTTTTTTTTTACAAATCTACATGCATGCATTAACACACATTGATATGTAAATACGTACATACATACGCATATAAATACAAAAAAATAAAATTAAGGGCAAATAAATAGAAGCAAAATATTTTACGAACTGACTGTCTAGCTATAGATAAAAAAAAATTCAAATAAAAATTCCAGAAATTCAGAGCCGAACGAAATATAAAAATTTGAAAAAATATAGAGGGATGAAATTAATGCAAAATTTGCAGAATGTTAATTGAGTTTAGTACAGCGCGTTGATGATATTTGCAGATCGATGCATAAACATGCCTTTAAATAGAACTTAAAAATGTTTTTTAAAACAACCTCAAAGGTATGTTCGAGTATTATACTGCATTAGAACAAAAATGTAAGTTATAGAATTTCGAAAATTTTGTAGTATTTTGAAATCATCTTATCACAAAAATTTTTATCTATTTGTAAAATTGCTTCGTTTCGATATTCTTTCATTTTGTATTTAAAGAAATATGAATTTTTCATGTTCAATTCATTATTCTTAGTCTTGTTTATAAAAATATCCCACTATAATATTAGGCAAACTTTTTAAAAATTGACTTCTATCTTCATAATCCTTACCAGAAAAAAAAAAAAAAATTATATGAAAATTAATTTACATAATTTAGCCGCTTTATTGTTTATAATCTTTCAAATTAACCCTTAAAATAAACAAAAAAAAAAGAAAATAAATAAATGAATGAAAAAAAATTTATTTTATTTTTCGTTTTTTTAAATTATTTTCATTTCGTTAACTGTACACAAAACGTTCAACAATGGATGTACATACGTATAATCGTATGTATGTATGTACGAACATAATTACATTTTCCATATAATTACATATTTTATTACAAATTATGTATGCATAATAAAGTCTCTATATGTATATGTATGTGTTTATATGAGTGTAGAGAAACAGAAACGTTTAAACAACAAATATTTGCATTGTTGCATTAATACCAAAGGACAAATAGGTAAATATAAATTCAAAAATAAGCACCTGTTTATTCACATAAAGCATATTGTGTATTATATGTGGACTATATAATTATATGAAAATGTGATATTCTGTATGTGTAATATTGTCTACATAGTAAAACATAAAACTATACAAATACGAGTATATTGTATGTAATATTCATGTGTATGTAAACAAATATTATTTACGATTGGTATATATAAATACCCTCCATTCATTGTTATATTACTCGTAATAATACGTAAATATATGCTGATTATGTAAGCGAATTAAAATGAAAAATCAAAAATGAATTCACTTATTAACTTTTTGTATAACAGGAAAAATAATTTTTTTTTTCGCTCATTTTTTGTTTCATGTACAAAACCGAAACCAAAATAAAAAATGAATTTTCGGAATAAATATAAAATTTTAATATTATTCAGGATCAGAAAAAAATGTATTGGTAAATAGAACCGAATGGGATTTGTGTTTTATATTGTGAATTCATGTGTATATAATTAGAGTGTATGTGTATATTTTTAAGCATACACTATACAAATTTATAATTTTAAAAATATTTGGAGTTCATTGCAATTTTACATATGTGGTGGACAAAAAATTGCACAAAATTAAAATTGAAATTGTAAAATTGAGAAAAATTTAATGAAAAATACAAATTATGGAATGACAATTTAGCACAGGTAATTAAATGTATTGGAAGAAGAACTAAGTGTGGTTACACTGATCGGTTGGAAATTTTTTTTTATTCGTAATTTCC
This sequence comes from Villa cingulata, assembly GCA_951394055.1. Classification (NCBI taxonomy): domain Eukaryota; kingdom Metazoa; phylum Arthropoda; class Insecta; order Diptera; family Bombyliidae; genus Villa; species Villa cingulata. Next base: position 2,770,602 of record OX596021.1, on the reverse strand, counting down.
TCTCCCACTGATTTGAAGAAGTCCTAGTTTGAATTTTTGTTAAGGTTTAATATTATTTTTTTGGTTTTTGTTTGATCTTAGTGCCCCATGTTAAATAATCAATGAAAAATGATAAAGAAAACATTTCCCGATTGGCAGACATGAAATTATTTTCCTTACAGGATAAACGCAATGCAATCAAAAGTAAATCTTTCTCTTAAATGATAAAATTAGACGTAATATAGTACTGAAAACTTTTTAGCCACATCAAATTTCTTCCAGAAATTTTTCCAAAAAATAACTTTTACCTTTTATTATTACTTATGTAATGCAAACTAGAGATTTGATTCTTTTTAATTCATGTAGAACATTCCACACATATATTATAGACATGTATGTACGTGTGTAAGGATGTACATATATGCATGTACATGTTTTGGTATATGAATTCAAATTGTTGCTAACATATTGAAAATATTCATACACTTATACTTATGGCATGTAAATAATGTACATACATATATATTCTGCTTATATACTCGTATGTACAATATATTTTTCTAAGGTCTTTCGATATGTCATCCTTTTACATTCATTTGAAGCCGCAAAAGTTACAAAAACATTCTATTTGAGTGTTTCATTTGGCACTACTTGTGTTTGTGGTCACAAAGAATATGTATAAATTCACACATTTACATACATATATTCATATCCTTGCATTTGCTTGTATTTATAATATTTTCGTATAATACGCATTTTACATATACTCATATGTATACGTAAATGAATAATTTTGAAGTAATTTTGAACTTATATATATATGTATATGTATATATATATATATATTTTTTTTCAAATATTTTGACCGGACTAAATAATATCTATACTTTTTAGATATTTTTGGGATTTAACTCTTTTACAAAAATTCTTGGTTAAAAAACAATTTTATTTGTTTTTGTTGTCACAAAGATATCTCAATATAAATATCATACATATGCTCGTATGTACGTGTTAATGAAAATATTTCGAAGAGCTTAATTTTATTATCCCTATTTTTGCTATTATGTATATTGTAATCCAAAATGCACATATCAGTATGTAGTACGGTAATACTGAGTACTGCATACAAAGTTTTTTTAACCTTTTTCGGTATTGAAATAAAATTTTTGAAGGCTACAAATAAAATAAAAAGGAAATAAAATGTAAGTAGCTAAAATACCAAAAGAAAAATATTTTTTCTGAATATCTTTGAAACAGAAAACGAAAAACAAAAAAATAAATAAAATATGTTGTAGCTTTCAAGCGTACTACGAGTATGTGTATATGCGATACTCACACCAGAGGATACGCATAAACTCACGAAAAATTAGTAGGTAATTATAATACTATTGAAATTTAAATGTTATGTGTAAAATATACGAGTAATCGGAAGTTTTGGATAAATATTTGGAAATATATCCAGTATCGGTTCTAGCCTCTTATTCGCCCAGTGCAATTCTAAACTTAGCAAATAAGTTATTGGCATCTGTAACTGTAGTATGGTATATACGAATACACTATTCAATAGTACCTTACATGTTTTGTACTCTTATTTTTATTAATTTCATTCAAAACTCATTTTCTTTTTATACTGGCTCTTCACTATACAGTATACACATCATAAGAAGTATACGACAGAAAGGAAAATACGATAAATAGAGTAGCAATAAGATTGCAGACAGCTAACTACATGTAGAACGATGAATGAGTACGCTAGTAGTAATTTATATATCATGCACTCATATTTTTATTCTCGAGAAGTGTCCATTTTTATTTCCACTTGCTTTCTACTACACACGACGAGAAGTAAACAAGAAAAAGGAAGAGACTATAAGTAGTAGAGAAATCAATTTTCTCCTTATATTTGTTTGATAGTACATAGTACATAGTATCTTATCAGGCGCTCGTATTTTCATTCATGAAAATAATTCATATAAAAGAGTTCCTAGTGGAAAGAAAATAAAATTTTCTTAAAGATTTTCATTTACATTTTTTTTTACATAACAAACTCTATATACACTTACTTACTTTGATTACTTGATGAAATTACCCAGATTATCCTGTTGTTAAATACGCGATGTGTATATTTTATGTGTAGACACAAATTCACTTTATAAAATTATAATTTCAATTATGGCAAAGGAAAGAAATCATTGAATAAAAAATAAACATTGTCATTATATAGTGATTGTCATTTGAAAAGTGCGATTAAAAAAGGCACAATGAGGTAGATACAAATAAATGAATCACATGTTTAACTTAACATTTTCGCACTAATGAATTTCTTAAATAAAATCTACGAAAAGATTTCAAGGATATTGGCACAAACAGTTTCAAAAGGCATATAAAATACGTTACATAAGTGAAATATATAATTTACGATTTATGTAATGTAGGTACATATTTGAAGTTAAGGAGTTATACGAGTATTTTTATAAATTTTCGTATTTCCTTTATTTTTATAATGTGTTTTTAGGTGTATGTATAGGTAACATATTTGATGTTGTAAACGCATATTTTAATTTTGTATTTATGTTTTGTGTGTAGCATACATTATAATATTGCGTGCTGGTGTATAGCTATATGTAAAATATTGGGAAAAGAATATTTTTCCTTTTTCCTGTATATTCTATCGTTGAAAACGATTTAAATTCGTATTTACTTAAAAACATTTACATATTCTAGTCGTATGTAGCTTATATGTATACATATAATATACTTGTTTGTGTGTATATTTCACAATATTATAATACATATGTATATACAAAATTTGGTACGTTATTTACTCTGTTTAAAAACCTCTTAACCTTTGAAATTTACATGTTTAACTTTTTAAGAAAAATTTCTCAAGGATAAAACCACAATTTCCTTTTTCCTTTTTAGTACATACTTTTGGAAATGAAAATTCATTCTATTGTAAAGAATCTTCATTTTATTCAAATATATATTTTTTTTTATTTTGTTTTTGTTTTCAAAATTCAAGTTTGTTAACTTTGTAAAGTTCGTTTGTATACCATATCACTTCGTATATCCGTATGTTGTACATGTAAGGCAAATTTTATATAAAATTGAAAATAATTCAAAAATAATATGTAAAATTTGTATGATTTTGAAAAAACCAACACATATGTGTATCTGTATTGTATATATTTATGTATATGTCTGAAGGAAGGAAAAATTTAAATTTTTTCATTATATGAAATCTTTGTAAAATGTATATATGCAATGAGTGTGCTATAAATAAATAGTGAAGTCTGAATTTCAAATTCATTATAGAATGTTGAAAATTAATCCAAAATTATTCCGAAATTTTGTGTTATTTCTAGACTGAATAAAATTATTTTCTCATACTTTTCACAATATGATGAACATAAACTAAAACCCTAGAACTCTGTAACTAGATATTGCAAGTTAAGATTTATAAATGGAAGGAATGAGTAATGTTTGTGATCACTATAACCACATATAAAATAAATACTCATATGTCCAACGTCCATATAAAGAAGTGTAACCAATTTTTTCCAGCAACCGACACGACCAACCGACAAAAAGCACAAAAAGCAACCGACAGAAGCTTTCGTGAGAAAGGCTTTTTCTTTATTCTCTCTGTTTTCTCAACTTGCTATACATACACATAACATTCATTCAATACATACATATTTTGTTATATGAACAAAACATAGGTACATTTCAATATCTTCAAATGATCATGTATATAATGTAAGGATCAATATTGAGTTCATATAATGATCTGGTATATAAATATAATATACGTTTATTCATATACATGAATAAACAATGTTTGTATACATGATAACTGTGTATATGTATGTATATGCTTTGGTGATAACGCGATAAAAATAATAGAAATCCATTCTAATACAATTTTAAAAATAAAGTAACCGGTTTACATAATAAATTGTAGACATGCAGTACAACATGCTGCTGCTAATGCCTGATAGCAAAAGCAAATACTATATAGAATGAAAATATGTATATGTATACTGTTTATGTGATTTATGTAGAAGTAGATGAATGAATGTATACATCTAAAATTGAATAGCCATTTGGGCAGGTATTAGTCCTCAACCTACGAACAAAATATTTAAAAAATTCAATCGCTGAGAAAAGGATTTTCATATTTTTAACCTTTTTTAACATGATCTAGAGTGCGTTCATAAATATTACTTTAACCATAGTCATGGTATGGTATAGTTTAAGAAATAATGTTATGTTGTACCACAGCCATAGTTATTTTCAAAAAAAATTTTATAAATAATTATATTTTTTGTTTGTCAAAAATTAATTAATTTTTAAAAATTAAGTTTAAAACAAAATTAATTAATTTCAAATAAATTAAATTGAAATTTCACAAATTCACAACACAAAATTAAATGACAAACGATTTTTTTATTGTCAATGTCATTACCACTTAAAGGCTTACTACGTACATGCTTACTCTCGAGCATGGTTAATTTTTGACATCAAATAGTTAAAAATTTACTTTACTACAGATGTTTATGAACGCTAAAAATTCATGGTAGTTATGTTTTACTACACCACCACCATTCTGAACGACGAATGATAACTATGGTTAACTATAGTTAACTATAGTAACGTTTATGAACGCACTCCTAGTGGATCTAGTATTTTGGCATGAATAAATATTTATATATTAAGATAGGTCATGAATACTGTATACATTACAGATCCTGGTATATATCATTGAATAATCTATTTTTAAAATCATTACACTTGTATGTGTACAAAAGATCATACTTATATAGATGTATACATTCATTCATGTATATCACATAAATTGTATTGTATGTGTTTATTAGAATCAAAAGGGTATCATAGGAGTTTTTCAAAAAAGAGTTAGATATGCCAGTTTGTTAGTTAGTTTTTTTTCTATTAGAAATAGTTTAAATAATTTGAAGAAGTTTCCATTTCTCCTTTAAAAATCGAATCGAAAATCAGTGTTTTTTTTCAAAAGGTAACCATTTCCTTATTTTTAAATATCAAAAAGATTATTTTTATTTGTAGGCATTATTTTTTGTTATTTTTTTTTTGTTTTTATGAATTATTGATAAAAAATAATTAAGTTTCGAACTTTTTTATATATTTTTTCTTCTTTTTCACGAGTTTCATTTTAGATATTTAATTTCAAGAGGTAGCATTTTCCATGTATCAGTTTCAAAAAGTAACCTTTCCAAATTTTATATTTAGTTTTAACTAAAACCGTAAGAAATATTTTTTTTTTATTTTGTTGAATCGTGTTTATTTATGCTAAAGAAAAGGATAGGTTTTAAAAATGTGTGACAATAGCAGTAATATGGATATGGATATGACAACATTTTCATGATTATCTCAATTTCACTTAACACTCCTATGATCCCCTTTTCCCTTTTGATTCTAATAGACACATATTATTCATTTTATATAGTATTTGCTATCAGGCATTAGCAGCAGCATGTTGTACTGCATGTCTACAATTTATTATGTAAACCGGTTACTTTATTTTTAAAATTGTATTAGAATGGATTTCTATTATTTTTATCGCGTTATCACCAAAGCATACATACATATACACAGTTATCATGTATACAAACATTGTTTATTCATGTATATGAATAAACGTATATTATATATTTATATACCAGATCATTATGAACTCAATATTGATCCTTACATTATATACATGATCATTTGAAGATATTGAAATGTATACCTATGTTTTGTTCATATAACAAAATATGTATGTATTGAATGAATGTTATGTGTATGTATAGCAAGTTGAGAAAACAGAGAGAATAAAGAAAAAGCCTTTCTCACGAAAGTTTCTGTCGGTTGCTTTTTGTGCTTTTTGTCGGTTGGTCGTGTCGGTTGCTGGAAAAAATTGGTTACACTTCTTTATATGGACGTTGGACATATGAGTATTTATTTTATATGTGCTATAACGATTTCGACTTATTGAAATTTTTTACATCTCTTAAGTTTGTCAGAAGCGTTAAGGATCTTTTCAATAGGATTTTCAAATATCAAAATAATTATTTTATTGTCTTGTATTTCATTTGTGATCAATTCGAATAATTGATAAATTTTTATTACAATTCGGTCCGCTTTGAATTTTCGTCTCTAAGTACAGTTCGGTCTGTATCCCTACGGATCAATATTGAAAACGTTTCTTGTAGGTTGTTATAGTATTTGTATTGTCTGTGCTTGTAGGTATTGTCTATGATCAATGATCAGTCAGCACTTTTAATATGATTTATTATTATCCTTTTTAAAAATATGGAATTTTTCAAACTTTTTATTTATTCTTAAATACCCTCAAAACAAATATATGTACTTGATAATTTCATTTGTTAATTGTTTTCTTTTTCTTCTTCTTCCTTCATTATTATTTCAATAACGCTTTGGATGAATAAATTTTATGAGATTTCAAATACATATCTAAAAACTTTGATATATCACTTTGCATCATTTGTTACATTATTAAAGACTCATAATCGTATAGGTAATAAATTTCTTATTTGTTTACATTTATTTTATGCAATTTTCTAAATCAGTAAAAAAACAATCAAACAATAATGGTAAAAACAAAAAAACATAATTTACATTTTATGTAACATAATATCCTTTTTTTTACTCTTATTTTAGTGGAGTATCATAATATTTTCATGTACCTACCTATATCTAAAAAACTATTTCACAGTATTACGGTATTACTTTCCTTTACTGTTTATTTATTTTTTTTTTGAAAATTCTTCTTTGAAATGTCCTTTTGCCAATATGCTATTGTATTCTTTGGTCATCCTTACATTTGCAAAAATGAAATGAATACTTGGTTTTGGTATCCCATATATTCACAAAGTGTATACTTTGAAAAACAAATAGGCTTTATCATCTCTCAGCAGGATATGCCTACGACATGGATCAATACAATGTAAATACGAACGATTTTTTTATATTTTTTTTTTATTTTTTTTTGGTACTTGGTATGTATTATAGCTACCTCTGTACATGACAAATGTATTCGTGTATCTTTACGTCAGCATTTCTCCATATGTATGGTTGGAGAAAAATTTTCTTCAAATGATAATCCTCATTCCTGCTGATTCTATTACATACCATTTTTGTTGTTGTTATTATATTTTTATCGCTGTTTTTTTTTATATGCTCTGTATTTTTAACATTTTCATTCGCATACTTATTACGTATAAAACTTTAAGTATTCTATGTATGATTTTTAAACGTTTACAGAATAATATTTGAAGGATTTGAAGGTTTACATAAAAATGCCTCTATAATACATATATAGTCCTTGTACTATATAGCTGTGTATATTTACTATATATTATATATTATGTAGAATATGTACAGATTGTAATATCATATTTTATAACGGGGTTAATTGCACCCTGTTGTGTTTTGATATCCATGCTGAGTCCTTTATTTTATTTTTATATTTTTTTTTTTCGTTTTTATCTCAGTTTTGTATAACTTAGATTTTGCTCATAAAAAATGTTTAGTTCCTTATACACATACTTTTTAAAGGATATTATTTTCATGGCACTTGCTTGGATTATTATTTTTACGGTAGGGATCCACAGACGACTTTACATAATATTTACAATTCATTCCAAAAAGTTCACCATTTTTTTTTCTTTTCTCATCCTTTGCTCTTGCTTTATCTTTTACATATAACATACAAAGGTTCTGAAAACTTAGAAAAAATTTTTCTGTATATATCTCTTGTAATCAAATAATATTTTGAATTAAATATTTTCTAATGAAACAAAATCCTCAAAAAAAAAAGGAAGGAAGGATATATTTTTTCGCTGCATTCTTTATGATGAGTTAGTGTAAATGTTCTATATTTATTTAAACAATGTTCATGTTACTATACGCATGTATAAAGATTTGAAAAAAATTGTTAGATAAATAGTTGAAAAAGTTGTCTAAACCTAAATTTATCTAATTAACAGTAAATTAATAATTAAAAAAGTAAGAAAATTAAAGGGTAGATAAATTGTCCGTGTATTTTTATAATGTTTCGAGTCCTTTTGTGGTTTTTTATCGTAATTAATGTTGAATAAAAATTATCTTGTAACAATAATGAACTTCATAAAAAAAAGCAAATTAAGAAAATAAAATAAGAATTTAAAATATAAATAGAGATATGCACATTTGAAGCCCTTAGGTGTAAAAAATGTGAACAATTTTAACTGCAATTAAAAGCCATAAATACATACAAAGCGAAGATAGAAGTAATAGACATAACGGTAAAGTGTTCGCTTATGAATTTAATCAGAAATGGAGATGGGTAGTTTAGTTTTCAACCAATTCTGTGACGTGAACTTTTCTATAGAAGATTTTCAAAATATAACCGCCATATGATCGTACTATACATACAGTAATATGGTTCTTATATTGCCCTCATATTTAGGGACAACAGAACTGAATGAGATTCTGACAGATTTGAAAATAAATTCTTTACAAATTACGAAATCATTAAAACTCAATGCATTTTTAAGTTATTTGAAAAATTATTTTTATTCATTTTTTTAAAATTGAAACAAAAATAAAATAGAAAAAAAATTTAAATGAACAAAATTGAACCACTGAAAGTAAAACAAAAAATTTTTCAGATTTTTTTAATGAACATATAAATTTGAATTTACAAAATATATCTATATGTATGTGTGTATATGCTGGTATATTTGTGATTATTATTAATATACCTAGTAATTTCATATTAATTGTGTAAAAATATACTTTTTTTTTCCAAAATGTACACATATTTTTAATGCTGCATATTACGAGTGAACCATGTGAGTATATGTAAATGAGTGTGTACACAAAATACAAAAAAAAAAAACAATTATAAAAATACTTTATTTTTTACACAATTACGTACACATAAGTATGTACATATATTTATTTTATTTTATTTTGTATATATGTACATGCATGTTTGTAAATATGAGAATTTAACCAAAGTCATTTATAAAATGTATGCATTTACTATATAATATTAACCATAAAAAGCCACAAATTTAAAATTACGAATGTACAAAGTATACTATACATACATACGAGTATATCCGTACTTCGTTAGTAAACGAACAGAATTATTTATATGCGAATGTATATGTTATACTTTATGTCTGCAAAATATGTATATATTTGTTTGTATGTATGTGCCTGTGCCTATGATCATATACCAGTGAGTATATAAAATGAAAGAATTGCATATTTTGCAATTATTTGGTCTATTTTGAACAAATTTCACGTATGAATTTTATATGATTCGAATCGTGCAGTATATGTGTGTGTACAAATTTTGCATATTTTATTGTTTTTGTTATTATAACAATACAAACATTACTTTAAATTAAATACACAGATGCAAATATATAGACATATATGTATATGTGCACTTTTACTTTGTATATTCATACTTGAATACACTGAAACTGATACTGAAACATATAAGTTTAAGTGTATGTAAATTAATGCCATTATCGCTGCTAGCATATTCGATAACCAAACAGCAATCATATAAATACGAGTACATATTCTTGTATTTTTAACTACTTTCTCATATACTCGTATGAATATCCTTTTTTGTTGATAGTTACATAAGTATATATTTTCCGAAAAACTATGTGTGCACACAGTACGTAAAATATGAAGAATGATTATTTTACTGAAATACATACGGACAATTCAATACAATACAAAGCACGGAAATACAATTTCGTTCTGTATATTCCTATACATATTTTACAGTCTCTATTTTATGTACACAGGCATATAATATGTAAGTACATATTTTGTACAAGTAATATGCTACTTCAATTTGTATGATAATAAAAAAGGCTTTTCAAGGATGACCACAAAAATTCGCGAATAACCAGAGACCAAACAGTCAAATGATCGGTTTTATTGCAATTAATGCACAAATTATTTACACGTTTCTTGTGAATGTACATGTACTACGAGTATCCTTTATGATGATAATGACGATGATGATAATGATGATGATAATGATAGCCTCGTTGTAACATAAAATGATTTTTGTATTATTGTTTGTCAGTTTTAATTTTCAATTTTCAATTTGTCTGTTTTTATTTTCGTTTTCGCTTTTTAATTTTTTCATTCATGTACATATATTGCTTTTATATTATGCGAATATACTAGTACAAACTACATATTCAAATTTATATTTGTTTGTGTGTATTTGTATGTATGTATAGGTGTATTATAATGAAATGAATTTTAAATGAAATTTTGTGGAACAATGTATGGTTAGAAATTTTTGGTTAATTGAAATACAGAAGAGAACACATTTTCTGTATTTTTTTTCATTTTATTTAATTTCTTTTTTTTTGTTTATTTTTCTTTTAATTTTTTTTTTCCATTTGAATATTTTGTTGTGTAAATGAAACTGCATATAATGTAAACGAAAACTTTAAAAAAAAACCACAAAAATAATGTAAAAAAAAAATATAATAATACATAATATAATTGAAAAAATGAAATTAAAATGAGCAGATAATGCATGCATTATGTACTCGTACATAAGTGATGCACCAATAGGCAAATACGTATATATAGTATAGCTGTATTCCTATAGTCGTATATAATTATGTAAATTATTTCGTTTATTTTGTGTACACATCATGTGCATGTAATTAAATTTAATTTGAAATAATCTGCAATATAAAATGATATACAAAATGAGTTCATGATGTACTGATTATTTTTTTATTTTTGTGTGTTCATTTTTCCTTGAATCTGGGCACAGGAAAATTATAACACTTTCTGTGTGCTTGCTGATAAAAAACAAATTAAAAATTAGTTTAAATGTACCAAAATGCCTTTGTGCCTAGAGTAGGATTATGGAGGATCGATTCAGTGTATTTTATATTTTAAACATGTACCATGCTAGAAAAAATTTAAAGTTATGGGTAGATCAATATTTATGTAGTCATCACTAATCATTTGGAAAGAATTAAAATTTGTAGATATTTCACACAAATTCAAATACAAATCTTATTACTTGTAGGAAAAATGTTAGAAATTAAATTAAGTTGAAAATATAAAAGAATATTTTTGATCTATACTGTGTTCTGATATCAGTTGTCATTACAGGCATTAGTAGCATGTAGCACACATCAATTCATAAATCTAGTGAAATTTAAAAATTATTCAATGAATATTTTATGATAATTAAACGACTACTGCAGTAATGAAATCGCGCGTATACAATACACGGATATAATCTATACCATCTACCATCATATCATTTATAATAGGTAGTTAATTCCTAGCACACTTTTTATATAAAACCGCCTACCATTTACCACAAAAATATAAAAAAAAATAAAAGGAAAGGAATACGCATATTAATTGAAATTTATTCATAACGTTAATAACAAACACATCATACAAGCATAAATACGTACATATGTATGTGAAAAGACATTTTGATGTTTTTATTTTTATTTATTTCAAATTTATGCATACACATTCGTCATTCATTTAAAAATGTTTCAACTTCGAACATATTGAAATGAAGTAAAAATGAATTTATCTGTGCGATATGCAATGACTTAATGTGAAAATTATTATTTTGCCTGGCTATACGAGTACATTGTCTTTTATTATCAATTAGAATATTCCCGTAGTAACAATACAAGATGCACGTGTCGAAGATATATGAGAGCATATACACTTCACATTTACCATACAGCCAAAGCCAATATACAAAATGTCAATATGTGTATTAGACTACAATTTCAGATATACATTGAGTGAATATTAAGTTATTTCTTCATGCAAAATGTAAATATCTTGAATGGTCTTTTACAGTATCGATCATAATGTCATCGTTTTACGAAAATTGTCCTATACTTTTTCTTTCTTTTTCATAGAAGAAACCTACAGAGGCGTTTATGCGAGAGAAGATATGAGGTGATAGCATGTGATAGCAAGAAAAATACGAGTAGAACTCTCTGATGGGCAAAAACTAACATTAAATTATTGTACTACATAGAACCACTTATTATGTTCCTAAATTAAATAAAAGTCAATTTTTTTACAAAACTTCCTCATTTAATATTTAAACCTATATTTCTTTCTTTTTTAATTTTCATTTTGATAATTCAAAAAATGTTGTGATAATTTAACACAAAACAATTTTATACATAAAATGAAAATTATTGAAAGAAAAAAACAAATAAAATAAAAAGGAACTTTTTCTTTGAGTTCGCTTTATGTGAATGGTATAGCGGTTTAACAAAAAAAAAACCGTTGTAATGTATTAATTTAGATGTAGTGAAAAAAATATAGAAATGAATTTTTGTTTTTTCAATATTTTTTTTATCAAAGTTATGCATACGAATGCTTTTATTAAGAACAAACAGCAGTTAGATAATAACAGAATCACAAATGAACAAACGAAAAATACAAAAAATATAAATTTTTATTTTCAATTTTCATATGAAATATTTTTGTATTTTTGTGGATTTTTTCGTATCCATTATTATATCCTTATGAGTATAGAAGCAAATATGTATGTCAGTCGGTATAACAAGTGTGTGTATTTGAAGTTGTTATAAAAGTATCCCCAACAAAAACCTTGATTTTATTTCCCTCACGTTTTTATGTTATGACCACGTGACGCTATTGTTATGCCTGATTTAGCGATGAAACGTATGAAACGTTAGAACAAAAACATGCCAAAAAAAAAAAATTTTTTTTTCAACAAAATTACAAACATAAAATGGGCTCCAATATGTTTTCATTCTGTATCCTAATACAAGGACATAAAGTATATAATGTTTGTTATTTGGAAATGAATTGACAATTTTACGTATACAGAATGTATATGACTTTTGAGTTTATGTATAAAAGATGTGATACGTCGTCAGTGACATGTTATACTACAATTTTGTATCGCCCATATTGTTATAGATTTCCTTTGATATTATATTTTTTACTCTTAGAAGAAAGGATAGGATATTCAGTAAAATAAACATGCACATTGAACTGTAATGTAATGTAGATATATACATAGTTTAATTGCATTCTACAATGTAAAGGAGATACAGGACATTTTATTTACCCTTATGCGTTTACATTTATTCATATCCTTTTTTACTTTCATCTTTGCATTCTAATGCATACATGTGCATCGATGTTTTATAAATCAAAAAATTCTTTGATATAACTGTAGTAGACTTCAATGTTATAGAGGTTAGAATTTAATGATATTTAAATCGCTTTAAAAAGTACTGAAATACTTAAATCCAGTTTCTAGTTAACAAAATCTTGAGCATAAACGAATGAGTGTAATTGAAGGTAAAAATTTGAATGAAATAACGGATGACAGAGGAACAGAAATTTGTATTGTCCATTTTTAGACTGTGATTTTGTTACTGAATGAATGTACAAACTGCAAAAGATATACAATATATCTCGACATAGACTTGGGTGAGTGGACAAATCGTTTTATGCAGACAAGTAACGACGAGAATGTAAATCGATTTTTATGTTTAAATCTAAGGACGATAACAGATACCTATTGGAAAACTTAAATTCCATCACAAAAATAAAGAGACATGAAAATATTCAACATTTGATAAGTAGTGAAATTATCGACTGCATGACGAATATTCAATATTTCATTTTTTTTTCGGTTGATAATCACAATCTTTCGACACAACAAAATAAAAAATTCAATTAAACTTTGAAGCAATTACCCAGAAATTAACAGTATGAAGAATTTTTTTAGAAATTCATTGAAAATCTATAGTGCGATTGAAAAAAAGAAAATGAATACAAAGTGAACAGTCAAAAATAATATTTTGGCATTCATATTAGATTATAAATTAGAATATGAAAATATTCATGCATTACACCATTACACAATCACAAAAATCACGATGCCAATGAAATGGATTATTGGTAAAAATTTCTAAAACTTTGTTCATATTTTTATTTTTCTAAAATTTTTTTTTTTTCATTTTGATATTTTTACACTTATGTGTTATGAAAATAATTGCATTGTAAAACAAACCACAAAGTTGATTGATTTTCAATTTATAGTTCAATGAAAATTTTCTAGTCTAATGGTTACATAAGGATTCGATTCGTTTCGTTCGATACTTTTATTTCTTTTTTTTATTTTTCAATAAAATGTACTTGTATATATGAATATGCACCATATTCATCCTGAAAACGATTCGAAACTATACACTATAACGTAGCCGGAAAATTTTTCTGTATGTGTGAATTGTGTATAATTTTGTTGTAAGTATTTTGCATGCATAATCGTATATATGCGAGAATATGTATATGTATAGAGAAGCCTAGATTCTTATTCATAGATGCACATCCGTCCGTGTACGTATGTAGAGAAAGTTTGTCGCAATAATTCATCACTATCCTATCCTATCATCCTCTGTATATGCACAAATAACAATAAATGTGCATGCAAAACTTGTGTATGTACACAGATACAGTATATATGAGTGTATAGTACGTTAGAAAACATATCCTGTTTGCATTTAAATGACAAAGCCAATATTGGTAAATATAAACGATGAAAATGCACTGTTTCATGTGGAAATTATGCGTGTGCAGTGGTTGTCAACCGGATGAAATGCGGTCCAGTACAAACAATTATGGGATAATATTGTGCAATCATCATCTTTGTACTACATACAATAATACATATCCCTTTACACTGTTTTTATATATTGTATTCCTCGTAAATTTTTTTTTCTGGCTCAGATTTTTGTATTGCTTTTCAGTTTTTATTTTAGTGCACATTTTATACAATGACGAAAGATATAAAAGACAAACCAAAAACAAAAAAAAATTTATTTTTTATACGAATACGAATATGCCATCATATTTTTAACGCATATTTAAAATAGACAGAATAATATGAACGAAAAAAAAAAAAAACCAAGGGAAATTTTATGGAGCTGAAAATTGAATGATTGATTATATACGGTTATATTACATACAAATACGTGTGTTGTATAATAATGTAATATGTAACAAATGTTGTAATGATCTTTTACACTGTATCTATGTATGTACAATGTAGACTAAGCCAACAATATGTGGAATGTATAAAATTATTGAATAATGGACATGTCATAATTTCCTTTTGATAAATAATATTTTGCAGGTGCATTTTGTACTTGTATCATTTGTGTGTGTTTTTTGTACATAACAACTGCACTATTTTTTCCCTTCATTTTTACATTAATTTATGACAGTATAAAATAATTGTATTTTCAGTGATTTCATCATATCAATTATAAGGATATCCATTGAATTAAATTCTAAAATAGATATTTTTTTTTTGGATGGAATAACTTATACATACATACACTTACAATAAAAATTATCAACTTAAAATCGCTGCTTTTTGTACTCTATCCGCAACATTACGCGAATTTTCATAAGCAAGGGAAGTTAGGTAATAAATTTTTTTATATAAAAAAAGTATTAAAATATTTTTTGCATTTTACTTTACTTGACTTATTCTTGAGTTTATGATTGAAGATCGTACCTATTTTCTTGCTATAGAATTTTACAATTTGATGTTAAATTTTTAATTAAAATTTGAATTCAATTTTATAATAAGGAGAATATATTTCAAATTGGAATATGGAAATGATTATTTCGTTTGTTAAAATCTGTATTGGTACACTGTTGAGTATTGAAAAAATAAATTTATATAATTTATTCAAACAAAATTTATTTGATTTTACTATATTGTTTTATAGAATTAACATATGTATGTGTGCATCTGTACATTTTCGTTTATGTGAAAATAATACATACGGTAGATATACTATATAAAAGTCATAATAATTTACAATATTTGATGTTCAAAGATATATTACACGCATACATTATTATGTTGAATCGAATGTAATTATACAGTTTGGTGTAGTCAAAGAGCATTTATACCTAAGCTCAATTAGCAGTAAAGATATCACCTATGTAGACCTCGTATATTGTTTTAAATAATTGGCTGCAGTATTTGGAAAAGTTTATTTTCCGATGCTATTCTTGACTCTTCTACTAGGTGTGTTGTAAAGTAGATCTAACTTGGTGGAATTTAAGATTCAATTAATTCAATTGGTCCGGTCAGAAATCCATTGGAATTGCAATTGTCCTTGCAATCTTGTTGACACTTTTAATTTAAATAGCGCTGAATATTTTAAATTTATTTAACTCTAGCTTAGTCGGTCTCAATGTGACATAGTTCGGATATGTTTTTCCATTTGATGTTCACCACCAACCAATATGTTATCAAAAATTTCAAAACACTTTATTGTTGTTCCTCGTACTCGTATGAAATATGTATACGAAACAAAATATTTTAATTACTATTTTACTTTTAATTGTGAATTCGTTTATATTAATTGCACATACATTATACAAATAGGTATTTTAAAATTTTAATTACCTACCAATAAGTGTTGCTAAATTAAACAAAAAACTTCAATCAGAGTATTATATATAATAATGACGAATGTCAATTTAAATTTATACATTATTACGCCTATATTATGTACATAAAATCCTTATATGATTACAATGGCATGATATATACTTTCCTCTATTCATATTCGTATGTATAGATGTGAACTTATGTACATATATGTATGTATAAAATTTATTGAAAATTTTAATTTTATCATTTCATTGAATCAAATTATTGTCAAAAGTACATTTTGATTGTAATACACATACACATACATATAGTCATATACGAGTGCAATATCAATATTTATTTACTCGCTATTTAATAGTATTGAATGTGCGATAAGTAATTTAAAACTGTAATTAAATTTTATTACGTTCCTTTATAGATTATTATCATTATTGATTTTTATTATAAATAAAAAATAAACGTTGAATATTCGATTTGTTTATATAATGCGCAATATATTGTGGTTGTTGTTTTATTACAAAATAATAATCAGATATCATTGATTTAAAAAAAAAAAGAATATTTATATTTTTTTGTGTGTACGTATACATGTGCAAAAAAAAATGAATTTCAACAAATTTTTATATACAAAATTTTTGAACAATTTCCTTTTTTTTATTGACAGCAAAAAAAAATGAGTCTATAAACAAATAAATAAATAAGAAATGCAAAAGAGTTATTTGTATAATTTTTTTACGATACAGGAAGTATCTTTTTTTTATAATCATGATTGTATATGTTATGGATTTATGATGAACTCAATGTTGCGGATTAAACTGGGAAGATTTAGATGAATGTAACATCTAAAATATTGTAGATAAGAAGAAGATCGAATATTTTACACAACAAATATGAAAAATCAACTAACAACATTTAATACTTGCTCCTCCCCTTTATACATGCTCTCTTACAGTAGAGATCATTGACTTAGTACGGTACCTATAGTATACACGCTAAGATAGTACAACGAGTATTATTCTGTGTATTCGCATTTCCGTATTTCGCATATACTATATGCTATGTTTTACGAGTGGTATTTCTCTAAAAGAGCATTATTTATAATAAGGAATTTTTACTTTTGAATATTTATGTTGATGATGTGCCTATATTTACGTAGATTCCAACCGATCATGTATAGAGATATTCGCAAATATTAAATTCAGAATTTTATTCAGAAGAGATAAACTTGCTGTAAAAATATTCGTTTTAAGACAAAGTATTATATTATAATCAATTTTAAATAAAAATTAAAAAAAAAAGATATAAATAATAATATATAATAATAAACACACGTTAAAATATAAAATGAAATTTTATTAAACTGACTGTAATTTTATTAATAATTTTTTTTACGTTTTTAAATTACATACATACATTTTATAAATTCACGGATATGCCCCCATATAACTATACGTAAATGATGATGTGTTTATGTTTTACTTTTGATTGAAGTTATATAAAACGTATACCACGTATAATGTGGAATATAAGTATGGATGTCATAAAAAAATTCTATTTAGTGGTACATTGAAATGCTTATAACATTTAAAATATAGAAAAGAAAAAACGTAAAAAACTATTAAAAACTACATTAAAACGATTGAAAAAATCATAAAAATTAGACAACAAAAATTTTTATGATGTTATGATTTTTGTTATTGTGCGATAATACGAGTGTTATGTGTGATGTTAAATACCTATACTCTACTACAAGAATATTTATACGTGCTTCATCCGTTCCGTACGAGTATAAATGTATCCGTTCTAGATTTGTTTTTATGATCTATTAGGAGAGATGTACATAAAATAAAAATTCATAAAAAAAATAACTTATTGTTTTTCTCATTACATTTTTTTTTTGTTTACATCACTTTGTTTTATATGATGTTATATAAATGCTCAATGGATTCATTAAATTGTTACATATACAGGAAAGATCACGTCACTATATATCTACTTCTACTATACTACGTTGTATGTTCATGTATCTACATATACCTATTGTCATTTATTTGACCACATATAAAAGCAATAATAATAAAGAGAAAATGTAATAAAAAAAGTCTTTGCAAATATAATATTGTTTAAAATCATTATCGTTGTTATACGGTGGTAATACCATGTGTATGTTTATATATCAAAAATCTCGTAAAAGTTTAAATGTGCTAACATATCAATAAACGTTTATTTTGTTTTATATATACGAAAGTTATATTTTATATCAAATATAAACAAATACAATACTATAAGATTCCTATACATATTCGTATATCTGTACTTATGTGTACATTCTAAAATGTTTTCTTGTCATGTGTACTCTATGTTTAACTACATAATGCTCGTAATATTTTATTAAATGAAATTTTATATTGAATTGTATCAAATTGTATAACGACTACGTACATACATACATTTTTCTTGATATACAAATATGTTTGTACTCATATTATACATATCTTCATCATCTTCAGATTAAAAGCTTGCTCAAGATTTGCTTACGATCCTGAAATAGAATAAGATAAGACCATTCAGCAGATAATCTATGTTTCCAATATGATTCTTCTTCTTATCTCTCCATTCACACTGTTTCCATTACTAACTGTATTATATTGCGATCCTAAATTAGTGAATTAAGTATTTAACTATTTCGAAGTTTTACATTCACTGATTGTTAAATTTTTGTCCAAAATATTATGCTGTTGAATTCGTGACATGACCATAAATTTGATTTTACTCATCATTCACAGATATAATTTCATATCCAATATGTATTTCTCCTGTAGGATACAGTAATGTGTCAACTAATTAGTAGAATAATAAGGATCTAAAAGGATCAACATTTTTAAAAATATATTAGAATTTTGGTGATAATAAGTTCAACAAAAACAAACAAAAAAACACAAAAAATCCTTTAATTTACATTTATATTATCGTGCATGTATTTGTATATATAAAATTATATAATTATATTATTTTATTTGATACACATAAAACTAAAAAATGTGTAAATGTATAACCTATAACCTATCGTATATACATATGCATATACTCGTATGTACATTACCTAATATTACCTTTCTCAACAATGAATACCTTAAATATTAAACAATAAAGTACCTAATGTTCTAGTTAACGTATACCTAATAATGTAAGAACATTTTATTTTATATATTCTTTTAAAAAAACAAAAGCAAAAAAAAATATAAACTTCTGTATACATATACACGAGTGAGATATGCACACACATAAATGTATAGACAGGTGAAAATCTAAATATACATATGAACTTATCTATTATAGGCAAGTATAAGGTTCATAATATATTATAATGTACGTTCATAAGTAATGTTTCATATCCTTTATTTTGCTTATTTTGTTATACGTACAGATAATCATAAATTTATCTATGAGAAAACACGAAAAATAAAATACAAAATAAAAGATGCAAAAAAAAAATGAAATCAAGATAAAATGTTGGTCTAAATGGTTTAGTAATGTAAAAATGAAAACGAAAGGATTTCATATTATATTATGTTATGTTTACGAATACATATATTACAAACAAATAAAATATGAATGAAAATGGAAAATGAAAAAAAAAAAACAAAAATGAATCGAGTATATGTATAGAAAAGAAAAGATGAAACGATAACATAAAATAAAAGTGAAAAAAAAAAAATAAAATAAACTTACGACCTAAGAAGCATATTTATCAGCCATTATCACAAGCATTAGAAAATCTGTTGATACAGAAGAAATTTTCCTTTTTAATATTAGCAAAGATTTTCATTTTTATATATATACATTATTACATATTATATTTATATTTATATTTATATTTATGTATGTAATGTACTTACATTATTATGCGTACCTATATGAATGTATGCATATGTATTTGCTTTGGCACAAATAAAAAAAAAATAAAAAAATTGTTATGATACCATGTGTTTTTCAACTGTAAGTCATATCACGTATCTATCTATACAATATTATCTGCAGTTGAATAGGATACAGGATAATGTACATGTTATAGAATTATGTTTTTGTATATGTGTATGTGTATGCTTGTACATATTATTACGCACATAAACATATTAATATGATGTGCGCTGTATTTGCCAAATTTTATATTTTCACGCTACACAGAACATATTTGTATCTAAGATAGGGGAATATTATATATGAGAACTAACACATACGTAGACTATAAATAACAAACTAATAATTATCCTTTCAAACTCATTTCTATATATATTTTACCGTACTACCTTTACGGACATACAAACATTAATGAGATCTGACTTTGAAAGGGAGAAATTTTTCAATGGAAAATTATATATTTTCCCTATAATGGAGGATAAAAAATTGGGCGGTCCCGTCCAATAATTGTATATCACACATAATTTTCCATTTTTCCAACAAAATTATACATATACATAATACAATATTAGTATGCGCATATTCCAGAATGACAGAATGTATAAAATGAAATTTGATTCTTTCTATTTTTGTGAATGGGAAATTCACTTCACTTTACATTACATACATATATATGAACAAAATTATAAAATGAAGAAAAAAATTAATAAGAAGAAGAAATAAGAAAAAAATAATATGGCGGTATATGTATAAATGTTGTAGATATGTGCAGTTATGCGAAATTTCATGTAAAATGTACATAAAAATTTTTATTTTTTGCGAAAATTTTTATATCTATTTAAGAAGTGTGTACATTATAATTCTTCTAAGCATACTGTTGTATGTATGTACTGACTGTTTCAAATAATTCGTTTCATTTTACTAGCATAACAAAATATGTACTTACATTTTGATAATTTTATATGTATTGGTATATATCATATTTTGTTATAGTACGAAACGCTAGCACATACATATATACGAAAAGAGATAACAAAATATGGGGAAAACAAAGAAATACAAAATAAAAACAAAATAAAATAAAATAAAAAATAAAAAGTAAAAATAAACAAAAATATAAAGGAAAATTCTCATATATTACAATATAAAAGAGAATATGTGTACAAGTATTGAAGTATACAGGAAAAAATAATTTTTTTTTTTTTTAAACAAAAATACGAAACAAAAATCAGTTATTGTTCATAAACTAAAATATGTAGAAACTTTAATGCAATTTTGTGTTTTCAACTGATTCAACAACTATCAAAAATTTTATCTTAAGTATAAAAATGAAATCGTTCCGTGTTTTAGCCTATAGAAAGAAATATAAATAAAATTAATATTCGTGCGCGTACACTATACATACAAATAGTACTGTCTTAATGAAATTATAAATATTTCTTTTGCGTTTACTAAAATGGATTATATATGTACATATAAAACGTTTAAAAATAAAATTAATCAGTGAATTTAATTAAAAAAAAAAAAAATTTTGTTTTTAATTTGATAAATAATAATAAAATTTTCTATACAAAATTCAATAGAAAAACAAATAAATAAATATTCGAAATATGTATAAATATTAAAAAATATCCGTCGGTAAAAATGTGCTAATAAATTAATTTTGTAAAAGAAAAATTACAAAGAAAATAAATAAATCCAAAAAAAAAAAAATAATAATATCCTTTATGATTTTTATGTATAAAAATACCGTCGGAAATTTAAATCAATTAAAAATGTTCTGATATTAAATTTGAAAAAATCAAAGTATACAAAAAAAAATATAAAAAAAAAATGAACATAATTTTGTTCAATGTAGTAATGTCCACATTAATTTGATAATTATAATTCATTCAATTAATACTAATTTAATTAAAATAAATGGATAAAGTTAAAGGATAAAGAATATAAGTGTTAAAATGATACATTTTTGATAAAAGATAGTCCGCATACTACTATCATTGCATTATATTATTTCTAAAATATTTTGGTCAAATGATTTGTTGACTATTACATGCAAAAGTACGAATTATTAAAAAATACAGGGTTAACTATATAGTGAAAAAAAAAAAAGAAAAAAGAAAACGATAAATAAAAAAAAAATTATTTTTTTTTTCGACGCTGTAAACAAATTATAAAGAAGGAAGAAAAAAAAAATATGATTGAGGAACAAAATCATCAAGTACCGATTTCAATGTGTGAGTGATTGTTAATTATTATAGTTATTTTTGTTCATTTTACTATATATGTATATAATTTCTATATTTTATATACTATGTAAATAATATTCAAGTGTGTATGTGTGTGTGTGTCTGTTTGTGTTTTATACTTGCACGTGAATATACATATTATTCTCGTGTATAAATAAATATAATGAGAGTATATTAAAATTTATATGAAAGTGATTAATTATAGTTGTATGTACGTAAATGTAGGTAGGTCAATGTACGATATTTTTAATGTATATACGGAATATGTATATCCATACATCCATTAACGTGTCTATATATGAAGTCATCGTATATATAAATCTGTATGCATATATATTTCAGACATTATATTATATACGTATGTACCTATGTATATATTATACATAGTATATACTTATAATGAAACGTGTAAGGTTGTATTTGTGTATATAAACAAATAATTATTATTGTGTTAATTAAATAATTATTTTTCCTTAATAATTCTTAATATAAGTCGTTGTTGTTATATTTTTCTTGGTATACATATTTATGATCGATGGATGATGGTCGGTCTACTATATGTTTATAGGGCATGCATATATGTATACATTTATGTACATTTCAGATATAGCTAATTAGCGACAGAAACGTTTAAATTAATAATTTTTTCATTAATTTCTAGGATAAGATAAAAGTACATTATAAAAAATATTTCAATCTAATCAATTATTTGAATTTTTTTTGAATTTATTTCACATGATGTTTTTTGTAATTGTTTGAATTTTTTTATTGTAAGAATTTAATTGAATTCGGACGATTAATTTTAATCAATTTTGTGGTACACACTATGTGTATGTGTATACGTATGAGTTCGCGTAAAACAATATCAATAATATACAACAATATAGAGCGTGTATAGAATTTGATTTAAATATTTTACGAAAGGAAACGAAATTTTTAATTTTGAATTTTTATATCGATTTGTTTTATTAAAGACTGATGAAGAGTAAGAAATACGTTAATTATTTTAGAGATTTATTATGAATTTAAAAATTGTCCTTCAAGTTAAAAATTAACCTATTTTGTTGTTGTTGTTGGATAAGAATTGATCAAATAGAAAATTTTAAAATTAGTAACTATAGAAATTTAATATGTAGCAAACGATAATAATGGTTCAAAAATATGGTTTTTCTTATAGTGTCAGGAAGAAAAATAAAAAGATTAGTTAAAAATATGTATTTTTTTGTATAATTTTTATTTTAAAAGTCTGTAATTTAGCATGAATAACTTCAAGGAAAATTTGTTTGGAATCGTAATTTCATTTTTATTCGATCTCGTATTGAAAATAATTGTACATGAAGAATATACATATATTCGATTTTTAAATGTTTAGAAAGCATGACTGTCACATGGTGAATAGAAGAAAATTCAAAGTCTTCCTGTGTAGAATATTAATTTTTGATTTTCAATTTTTATACTTTGTTCATCGCAATACAGCTATACGTATTTTTCAATTATTGAGATACACATATGTTTGCCAAAAACTTTACACACATATTTTTATTTATATTCCTTTTATATTTATTATAATATGTATTTATAATTTTTTTTTTCTTTAGAGATAATACCGAGATAGTAAGACTAATCATGCCATCCAATATGTTACGAATTACTTTAACTAATCTGTGTATGCATATCATCATCATCTTACTGTATCTTCCTACTAAATGAATCGACACCAACCCCTAGTATTTTTGTATATTTACGCTACTATATGCTACTCTACAATACTATCCACTGTACACTATAAATCTACTCATCGTATCTTTGTAGTATAATCTAGCACAAAATAATGTATTTAATGTTTTTATTGAAATTTTTATTCCACAAATACATACATAAGGGTCTATATGTTTCATATCAGTTTTATACGATCTTTTATTTTTGATCGTGTATATACAAAAATAACTTTATTGTGATATAACAATATTATGACACTATATTCCTAATTAAAACAGAATTGATTTCATTCATATCATAAATCGAACAGGTGTCCTTCAAACTACAAATCTGTAGTTCTAAATATGAAAGGACATAGTGTTATTATAAGGGATTTTTTGAGATAATCCGATTATATATTACAACTGTTTAAAAAAGAAATTTTTCATATCGTTACAGTAGAGATTATTAGAACTACTGTAAGATATCATTTATTTCAATATGTCCTTATTTGATATATTTAGAGTTAAGGGGAATAAAGTCAAAGCATGAATATGAAAAAAATATTGAAATACATAGGTATACTAGTATGTAGAAGTGTTGAACATTTCCAAGGATCTATGAAATGGTTTTGTTGTCATAAAGTGTGATATAATGCAAGATTTTTGTGATTTGTTTAAAAATAATTCAGCAGACCATATGATTTCTTATATCAGTTTTCATTTAAGCATATGATAAGCCAAATTAAAGGTGAACATTCGAATTGTAAAACTTTTACCGTAGATTTCTCTCTTGCCTTACTACAAGTTTTTTATGTTGTCAACCTTATTATTAGCTAAATCATTTTCTACTGGATTTTGCAATCTTCTTATAGTCTATAGGATGTATTTCTAGTCCTCTTTTGCCACTTAAATTCTGCAGCAGGATATGCTTTGTATTCTCTTTATTCAGCTTCGACGATTATCACAGACAAAATTTTTGTCTTAAGAAGTCTTTCAAATTTGGTGTAGAAAGTAGAGACCATGATCGCAGATAACATTTATTTAGAAATTCACATTAATATGCAATAAATCTTAAAATCGATTCAATCGATTTACGTAAATTTAGAGAGGTTTATCCATTTTGAAGAGCTAAAGAGATTTCTAAATTTTAAACTCCGGTCTATCAATCTCTGTTTACTAAATTAATTCAAATTTTAAGGATACAGAATGAAAAATTTCAATGTAATTAAAGAAAATTTTGGAAAAACTTTAAAAAAAATTATAAAATATTTTGTAATGCTTTATCAGTAGACAGTATAAGATATTCGATGATAGTTGTTTGTGTATTACGTTTTCCTTTTTTATTTCACTTTCCGATCAAAATATCTACTGTCGAAATATGAAAATTAAATTACTACACCAAAAATTTATTTTCTATATTGGTAAACAAACAATTTATATAACAGGAAATAGTAGTAAATGTATAGATGAATAAATATCTATAAGAGAAAATTATTCAAGAAAATTCATTTTTGGTATGTAAAAAGGAAGGATACACAAAATTTACTTTGTTTTTATATAAAAACACCATACATTCAAGTATAGATATTCTATTCATACTCCTACATATTTTTACGAATATTATAAAATATATACACAAATTTACCGAAAAGTTAACAAAATTAAAATAAATATAAATATAAAAGAGTAAAATGAACTTTTGTTTCAAAAATGTATACATATATATAATATTCATGTCTGTGTTCATGTATGTAATATGTATAGACAAATACATACATACTCATATATATATTAAAAGATGTATCCTTACAAAAATATAAAAATCCTTGAATATCCTTGTAAATTTAATCAATTTTCAAAAATCAGTGAGTATAAAGAATTTTGTTGTGTTTTTATCAACATTAAATGTAAACTGTACAACGAATATAAATGTATCTATAAATGTATTCAAACTATACAAGAGTATAGAGAGTAAAAATAAATTATCTTGAAAACTTTAAATATCTACATCATACCATACAGATACGTATTTATACTCGTATTTTATTGTGTACATAATATTTAAATATTAATACTTTTATATGCAGATATTATAAATGATAGACTCTACATCATTATACACATATATACTCATCATCATCATATAGACAACAACATTGATTTCAATAATAAATATAGCAATGAAAAATTTTACAATATTTTTGCCTCTTGTTAAACGTTGATGATCTGACTTGACTTTATATACATTTTTTAATGTACAATATATACGAGTATGTATATAATTTTGTATATAAATTTGTGTGTATGTATATATATGTTTAAGTAAATATATTTGTATACTTTTATGTATTTCATTTTAATATGTATATATGATACATATAGACAATATGCATATTTATATTATAGTTCCATTGGATATGAAGTGTCATCAAATAGGAAATGGCAGAATGTTAACAAACGGAATACTTCAGCCGGCAATAACTGATGCTTTAACAGAAGTTAGTGGTCTAATTGATACAAACAATGAACATAGTGCTTGTGGCAGATTAAATTGTAATGGACGGAATGATAATCAACCACTATCTGGAGTACTTGCGGCTAGATGCGGTTATTGTTGCCAACCAATTTGTGATCGTTACATAATGCGAGTGGTAGATACATCATACCATGAGACATGCCTAAAATGTACAACATGTTCAATGCATTTAGTGCATTCATGTTTTATACGTGACGGAAAACTTTATTGTCGATTGGATTATGAAAGGTAAATTTTTAAAATAATTACTACATGTATTCTTCTACTGTAGTATATCAATGATAGTAATAAACTAATTATTTGTGTATTTTAATATTAGACGACAACCAAATTTTCATTACCTACCTCTGTGTATAGCACACTACATAGTAGTTTGAGAGATAATAAATTTACATTATAAATAATTTTCAATATATCTAGAATGGTTTTATCACGTTTTATAGTTCTAACCTAAGCTACGGATTGCATACTGTTGATTCGAATGTCATTTTGTTTAAGTTAGCAATCAAATTTTTCAATTTTTGGACTATAATCGAAATGCCATTACTACTAGTAGGGTTTCTTTAATTTTTTTCAAAATCAAGTGCTTGGTATACTATTTCATTTTTGTCTCTCAGCATCTCCCATAACATTTTCTTCCAAATTACAAATTGAAAAACTGTGTAAACATCAAACGTAAAAAAAGAATGTTATTAAATTTTTAGCTATACTCATCGGCAAAATATAAAGCACTTCATTGTTAAAATGAATCACGATTATTGCTTTTGACCGATGGTCATCTATTTTTCGACTTTAAATTTCTATCCCTTCACAGTTCAAATAAGAGTAGTACCTACATATGCGACTGCTGAAAAAAAAAAATTTAATGAAAAATTTGAAATTGATTTTTTCCCATTAAAAAAAAATCCGTCAATTGTTTCATTTCTTTTTTAATTTATTTTCATTTTTTTTTTATAAATTTTTTATAAATACGAGTACCTATATGTATTAAATTTTTGTATTTTATTTTATTTTATTTTATTTTTCTAAAAAATTTCAAGACTTTTCATAAGAAATCGTTGCCTTGGATGTGGAGATAAAATTAGTTCAGATGAATTAGTGATGAGAACATTAGAAAATGTATTTCATTTAAAATGTTTCGCATGTGTTGTATGCGGTATACAATTAAAAAAAGGTGAACAATATGTAGTTAAACAAGGGCAATTATTCTGTCGACAAGACTATGAAAAAGAAGTTGAAATGCTTCAAGGATATGGTAAATTATTTTTACAATTAAATTTTTCATAAAATTTTTAACATAATTTTTGAAATTTTTAAAATAAAAATAAAAATTTTTTTAAACATTCATTTCATTTAACTTATATACAGAAGATTTTTATGGTGACGATTTATTTCCACCAAAATTAGATGGTAGACGTGGACCAAAAAGACCTAGAACAATATTAAATACACAACAGCGAAGAGCATTTAAAGCATCATTCGAAATATCACCGAAACCATGTAGGAAAGTTAGAGAAAATTTAGCAAAAGAAACTGGATTAAGTTTAAGAATTGTACAGGTGGGTAAAGGATATTCCGATAATTTTTTTTTTCTGCAATTCAATTTATCAATATCAATATTTTATTTTCATTTTTCCTTTCTTCCTTTTTTGCTGAAGGTTTGGTTTCAAAATCAACGGGCAAAAGTTAAAAAAATTCAAAAGAAAGCTAAACAAGAAACAAAAAGTCATAGTGAAACTGATTCACAAGAATCTGATAGTAGTCCATCAAAAATTAAAGATGAAACACCAAGTGATAATGAATCATTAGAATTACCGTATTCATGCAATGAAAAAAATAATATCAAAGAAGAAATTAACGATAATCAACATCAACATAATTTCGGTGATATTAATAAAGGTACGAACATTTTGATAAAAAAAAAGATTTCCTTTTAATAAAATTTCCAATTTTCAATTTTTTTATTTATAGAAAATTGTAATAAAAATAATGAACCCCTATTGAATACGATATTAAGTTTAAATTATGCAACATTTCAACAATTAATGGCACCATTCGGACAGTCACCATTATTAAATCCAATCGATCGTTTGTACAGTATGCAAAATTCATATTTTCGTCCTGAAGAAATGGAATATCCAAATAATAACAGTAAAGAGAATATCGGAAATTGATAAATATTTTTATATAAAATCAGTTATTATAATTTATTTACTATTTGAGTCGTTTTATTTATGAAAGTGGTGTAAGTCTATATTGTATTTGGGGATATTAAGAGGGTTTGGATGTGGAATAGTAATGTTATTTCATTAAATATGAACTACTTAATAAATAAAAAGCTCATAACAAATTTTATTCATTAGTATCTCGAACAAACTTTTTGCCGAAAATGGACTTACATCACTTTCAAAATATAAATGACCACTCTTTTTTTAATTTTTTAATATTTTTGTATATTTATATTAAACAACTTTTATTTCATATTTTTCTTTTTGTTCATAATTGAAAATTTTTCATTAAATCAAATTTATATAAATTATGTTACAAAAGTATGAAAAGAAAACAAAAAAATAAAAATAAATTAAAAAATTGTTAATTTCTTATGTGCACAGATCAATTTTCAAAAAAGAAAAAATATATTTAAAAAAAAAAATAAATCAAAAATAAATAAAAACAAAAAGAAAATAACACACAAAATTCTAGTCATTGAAATAAAATAATAATTAATCTTAAGAATAAAAGACAGAAACACTTGTTTTCTTTATACAAAAATTGAATTTTACTTTACTTCTCGTATAAATAATTTCTAATTTCTTTCTTATTTATTTTTTTTTTGGTACACTGTATTTATGTGATACACTCGTTCATGTACACATAGTATGAACTGCATTACATAATTTTATGTACATAAGTATGATACATACAATTTTACATACAATAATCAGAAATTATACGCATGAAAAAAGGGATTACATCATGTGATATTTGCAGGTGTATTTCGTATATGATAATATTCAGAATAAGTATGAATGCTAGCTAGAGATTTTGAGGACACTTGGTTTTATTTTTCATTCATACGAATATATATGACTTTACGAAAAGGAAACAAAAACAGGAAAAAAATGTACAAATATACAAAAAACAAAAACAAAAAAAAAAAACATTTGAGGGTCCATTAGTTACGTCCGTTTGACAAAAAATTCCGCAATTAGTTGCAGGCGTTGATCACAAAATGGGTGGAAAATTTTCTTTCGTCACGCATTGTTCTTAAATTCATCATTATCATCATCCATATAACCGTATAAATATATAGTATTGTGCGTAAATATATGTACATATATTTAGTTAAGAATAAAATTGAAATACAAAAAATAAGGATACAAAATATGTCCTGTATTTATGTATACGGAAAATATTTAACGTAAAGTAAAAGTTATAAACTATGCGTAAAAGTTCCTACGTTTACCATTAAATAATTTTGGAGTATACATGTAGGATGTAGATATGTAGGTGGGTATATATACAGGAAAGGTTATATATGTATATTTTGCAGTCAAATATATACCGATATCAATTTTCCTTCAGTTTCATTTTTTTGTTGTTGTTTTGTTTTTTCTTTTGGATACAACGAGATATAACATACTATACATATAAGGGTGAAATTTTATAATACAATGCAATGTTATAATATATGTGGGTATATATGTATATCGTTTTTATAGGATCATTTTATATGTAATTTGTCACAATATGTGTCACATTACCGATTGCGTTAAAAAGGGAAATCATTTATATACGAATTTTTGAAAGGGTGAATTTTTCTATACGAATATTTTATTATACAACAAAATACAAATATATACAAACACACACAGGTTATGAATAGGTATACACTACTCCGTTTACTATTGATATTTACATATAATATACATACGAATATTTATCCAGGGGTGACAGATCAAAATGATTATATAGAAATTTATTGTAAATGCCACTATATCCGTATATAACATAAACATTAAATTTTAATATTGAATGACATACTATATCATCTATTATGTACTGATTGACAAACTGATTTGATTAATCAGGTTGAAAAGATCTGAAAAAAATTAGGTGTAAAAAAAAGTATACAATAGCTGTACACAGATACACTTACATTTAACCATTTTACATACTCGTACATTTTTACTTAAACCAGAGAATTCGTTAATTAATTTCATTTGTGCACTCATTGTAGATGTTGCAAGTGTAGAAGATGAGATCGATGATTTAAAAAAAAAACCATTACAAGAATTAACCCATCATAAATCCAAATTTCCTATATACCCTTTCTCAAAAAATAACCAAATGTTTCCTATACATATATATGTATTTTTTAATTCGTTATCGTTTTGTTAGAATTCATATCACGAACAGATTTGTAACAGAAACGAAAGACTGAACAATAAAAATAAATATGTAGCACAATCATAAACTATATGAACACGTGGTTTTTAAGTATTTTTATATCATAATTTTGTGCGTTTTCTACAAGTCATTTCATTTCAATACGATATGTCATTTGATATATTACAATCTGGTAATTTGGGTTTTTTATTTTTTTTAATTCAGTTACTCCAAGTGTTCGTTTTTCTTTTTATAGGAGTGTATTTTTGAATTTAATTTTTATAATTTTTGATGAACAGTAATAATGCGGTGAAAATTTTAAAGATTTACGTAGATTATTTCAGATTAAATTTATTTCCAGATCAAACAAAATTTTAAGTAGGTACCTACTTTTTGACTCAATTTTTTTTTACATATCTTTATCCCCATATAAATTTATTTTTAGGGGACTTATAAATAATTCGTTATTTGGGGTGGTCAATACATATAGGCGTAAAGTATTCAGCTCAAGTTTTACAATTTACAAACAACTCTTGTCCAAGTCAATCAGTAATGTACACCAGTGAACTGATCACTGATGATGTATCACGATTCACGACTCATAACAACAAGCTGGATCATATGGCAATAAAGGCATGGACAGAATGATATCTTTGGTCTTATAATGAATGATATTATATCATGAAAACATGATAATCAAAATGTTTTTATCCTTTTCATGAAATTCAAAGAAGTCATATTTTTTTTTAAAACTTAAAGTTAAATTGAAATTTATTATTGATTTTATAATGTTTTCCAATAAATTTTTTTAAAATATCAGTTTATAAATTAAAATTTTTACATATATAACATGATCGTGTGACATTATCCACCTATACATACATAATGTAAATATAATCATGAAAATCATTTATTAATATAAACATTACTATTAAAATGAATAATATTGTTGAAGCTACAATATGTATGTAAGATGCTTTTAAACTGACACACATATAAATTCATCATAAAAGAATCATTTCCGTTTTTTTAAATTCTTCAAATTTTAAATAAAGTGAAATTCATTCGACACTTACTATATCTTGACAAATTTATAAATGAAATATGGTGCTCTATATATAACAAGGTGTAGGTATCTTACAAACACGTATGAGTGTGTATATTGTAACACGTATAACAATAAGAAGAGAATAAATGAATGAATTCAAAATTTTCTTTAATTACAGAAGCAGAAAATTCATGAAAATGTCTTTGTCTTGTAAATGAGTAAATGTATGTACAATGTGTACATATAGAGGAAAATTCATGAACCGAATTGTAGTAAGAACAATAATAAATTGTTAAGTTTGAAATTTGAATAGAATATCCATACATATACATATGCATATGCGTAGGTATACAAAAATATGAGGGAATAAAATACTATATTTATGCAAGCGCCGGTTTTAGCATTTGGGCGCCCGGTGCACTTCTAAACTTTTCGCCATCTAGCTTAAAAATTTAATATTTTAAACTTTAATTTGATTTTTTTTATTCATGAGTTCAATGGCCATGTTTGTTTACAAATAAAAATATAGATCAAAACATTTATTGGTTTTTCTTGCTTACACGGATCTAGTTTGATCTGAAATTCTTCTCCGTACACTGCTACTACAGTGGAGTACCTACATGAATTACAGAAGAAAAGGAAAATAAAAACTACTATTCGTGTATTTTTCCACTTTTCTTTTTACTAGTAGTAGTTCCTCTTCTCCTTTTCTTGTATAAAGTATGTACTATACACACTGTAGTAAGTGAGTACAGAGAAGAATTTCAGATTGAAGTAAAACTTAGAACTGTGTAAACAAGAAACACCGATAATATTGTTTTGACCTGTATTTTTATTTGTAAACAAACATGGTCTTGGAACTCTTAAGTATTTTTGATGTGGGAGGGGAAGTGGAAGGAAAAGAAAATATATTTTCTTTCACTGTGATTTATAAAATTATTTTTCTAAAAACTGATATGGGACTTTCATTTTATCCTTATTTGCGCCCCGAGATTTGAAGCCCGGTTTTAGTGAACCATTTCAACCTATCAAAGAGTCGGCGGGTATGTTTATGCATGTGTGTGTGTGCATTTTATTTTATTATTATTGTTATTATTATTGTTCTGTATACGTTTTAATATGCTTTCATATAATAATATTCATCCTTATGCAACATTTACATAAAACATTTGCTTGGTTGGTTGTTATAATGGTATATATATGGTATTTAGCATGTTATGTATGTAAATGTGTATGTAGATTATAGAGAGTGTATATGCTACACAATCTTCAATTAAATAAAATGAAAGTGAAATTAAAATGCCGGAATAAAACAAAACCGAAATACAAAGAACGAAATAATAAAAAATAAAAAAAAAACTTTTATTTTATAAACATAATAATATTGAGTTACTCACTCATAAAGTTGAATAATTGTGTGTATGTCACACAACTATTGTTATTACATGAAACAGCTAGCTAGAATATGTATGTATAAATAATATAAGAAAGAAGAACACACGAATATTATGTTAACTTTCATTAAGAATTCATAGCATAAACTTTATGACAGAAGAGTTTTTGAAATGATGATGTAATGTTTTTTGTTGATATATAAAATTAAAAAGATATATAATAACATTATGCTCGTACGTACATTACTTCTGTAATTCATGTAATTCTTGCACACACATATACGATAAGAGCACGTAAAAATTTCAAATAGCATCCAAACATTTTTTTCTAGAGAATGTATAGAACATGTATATGTACTACACCTGAAACGATTTAAAAATACAAACTATCATTTCTTCTTCTTCTTCTTATTTGTCCTCTAATTTATAATTTTTGAACACGATAATTCTGATGGGTACAAGACAAGTTATTATCCCATTGCACAGGCTCGACCTGTGGGAGGACTCCAGGGCCTCAAATTTTTGCCTGAACTACGCCAATTACAGCAGAGTATATCACTATAGCCACTGAAGTGATCATTTTGGTTAGTTCTCATCAGTTTCAAAAACTGCCTTGTATCCCAACTGGAAATTTTCGGTGGCTTTTTTCTCTAAAATTTTTCATTTAAAATTTCCTTTATATAACCGTTAAACTTTCTCATCATTTCACATATAATTAACCATAATTATTTTATTACGATACAAAAATTATAAAACACATACCTACTTTAATAAAGATAAATTTAAAATGTCTCAGTATTTTCTTATGAATTTATTATTCATGAAAACATTACCACATTGCAGATAAACATTTTTATTTTATTCTGTACTTAAATGTTTTGTAAAAAAAAAAAAAAAACTACTTCGTCCTATATCTCATATCTAAATGTTCATTTATATTATAAATATAAGAAAAATGAATATTATATATTATGTATACTGCTTAAGTAACATTGAACATTGGATATATAATAACATTGAAAAATTCGGTAAAGAAAAATTATAAGAAAATTTTTTCAAGAAAAAATTTACATACAGACATATTCTTATCTAGATTATATAATGTATGTAAATGGAAAGAAAAGGATTTTCATGTTAACCACAATATTCTTGTCATATTAAAATCACATTAAGGATATCATTTAAAATTTTTTTTTTAATCTGCCTCTTTCCACAATGCAAATACATTTGAGATACGATAGTACATATACACATAGATATCCTTAATATAATTTTATAATATGAACAATCTAAAGGATTAAAGAAAAAAAAAGTAATGAATCAGATTGATGTGAATAAACAACATTTTAGGAAATTTTTCATTTTTAAATGAATCTAAAAGATTTTTAAATTGTAAGTATATACACACAGATACATAGATAAATATGTTTTGAAATGGTAAATGGCTAAATAATAATCGAAAATTTGATAATAAAAAAAAATATAGTAACGTCTGTTTTGTTCATTTTCATTCATTTCATATTTTATACAACCCAAACCCAAATAGAAGATAATGAACGCTTGCTTGCTAAAGAAATTATCCTGTAAAATAAAAACACAGTACTGATTTATTATTAAGTTTTAAAACGTTGAAATTAATTACCTCAATCCTCAATGCATTAAGAGTTGAAACCACTAAAGCAAGATTTGGAGTCGAATTTTCAAGAGAAGAATACTCGAAAAAGAAGTGTATAATTAATCGTGAAATGCGAAATAAAACGCATCAACGGAAGTAGATTTAAATCGAAAAATTTCGATGATTCTGTATACCTTCCTTGTAAGAATTTGGGCTATTTGGGCTAATTTATCTGAAAATGGTACAACAATATTGAAATTATCATGTAAGAATTGGTAAGAGTTTGAGTAAGTCAATGCTGCTTATATGTATATAAATTTTATAAAGTTTTCATTTGCTTGGATATACATTACTGTTTATATTAAGAAAATATTTTCCTTTCAAAATTAAATGTTCTGTGAATAAACTAAAGAATAATTTTGTTTTAAAAAATTATAACTATATCCTTTCTACATGCAATATGCAATCTATCTTATACAATGAAAGTAGTTCAGTTCAGATTAAATTTAAATTTCAGAAATAACATATTAAATCCATGTCTGTATGGAATATAAACGAGTAAAATACTTCATAGTTTACTTGATGTTTTTTATTATGTGTACTTGTACTTGTATCTCCTTGAACTTTATTATTATTACCTATCCTAGATGTTTATTTATTTTATTTTTATCCAAATATTATAAGTGTGTATGTTTGTATCCAGAATATCCTTTTTGAATATGGAAAATTATATTTTATTTTATTTTATTTCATTTTTTTTTTTGTTACATGCACATGCATATATAGTACATATTTATATATAAAAATATTGTATATCATGATATATGAGTATAGGCACGTATAGGTACTTCGCATGAAGAAAAAGAGAAACATTTTTCATTCCATCACACATCATATCTACTCTTTATACCATGCGATGTACTCGTATTTTCATTAATGAGAAACATCCATTTTTTCTTTATACTTGCTCTGCAATACACACCATCATAAGAAGTATACGCGAGGAACAGGAAGAGACGAAAAATATTATAGTAACGAGGTTATTGGCAGCTAACTAGTAGTAGTACCACTAGTACTATGCATACCACTTAATTATATTTGAATTCATGAGAAACATCCATTTCCCCTTTATACTTCCTCTACACTACACCATCATAAGAAGTATATGAGGAATAGGAAGAGATGAAAAATAGTAGTAACGAGGTTATTGGCAGCTTTATGTATATATTTTCAATCGTGAGAAAAATTCATTTTCTCTTTGTACCTGCTCTGCACTACACATCATAAGAAGTATACGAGGAACAGGAAGAGACAGCAAGTAGTTTAGGTAGTAGTAATATAAGTGTATGTATATGTATATAAATTTAAAATGTATTCCTATATAATATATAATATGTAGAGATCTTCTTGTCACAGTCAACGAACCGCAATGAATTTGGTTCCTTGATTACATGAAATATTTGCAAAAGAATGTTCATATTACTTCTTAGTGTTTTTGTTTGTTTTTTTTTGCATTCTTTTTTTGTATTTTTTAACATTTATATATAAAATGTATACATGAAGAACACATTAATAAATATATGTGTACATTTATTTAAAATTTTTCGTACCATATAGTATACGAGTGTATGGCATATTTTTCATTTAGACATATACATACGTACACTCATACTCGTATCGAAATATGTATATGAAAGAAAGAAAAAATAAATATGAATAAAAAGTGATAAAAATGTAGTGAAATTTTGAATTTATTATATATGTATGCACTCGTAAATGTGTATTATATATGCACTCGAGGACTCAAATAAAGTGTATAGCTTTGTAACTGAAACAAAAAATAAAACAAAGATGAATGATGAAAATGAACAGCCATATATTTGTATGTATAATATTATTTACTCATATAATACATGTTTATATCTATAGGTATAAACTGAAAAAAAAAATTATTCAAAAAACAATAATCTAGAAAAGAAAATATGAAAAACTTTATAAATGTATATTACATGTACAATTTAACAAAAAGCAAAAATGTAAAAAGCTGAATTCTCATGTCAAGTGGTATTTTCAACCGATACATCTACACATACATCTTTATATTTAATTATATATGCATAATATGAATGTGGTATAAAGTAACTTATACGAGTAAAAGGATATAAATATTATAGTTACAGAGTATAAGTAATATAAATGATTGGTGAATATTACAAAAATACAATATAATGCAGAATGCACACAGAAAAAATCCACTACTTGGTACATATACTTACATGATGTGTATGTGGGTATATGTAAATACAATTTTTATTACTTATTCTTTTAACTATATACACATATTCATATACAGTACACAATCGTAGATATGTGTATAAGTTTTAGGAGGTTATATAGAGAAAATTTTTATATGAAATATTGTCGGATTTTGATTCTGATGATATGATGATTTATCCATATGTACGAGGACGTATATCTAGGCATCTACTACCAAGTATACCGGGTCCTTTTATATGTTGAAATGGTTCACTAAAACTGGGCGAATGAAAGTCATATATGCGCGTTTTTAGAATAATAATTTTACAAATAAAAAAAATACTCAAGAGTTTAAAAATGCGCAATGGTCTTGTTTGTTTACAAATGAAAATGTAAGTTGAACAATAATTATCGGTTTTTCTAATATACACGGATTTTGTTTTAATCTTAAATTCTTCTTCGTATACACGGCTACTACAGTGTAGTACATAATTTGAACAAGAAAATGTGAAGAGTAACTGCTATTCGCGAAAATATAGAATTAAATGTAGAACGAGAAGTATAAATAAAAGTAGAAAGATACGTGAATAGTAGTTTCTCTTCTTATTTGCTTTTGCACTATATTAGGTACTGCACTGCAGTAGGTGTGTACGAAGAAGAATTTCAAATTGAAACAAAATCAGTATATATATAAGAAAAACCAATAATTGTTTTCTGCTCCTTTTCTTGTGTAAATTATGTGTTGCTCGCTAAATAAAAAAATCAAATTAAAGTTTAAAATAGTAAAGTTTCGATCTAGATGGGGAAAAGTTTAGAAGTGCACCGGACACCCAAGAGGCTAAAACCGGCCCTGCTACCAAGTACCAAGAGTATAATAGCACCTCGCATATCCTCCGTAATATTTTCATTTCCATGGTTATTATTATTATAATTTTTTTTTTTTTGTACTTATAACTTCATAGTTAGTTCAAAATTTTTTCAAAATATTACATACATATATGAGCACTTTGGTGTAACGTATAACCAACGTATATTTTGATGTATAGCTTGTGTGTTTCTGATGTACAATTCAAATATTCATAACTGCTGATGTATGTACATATATGCTTTTGGTGATTTTTATTTATAAGTCCACTTTGAGGTTTCAAAATTCAATTCTATATGTACTATATAATAGATATTTGTGCTATTTTATATACTAAATGATGGATACTATGTTATGGTGAATGGTAATGGTAATCGCATAGTACTGCTTGCGTACTTTACCAGAATATATGCATGCATATGCATTTCATTATTTGTTGTTAGTCTTTTACAGAGAGAGAGAGAGAGAGAGAGTTTTATAAAATGTGCCAGATTACTTATATCCTTATATTTATATTTTGAATATTTTTTTGGTGTTGGTGGTGCAGATATATACGAGCACTCATAATATTAGTCATACTTATATGTAAATGCAAACAATTTATGGACGTACATGAAAACATACATATGTACATTAATATGTATGTGGGGTGGTAGTAAAAAAATGAAGAATTTTCTGAGCATTCATTTATTATTTTTTTTATTTTTCTTTCAAATCATTATTAAATATGCATAAATTTTTGTACAATATTTCAACTTTATGTGCATTCACGTATGTTTGCATGTAAAAATTTATGCATAAATGTATTATAAATGTTGTAGTAAAGTATTTGTATAAATATATAAATCTGAAAATATACTCGTATAAAAAAAAATGTGAATGAATGTGAAAATGTTAGGTTTGCTTTTATATTGCTCATATATTAAAACTGAAAAATACCCACACATCATAACGTCCAAGTGCCTATATACCTATTTTCCAAAAACAAAAAAAAAAAACAAAAAATAATTAAAGGATGAAGGAATATTTTTTGGTTGTTGAATGGAAAAGCTCTTGAAGTGTATGTTTTTTTTTATTTTTTGTTTTTATATTGGCCTTTTTATTGTTGTACGTACGTACATGCAGTGAATATTTCATTTTTATAGTGTATATATTTTTTTTTTAAAAAATGTATATTTTCGAAAGGATTTATACGAACCTACACTTGTTCCAAAAACGTGTGTGTAGGTGTATGTATGCGAATATTACATTTTTTTACGTAAAATGATGAAAATATACAGTAATTTTTTCTAGAGTGTCAAAAAAAAAATATTCTGAAACGGAAGTGGTGAACTGGATTTCATTACTTTTCACTATCTGATTTAATATACAGAATATACATAATACACATTATTATACGTCAATTATTGTAATAACGTAAATAAAGGCATCATATCGTTAACTGTGATTCATAATTTTTGATTCGCATTTGGATGCAGAAAACAATTTTTAACTTTCTGTTTTCCATTATCCATATACCAGTGGGTATATTGTTCATTTTAATAATCAGCAGCATGTCTTGTAAATTTTCTTAATTAAATAGATATTATACATAATGGATAATGCGTATATACAAAACGCTTGAATTAGATTACAAATGAGCAAAATTTAAATCGTAATTTGAATAATTAATTTTACAACGTTTTCAAAAAATAAAAGAAAATACATTATTACACGCAAGGATCTTAGCAAATATATGCGGCTACAGTCTACAGTAAATGCGTGTACATTATGTACGTAAATATGATTTGTAGACAATTTAAAAGAGAGGATTTATGATTCTATCCTGCTGTATGTATAATATTCTTATATTTTTGTTCGATTCCTAACATAACATCGATGAGATTTAATAAAAAAAATAAATGAAATTATTTAAAATAATATGAACTTGAGACGATTAAATTTGTAAATAAAAATAAAAATAAAAATAAAAATAAAAAATAAATGGGTACAAAATACAATGATACCAGCACATAGACTAATAGATATACATTTATGTACATATGTCGTATTATTTCAATTTATATAGAATATAATAATGATATCATACCATTAAATGTATTATGATGATAGCGTATATGTGAACGCATATGTGTGTAGCAGTGTAGGTATAATTGCAAATAAAAATTGATGCGAGCACAATGCCAGGTCATAATCATAACTATAACAAAATACTCTGTATTCATATTATACAAAAATAAATTCACTCCAATTTCAAATTGTACACACATTTCTATTTTTCTCTACTATGCATAAAATATACTTTTTTTTTCATTTCAAGTCCTTCCTTTCTCTATGCGCTTTCTTTTTTTTTTGGCTTTTCAAAATAGTTAAACTCCAAAACGTTCAAAGAAAGAAAGAAAAAAAAAAGCAAAGCCCCAATCCAAAAGAAGAGAATACAAAAGGATCTAAAAAATAAATGTAAAAATGACTAAAAAAATCATAATATATGCAGAGGAAATAATTTCGACGCTAAAAAATTTTATTGCAATTTCCCGACTTCATATATAACGTACTCGGTATACTACTATCGTACTCGTATAAATAAATGAATGCTGCAAGTGCTACATTACTTTATTTTTTTTAGCGTCACATATGTAGCTGTCTATATCATCGACGGTATGTGTATGTATGTACTGATCATTTTCATTTATCTATAATATTTTATATCTGCTGTATATACTTTCGCATATACATTTTGTATTAGACAAACGTACAGAGTAGTGAATATTAGAAAAGCTCAGGAATTGAAAATAAGTTTTTGTGTGTTACATATGGAATGTGTGTGCGAATATGTATTATGGGGTATATTTATGCCTGTATCTCTGTTTCATCTACAATAG
Organism: Villa cingulata; assembly: GCA_951394055.1. Lineage (NCBI taxonomy): Eukaryota > Metazoa > Arthropoda > Insecta > Diptera > Bombyliidae > Villa > Villa cingulata. Next base: position 2,729,234 of record OX596021.1, on the reverse strand, counting down.
TATGCTCAAAGGATATATGTATACATTGTATATTCATACATAAGTATGCACGCGAATATATGATAGTTCACCATAGAATTTATATATGAAAGTACTAAAAATATACATATCTTCAGAATGAAAAATAATAATAAAAAAAAGTAAAATAGAAAAAAAAAATAAATAAAAATAAGAGCCACAAAAGTATAAAAATAAAATTTCCAAAAAAAGAAAAATAATAATAATAATAATAACAGTCACGTTATTAAATGGCCTCCGTACATATAAGTTCTACATCTTCTTTGCACAGAATATGGATACGAGTCGAATGACTATACAACTAGTGCTGTATAGTACAAAGTATGTGTTAGATAACAGTAAGGAATAAATTTATCAGTACCTCTCTCTTATTCCGAAATTGTATAAGTAAATTATGAAATTTTTCAATTATCGAAAAATTAGAAAATTAAATTAGATAGAAGTACCTATCGTTTTCTTTTTAATAACATCACATTTATTGGCTTCTTATTTGATTCATTGTCCTAAGTGTCACAGTCCTTGGTAGATCCTTGCTTCCTCTAATGGTGATATGCACTATATTGGTTTCTTGTATGAACTTTATAGATTATTTTTGGAACCAAATATTTTTTCTCAATAATAGAACAATTGGTAAAATTGGTAAAAAAATTTAGGTAAAATTGCTTAGCACAGTTGTTATAGGTTTCAAATATATTTACCGTCGACTGTATTGAACAGAGATATCGCGAATTATATTTTTGTATCTTTGAAACGACTTTTTATATGTATATAGCATGCAGATATGTGATATGTGTACATGATAGAAATAAATTTATACTTATTTATACAGACACATACATATAGTATATTTGAAATTTTGTACATACTTTATATGTGTGATATGATACGCATCCTTTATGTATTTTTGTATCTACTACTTTCTATTTTCTTCAGCAATGCATAAATTCAAATAAAATTGTACGTAATGTTCATAATAAAACTGTTATATATGTACATTATATACATGACCGAATATACATCTATACACATACATATACATATACCCGTCTGTATGTATGAATTTCTTATTTTATAGCGAACCTTCAGTTTACTCTTGTTTGACTTTTTGTTTCTTTGTGTTTTTGAAGGTGTTTTACTACATATGTACTTTGTATACTCGTATACCTACAGAGTATAACATTCGTAAAAAAGTTTATCCAGTTTGTACAAATAATGTATCTATCTACATATGATATATGATTTTATATACAGAAAGTCATAAAGTCACATTAACACGTATGACTAAATTTTAATAATGTTTCATTTCTTAATCAAAATGAAAATAAAGTAAGTATAAAAAAGTTAGAATATGCACACATGAATAAGTGTTATTCGTATAATATGTGAATGATATTGGTATCTCCTTTTATAGAATGCATACATATATCATACACCTTCTCACCTATATGATGTGTATTTATGATGAATATTTTTACAAAGAAACGTTTCATTTTTATCTTTTTAAATTACACATTTTGAATGGTATTTTTTCTTCTAAATGACTCATAAGAGAGACGACTTCAAATATGTAATTACATATATTTTAATAATTCTCCTGTGTAATAGTAAAAGAAATGAAATTGAAAAACGTATTCAAAGGACAAAATTGAGTGTAAATTTGATTTTGTACAATGAAGACTAAATTAATACTAAATGGTATAATCGAATTCCAATTAGTCTTATATATGAATCTATGTTAAGCAATCAATATATGGAAGTCTGTAATCATAAATAGTAACAATAGTAATCATCATCAATGCTTTCACTTCCTCCAGAATTTCCAATCAGACTTCTTGTATCCCGTACAATATTGTTTTTGTCTTTTATATACAACCGATATTTTCATAAATAATTTGGAAAAAAATTAAATAAAAATATATTTACTTTCAATTCCATCTAAGACTTACAGGACATCTAGAGGATCAATGCATGCCGTATTTGTCTTGTTTAGAAAAAAATCTCATAAATTTCACACGCTTTTTGTAAAAACTTCTATATATAGTAATGATGAATACACGTGCCTTACCAAAACAAGAAAATATATGAATAAATAAATTCAATATAAAATACAAATTTTATTTTATTCTCTTGATTGTTGTTGTTTCAAAAAAAAAAAAAAAGCAAGAAGACTCAATCACACTCAACAGCAAGGCTGTGTAATAGTAGCCAATCGACCATCAAAATGTACCATTCAGTCAGATACGATACAACAAATCCTAAATAAACATTTAATATTTAATAAAAAAAAACATACAATATTTATAGATAGGTACGCTAATTTATATATTTTGCTGTAAACATATACATACGTCCATCAACATCGTGTTTAATTCAACACACACATATAGCTAGCTACCTATACGTTTACTTTGTAATGCGTATACAAAACATCAATAACACATCCAGAATGACAAACAAAAATTTGCAATTCCAAAAAAAAAGGAAAAATAAAAATTGATTTTTTTCTATACCTACTTATATGTAGTTTACATGTACTATATATACACATAAACCACACAAACGTTTTTGTTTATCAGTATTTGTGCAATATTTTTAAGATTAGAAAAGTTGTCAACATAAAGGTTTTTTTGATAAGAAAAGTTTTTTATTATAATTATTTGTTCATGTGTTTAGTTTAGTATGAAATGAAATAAAATAAAAAAAAATACGAAATACATATTTATGGATTCACAACAAGAATAATATTTCTGAAATATAAAATTGAAAATAATTGTTTTCCATACGCAGAATACATTCAAATTCAAAGAAAATCCAAATTTCAGTCATATTTATTGAAGTACTGTACTCACATATACATATATAATTCTAATACATGTATTCGTGAATTTCACGGTTAAAGAATATCAATATATCGTTAGAGAAACAAAAATAACAATAGAAAAAAAATCACCATCAAATGCAATAAAATCCAAATGACAACCAATAAAAATGTCATTAGAGGTGAAATTATTGAAATGTTTTGTCAATGATTTTTTTATGTAATGTGCTCGAATTGTCTACGTATTACATCGATGTAAATAAATTATTTTAATTCTTTGCAACAAAAAAGAAATATAAAAAAGAATAAAAATATACAATACAAACAAAATAAAATGAAAATGTTTCATAATCTGTAAGAGATGTGCGTAAAAATGTGACTATTTGTATATAAGTATATACGACAATTTAACTGTGTTATTTGAATGTAAGAAATTTATTTCTGCAGTTAAATCGTGTTTAATTTTCAAAGAATATGAAATAAATTAAAAGGAAATACAAATTTTATTATAAATTCTACAAAAATATTGAAATCCCTGTTTAGTGTTGCAGTATGTCGCAGTGGTTTATAAAGAATAAAGGATCATAAAAACGGAAGTACATAAGTATGTTATAAAAATTACGGTTTTTAACGACTTTTTCTATCGCTTCGAAATCCTTTCTAATTCCGTTTTATAAAAAATTTTGAAATTTTGAAAATTTAACAAGGTACCGACAAACAATGGCAAATTAAGGCGAACAAATTAGTACGATGTACAACCAGAAACTTTTCTTAAAGATGATTGCACCACCTAGCAGGGAATCGATTTATTAAACAAATTATTTTTTTTTACTATCAGCTAGCGGCTAAAACAGCAAAGCAATTTTTCTGGTATTTCGATTCAATGAAATAAATTCACAATTCACATTAAAATCAATTTGCTGAATGAAAAATAAAAAAAAAATATAACAAAGTGCTACCATATTTTCAGCAATCATAGTCTTAAAAAAGAATGAAATAATAATAATGTGATTAAATATCAAAATCATGATTTTTCGAAATAAATCATAAAATTTGTTTTATAAATTAAAATTTGCGTGATTATTTTGAAAACAATCCTATATTTAATAAAATTAAATGTATGTATATCATAATATAAATACATCAATAAAACATAAAACAAATAAAGTGTATGGTAATACTGAAATATGGAACAGCACAGCACAGCAGCTGACGACAGCAGCACAATGAAACGAATAAAGCTATGGTAACTCATGAATGGTAAGTGATTGATGAAGGAAGAATGAATGTGATGTGAAATGTGAATATCATGAAAAAGAACATGAACTGAAGACGAAGACGGTCGGCCATATTGTAAAAATTGTCTCTTTCTGTTCGCGACATTATTGGGTTAAGGTTAGTGTGAAGTTTCTATTAAATTTTTATTTAAATATTCTTTGGAAAAATGTGCATTTAATTAAAATAATTTTACTAAATGATTGTAATAAAACATTCTGAACAAGAAGACATTAAAATTTAAACGATTAATTAAATATAGTATAGTGAAAAATTAATTTGAATTAAATGCACGTGTTTTCCACAGGAATACATGTAGTATATTTGTTTCAATGATGAATTTTGAAGACAGAAGAGTTCTTTGAAGACTATATTCACCACCCACGACTGATAAATTATTTAATAAAATTTAAAAAAAAAATGTGCATTAAAATATAGAAATTGATATTAACCGGCAAACAAACGATTTACAATTTCAGATAAACAAAATGTCGACATCTTCAGATTTAAATTGGTTGATTATTAGAAATCATCATTCTTATCTCTTAAAGAAAAGAGATGTTAAGAAGCCATTCAGTACAGTAAGTATAATTTTCTTCTTAATTTTTTAAAATTTTCAATTGTGTACGAGCACACCCAAATTCTAATGTTTATGATGATAATTTTAATTTATGACTACCAATGACAAATATCTTGTATAGATTATTTGCTACTCCTGAGGAACATTTTTAGATTTTAATTTAATTATAATATCCATTTAAATGTTTATACATAACTACAGTAACTACATTTTTACAGTTTTATCTATTTATAGGAGCCCAATAATCTGACAAATCTTAGTTCATACAGATACAGTGGACTTGTACACAAAAAGACACTGGGAATTGTTCCAGCTGATAAAAAAGGCTTCACCGTTGTATGTAAGAAGTCAAAGTACCAAGTATGTATCTTTTATTCGTCTCACACATGTGTAATTTGCTACGTTTGATGTACTCATTTTTAATTATACTGTTTTTGTGTTTTTCAGAATCGTCCAGCCAAAAATACGGTTCGTGTTACAATGAAAGCAGGACCAAGACGAGCATTAAAGAAATTGAAGAATTTATTGACAGCAAATAAATATAGAAATGATTTGAAACAGGTAAGAGAAATTTTCAATTGTAGAACAATTTCATATTTTTGTAATTAAATTTTGAAATTTGTGATGACATTTAATATTTTACTACCAACCAAGATCGCTGAGAGTCTTGATGATATCTACTTTAACTGAGATTTTTCTTTAAAATCTCAAAAATAAATTTTATTTTGTGAATATGAAAAAAATTGTTTTGTATTTTTTTTCTATTTCTCAGGCTGCTTTACGAAGAGCTTCTGCTGTAATGCGTTCTCAACGACCGGCATCAACAAAGAAAAATCGTGCTAAAAGAACAGCATAAATTGTAAAATAATTGAAAAAAGAAATAAAATTAATTTTTATTTAACAAGAATTTGATTTTTTTGAAAATACTTAATGGATTGAGATTTGAAAATAAGGGAATTTGTATTCTACATTTGAGGTTATGTTTTGTATTTATTTGAATTTAGGTTGTTGGAATTTATGTAGAATTTGAATTTTTCATTTTGGGAATGAAGTATAGACTACTCATTGGTTTGTATCTATACTAATAAATAAAATTTTCATTAGTTCTAAATTTTTCCGCATGGTCTACTTTAATAACGGATTTTATTTTAGATAATATGTAAATTTAAATTTTCCTACATATTTGAAATTGAGATGCAACATTTGCATGTAAAAATAAATATGCAATAATGCACATCGTCAAACCCAGTTGTAATCAGTTAAAAGACTGCAAATATTTATTACTTGTGAAGTCAATGCTTTTGAATGCCTAGATTTCAGTTTAAGATGTGTTGAAGCAGTAGAGCGCCTTCATGAATTTTGAGAGGTCTTTGAAGAAATGTACGTAAATGAAACTAGAAATGAAATCGGTTTATTCAATTTATCATCCACTATAATATTCTTAGAATGACGAAATAATTTATAATTTTTTAATTTATGCATTCATATATGGACAGAATTTTATTGATTTTAATAAAATATATTTAAGAAAAAAAAAATATAAATAATTTAATTTGAAAATTTATACATTGTCCACACATTTATTAAATGAATACATTATAATCGCATATTTAGTTATATTACAAAAAAAAATAAAAATAAACCACCACTTAACTATCCCACATCAAGTAAGCCCGTAGTATCATTCACTACCACTATAATAGCCTAGCAGAATACAAAATCAAAATATATAAACAACAATAAACAAAAATTAATAATAAAATAGATTTAATGAGGGAAATTCTTAAAATTTCATGTACAGTTTGTATGTGTTTGTGTTTGTATGTAATTTTGAATTGTAAATACTCTGTAAAAATAAATTACTTCCCTACTTTTACAACTACGTATGCATAAATGTATTTACGTATGTATTGTATGTTTGTATATTTTTGTTTTTGTATGTAATGTTATTATGAAAGATTAAAATTGTTTATTTTAGTCGTTGTTAATGATAGAACAAAATGAAAATAAAATACAAATAAAAAAATATTTTTTTATGAATGCAACTGTTGCGTTTTTTTCTTTGCATAGAATTAAATTTGTTATTATGCATTTCAACGTAATGTATGGTATGTATGTATGCATGTTATGTATAAAACCAAAAAAGTCATAAATTAAAAATATATTATTTTGAAAAACTATGATTTAATGACTGATTATGTTTATGCGAATATATCACATCACATACATAACAGAGATACACACAAGTACACATATACTCGTATATAAAAAACTACCAGAAGAATGTCGTTAAATATATTTCTGACGGATCATAAACGACTAAGATTTTTGCATATAAAAATTATTTTACAATTTTTTTTTTGCATTTTTGTTTTTGGTATTTAAATGATGGGTAGACCACACACACAATAATATTACAACCAAACAACTATAAATTATTATATCGTTAAAAAAGCGATTCATATATAGAGAAAAAAAATAGTAAAAGGAAGAAGAAGGGAAATCATGAAATTATAATTCTTTTTTGTATAACATTATTACACATAAAATTGCATGCATTTATAAACTTTTCCTTGCATGTTTTCAGTGAGATAAATAAACGTCCACATTGCACAGTAATTTGGTGTTACGTACCAGGAACAACAAGAAAAAAAAATTTAAAATAAAAAAAAAAATGAATGTAAAAATGAAATTAAAGGTACGAAAAAAAAAAATCTGTGCATTTTATGTGTGCAAATATGTATAGTTTCTATATATAAGTATTTTTAGATGATTTAAAAATATTCACAAACACATAATATATTTATGTATTGTACATTGTACATAATGGTGAGCATTTCTATCTATAATGGCATGTAAGAGTATTTCAAAGAAAAAAATTGTCCACATGAAAAAAATGTACATTTTATAAAGATGATGTTATTTATGTGTGCTGGTGACCATCTTAAGGGATCTTATTATTATTATTATTATCATTTATTTTATTTTTGAAAATGTTTCTAAAACTTTTAGAAAATACTTTTTCATTGTGCAAAAAAAAAAAAAAAAATTCGAAAAGAGATTTAAGAAGTTTCTTAATAAAATGAATGATTTTTTTAAATTCATTTATGAACCACAAACTATTTTAAATTTATGCCCATATTTTATCTAGAAAACATAAATGTGTATGCGGATAGATAAATGTAAATTATATATATATACATACAGAAAATATTCGACTGAATTGAACATACTATACATACATGACGTACGAACTATTACGGGTACTTCGTTTAGAACCCACAAGTTAGGTACAAAAAATAGATGACAATCTTAAAGTACTTACGTGAAGAAGAGTCATTTTAAACGATACAAAAGCAAGAAATAGAATGCAGAAAAATGTTGAAAAAGGCAAAGAGTTAGAATTGGATGGAAGCAATGTTTGTAGAGAATGTTATGTTCCTCTGACGGTATATGGTTACCATCATCATTAGTATTATTATCAATATTTTTCCGTGGGAATATGCAACAGATCAATTATGATTAAAGGCTAGAAGTATTTGCCACTAAAACAATTACAAGAAAATATAAAATTCATGTAAGAAATTTTCCTAATCCTCTTATTAATAAATAATTTAATATTTTATTCGAAAATTTGAAACAAATTATAATTCAAATTCAGTCTATGAATAAGAAAACAATTTACGTGCTTTTTCGATACAATTATGTACCACGTGTTGTGTTATACAGTTGCAGTCCGTATTTGTACAGAAACATTTTTTACATTAAATTATTCATGCTTGTGCACATAAAGATAAATTTGATTGATTTTCAAGATACATACTACCACCTACTACAAAGATCCCATAGATTATAATATAAATAGAAGAATCTTAAAATTAGAAAGAATCTATTTGTATATATACATACATATATTTAGAGCTTCACATGCATAAGTATACTGCAACATACTCGTAATTTCTAAAAAAAAAAAAAATATGAAATTGGGAAAAATTGATGAGATACATAGATAATTTACAACAATATTTTTCATATTATCATATTAAATTATATTGAATTTTACACTTGATTTTACGTTATTAAATTTGAAAATAATTTATTTATTTATTTATTTATTTTTTTTTCCATATCAAAAACCATAATTATGATTACAAAAAATAAAAAAAAATGAAAACAATTTTCCTTAATTTTATTTAAAAAAAAAGAAATAATTTTGAGCAATCTGTATCTGTTTAATTTGATATAATATATATATTACCATATATTACTTAATTTTCAATAATACATAAGTAGGTACATACATACATACACATCATACTCCTATTATAATACTCGTACACGATACGTATTTATGTAACATATTCTTTCTTTTTATAATACGAGTACATACATTGTTTCATTTTATTTTGATATTGAATCATCGTAAAAATAATCAGATAACAGATGCCCCATTAAAAATTGAAAATAAAACAAACAAAAAATAATAGAATAAAATAAAATACAACACATTAGATATACATACAACATACGTACATATTTTTGTATATTTATGCACCAGTAGATGTGTACAGTACACAAATACTTGCTATATGTACATACTTATATGCATACTCTTCTTATAATTTACGTAATACATTATTTTTTAGAAGAAGAATTATATTACAGTAAAAATTTTATTAGAAATAGAAAATGATAAATTAGAATCATTGATAAAATATATATTATAAGGGGAAATATGTATATTAGAGAGAAAAATCTTAAAGGAAAATATGTAATTTTTTTTTGTTTTCTTCTTATTTTTTTTTTTTTTGAGGGTGTTTTAAATTTTATATTAACGTAAATAAATAATCGTGTATACAATATTGAGGAGGGTATTCACTTGAGGGTAAACATTTTACTAGGGTTTTTGCTAAGTTTACAAACCTTTTATCACATTAAGTGAATACCCTCATCATCAATATTACATAGACTCGAACACACGATGCTTTGTATATTACGTTTTCAAGATGCTCGTATATACGCTCGTGTATATATACATACTTATAATGTAAATTTTAAGAAAATGCAACAGATCTTTGAAATAAAATATTTTTTTTTCGCACTTGTAATAAACATGATAGATATGTAAGGATATATGAGATGTAGGAGGACTATATTTTAATATCTGTATAGTGATTGATTATATTATATGCCTTATTTGTGTATAGGATGCAAATTTCCGTTATTATTTTCTAATATCTGAAAAATTTACAAATCGGAAACACACAAATTTATTTGATTATAAGCGTAGATTTAGAGCGTATAGCTATAGATACAAACACCAAATTTAATGAGACCGAAAATTCAATGAAAAAATGCTTACACACTGAATACAGGGATATACAACGCACAATATATAAGGTGGTGGTCATATCTTTGTGTACAGTTGCTCCTCAACATAAATAAACACATTCGTGGAATTAATTTATTTTATTTTATTTTTTTTTTTCAGAAAAATTTTCATTTTGTTTAAAAATTTTTTTTGATACAAATTTTCCGTATTTACAACAAAATAATCTAAAAGACTAGTAAATACCAGATACTGTCTGTGAATGTTCTATTGTATGATAATCATTTACAAAATTGTATGAATGATGTACACGCGGGTTGAATATTTCTTTGTGCTTTGTTGTGGTGCTACACATACTGATATACGAGAAGTACCATACCAATGTATGTGATTGTGATTACATCAATGATAATGACTAAAGAAAAAAAAAGAGATATACAAATTATTTTGTTTTTGTTTTCATTTACATACTTATTTATACTTGAGTTTTTCATTTGATTTTGAATTCTGTTTTTCCAAATAAAAAAAAAAAAAAATGAAACAAAAAAAACTTTTCTGGGAAATTTTTGTATTCAGTTTTGTTTAGAAAATTACCAGCAAAAATTTTCTATTGTCGGATAGATGAACGGACAGTATTTTATGCTGGTTTCGTTTGATGTTTGATGCTGGAGCTAGCTTTGCTGGATGTTAATGATTTTTTTAATGCATCGAAATAGACAAAGGCAAGTACCTATATAGTATCGTCCTAGCTAGAGTATAGGAAATAGAAAAGGTGGATTGAATCCAGAAAGTTACTCTATGTATGTAGAAAATTTATATAGCGGCGAACGATACACATTCCATGTATGATACACTATAGTTGATGGATGAGAAGAAAGTTCATTGTTCATTTGTTTGTTTATTTTTTTTCCACTTTTTATAGGAAATACAATTTTATTTAAAATTTGTAAACAGAAAAAAAGTAAACAAAAAATTTCCCATTAAAAACATTTATGTATGAATTTTATATGAAATTAGCAAAATTATGTTTTAAAGTTATTATACTATGGTCCGTAATTGTTGTTATTTTACCCACTTAAAGTAATAAAAATTTTTGTTTATATAAAATATTCTTTTGATATTTTTGTATATATAGGAATAGGAATGTAATATGTAAACCACATCATATAGTGTTTTTTGGTTGAAATTATATGGATATGGTGGTATATAAAATTTATTTATTTATCTTTTTTTTATATCATATTTCTTGTATGTGGATTTGATATTTTTTTTTTTATTGAATTCTAGTCAGCGCCGGTTTTAGACTCTTGGGCACACGGTGTACTTCTAAACTTTTCGAACTCTAGCTTGAAAATTTACTATTTTAAACTTTAATTTTATTCTTTTTGTTCAAGAGTTAAATGATTATGTTTGTTTACAAACATGAAAGTATAGGTAAGAACATTTATCGGTTTGTTTACACGAATCTTGTTTTATTTTGAAATTCTTCCTACACGGCTAACAAAGAGTAGTAATTTTTCTTCTCCTTATGTCTTCTGTATGTTAGTTACTACACTGTAGTGGGCGAGTACGGAGAAGAATTTCAGATTCAAACTTGATCTGTGTATACAAGAAAAAGCGATAAATGTTGAAGAGAAAATGTTCATAGAAAATATTTTTTTTACTGTGGTTATATACATTGTATAGGTACGGATAGGTGAGTTTCATTCTGCCCTTATTCGTGCCCGGTTTTTGTGAATAATTTCGACCTACAAAAGAACCGGTTATAATTCTAATGCTCTACACTATATGAGAAATCTTGTGTATATATGTAGATCTACATGGATTGAATGATATGTATGTATGTACATTTGTACAGTAACACTAAATCAAAAATGAAAAAATAAATTATTATCGGAATAATTCCGGATTAAAAAAAACAGATGATATTGAATGATTATAAATTTTCGTTTTATGTGTTTACCTTTTAAAACATGTGTGTACACAGTACAAAAAATGTTGTACGTTACACATAAATGGGTAAATAAACATAAAATATTGCTACGCTACACACACATATCTTATGTGTGTACATATACATACAATAAAATAAAGTCAAAAGAATAAAAAATCAAACCAAAAAGAAAATTAAAAATTTGAAAAATAAATATAAAATCTTATTTAAATGAAATGGATCTTATTCTATAGAAATAATGTCATAAAAATATATAACTTTAAAGTATGTACTGTATACAGTGTGATTCAGACTCGAGTTTTTCAGAAATGCCAATCAACAGATTCAGTATTGTTGTCACAATCTCGACTGCCATTCCAATGTTTACTTTGCCTTAGAAATGTGTATGCTGTGTCTAAACGCTAACTGCCACATAAATTTTTTATTTGTTCTGATCAGATCAATCACAAATCAAATATGAGATAAGTATCTGACTCTCTCTAGACGCTATAGACATTTAGGAATCGCCTCCTCTATCAAAATGTTATTAGTTTGTATTGATGAGATTTTGTGATCTATCATATGTGTGCACTAACGAAATAATGCAGTCTGATCTGAATCTCCCTGTATAATGTTCATATGTGATTATAGATTATTTATTAATAAAAATAGTGCCATATACTGCACATATAATTCCCATATACGTATAAAATACCGTTAAACATTTTTATTACATCTTTAAGTATCCGAAGAAATGATCTGCGATATCTTACATGAATGGAATAGATGCGATGCGGCTTCTTATTTAAGCCCGTCTATATAGCTATACATAAACATTTAATTTATTGAAGAAATGAAAATGTTGACTAATGATAATCGTGGTTTGTATGTATGTACATGAACATATAAGTACTTATGTACACATAGTATAAGTATTTACTTGTTATTATTTACAAAGTGTTTTCTTAATTGTTTGATTTTTATTACGCATACGATATTATATGGTTGGAAGTCATAGTTTATTTTAGAGGGCTACTAAAATGATGATGTATGCATAAACATATAAACAGAACGAAAAAAAAAATCGAAAGAAAAATATTTTTTTCTTATTATTATTATTATTATTACACCCACACAAATAACGAACGTATTTTTAAGATCATAGGGAAATCCAACAAAATAATTATTCTTTTCTGTTTATTTATTATTTAAATTGTTAATTTATGAATTGATTTACAATTTTATTTAAAAATATTTATTAAAAGTACAAACAGATTTTGTTTGAAATACATGTGTTTTCAGACAAATAAATTAAAAAATTATAAAAAAAAATATTGAAAGATTATCACACAAAATACGTAAGTAAAAGGATTTAGGAGTATTTTATGCTCTATATTTACATATAAAAACTTTTTTGCGATGTATAAACGTGACAGGAAGATATTTTTTACTCGTACATCCCTCGTATTATTCCTGTGAAATTTTAAATAAATTGTTCACGTATTTTTTTTTCATTCATTTCTACTGCTCCAATACAAGTAAATGTATAGAGGTTAAATTAAATTTTGCCCCAAATAATTTAACATTTTTAATAACAAAATTTTATAATATAATCATTTCTATATAGCTGAGTACAACGGTACAACAGATTGGATTTGGTTGGCCTACTTAACAATAATTCGCCTCCATTGCATTCTGTTTTGTTTGACAGCACATGCAAATTTATCACTTTTGCTTATACTCACCCCAAATTATGTCCAACACCACACTATGTAACCATTTCATTTTGTTTGGGCCTCCCTCACAATACTATATTTTGCATTGTTGATATATATATATATGTATATATATAGTAAATTTGGCATTTATGTAAAGAAGGAATGAACATTATATTCATGTATCGTGCTTGAATTTTCAGTATGCAGCATTTTGCATTGAAGATTTACGGAATATCCGAGAAACGACTCTGTAGGTGCTTCATATTGTAAATTTTTCAATGAAATAAAGTCAAATAGGACGAAAAAGAAAAATACTTACTTAATAATAAGAAGAAATTATGTTAGTTCCTTATTTTTGTTTACTTTGATTTGGAATATTTTTTTTAGATTTCAAATTTCAATTGCCTTTTCCATATTCTTGTATTAGGTTAAATAAAGAAGGATTATCTTTGGTCTACAGAGATCTAGAAAAAGAGGGTGCCTCTAGAACAAACAAAAATACAATTATTTTTCTAAATTTTTTTAAAAATTAGAATTAAAATTATGTATTTTCTTCTCTACTGTGAATTGTGACAATAAATTATCTTTTTCTTTTTATTGTTAGTAGAGCAGAGGTCATTTTTATCTCTCCTCATCACCATTTCACTTTCATTCTAAATAAAAATAAATTTGTTTTATCAATAAATTAATAATAAAATAATAAGTAACAATTATTATTCAGTGGGTCACTCGAGGCAGCAACAAGAAAAAAATTTATTGATTGCTCCATTTAATTGGTTAATTTTTCGTTCATTTCTTTATTTTTTTTCTCTTGCCTTAAATAAATTATTTGAATGATTGAACCTTTTTTTTTAATTCGCTTTATTTTTTGTTTAATTTTTCTCCATCATGTATACTCGTATACACATACATAATTAAATCGAATATTTTAAATAATAATTTTTTAAATAAATAACTGACAAAAAAAAAACTAAAGAAAAAAAAATGTTTAAAATAATTTATGAAAAATTGTGAAGTGTAAATATTTCTGATAAAATTTTTTTCTCATGATTTTTTATTCATTCATTCGTTCATTAAAATTTCCTTCCTTTTATATGTAGATTGAAAAATAAATGCGTATATATATACAGTGTTGTATACTATAAATGCGATAATACACACACACATACATTCTCATACAAATATTATATGTTTTATAATAAATTCTCTGTTTAATTTTGTTGATGATGATAAAATAAAAAAACTTTAAAAATTAAAATCCTTTCAAAAGTTATCACTTAACTAATTCATCGTTCGTTTTAGATGAGAATCTTTTATTTTTTCTCTTCAAAAATTAATTTTTTGTTCATATTTTGCTCATTTTTTTCTATATAATTTTAATTTAATTTTTTGTTTCAATTTTTTATTTATTTTTATTTTATTTTTTGTATAAATTTTATTAACAAATTTTCTAACGAATTATAGCTTCAGATGTGTAAATATATATGTACATATGTATACGTAGGAGTAGTAGGAGTATGTATATATGCATATTATAACGAATTAATCTAAAGATTAATTAGCTAAGGGATAAAAATTTACATAGATATATAGTTTGGTGTAGGTAAAAACATTTATCATGAATGCTCTACACTTACAAACATGCATACATAATGTACATATCCTTGTATTTTATATGCATTATATATACTGACATTATAGATGTAGTAGATATAATGTAATGTAATACGTATACGTATCCTGAATCCTGTTTAGGATTCCCTTTTTATTTTCAGTAGATTGAATAAGAGGAATCATATCATATCTTCATATATATAACTTAATTCCTTTTATGTATGTATATACTTATGTACACCGTGGATAGATTGATAGTGAGTAGTATATACTGTGTAATGCAATTCACATTCATCATACATATCCCATATAATGTACGTTCATACAGAAAAAACATACAAAAATATACATACACGCAATTATAGGTACACAGAGATATTCGTTATAAATATCCTTATTCCAGCAGTTTGTACAGATAATTTCCTTTTAATAACGGTTAAATCTTTATAATATCTATTTATTATTATATCTTACTATATCTATATATTTCATATAATACAAATACAAATACAAACACATAATTTATACAGATAATGTACAAACACACATAGTATACATTCTTCTACTTATAAGGATATTTAAGCGAAAAGATTCTGCTTCTATTTTCTATTCCTGTGCTTCCATTTTTTTTTTAATTTTTCTCTCATCGTTCTTTTTTTAAATTGTTATATAAATACTTACTTATTATATGATATCGCAAAATTTATACGATACGTTACTCACACACAAACAAATACATACGTGCATATATTATGTATGTATATGTATAATTTTATCATCAGTATCACATCATTTTATATGTAATGTACGATGGAGTATATCTTATGGTATGAGAGATATTCGTTTGGTCTGATGGTCTCTATGGTCTTCTTGTATATACAAGTAGAAATAGGATTCACTGTAGTATCTATGGTACAGTACGTATACGTATCGTATATGTATGCTCTGTGTAAACAATAATTGATGAATTTCTGTTCATTGCACATTTAATTACATGAAAGAGTAATGATAACGGAAAAAGGACTTTTGTCTATACGTTCATATATGTATACATATATTTTTCTATATATTATTTGTATATAAAATGTTATTTTAATAATTTTTGTTGTTATTGTTAGCATAAATTTAAATGATAATTTAATTAAAATTCAACTAAAACAATTTTTCATTTTTCATATACATACATATCTTTCTTATTTTGACGAAATATTTTTAAAGATTATATAAATAAAAATTAAAATTAAAAAGTTACCGTGTATATATAAGTAATGTATACACTCGTACATACGAGTATGTAGATAATGTAAATGCGTGTACGATTTATATAGATATTATGGATACATTCAAAATTTTAGTAGATATTCTATTGGATATAGGATAGGATATACAAAATAGATAGTACGATTACTTTATGTAGTGATCCGCAATTTAAATTACACAAGAATATATTCATATACTTATATACGTACTTGTGTACATAAACGATAATATACATATAAATATAAATTGGAATGTGTAAATAATTTCGGATTATGGTGGATTGAAATTGGAATTAAAATTTACCTTTGAAAGAGCATCAACATAAATTATATTCGTTTTCAGATTATCGAATTTATCTGCGATGATGATATCCAGCTAAAATTCATATCATTATGTACTTTTACGAGTATCAGTATATTCATATACATTTGAATACGATTACGTAATAGATATATACGAATTTCCAGTTTCATTTTTAAATCAAAAGAATACCAACACATTTTAATGATTTTATTTAGTTTTGAATAAATATTTCCGTTCTTGGATATCAAAGTATTACGAGATTTGAATCCACCAAATACATTCATTCTTATACATGTATAGATTTCCATCACAAAATGTATAACAAAAGCAAAATATTTATTCATTATTGTTATTATTTATTTTATTTAACGAAAATAATGAGAAATTAAAGAAAATCTTTTCGCTAAAATTTTTTCTCTACAGAAAATATACTACTCATTAATTCTTCTAGTATTTTCTTTGGACACAAATTTGTTTTTATTACAATTTTCTTCTTCTTATTATTACTAGACATACTTTTAGTATTCACTATGCTAGCACAAATAGTATTTTACACATCATGTGTACTCGTATTTTCGTGAAAAAGTCGATTTTCTCTCACAAAACACAGAAAATCAACAAACAACATTTAATACTTACTCCTCCTCCTTACCCCTTTACTAGGAAATGCTCATCTACTCTGTACGTATACACCGAAGGAGGGCAAGTCATTGTCTATAACAGTATACCTATAGTATACGCTATGACATTACTACGAGTAGTATTTTTCACATCATGTGTAGGTACTTATTTTTGTATTTTCATTTTGAATCTTTAATTCATGTCCCTGTAGCTTAATCGAGAAATCAGCCATTGTTTAGAATTTATTTCATTCCGCTTATATATTATATTATGGATCCTTAACGACAAATATTAAATAAAATATTTGCATATATTTTTTTAAAAGTTTGCAGCGGATTGACGTAAACTAATATCTGATATGAAGCAGTCTATAGTAAAAGGAGAAATTATCTTTAACATATTTTAACTTTAATAAAAAAATCTAATGAGTTTCATCACTTTAAATTAAAAAAAAAATGTTCTATATACTATTCCACAATAAGAAAATATTGATAAAACATAAAAAAAATTATATAAAAATCGATTAATTAAAATTTGTATAATGAACTTTATTTGCCTTTGATTTTTTCATTCCATTGAATAATTGTTCTAATTACATAAGCAAAGCATATAATATGCATATATATTATATTTTACCCGTATATCATATAAAGAATAAGGAACAAAAAGATGAAAATAATACAAAAAAAAATTTTTTCAAATAATTTTCATAATAGAATTATTTAATTTTTCTTTTTCTTTTCAAGTATTTTATATTTTTTTTTGTGCGTGTGTAAATATGTTTACGCATATTCACAGTTGAACGTCCTTTACTTCTATCCTTCCATTTCTTCTACCTGCATAACTATATTATCTATACTATACCTTATACGAATTTGTATGTATGTGTCTAGCATAGGCATATACATAAAATACTCGAAAATACATTTGTATGTACATATATGTATGTATTGTATTGCCTAACCTTTTAATCAAACACCTGTTAGGTGCTATGTTTTATGATGATGGCAACACAAAATCTACAATACTTTTAACGTGCGTGATAAGGAAAATGTACAATGGGAAAACAAATATACATACACACATATGTATGTACCTACTACATAAATAATAAAAAAGATATATGAGTATGTATATACATATGTATATTTATACTGAATACTGACATTATGTACATGATATGAATATACATATGAGTAAAGTACTATGAAATGTGTGTATTATGATGTTCATATGTAGCATTTTGATAGCCTTAAGGGTTACAAATTTTGTATTTTGACTCTTCATTTTTCTAAAAATTTATGCTATATACCAGACATAAATAAACTTACATATCATATGTATACTTATTCCATAAAGTATATTTATATACTCGTACATATTTTTATAATTTTGTTGTTTTATTTGTTGTTATATTCAATATTTATATTTTTGATTCTTTTATGGTTTCAGTTATTTAAAAGGTAAAGTAGGTTATAGATTGAATTCATAGCAATTTGGCGTAAAACTTTGATTATATATTTTCGTACGTACGTACATATATTTATGCGTATTATGCATTGTTTTCCGTAAACAAACATATAAATACATTATGGGCATAAAACAAAAAAATAAAATGACGCCTATAAAGCTTTCAGGCATTCTCTCATCCCATATATGTATGAACATTTATACACCTGTGTAGTAAGTACATATGTTTGTATGTTTATTCATTTTTAGAGGCATATAAAATGGCAATAACGTATCTGTATATGTACATATGTATGTAGTATATTTTGTAAGTCTAAATCAATGACAACCATAAAAGTTATATGACAATGATAATATCAGAAGACAACGCATATTATACACTTACTGATAACATATAAGATAAAAACAGTAGTAAAATCTATAATATTATACATGATTATACGATGTACGAACTATATACATACTACGTCTATAAGTAATACACATGAATGTATACTCGTATGTGAGTATAGAACTGAGACTGAACTAAAATACACCTTCGTATATACATTCATTTCGTGTATCGATATCATTGTATGTATTATTTCATATGTATCTGCTATTACTATATGTTTTTGTTTCTTTTTCCCTTTTAAATTGTCATAAATCCTTACTATTGGCTTCAATTACTTAATTAGAACCGATGGTTCTTTAGAGATTTATAGAAGTATTTGACGATAGATAGTTAAAGTGATAACTTCCATATATACCTATGTATATACGTATGTTTTTTTTTACGAGTATCTATAATGTATGTATCAAGTATGTTTATACAAATTCAAAATCGCATACAAACTTACTTACATATACATATGTATGTTCATTATATGCGATACGATACCTCTATAACTAAAAAACCAAAACATAAATTTATACATTTTATGTAATAGATAGAATGTTCAACAAGAAATAAAATGAAGAAGAAAAAGAAGAAGAAACAGAAGAAAATATAGTATAGTTAAGGACTGAAGGTTATCAGAGGTTTTATGGTAAGCCAATTTGAAAGGTGAATTAATGCGAAACAGGTTATAATGATCGAAATAAGTGGGGGTTAAATGACCTTATACACTGTCAAATAGAACGACATATATCTACATTATACATATGTACATACATACATATTTAAACGTATATATACGTGACAGTTGTCTCGCAGATTTATTGCAATTGGTTCTGGACGCTTTATACATATGGACATTTAACAGTTTATTATAAAGAACATAACAGTGTGGCATATCAAATCACATAGTTACATATGTATAAATGTTGGTAGATTTTTTTAATGGTTTTATCACATCGAATAAATATATGTATGTATGTACATATAAAGGTAAGAATGGAAAACTTGAAGAAAATTTATCAATCAATCCATACAAAATTATATTTACTTTTAAAATGTGTTTGTATATACATATATGTATATTTAATAGATTGTCATGTGACATAATTATGCAATATATTATCATTATTATTATTATTCACGTTATAAGGTGTGGATATTGGATATTGTATATAAATATGTATTCATTCCTTCATATTAATAAATTCATTCTACTATACATATAAATATCATATTATATTTTGGAATTTTAACGCGAAAAGACAAGAGAATTGAATTGAATTTTAGTATCGCAATAATAATGAAGATAAATTATTGAATTTTTTGTATATTGAGACTGAGAAGGGGTATTCAAATTCATCCACTTTCGTATAGTATCTCTCTCTAGCCATACATTCTTTGTAAATGTGTGAATTCGAAATGTACGAAATTAAAATGTCCGATGAATATCTACTTATTTCAACTCGTATGTCATAATTAATAAATTAAAAATTGATATAAGAAAATTTTAGCAATTATTTACAAATACAAATGTTTACAAAAAAAAAAAAAAATCTATACATGGTTCTGGTACTTTGAAAAAAAATTGTTTTATATTTTGCAATCTCATTTCGATATTTTTTTTACAGGGGTATTGGGTATACAAATGATCAGGGAAGGAGTGTTGGTAATTTAAAATGTTGTAATCCTATATAGTATATATACCTACATGAACACCACAATTCATTTTTCAAATTTTTCAAATAAATAACGTAAATGCCTAAAATTGAATAAACACACTTGTGCGCAATTAGTCGCTAACAAATTGATAGCCTCTAACATGGTCTAATATTTTTTTATATTTTTTTAAAACAATTTTCATACAAAAAATATTTTTATTTTTTCTTTTTTCATTAATTTAATATATCGATCGATTTTTCTTTTGATTATTATTTTTTTTTTTTTTGTAAATCAAACATTCAAAAAAATAAATGCAAATATATAGCTGGGTTTTTTTTATGTGTAATTGTATTATCCATTAACGAGCAAATATTACGTGCTTACCATTTAACTTTAACTCAATATACCTCTATACCTATGAGCTCTCTACATAAAATATACTAGGCAATTTTTAGTAAATACTCGTACAACATATGTGTGCATGTACTCGTAGTCGTTATTATAACTCAATCAAAAAATCCAATCGGGAATTTTTGATTGTTTTGCAATTTTCATGATTTTATCAGCTTCATTAGAAACTTTACAGATCAGCTATATAAAGTTACACAAACAATTTTATACCAGTAACAATTATTTTTTAATACATTCACAATACAATATACTCATGCCACTCATACCACATAAATGAACTTGGTAATGGTATTAACAGAACAGCTATATCATTGTTACGGATGATATATTCTCGCTTTGATTATTATTTATTATGCAACTATAAAACAGATGTTCCTCAATGAATTTTGCATAAAAGTGGTGGGCGATGGTAATAAAGAATTTGTTATCTTTATCTTTTCATCTACATGAAGCTTTGCTTTTGATTCTGTACCAAATTATTGTTAATATTTTTGGTCTAGAATGTATAGAATTTGATCTTGAGAAGGTTCGAAACATGAAATTAAAATAATTTTCTTTTTTTATTTTTCTTAAGAATGGAAAATTTTGATCATTATATTGCAATAAATTCTGAAAAATATGTAGGTGCTTATACTCAAGGATCATAAACTGAAACTGAGGTACGACATCAAACCTTTCAATAAATCAATATAGGTATGTGTTAGAACTTTAAATTATATAAAAAAATATTCAATTGATTCTGGCATACTGACATCACCTGATATACTTACTTACAAGTACGTCAGTCAAATACATAATGCCAAAAATCTATTTTTCCAAAAATAAAAAAATTTTCCATTTTATTTATGTGCATATTTTCATTTTCGATCTTAAATTGAAAATGTTTTTGATACCTATATATCTCCTATACATAGTATCAAAATATGGATGTGTGTTATGTTCATATATTATATAAAAACAGAACACATAGACAATATTATTTAACAACATTAAAAATGTATAAACATTTGTGCATTTTATTTGACTTTTTTTTGATGTTTTCAGAATTTCATTTTTTATTTATTTTTATTTCCATTTAATATTAAATTATACTCTAACATAAAAATATAGACATTCATACATAAATACCTACAAGAGTATAGCATATAGTGTGTAGACATTAATGTTCTATTTTAGTTTCATTTAATGATGTCATGGCATATTATCAACATGATATAACATTTGATGTCATCCCCTAAAGCACATAATCATCTAAGTACAGTATAAAATGTATGTGTGTATGTATGTATCAGTACTACGAATGTGAATATAGTGCACATACAATACAAAAATGTACATGCATCACATTCAATACACATCGGAAAATTACTTGATGTTCAGTGTGTGTAAAAATGAATGAACCTAAAGTTAAAGGAAAATCAAGACAAAAACGAAAAAAAAAGAAGATGAAAAAATAATTTTCTTAAAGGATGTCAATGATGATAAGGATGATGAGGCTTATTATAAATGTATAAATAGCTACACGTAATGTACATATGTCCTGTCACTGTACTACTGTGCATGCATTCGATACACTATATAAATGAATATGTGTGCTGCTACTGTAGCTCATTAAATATAGTATTGAATGTATGTGCATATGTATGAGAATGTTTGTAGGACTTGTACACAGTCTATACGTGTTTTTAAAATGAAAACAAATAAAATGCATTTTTTTTGTACAGATTTGTTCATATACATATGTGTATACCGCCATATATACACGATGATGATGTCTTGTATAAATGTAAAAGTGTACCCACAACGTACATATTTTCAACGATATAATGTAAAGCAAAAAAGAAAATTTCCAATGATAATGAGATTATTTTGTGGTAACTTTTTTCTTAAATATGGTTGAGGATGGGTGGGTGATGGATGATATTGGTCATTACATGATTTGCCATACTGCTGTTTTATTATACATCATGTTAAGACAAAGAAAAAAATTAAATAAAAAAATTCATATACTGGACAGGATCAATATTACTAAACTAGCCATAAATTTATGTTGTGATTGTATCTACATTACATACATATACGAGTACATATATATGTGCGTTTATGTGACGTGCATGCATGGTTTATATTCTTACATACCATGAGTATATTTACGAATGAACGTATAAATATTACAAGTACAACTAAACCACAGCATGAGAATAAAATTTTTGCTTCAAGAAATAATACTCTAAGACACAGAAATACTTTACTTTATACACATAACATACATTTATGTAGTATAGTATATGCTATAGGTTTATTATATACAAACACATACATGCATACGTATTATTTGTGTTGAAGATAAATTATGGATTTTCGGTTTTATTTTAATAATGAAATCATTGAAATATATACACATACTTGTACCTTCATATATACACACATAAATATTATGTATGTATTTACAAAATAATAACGTACCATATATAGAAATTCACAAAAAAAAAGCAAAAAAAAAATTATTTAAGGAATAATGATAAAGGATATAACATTAACTATTAAATAATATTTGACTTTATATGAAATAATATTGATGCTTTTCATACACAGACACAGTATCAGAGTATACACATGTACTGGTCCTTTAATAATGTCCTGTATTCATTTTCTTTTATTTTCTTTTTCTTTTTTTTTTTTTTTAAGGATAAGAATGTTAACGATAAAAATGAAATCTTAACAAAGAAACTGATTACCACCGAATTATTATATTATTAGACAATAAAGTGATTTTCTAGACAATCATCAGAATGTTTTATATGTACGTGTTTCTAGATATATGTATGTATAATAGCAGTATACATATATAGATATTATTTCTGTTATACATACATATACATTATGTACATAAACGATATTGTGTATATACAATAATTAAAGCAATATAAATAGTATAGTCCACTGTATATACTTTATCTTCGATATAATGAAAAGAATAAAAATGATTTTAGGACATAGTATATAGGACTAATTGTCATGTTTGAGATTTTATTTTTTTTTTATTTATTTCATATCATATTATTAGCTGTTTTATGATTATCTTTAATTTTCTTTGTGTTGTTTATTTTTGTTTGATTTTTATGTGAATTATGTATGTATATAAATATTTTATAAGTAATAGAAAGGATACTGAACATTTATAGTACAAGTAGATATGTATGTATCTATATACAATGAATATTATTGTCGTTTATGTAAAGACAAAAACTGACATATAACATACTCGTACATGTATGCGTAAATATGAATCTTTTAATTCTTTTATTCTTGCCATTGGCTATCATTATATATTTTTTATATACTCGTATATATATATTTTTTTTTTTTGGTTTCCTAAATGCTTCGTATAATAAAATAATTTTTATCTATACTCGCAATTAAATTATTTATGAAGGTGTAATAACGATAATAAATTGACTATATAAAAATTACTTTTGTTTTTCATTAGTTCAGTCTGATTAAGAATATTTTTTTATTCTCTCTTCCTTATTTGAAAATTTAATTGCTGATGTATGAGATAGTTATGAGAGAATCATGTACAAAATTAAAAATTTTTTCTAAATCTTTGTATATTTTCTTATGGAAGAAATAATTTTTGTAATAAACTGTACAATGATAAGGCTATACAAAATGTACAAACGTAAGTATAGTATATACTCTTGCATATACGTACACAAGCAATATCCTTAATTTATTAAAATTAAAATTTAAAAACTTTGTTTTGTATCAAAATTGTTAATTATTGAGATAAATAATTCAACAGTATAGTTTGTTGCTGTGCTAAGAAAGTTATAGTTATAGGGGATATTATTATTGTTGTCAGCAACAGTAGTAGCAATTGTATGCGTTTTTACTTTTATTTTATTCTTGAATTTTTTTTTTTTTTTGTTTTGAAAAAAATTTATTTCAAATTTATTATTAAAGAATATTGCTGGTAGCTGCGTTGCATATGATTTGATTGCTTTCATTTGTTTATTTTTTGAATAATCCTTGAATGCATGTACTATACGACTATTATGTATAATACGTAAGCATAAGTGCATGTATAGTGAGTATTATGTTCGCTTATAAATGTATTAAGTGTACTATATGCAACTACTGTAATATTCTTATAAAAGAACTTTTAAACGATACAAGAAATAAACTTTATAAGAAAGTAAAGTATGTTTTGTACAAATTTTAGTTTTATAAATTGTATGAATCTATGGTGTATGTATAGATATGTTTAAGTGTTTGTATATGTATAACTAGGTCTATCTATATGATGTATTTGTTATAAGTTTGTATCCAATAAATTGTAATACAGTATGCACATAACATCTATCTAGATATATGAAGAGCTACAGTATGTGTATAGACAGTAGTTAGCTAGTTTAGAAAACTTATTGTGTCCTTCAAGCGTATTAAAAACAAGAAATTGTTTACTAAAAACTTATAATTCATACACAGATAGATACATATAAAATGTATATTAATGATTTTACTACATGTATATATAAAATAAATATAAATATATTATGTACATATGATGAGTATGTATATAGTATATCCTTCTTGTATTCTTCTTGTATATACAACAATCCAATTAAAGCCTTTTGGACACTTTACAATTATTTTCCAAATGATTTAATGTTTATAAACAATTTGAATGCAATGTATAAAACATAAAATCACTTATGCAATATTACATACACATATGTATATACACGCACATACAGAGTACTAGTAAATTATGTAATACAGCAGTATTACACATGTTGTACTTGTATATGTAATTAGTCGATTGAGTAATTTAAGTTTTTGATTCAAATTGAAAATACATCGTTCTACGAGAATGATGAGCACATATAGAAAATATAGTCCTTAGGGTAATAAAAATTTGCTATACTAACAAGATCAGATAAATAAAGACTTACACATGTATATATACAGAAAAATATGATGAATGTATAGAGATGTACATACACACATCTTGGATAAACTGAAAAATGGTGAAGTAAATAAAAGCACAGGACAATAATATTTTCTTTTTTTTTGGTTGGGTAATAAAATAAGAAAAATCTGAATTTTATATTTCTCAGTTCAGTTCACACATTGAATTGAGCTAAAGTTGAAAAAAAAAACAATTTGAAATTTCATGGCATTTGATCTGTTTTTGCTTTCAGGAAATTAAAGTAAAGAAAATGTGCACTTTAAGGATGCTATATCTTTTATATAAAGTAGTAAATGATTAACTATAAAATTCACATTATTGGAAACTTTAAGAATAAGAAAAGCGTATGTGGTCGGTCACATCAGATATCGAAACCGTGATAGAACAGACATACATATATGTAAACGACAAGACCAATTTTAAACTAAACGAAATATGTATATATGCTGGGCTGTATTTACGTATAATGAGAAGTCTGTATATGAGTAAATACAGATCCATATCTACAACAAGTGAATGAAGGAGAAATTGCATATTTTCATAACTTTTTCTAACTGTACAAAAATTATGTACAAAAATTAATTCGGTATTAAAGACGTACGGGTGTATGTGCAAATGTAAAAATGTACACATTCATAATTTTACTATTATATAGTACTGTATTGGATTCCAAAGAAAAAAAAAAGAATAAAATTAAAGATTCTAACAAGAAAAAAATTGGATTATTCATTTAATTTATTCAAGTTCTGCAGTTAATGGCATCACAGTTCTTTTTTTTTGTTTTGATTATTTTTTATTTTTCATTTTTGGACTTTCTAAATTGTATAAATGATAAAGATATAAAATGAATTACACAAAAAAAAAAAATGTTATAGGACAGACAAAAAACATACTCGTATCCATCCTAACAACAAGCCATAAAAGGAAAACTTTAACAAATTTCTTGAGATGACTGTTAAATTAATGTTTTTATGTAGACGAGTATAGTACATAATGTACACACATATCTACTGGAGTATTTGTGTATATGTGCATGGGTTGATTTTAGAGTTTTTATAGTGGAAGGTATAGAGGGCAAAAGTGTAAAAGTTTAATAAGAAAATTATTTTTATATTAAGTATTTAATTTTTTTGTTTGGATATTTTTAACACTTTCTTTAAAGATGTATTTTGTGGCTATACTTTAAGAATGAAATGTGTACATGCATCTTTGAATATCCTATGGCAGAAACTATCTACTCGTATGTATATGTAGACAAGAGCACGAGTGTAATGTACGGTGGAGTGTATCTATATATAATAACAAGGAGGTACTCAAAAATAAATTTACTTTTATTTCATATTTTTTTTCAAAATTTTTTTTTGTTTGCTTGTATCTATGTGTAATTCTACACAGTGCATTATATATATGTATACTATACTCGTATGCATACATGATTCGCACACATAAGTTACAGCAGAAATATTTATGCATACATTTTGTACCATAATTTGTTTTATAAATTTTATAAATGAATTTTATTTATGGTCATTCATAATGAAAATTTACAAAAAGGTGTAGTAAACTAAATATACATAAAGATATGTCTATATAGACATATCTAGACATCTATATGTCTAGATGTAAGTTTATGTATGTGAAATATATGATAACTTTTGTGTATTCAAACATTTTTACTTTAAACATACAATTTTCTAAATATACGAGTATGTACGTCCACATAAAATAATAAATTTACTTTTAAAATTGCAAGGTTGAAGTTGAAGTTTTGTATATTATCTATACGACTACGAGTATGTAAACGAGTACATTGTACTTTATATTTGTAAATTATTTAAATTATTTTACATATTGAATTTAATTCAAAAATCAGAGAATTCTAATTATAAATTTATGCAAATTAATGAATATTACAACGAGATAGAGTATCTAAATGATGAATATATTTACATACGAATTTGTCTGTAAAAATTTTTAAAATTCATCAAATAGAAAATTGAAGAAATAAAATTCTATAATAAAACAAGAAAACAATGTTAGAATGGAATAAGAATTATTTTTAAGAAATATAATAATTTGATACATTGACTAAAGTAAAACATGAAAATGTTAATACTTCATTACCTCTATATTCACATTTAAAAGGATGAAAAATCTCTAAACTTTTGTACTTTTTATACACCGTAGATTTCAAATAAAAATTTAAAACGAATCTCTAAGATAAAAATTTAAATTTTATCAAAATTTATTCAATTCTATTTAAATTAAACTCTCATGTATTTAACATAATTAGGCTCAATAAATTCAAACTCCTAAAAGTCGTCGGCTTACAATGCACAAGTTGATTTTATTTCAATCGCAAAGTATAAATGAACTTGTCGTCTATGTGTGGTTTCATAAAATTTAACCAGACACATATAGGCAGATTTAATACACTTATTTATGCAAAAATGAATTACGTTCGCTTTCATTTATTAATCACATTCTAAAAAATTAAGGATATTCCGTAGTACTATTTGCAATTTTTGCTGTTTTTAAATCAGCACAATAAAAAATTCACTGTTTTGGTTTTTATGTGATTTTTGAAGTCCCTTATATGCTCGTATATTACTTTTTATATTTATTATACATGATACTATATTATGTACATTAAACTACATATAATAAAATATGAAAGGATAAAATATAAAACAAAATGAGAAAAAAAAATGAAATAAAATTTGAACGTTTTCATATTAAATGCATCAATAAATTTTTTTATACATCAATTTATTGTACTTTTTTTTTTTGTTTTGTGTATTGTATAGATATTATTATTGTTTGTTATTATTATTATAATTATTTGTCTTATAAAATATTGGACTCTTCATTTTCATTTTTATTTATAACGTTCAAATTGCCTTATATCACTTAGCATTTAAACTCATTCATATGTACATGTATGAATGTATATGTATGTTTATAGAGTTTGTAATATTTAGTTTCATTTCGCGTATAATTTATGTACATATATCAGATATTTGATATGTACATTTTCTGTATATAATATGCGTACACCACTCTTAATGAAATTGTATACATATTACAAGCATAAATGTAGGAAGAATATGGTGTATGATAACCCTTGACACACGACAATGTTTTGATGATCATTTAGAAGAGAGAATTATCATTCATTCATCGTATGTCACTTCGAATGACATTAACATATGTACTCAAATGATTATTGACATCTTCATTCATTACTTCATTCAAGTAAGCAATAATGAAGTATCAAAATCGTCATTCATCCAAACAATGAAAATAATGATATGAAGAGTTTTTGTGGTAAAAATAATTGACAGTTTATGAATGACAGTAAAATTTATAAATGAAAAAATAAACTTGCAGAATACAGAAAAAAAATAAATTTACAATTCTTAGATATCACTGATTATCAGAATTTTAATGTCAACTTTAATGCTAATATAAAATCCTATCCTAATTCAAGTCCTTCTGATGAAATGATCATTCATAAAAATGGAGAATTGAAAGGAAATGATCATTAAAATTTAATCATTGCCGTCCATCAGAAGGATATGGACATATCAAATATGGGCATGTGTGTGTTCATGTTATTTTGGTATAGGATTGTGTGTCCATATTACATTTTACATATGAATGCAAGTATATAAAATATAGAATTGGATATCAATACATACAACAAAAAATAATAATAGCAATAATAATAAAAGAATTAAGTTACGAGCTTTTGTTTTTATATTTTTACTTTAATTTTTTTCATTTTTTTTTTGTTAAATTTTTTTATCCGTATATTTGTGTATGTGAATGTGTTGACTTTTTACTCATTGAAACATGGGCGAAAATTGTTCAATAAATTTTTTTTTCTGCTGTTATTTTGATTGTTCTATGTATAAAACAAATGGCTCCAATGTCTCATATCAAGATAAAATATAAAATTGAGAAAAAAAAAATAAAAGAAGAAGCAAAAAGATAAACATAATCGTTGTTGTATCTTGTATTTATATAAAAATCACACACAAATACAAATGTAGACATTTATAAAAAGCGTTTAAAATATATGGCTAGCAGCACTAGTAGCAAACTTTTATTTATTTTTATTTTTATTTTAAATGTTGTACGTAATTGTACAGAGTACATAAAGTACATATATTTCGGGTATATATGTATATATATACAGGGGGGCGTTGAGTATATATACAAAAAAAAAAAAATAATATATTTAGTGTTAAAATAGAGATACACATATGTGTTTAAATATATTTAATGCATGTACGTATGTGCATATATAATTGAAGTTAAACACAGAGAATAAATGAAAAAAATATATTAATATTTTTCCGATGAGAAAACGGGGGACAGGACAATAATAATAACGCCAAAAGAAAAGTAAATGCAAAAAGGAATAACAACAATCAACAAATACGTATACAGAAAAAAAAAATACTTATATATCCTGTAAATGGTGTAAAATGAAGTTACAATGAGACATCAAAAATTGTAAAATGGGCAGTGTATACTCGTAAAAGTTATCTATGCGAATATTATCCCATTATACGAGTACTATCGTATAGTATATAATTTACGATACGCACACTGTATACGATAGATATCACAGAATGATATATGTACGTTTCTATATAAACTATATGTATGTAAGTAAACTTTTTGATTTTCCTGTATTCATTTGTTTATGTGGATGAACGATCATATATGTATATATATATATAAATATAAAATGATAACAGCTAGTTAATATCATCGTTGTCAATTTGTAAATATGTGAATGGCAAAAATAATAGAATTCCTATAATACAGAATTGTCTGAGATAAAAAAAAATAACAACAACAACAAAAATTAAGGGAAAACTTAAATTATAACCAAAATATAACCCACCTACATATATGTCCACACATTTATTAGGTATAAATGCATTAATGTATGCACATATTTGTAGGTATTTATTTACAAGAGATATTACTATTTTTTATTTTTTGTATTTCATTTCATTTTTATTTTTATATACCGTCGTGTCGTGTATATGATGTTCGTGTTACCCTGTTTCTCTGCTGCTGTTACTGCTTCGAATAATTTTTGTTTTATACCGACAAAATAAAAATTTATTACTCACTATAGAGCTGCTAATGACTGACGCCAATTAAACAGAATCCTGTGTTTTATATGTATATACTACTATACAGAAATATTTATGTACATATATACACTCATGTACATATATATTGGAGACAACAAACAATGACCGTTTCAATTTATTTTCAGAATTTTTTTGACTTTTTGATATTTTACATTTTATTATTTTTATTTTAAAAAATAACTACTTATATTTGTATAGAAAATATTCTGTATTTTGTGTTTTTAATATAAAAATGTGCGTATTTGTATAATATGGGTATCTACATAGTGTGTTATATTACGTATATCCTTACCATATGTATTTCATATTTTATTATTTATTTTACATACTACAAAGTTTGAAAGCTGTTGTTGTTGGTGTGTATTTTTTTTATATATGTACATATTTTTTATTTCTTTTATTTTAATTTTTTTTCAAAATAATTTTTTTAATTTTTCTGTGCGTTTAATTTTTTAATATTTTTATTTGCTGTTCAATTTTTGCAATGTCAGTATCGTATTATACATTGAATACTTGAAAAAAAAAGAAAAAAAACAAACACTCATTCACAAACACACATACATGTACATTGCATTAAAAAAAGAATACAAAAGAATGAAATAAAGAACATCAAAAATTATATGTGTAGTGATAAAGAATTGCTTTTGATTGGAAACCCATAATCGTATTATTTATTGCATTTTTTGGTGAAAAATATACGAGAATATAGTGTATTATCGTATTACATTGCATACATACAGGATATATATGCGAGATGTGTGCATCTGTTGTAAATTGAAATAATAAAATAAACACAAAATACACAATAAAATGTGTACATGAATATGAATACAAATGAAAATAAATAAATTTCGATTTCAATTTTTATTTCTTGTTCATTGTTTCAGAAATGAAGTGAAGTTAAAGCCAAAAATTGTTGTCGTGTTTAATTGCATTTTATTTTGTTGTTCTTTAAAATCTCATCTCATTTCGTTGTCATGATGTTTTACAAAAAATTTTTGTTATTCGCACATGAACAAGTTCATAATTAATTTTAACTGATAATTAACGCAGTATTGTGTTTACATTTCTTTAGATATTTTTGATTTTTACAGAAGATATTTAAGTATACCTAATTCATTTTCGAACCAAAACATATAAAATAAAATACAATGTTGGCAATACTGAAAAAAACTCATTGCTGTCGATACAAAATATATATGTGTTGAAAAACATGATCGATATTGAGGCACTGTTGTTTTAATATGGAACCTCAAATAAAAAAAATCTCGTGATCCCTTTAAGGGTTTTGTACAATTTTAATGTATTTTTGTGCATAACAGAATCTTGAATGTCTTTTATGTATTGTCTATGTCATACTGAATGTAATGCAGAATTTAATTATTTCTTTTCATGGTCCAAACTAACTATCTAGCTGTTGTTCTCATTTCAATATAATATTCAGTGTATTCAATGTCCTGCTGAGAAATGTCCTTGGAATTAAGAAGTGTATAGTACTCTATTGCACAGCATGCATTTTATGAAAATGTGTGCGGTTTATATTTGAAACTAATGCTTCCAGTTTCCTTTTTTATTCACATTTCTTTTTGGTTTTTTGGGGTTTTTCTTTCGATTGTATACAGTAGAAAGTATAAGTATGTGTATTTTTTTTATTCTCAATTTTGAATATTTTATGAAATGAGTTTTTTTGGACAAATATGCCAGCATGATTCCACGCTATACCGTAAATTTTTTTTTTCATATTTGTTTCTGTTAGATATTTTTCTTGTTTTGCTTACTGATATTCAGGAATTATAAATTTCTCCAAAATATCCAAAGATTTTCCTTTTTGTTATTATTTTTGTAATCGTTATTACGATTAGAGCATAAATATAAAGTAATATTTTTGGTACATTTACAATGGCTTGTACCACTATTTATAGTACTCGTATGTTTACAGCATATCTGCATATGTGTTTCAATTGGTACAAATTTTTTTGAATTTTTTTTTTCTTCATTTTTTCACACCACTACCACTAACAGTTGGTTTTCTTTAATATCAATTTTTCACACTAATACATTTATAGAGCCAAATTTAAACAAAATACAAAAGAAAAAATGAAATAATAAAATGAAAATAATGAAAACACAAACGAAATTCAAATAAAATAACAACGAAAACAACATAAATTTGAATCATTCAATTCTTCAGATTTTAATGTAATGAATGGATACATAGTATCTACGACAACGGGTATAGTATTAGTATGTAAATGTGATAGTGTAAGCCAATGGTTCGGAAATATTTTTGCAATTATTACATGTTACACGATTGTTGGACACTATACAACACAATGTCGAAGGCAAGGCAACAACATTTTTTTGGTGACTTTTTTCTTCGTTTTCTTTTTCTCGTTTCATTTCTTCACTCATTTAATACTCATTCAATGTTTCTTTTTTATGTGTATTTTTAACTTCTCGTATATTTTACACGTTTTACTATGCCATCTTGTACAATTTTTCACACATACACACAGTAGCTATTTTGTATTTGTATTATTTTTTTTAGTTCTTTCTTGTTATTTTCTCTTTTTGGTATTTTTATTTTTTGTTCATGTCCCTCCTCTATGTTATTTATTCTACTGTAGTTTTCTGTTGTAAATAGATATAATATATTGTTTTCGTTTTTCATTTTCTCTCTAAATTCTGATTTTTCTTATTTTATATACGAGTGTACATACTCATACATCTTTAAAAAAAAGGGTTGGTTTGGTTTGACATTTTTCTATTTCTATTTCCGTTTAAAGAATGAGACATATTCGTATGTATTTAGTATACTCGTATATTTATTTTTATGGTAAGATTTTGTGTATGTGTTTATATATGTAGAATTGATTTTTTTCTATAATTTTGCCTATCTGAATTGAATAAATGTATACGTAACGTTTTTTCTTCACATCGTTTATTTTGAATCCTTTTTGTTTTGTTTTAGTATTGCTATTTATTTTTATTTTTATTTTTGTGTATTTTCTTTGTATTATATTATTATTTTTATTATTATTTGTTGCTGTTGTTGTTAAAAAAAAAAATAATATAAATTGAAACTAAAACAAAATCTGATAATTTTTTTTCTCATATGTGTATATGCGGACATTACATTACATGTGTGTATAAAAATGTATGTGTGTGCATGTTATAAAAATAATAATACAATCGTTATTGATTAGATGTGTGTTACGTGTTACATAGAAAATTTATTGATTGTTATATTATTGGCTGCATGGTGAAATGAGAAAATCACAGAAGGACAATAAATAAAAAAATAAATGAACCTGTACACACACATATGCACAACAATAAGAATCGACTACACAACTTAGTAAATGTAGTATGTAAGTATGTGACATTGAAATTATACGTGAGCACTTACATCTACAATCTTTTTTTAGACCTTTCAATTAATAAAATTTTCGTAACAAATCGCTGTAATTTTTTAAATTTTCATTTTTTTACAGAATTCAAATTCAACAATTGACATGGAAACAAATGAATCACTTGTGGATATGTGCGTATATACTTACAGTGAAATATTTCAAAGGCAGAAAGCGCAAAAGCGATACTAGAGAAAGTGTGAAAGTGTGATTGAGGATCAATGACCATTCAGTTCTAGATTTTAATTTTGTTCCACTTTTTATAAATTTCTGATTTTAATTTAATCTCCATTCCAATATAATTTTTGACCAGTTGAAATATTAATTTGAAGAATTATAAACATGTCTTTTGAAAATATAACTGAAAACATAAAGTTCAAATCGATTTCTCATCCTTATGACATGTTAGCTGGAACCATTCTAATGTTGTTCTTTTATAATTCTCTTTATAAGTTTTCTCTGGTATTCTGTTGCATTATTTGTAAAAGTTTTCTCGAAATTATCACTGATTCTTGGTACAATTAACATCTTGGAAGAGGTTTGTGTGGTTCGAAGTTAGCACGATTTCCGTTGCCCACTCCAATAAATTGATAATATTCAATTTAATAATTTCAAGGGTAATGAGTTGGATAAAAGACCAGGTCAGTTTCAACAAAAAATTTTAAACATTTTTATTTTTTTAATTCCAAAATTAACATTTCAATAAATTTCAACCTTTTTGTTTAAATTAAATTTACTGAACTATGACACATGACTCAGATAGAATATTAAAATATTTTTTAAAATTTTTCATATTTTCATTTTATTTTATTTTTTTTCTAGTTTTTTTTTTCAAATATGAATTGTTGAATGTTATAACGACACGTTATAAATTATTATCGTTTATTGTTTGTGTAACACTTTGTCATTCAAATAAAATTTTTACACGCTCTGTACAGTGTTTTTTTTGTAAAAATAATTTTTTTTCCATCACATATACGACAAGCTTACATAAATTTTTTTTTTTTTTTTGGTTATTTTTGGAGAGTGTAAACTACAGTGTTCGTGGATATCTAGTACATACATACTGTAAACATCATATTATGTACACGGATAGGTGAATAGAATGGTGTAATTGTTCCAAAATATTGAGTGGTACATAAAAGTGAATGTATGATATGAAAAAGTATATACGAGTATATTCAGAAAATTAAGTTAAATGGACTGTACAACAGCGGCTTCTGTACTACATATATATAGCTACACATAAACATCAACAAATACTCTAAAAGTTGGTTAGTTATGTTAGGATACAGCAGTTAGTTAGCTTTTTTTTTGTTTTTTTTTTTTTTTAAAAAAGGAAATACTAAAATGAACTTGTTATAACTAGTTAAAAATTTGTGTCGCCATTATGTCCTGGTAGATTTCGTTAGTTAGTTTTTCACAATAAGTAAAAACATTTTACAATAATTATTATTCTCTAAAATGCATTAGAGCTTTTCGATAGAGAAATCCAAAACAAAGAAAAAATCTTTTAAAAATAAAAAGAAAAATTGATAACGATAAAAATTAAATTAAATTAAAAAAGGGTATATCGAAATTGTTATTTAGAAAAAATTTAATTATATTTAATGTATAGGATTATGGAAAATTGTGTTCTAGTATGCGTATGGAAATTAAAATGAGTGGTAGTTAGAAGGAAGCAATAGATAGAATTGACGGTAACTATCAATAGAAATTCAATAGCTTAGAGACAAAGGATTAGCAACCAATCCTGACTTATCTTCTTAGTTTTCTAGCTGTTAGCTATTGACAAGGTAGGATGGTTAATCGTACGTTAAATCTTCAGCTAAAAGGACCATTTTCTCTCTATTGTGTTTCCTGTTTCCATTTAGGTACTATGTACTTAGTTCCTAATGAAATTGTAATCTAATCTTCCCTGAGATTTTTAAGTTTGAATAGAAGAGACTATGAGAGGGGCGCTTGGAATAAACAGTCTGTGATGCGTTTCACCATCTCACTAGTATTGTAATGTATGAACTTGCTCCTATACAGCTCAATCAAAGCTTTCTAGAGGGGTAAAAGCCATGAAATTACTTTTATATACTAACACATTGAAAGCAATAGGAGTCCGGACTCTTATTTTAAATTTCACCTTAGTAGAAAAATAAAATTGAAGTCTTAATTGAAATTCAATTTTTCGAATGTTGAAATAAGTAGAAAATGTCTATGAATATAAATAAATCATTAAAAAAATAAAATGTCAGGTGAATTTTTTGTTAAGATAATTTATTGAAAATAATATGTATTTACTTATTTTTTTAAAAATATACATATTTCATAAATTAAAATTAATATTATCAAAAAACAAAATAATATCTACATTACATATTAAAATTTTTATTTCAATAACTAATTAAAAAAATGAATGTACATTAAATAAATAATAATAATAACTTTAGTCCACTAGTCCAGTGTAATTTTCACTCAATGTCATCAATATCCAGTATTTCAGTTTTTCCATAGGCAGTTGAAGTCCATCTGTTTTCAAATGAAAAAAAAGAATCAAAAACGAAATAAAATTAACATTAAATTACAATTTCACAATGAATTAAGTAAAATAATAAATAAACATAAAAAGTTAACAACAAAAATATACGTGGCAAAATTAAATATAACAAGAATGAACATAACTAGAATAAACATAATAAGAACAAACATACAAGAATTATTACTAATTATTACGTATATTAGTTATTATCTTTACACTGATTTTAAATAAATAAATTTAAAAAAAATATAACTCAAATAAAAGTTTTTAAAACTTGAAACTAGCTAATAGACTTCAAAATATCTTTATATACATAGTATGTATATGTTATGAAGTGACCAGACGTCCCGATTTTTTTTTTTTGTGCAATTGAAGTAAGTCTTTGGTCATTTATTTTTAATTTTTTTCGTTTTAATACTTTGAATAAATTGAATGTGAATAACATGAATTACAAACGATGATAGTGTATTACTATTTTATACTCAATAATATATAATATTTAGACAGTGTTACATTTTTCCCGCTTTTTACATCTAAGAACCTGGTCACTTTAATATTATATGTAATATATAATACATTATATGTAATGTATAGTACTTGCACTTGAAATAGTTTGTTTTACTCTTGTATTTTATAAAAAATGTTATATTTTACATTTCCATTCTTCACGTCTTTATTTTTTAGCATCTTTGAATTTCCAGAAATTTTGTGAATTAGCACCTAAAATAGTTAAAGTATTCGGACATTAAATATGTTTGAAATATATAAAGAAAGTTGGTTATTTTGATACTATTGTGGTATGATAAATTTTATATAAAATTTTATTTATTAAAACATAAATTTACAATACGTATTACAAAGTACAAAATTAGAGAGTAAGTACACATTAATATCAAAATAACTTCTAAATTATTCCTTTATAATTACTTCTAAATAATTAAAATAATTACTTATTTTTATAGTCAATGTTTATACCTACCTAACCTCGACTAATATGATTATGAAAATTTCATAAATAACATGGTTTTTTTTTTACAAATTATCACTTACCTTTTGCAAAAGCAGAATCCAATTAATTTTAGTTTATTATTTAATTTTAATATTTATTAATTACACTCCACGAATAAATTATATTTTGTTAAAATAATTTATTAATTTTCGCACTGTATTATTACTTCAATTATAACAAGAACTGACATTTGTTTGTTTACATTTCAATCAGACTCCTTACAACCACATACAAAGAGTTTGTACATGGCTTTTACCCCTCTAGAAAGCTTTGGCTCAATTCAATAACAAGCCATTCATTTGTTTGGCAAAAAACAAACCCAAGACTCAAGTATTCAGTTTGGCTGAACCAAGCTGAACGTACTTCAATCAATTTTCCATGCTATACGCACAGTATAGAGTATCATCTAACAATCTACCAATCTACTTGTCTGTCAGAAGTAAAAGAAATATTAATAATTGTATTATGAAAATGATACAGATTTTGATGTTTCATTTTTCAATGTTTTTTTTTTGTTTTGTTTTGTTTTGATTTTTGCTTTTGGTTGTTACATTTTGAGCACAAAATGATTAACGTTGTATGTATAATGCTATTAGGTATGTTTGATATCTTTTCAATCATAATTTTATTTTTATTTTTTTTATTAAAAGTCGAAAATGAAAAATTCGAAAAAAATTGTTTAAAGGAAAATATTTCTGTTTTTTATAAATTTTCTTTTTAATTTTTTTTTTGTGTCGGTTTCTTATCTTCTTATATGTGTTTAGTTACTATATACGAGTGTGTGTATACAGAAAATGACATAATATCGTGTATCATTTCTTAACTAAGTAGTAAAATAGATCAAGCATCATCAGAATTTTAAATAAGCATTTTTGATATGAAGAAAGAATGAAAGAATGAAAAAACTGAAAAAAATAAAATATCCTTAAGGTATGACCTACCTTTCATTCTTTGTTATTTGTTTATTTGTTTGTTCGTTTTTTGGTTTGATTGTTCAAATTGTAAATTTACATATCTATACACTTTATTATTACTTCTATGAAACAAATCAAATGTAAAAAAATACACTGCGTAATGTGTTATGTAATATTAGAGATAAGTGTGTTACAAAATTTAAGATAAAACCACACAAATAAAGTTCGTATATTCGTACATTTGAAATATGTGTGTAATATAGGGAAAATATATTTTTGAAAATTTTCGGGGTTTTTTTACATTTCACGATTTTTTACATTCTTTGGTTTTTTTTTCGCACATAAAAATAAAAAAAAAAAGAATAAATGAATCTCCTGATATCCAGTTTTATAAATCGAAAAAATATTCATGCTGTCACTGACATATTCACAAGGATATTTTCAAGGATTGCATATATTAAAAATGAAAAGAAAAATGAAAAAAAAAAGGAAAATCAAAATATGTACTACTAAAAGAAAGAATCATTTGAAGAATTGATATGAAAATAAAAATTAAGAAATAAAAAATTATCTAACAACAAAAGAATATAGAATATAATCATGCATGTTATGTATATGAAAATGTGTAGGTACTACGTGTGTATATTTTAAAAAGGAATATACATACTTATAAAAAATATAAAGGACTCATATATAATATTCAAAAATATGTGTGTATCACTTATCAGAGGAATGAAAAACGAGTAAAATATAAATTGATCTGAATTTTTCGTTATATATGTTACTAATATTGTAATGTATTCACACAGCCGTACTAACACATATGTACTACATATATATATATACAAATGTAGATATTTCTTTATTTTTTTGTTGTTGTTCTGATTTGACAAATGAATTCGCGAATTTCTTTATTATACGAGTAGCTACTACATATATACTTACGGAATGTGTCAGATTGCGTGAATATCTGTATTTCTATGTTCGTACGGTCATGATTAATGGAGTTATTAAGTCGATAGGATGCTATTATAAAAAAAAAAAAAAAATAAAAAATTTTGAAAAAAAAAAAAAACAAATGAAAATTTTACATTACAAAACAGAAGAAAAATACACAAAAAAAAAATAAATAAATTCAAAACAAAAACAGAACAATAAAAAAATGGAGAATGTAGTATACGAAACATAATACATATAAATCGAACCAGAATAATATTTCGAGTATAAAATGAAAACAAAAAAATCACAAAACAAAAAAATTAAAAACCAAAAATCGAAAATACATTTTATCTATCCGTATAATGTATGATAAATAAAAATCCAGCACAAAACAACACAAAACAAAAACATTGGAAATGGAATATCGAAGAAGAAAATATGAAAAGTATCTTACAAAAAATAAAAATAGAAAAATACAAAAATATCAAAAATATCAAAAATATAAAGAAAAAGGAATAAATAAAAAGCACAAATGTCTTGAATGACATGTGGGGTTGGAAGAATGATTATGATGAAGTACAATATGAATGAGAACGATACCAAAAGTTTACGTTTACGTTAAAATAGGTACACTACACATATACTCGAAAGTATACATACATATAGGCGTTATTGGTCTACGAGTGTATCTGTATGTATGTCACATCATATCGTAGCGTAGGAGATCGAGACGTAAACAAATGTACATAACAATACACAGTGTAGTAGCAAGCGTCTATATAGGTTATATATTTGAATGATGAGTTTGAGGTGGTTCTGATATATGGTTGAATAATAAACATTCGTACATATAAATGCAATATTGTTCAAAGTGAAAAATGACACATTTATCAAAACTTGAAATTCCGATTACGATTACGATTGTTTGTTATTTCATATTTTTAAAATAATTTATTATATGTATGTATACAGATTTTATTTTTTATTTTGCCAATAACGTGTAAAATACAGATTTAGAAAAAAGAAAACAAAAAAATAAAAATAAAATAATGGTAATATTTTTTACACACGGCATGATAACATTAACAGATGTGACTGTAAGGTGAATATGATAAGTATCATCCATGAATACTGATTATACCTAGATATGGGAATTAGAAGTTTTTTCAATATCAACAAGGCTTATTTTACGTTAAGAATTTTAGGTCCGTAATCACAAGAACTAAATCCAAATGATCGTTCATAACGTAATAGGTTTGCTGATTAGACTTTGGAGGAACTTGGAGTTGATCCTCATTTTGG
Source organism: Villa cingulata (assembly GCA_951394055.1). Lineage (NCBI taxonomy): Eukaryota > Metazoa > Arthropoda > Insecta > Diptera > Bombyliidae > Villa > Villa cingulata. Next base: position 2,687,590 of record OX596021.1, on the reverse strand, counting down.
CATACAGGGACAGCAACAAAGCCCATTTATGCTTGTGGGTGACAAGTGTATTTTGTAAAAAATTGTAAATGGAATTAAAAGATTGAAATCAAAGTGTTTGTAAAAGTTTTAAAAATATAGAGAAAAATCTGAATAATTCCATCAATTTGATTTCAAAAAATTTATTCAACATCTTATCTTATAAATTTATGTGTAATTCAAAATGTAATTGCCTTCATTCCATTATCATAAAGTCATTTTTAATAAATCAATCAAAAGAATAAATTTAAATTAAATGTAAAATTTTAAAAAATAATTTATATAACTAATTTGTTCACAATATTGCAAATAAATAAATTCTGCGAAATGAAATTATTAATTTTTTCTATAGAATTTAGTACTCCTGCATCCTGCTACATACATATAATATGCATTTATTTGTGTGGATGTTTCTACATATACATAATTATTAACATACATTGACACATTATGTGTGGGTACCTTTTTAAAACTGTTTAATTCTGTTATATTGTCAATCACTTAAAATAGCTTATATTCGAATTAAAATGTTAAAATCGTTATTAAGTGAAATATTCATATGAAAAATAAAAAACAAAAAAAAAATAATAAAAATAAATTTTCACAATACGATTGGGATCAGAAATATGTATGTCCATACCGATAAATGAAATGTACCTATACATTTGTACATATTATGTATGGCGATATGTATGTTTCAGTTAATTGTTAATCTATTATTGCCAAAATTGGAAATATGATGTTCATTCTGTTATATTCGTATACATGTTACTAGAGTATGTACATAGCTATTTGTACGAGATATACTATATATGCGTGTATGTATTAGTTACAATATTTTTATATATGTACATATGTAAATACGTGCGTGTATATATTTTTGTTCATACAAGCAGGATAGGTATGCAATTTATAAATGAAATTCATGAAAATTATGAAATTTTCAGAGGTAAAAAATTTTTTTTAAAGGATGTATGAGAGATATCGGTACATTCATACATGCATATAATACAAATACACAATAAAATTATCGTTAACGGACATTTGTGGAATTTTAATTGCATGCTCATGGGTAAATGTATAAAACCAAAATTATGGACCAAAATTACAATATAATACCTGTTCTGTATACCTACACATTTACAGACTGATTATGCGTATATACATATACATATATACTGTATATTTTTTTTATGGAGAAGGATTGGTGGATATATTTAAATGCGAATGAATTTGATTGTTGGTAATCAGATAAAATATACACTAATATGTGATGTAGGTACATACATATATATACAAACTTTTAAAATGTTTATTAAATACAAAAGAAGAGTGTGTATGTAAATTCGTATACGTATACACATCCAAATGAATATGATATGCACACCTATACAAATGTTTAAATATGTATATGGTATATGTGTATGTAGATAATTGTTTACAGATACATTTACATTATTTACATACTCGTATAAAGCAGTACGTTACACATTTTGTAAAATAATATAAAACAGAATACTGTATACTACTGATGATGATGATTCGATTGTTAAGCGATGCATTCTACATATTTTGCACCCTCATTTTATCAGTTTGATTCTTTTGTAAAAGGTAAATTTAGCAAGATACATGATTAGTATCACAAACAATTCATGCTTTTGATCTATTTTTTTTTTTTTTTGTAATTTTTTTATTTTTTAGTTGATTGTATTTTCTGTTTTTTTTTTTTTTTCATTTTTGTTTTATTGTATGTAAAATTATTTATAGAGATAATGAGTAATCCATATATGAATGAATAACAACGCATTTGTATGTTCGTATGTACTCGTATGTGATACAAATTGTACGTACATACTATAAGTGTTGCAAATTTGTAGATGCAAACATTTTATTGTGTAAGCTATTATATAAATTGTATGCTATACATACCTACATACATACATACAGATAGATACATAGATAGATACCTACATATATGATGGTATTTTTGATAGAACATTTTTATCTACGGGCATAAACAATATGTTGATTCTTTCGCTCTAAATGTGCAAGTATCTATATTTATGTAATTGATGTACATTTACATACTTTGATGTATGTATAATATCATTATATTTATGTAAGCCCATGTAAGTTTATAAAAAATGATTGTAAAATATTCATCTCTCTGAGTTAAATTTTGTAAATCATTCAAAAATATGTATTAACCTGTAAGGGTATATTTATGGGTATGTATTTGTATGTAGTCATGTAGATATATGTATATGAATGTGTTCCATCAATGTTATAAAATATAAATAATACACAAAGCATATGCAAATATGTATAAAGTATATGTTTTTAAAATATCCTTATTTCTATATGCCAATATTTTTTATATATGTAGATACACTCGTACACTTATATGTATTATATATTAATGTGTGAATTATTTATTGTAGATACTTAAAAATGTGCATTACATATTTATATTTATGAGTATTTACATACATCGTTAGATTGATATAAATCTATTCTAATGAAAATTTTTTTTGAAAACCAGTAAAATAAGGAATGAGATTCTCATTTACAGAATTTTTGATTACAGAAACAAAGTAAATTGACAGAGTTAAAGGCGTAAAAGATATCTTTACTTTTTGAGTTAAATTGGTTTTTTGTATGCAGAGAAACATACCCATAAGTATGTACATATGTATATAATGTGTAGATATATACGATATTATTTTTTGTAGTAATATTCAGAAATGATATTTGTACATACTTATAAATTCTGAAAGATATTATGCGGTTGATGTGATTTTTCATATATGCGGATTTGCATATAAAATTCAACAGGTTTACAAATAATTTCTATAAAAGATGATTTTTTTTTACAGAAATTTGTGTAAAATTGTTTATTTACAGTTTACTGAATTCAAATTTAAGGAGTCTTTCGATGCTACTATGAGTGTGGGTGCGCTCACATTCATGTGAAATATGTATTTTTCTTGTACACTATTTTACTACTTGTACACTGAAAACATTTGAGTTTGACTAAATTTGAAAATGTATCGATACGCTACTGCATCTTACATACCATGTAATCGTTTTTCATTCAAGAAAAAAATCCACTTTCTTTTATACTTGCTCTGTATTGCGCGCCACAAGAAGAAAACAAGAAAAAGGAAAATACCATGAGATTATTGGTTAGTTAAATATAGTACGATTTACGTTATAGCACATAGTGTCTTGCATATCATGCATTCGTATTCGTATTTTCATCAATGAGAAAAATAAATTTTCTTGTTTGCACTACGCACTAGCGCCTCACACCACGAGAAGTAAACAAGAAAAAGGAAGAGGCAATAATTAGTAGAAAGAGGGGTAAGTGGTAGCTGACTATAGTACGGTACGCGCTATACTACTTTATACAATGTAATCACATATTCATTCATGAAAAAATCCATATTCTCTGTATACTTGCTCTACACTACGCACTACCGCTACAATTTTGATTTTAATAACTTCAAAGGTGATTTTTCAAAATCAAGATCACTTTTTGATCATAACCATGGAGGTTATAAAATTAACAGTCCTTCTGTGAAATCGATTATTTTTCAAATTTTCATTTTTTATTGGTGCTTATATAATAAAACTAAATTTGTATAATTACAAAACAAACACTTTTAATAATAATGATTTCGTGTTTTCTTTTTTTTTTCAATCTTTCTTTATTAAATTTTCAATTGTGAATGATGACACTTTTGATGATGTTATATCATTACAATTTTTATTATTAACAAAATAATTATTTTTATAGTTAAAATTTTCATTGATTTCATGTAATAATAATTTATTATTATTTTGTGTATTACAATAATTATTAATATCATCATCACAAACATTATTATTTGATAGATTATTTCTTATATTATTATTATTATTATTATTGAAATAATTAAAATCTCTAAATAATATATTGAATGGTGTTATTTTCGTTAAATATTGCCTATGAATTTCCGTTATTGTATCCATTTGATTCGGTAATAGTGGTTGTTGTAATTGTAATAATTGTAAATTTGATTTCATTGCTGATATAAAATAATCACAATTTTTACTACAATTATTATTACTTTTATTATTATTTATATTTATATTATTGTTACTATAAATGATATTTTTTGATTGATTTTTTGTATTATTATTATGAAATTTATGATTCCATTCATTACGTGTTAATAATCGTTGTTCATTTAGCAATAATTTTGTTTGTCTTTGCCGTCGAGTTTTTCTTCTTCGATAATTACCTTGTTCGAACATATCATTCGCAGATGGATCTAATGTCCAATAACTACCTTTACCATTATTACCTCCACAATCTTCTGTATCATTGATATCAGTTAAATTTTTATCTCTCGGTATTTTTATGAAACAATCATTAAGTGAAAGATTATGACGTATCGAATTTTGCCATCCTTGCTTATTTTCACGATAATATGGGAATCTAAGTATATATACAGATACAAAGCATACATATAGAATTTAATTGAATTAAATCAAAATGAAATGAAAAAAAAAATAAAATAGAGAAAAAAGAGATAAATAAATTATTAAAAACGTTAATAAAATGAAAAGGACTTTCTGATAATAATTATCTTAATTCGTTTTCGAGTAATGTATACAGAAACATTGTAACATAAATATATACGTGTACTTACTTGTCCATTATGAATTTATATATTCCACTTAGTGTTAATCGTTGTTTTGGTGAGCTACTAATTGCCATAGTTATTAGTGCTATGTAGGAGAATGGTGGTTTCTCTGGTCGAAAATTTTTATTATCATTAAAATTTAAGTACGATAATGGTATGATATTCCTCCAGTATGCAGACGATGGTAATGAATTTGAAAAATTAACTTGTTGCTGTTGATTTGATTGTGAAATTGTATTAATTAAATTATGGTAGTCAAGTAATGTGTAACGATCAAGAGTTAAATTTGTGAATTGTTCTAATGCTAATGTGTATGCAGTTGCAGTGAGATTCTGTTGTTGCTGGTGCTGTTGCTGTAGTTGTGGATAACATGCTACTGTTGTTGTCGTCGCTGAAGGTAATGATGCTGATGATGATGATGACGATAACATCCTTTGAATTTTCAGATAACTCGGATAATAATGTATGAACTGTGGATAATTGTGGTTGCTATATACTGACTGAACTGACCGAAAGGAAATCACAGACTGATATTAAATTTGAAAATTTTCAACAAATTTTTTAAATAAAATATTTACACAAATACACATACTCATATTTAATGCATACAGCAATATAAAATATGATACGATAATCCATTAAAAAAATTCAAGACGAAAACAAATCAAAATAAAATATTGATGTGAATGAAAAACTGAGAAAAATGATGTGTTTGATGATGATTCGTTATACCAAACAAATACTAAACAAAAAAAAAAAATTATTGTATTGCCACAAAAGTCATCATTAACGAATGAATATGTAAATAAAATAAGACATTACCCTCGCCCCAAAAATAATATATGAATGTACATGATCGTAAATCTGTGTATACATATGTATATATTTAAAGTAATAAGATATGAATTTACAAATGTATCAAGTACTTGTACTCGTACTTATGTGTAATATATAAAACTTAGAACAAACAAAAAAATTATAATCCAAAGATTTTCTTTTTTGAGATTTACGTTACATATGTTCATGCACTAATTTTATTGAAATGAAAACATAAAGAGGACATAAAAACTTAACACGAAAAGACGGATGAATTTTACTCGTTATATGAAGATGAAGAATTCATAAAATGAGATCAGTCTTATATTCCTGATAAACGGAAATTATTTAATAATCATTCCTATGATGTCATCATTCATTTGCCATCTATTATTACCGTTGAAATGATCATTGACATTTTCATTCTAATTCGATTCAATCATAGGTACGAATATAGTTTTCGGAACTTTATTTGAAAACGACTGAAGATGGTGAAATGGGAACTTTCATTTGTCAAAAGTCAAAACTTGAAATAAAATATAAAAAATTTCCACCTAAAACCATTGAAAATGACAGACTGATCATTTGAAAAAAAATGCGTGTGTCATGGGTTTAAAGTTGTTAAAATTTCTGTTTGTTCATATTAAAATAATATAATTTTTATTTTCAGATGTATATATTTCAAATTATTTTTGTTTAGTATTTAAAAGTCATAAAACTAATTTTTCATTTGTTTAATATCGCCCCCAATAGTAAAAAAAAAAAAATTAAAACGAAAATGAAAACAAAAAATAAATAAAATATATATTGTATTGAAGTTGTAAGTAATGTATAAGAGAGATGATGATCATCAAAACAAAATACGTTGTAAAAATAATGTTTTAAAAAATAAACTAAAATTATTTTAAAATAATAAAATGCATTATACACAATGAAAATTTGTATAAATGAAAAACTACCACATTTAAAGTTAACACCGCGGCATATTCAATTGCATTCTTTTTTCTGAGTGTTATGAAAATTCTAACGAAAATGTACATTCATATGTAAATACATACGTGAGTTATTATTAGGTTTATTTAGGTGTAAGTACATGTGTACAAATAATAATTAAATGTAAGCAAAATAATAAATACAGAGGTACATTATAGTTTTTTTGTTGTTGTGGTATAAATGCGCACTCCCGCATATCGTTAAACGATCACTTAACAACTGCACATTTATACATTTCATTTTGTGACTTGTGAATGATATTTTCGTTGTTGTTGTTGTGTGTCATAAAAACATTTCACTCTTCAACTTAACCGTCTATAAAGATACAGAAATAGTCAAATATACAAATATGTGTAATTCATTATATATGTAATTTATCTTTAAACTGAATAACTGGTGCTGTTAGGCCAAGAAGCTCCACCCAAATACTTTTACATAACAATTAAGGATTTTCAAATTATTATTTTTCAAAAATAAATCATTTATGATCATGATCGTTTTAATTTAAATAGACATTTACTTATAATTTGTATTCAATATAATTATTTTAAAAATATTTTGGCACATTTACTAAGTATTTTGTGATATTTAAATTTTTCGTGATTTTTTTTTCGTTTGTTGACTTTCATTTCAGAATAAATATTCGATTGCATTTGTATGCAATTTTGCAAATTTAATACGATCTAATTTTCATTGCGATAGTGTTGTTTTGTTTATATGATGTATAATGTACATATGTCGATCTTTATATTTATTTAACATATTTTACACATGCAAATCAGTATACATATTCTGGACATAAACAGTTATTGCTATATGTGTGTGTGTGTGTGTAAATAATTTAAATGGATTTATTTACCATTGGGCGTATTTTCATAAACAATTTTCAATTTTTCACACACATCTTTCAGCAAATTGGATTAATAAAAACCTACCAATGATCAGAGAAAAATTCTAGTAGATACAAAATGATCAAAAATATAAAATTATTAAAGGATATTTATGTATTTATTGATTTTTTGTTTTTAAAATTTATCTTGTACAACACAAGTATATGGAATGCTTTAACTATCGATTTTTTACGTATTGGGATCTCGGGTGTTGACAGATTGTTAATCTTGTTAAAAAAGATGAAATCATTCAACAAAGGATTATTTCATAGATTTTTTTTTCGTTATTACTTATTTATAAGTAAAAAATATTTATACGTATTTATTATATACATCCACATAATGCATATACATCTCGTTGATCTCGTTGCGGTGTCTGTTGGCTTATTCACACATACAAAAAAATATTAAATCTGTACATTATTATATAAATAAATGATATGTGTGTCAATAAATTAAAAGAGATGATCTCAAAAAAATTTTGTTCGATATTATTTGAATTTGAAAAAATTTTCTTCATAATTTTTCCTTTTCAATTTTTTATTGTTTTTCTTTGCAAGATTATAAAACGTTTTGGCTATGATTGATGTTATCTTTTTTGACTTCTTTGGTTTTGATTTGTCTGACATATGTTAATCATTTCGTTATTAAAAATGTATTAAATAAAAATTATCATCATTCTATATACAAATACTTACACATGTCCATGTGTACTACACCGATATTATGTACGAGAATATAATATTTATCGTTCAGTTTGCGTTTATTATATTTATGAGTGTTGTTCTAATTATTGAAATAAATAAAATTTGCATATTCATACTTATATGCATCAAGTTATGTATGTAAGTATATGGATGCATACAGAACGTACAGAGTGTGTGTATTATTGACTACATAAACACAGAAAATGATGTGCATCATTGGCAATTTACTTAAATCTTTTTCATATTCACATTTTTACGTCTCATGATTTTTGTTTTTACTTTTATATTTTTATTATTTAGAAGGCGTGTTTTCAAATTAAAAAAAATTTTTATTTTTATGTTCAAATAATTTATGGTACACGCATATTCTCACACGAGTAAATGTACATATAACGTTATGTGTAACTGAATAATAGAATCATGTAAAATATGTAAATGTCATTTGTGCTTGAAATTGATTGGACATTTATGAAAATCACTCAAAATCAATGTAATTTAATTTTATTATTTTCTTATTTTTTTTTCAAATTTAATTATTTTTGCATACTGGTAAATAATGTTAACACATTTCTACGTATAACGTACTCGTATTTGTATAGATAAATTAAAATTTTCAATTGGAATTGGAACATCACAGATTTATTATTGTTATATTATGAAACTTATGAATAATAAACTCCACCCACATTTTATTTATTCTTATTTTTGTAAATTACATTGTATACAATTATACATGTACACTGTATCAAAAAAATATTTTTTTTCTTTCATTTCGTTTCATTTAAATTATGTGTACGCAATGCTATGCCTACAATAGCATCATACTATTGCGCTAAAGTGTACGGATGTTGATACTGATTTATTGTAATTGTTTGTTAATTAGGTTTATTAATAAAATTCAATCGATTTTTTTGTTTGTTTGTAGTAATTTGTGGGAAAATATGTTTATTATAGTATTTTCGAATGAAATTTCATTTGATAATTTAAAAAAATTAAAAAATTATTTTTCCTAAAATGTTCCCTATAGTTTAGTTGCTCTGTCTAAGCACATTTCAAATTAAAGGACTTTATTACATACATAACATTGAATTTATGTGGTATACGAGTATGTTATGTAATGTTGCAATTACAAAATATATATAGACACATTTTTTATATACATTTTTATTTAGAAATATAAACATTCATATGTATATGATGTGAAAGTATTTAAATGTTATATGAAAAGAATGTACATGTGTATACATACATATGCATCGACTGTGTCTGTATATAAAATAATTTTTTTTGATAGTAAAATGGATTAATCTTTTTAATTAAGAGTACCGGAAAATTAATTTAAGCATGATATGACATATTTTATAAATTCCCTGTTTGGACAAGTGATTTATTTCATTTAAAAACCTACGCACAAATCAAGATATAGTATATCTTGCATGTAAGGAGATTTTAATTCCAATATACTCGTACTTATAATGTGCATATTTCTATTACATATGCACATCATAATGTATGCTTATGTATGTAGATATATATGTATTTCTGTATAATATATGTATACGAATAATTACGTTCAACACAATAATTCTTTCTGTTAATGTTCGAAGATACGCAAAATCAATTTTTCATTAATTGTTATCTGTACCACAATAATTATTAACATCATCATGTCAATAAATTTATATGCGTTTCTATGATTATTTCAGAGAAAAATTGCCTTCAGAACTGTTGAGATTTATTTAATAGAAATAGTCGAGAATTTCTTTTTATTAAAAAAAAATTAATGGGTACAATGCAGAGCAAAACTTTCAAATATCCAAAATAAAATTCAAATATTAAAATAAAATTTATTTAAAATATATTCAACGAAAATGGCAGCAAGGATATTATAGATTTTCAAAAATTTGAATACATAATTGTATGAAAATTGTTGTTGAAATGAAATTAAAAAAAAAACGTAAAATTTAAATAAAAATGTACAAAAAATTAAAAAATCAATGACCCAAACTATACAATCCGTATATACAAGTACTCATCATCCCCACCATCATCATTATATTATAAATCTAATACTGGAAAAAATTTTTATCTAATTTCCTTAAATAATAGCAGCAATAAAAAATCAGTAGAACAGTAGAAGACGAAAAAAAAATAAAAATTTAAATTTACTTTTCCGTACTTTCGAATTTCTTTTCTTAAAATTATTTTTACCTAATTTTTTTTTCAAAAATAAAGAAAAACTGTAGAGTGAAAAGCAAACAAAAAAAAAAAAATAATAATTCTGACAGCAATATAACTTTCATTATTGCTCATTAATGAACACATTCAACTGAAAATTATGCAAATTTGATTTTTGGACTTTGTGAAGTAAATAATGTACGATTGTAAGCGATTGTATATGTTTGTAGTCCTTGTTATTATCATGGTGTACATACATCACACTATACTACAAAAGATAACATCTAACACTATAAAAATTATAATCGTGTAAAAAAGGGCAAAATAAGGAAAATAACACAAAAATGCAAAACCATAAAGACAAAAAAAAAACATAAAAAAATGTATGTGGCTATGAAAGAGAAAAAATAAAACTTCGTCCAGCTAAGGGTTGCTTAATAGATATAGAGGATATAGAGGATACCTATACAGGTATCGCGAATCCACAAACATTTTTCTTTAAGGTAACAAACACAAGAACAAAATAAAATCATAAAAATACATTTTCAATTTAAAGTAAAGATGGAAAACGAAAAAAAGGAGAACAAGAAAAATATTTACTATACGATTTGTAAGTTGTGATACATTCTTTTTTAAATTTAATTCATTTTCGTCGTTTTTTTTTTATATTTTCACTTTCTCTTTTTGTTTTTTTTTTGTTTTCTAAATAATTGTTGTAATGTAACTGTTGTTATTGTTGTTTTATTTTTATATTTTCTTTTGTATTTTCCTATTTTGTTTTCTAGCTTTCTTAATAATCTTTCATAAGATTCATTCAATGGTATAGAAAATTTATAAATTTAGAAACAGATATTTACACTCTTACATATTGTGCACAAACACTACGATATTGCAAGCTATACTGCTAAGTACACAGAGGTGTATAAGTATATGCACACCTGAAATGAGTTCGTATTATATGCATTAGTGAAATTACAGTCTATATGTAAAAGAATAAGGCAAAAAAATGTGAGAAAAACCAATGAAAGAAACGAAAGCCATAAAGATCGGAAAACTGAAAAGTACAAGGATTAAAATTTATACATATGCACAAAAAACGTATGATTGTGTGAAAAATGTACAACATCGATATACATTATAATCCTTTATAGAGGATTAATTATATGGTAAAAGAAATACGCGAGTATAAGACGAATTATTTATGTGTAGGTATGATGTGCATATATAAATGCTAGCGACGGCAAGCTACTGATGGAATTTTTATTTTCATTTTCATTTAATTTTTTTTAATATTATTTTACATAAATCGAGTAATTAGCGAGTTGTTTTATTGTTAATGTGAAAGGTGAAATTATGTACAGTTTATGCAAATATGGATTTTCTTTATTTTTACTTTTTTTTTAGGTTTGGTGTTCTGTAATGATACCACAAAAAAAAAAATTGATATAGGGTGTTATGTGCTGGTATACGAGTATACATTTTACGTGATAATATTGCTACAACGATAAGATTAATTAAGGCTTTTATATTGTGTGATAGTTTATTTTGGATACAATGTAGGTAGGAAGAAAATTTGGTATCGTATGAGTAGAAAACTCCACTAAAACTTGAACGGAATGTAATTAATATTGTACAAGTGTACATGTGTATTGCAAAATTTTCTTCTTTTTTTTTGTATTTCATTTATTTATTTTTTTTTGTGAATTCATCGAGGTGATGATAAGCTTTAGATAATAATAGTTTTCATATTCATGAGCACAATTTTAATTGATTTCAAATTAAAATATTTTCATTAAGAAATTAGCATAAATTCAAGGATAAAAAATATTACAATTTTCTTGGTGAAAAATAGGCATTTTGATGTACTGATCCATTGATAAACTTTTTTTTAGTTTTGCAGTTTTTAATATAGGAAATAAAGTCAAACATTTAAATTAAAAGTTAATTAGTGTTTCTGTAAACATTGTATAGATACATTTATGTATACTATACACATGAATGAAATAAACAAAATTTGTTTATATAAAGTAAACACTATTAAAAAAGTTTTGTATTTTATTTACTAATTATTTAAATCATGATACAGGATATGTTCGTACATTATAGGATATTTTTCTTTTGAATCTCTGTTTAGAATTTGAATTTACATAAATATAGTCGTTAATCAAATATAAATTAAAATTACATATCTACGAATATTGTGTAGAATGAAATATTCGTTCTAAACACTTAAATCACTTGAATAGATCGACAGGTGCATTGATTATTATTATTTGCTGACAGATAATTTCGTATATAAACAGATAAATTTCAAAATTTATAGAAGTTTCTATATAAGTTTTGATATTTTTCCTAAATTGTTTGTTGTATTTAATTTACTTTAGCTGATATAAACACATACGAGTCGTGTATGTTTGTAGTGTATATAGGTAAGTAAATGCACTTATTTGTAACAAGTAAATTGTTTTAAATGAAAGAAAATTTTGTGAGAAGTCTGAGAATATTTTACTTTTCAGACATATTGAGACAGATACATATATGTAGGTATTCATATATATATAGGATACAGATATAAACATATTCCTCATAATTTTAATATCAGATTTCAATAAAATTTTCTTGATAACTATAAAATCCAGTGTACTCGTACATACATACACATCAATGATGATTTGAGAAATTTGGTTGTCTTGCAAATAAGTATATTTAGATATTTCTAACAGTGCAGATTATAAAGTACATTTGATGCACAATGTGCAGGAATTTCTCGAATTGACGAAAATGCAAAAGGGTTTGACTTATAAATTTAGATCTGAGTAGGTGCAAACATTTAGATGATGATACCATCTTTCTGGGGATGAAAATTACAAATACTTAGGTACTTAAATTAAATTCCAAAGAAGATATTTTTTCTCTAAAGAAATTAATTTCTTTTTAACTGCGTCCATTTATTTTTAAGATTAATAATTTTCCCCATTCGGTTTCAGCGTAAGTACTAAACTAAGCATACGTATACAGCCAAGCTTATAATAAAATACTGTCAGCACTCAAACTACATATCTGTACAATACTCTATGACAGACGGAATAAATGTGATGATAAATACATGTGTATATACTAAGTGCAAGTATATGATTCCTTTAAACTTCGAATTAATTAAAACTTAAGACGATAATTTTTGTTTAAATATTTCGATTCTTTGATTTGTATAAACAGTCTCATCCTACACCCACATATACGAATATGTATCCCTTGTACGTGTAGTATTGTGTACACAAAGTATTATTTGTGAAGTTATTTAACTATCAAAAGTATCATATATCATCAGTTGCATATATGCGAGAGATACTTTTTAGCTTAGATACTACTTATAATAAATGAATATTTTGTACAACTTCATGTTTGTTCTTCGTATACTCTTCTAAGAAGATGCAAATAAAACTTTGATATATACTACAAATATACTATTTTAAATTTTAACTTTTTGATATATCCACGACACGTATACAAACTCGTTGTATATATAAATACATAATAGTATGTACAGTACAGGAATGAACGATAAATTCAGTAGCTAGATATTCATATGTATACATTACAAACATATTATGTATAAAATGTAGGTATACCACATAAAATGATTCTAAGGCTATCATCTGTAAGAATATACAAACACATAGTCGTATACATAGAAATACGAATAATTGTGTTCACAATCTTTTGTGAATCTAACATTAGTGTATATTAACTTTAATGTTTTATTTTACTTAACTTTTGCGAAGATTATTTATTTTTGATTATACTTTTATGTACATATCCTCCCCACACACACACACACAAACATACGTAATAAATTAACTATAGAATTATTATCTGTAGATTATTTATGTATCCGTTTCTAATTTTTCAGTTGTAGGAGTATCATAACTTTTAAACAGGGTATTATATTCTAGTTCTTGTTTTTGGAATATCAATATATTATGATTGTAAAATTTATTGATCATCAATTTTGGATCGATCTGTTCTCTGAAGTTCCATTCATATATGGCGAAATCAGTTATTAAATTTTTGTGTAGTTATTTTTTGTAATAACTCTGGGTGCCAGAATCAAAACTTTGATTCCAACTAATCGGTTGTGACTTGTAAGTGGACAGTAAAAGCATTTAACTATAAATTTGTGACTGATCTGATCGATCTCAAAAATCATAAAGCCATCTTTGGTGGTACTATGTTATTATTAAACCCATTTTGATGGACAGGCGAACACATTTTATGGAAATCAATGATAATTAAAAATTGTCATAATTTCGTAATTTTCGCTATAAAATTTTTTTTAAACAAACACAAACGAACAAAGAAAAATAAATTGTTTTATCCCATGTACACATAATTAAAAAGTATACTTAATTTATGCATTATCCTGATTCAAGTGTTTTGTTTTTTAATTTGTTTTGTTTTGTACATCAAAAAATGAGCTTGTTTTACATAACGATTTATTTTACATATACTCATATATCGTAGCTCGTAGAATGTATCTGGAAATACTTGTATATTTTGGATAAAAGTACATTTTTCTTTCATCATTATAGAATACAATGTACAATCATATGGTAATCGTATTATCATTTTAGTATCGTTATTCTTATTATCAGAACATGCTGTAAATTCATAACTTATTAAAATTCAACTGCAGTATCAGTTCATCATAGATAAACATATTCACATATACGTACGTACATATATATGTGCGCATACGAATTTATGTATAAAAATTGAGATAAAATATACATATGTACTAATTGTTAACATGGAAATCTTTTGAGTCACGCTTGTTGAAAAAAATAAAAAAAAAATTGAAAAATAAAAATGAAATTCATTAGTGCCATTGCATGTAACATGTATAAATGAATAATGAGTAGCCTGTATGTAAACTTGTTTTTTATATAGACAGTAAAATGAAGTTGACATTATGAACAAAACTATAGTGAATATTTTTTAAAAATTCTGTCCTTTATTCATTTTGTGTATTTTTTGATGAATTTTGTATTTTACTTTTGATAAAAGTATGGCTGACAACAAATTGTACAAAATGAAAATGAATGTAAATCAAGAGTTTTGATAAAAGTCATATACACAAATGTACGAGTAACGAGTATAACAATGTATGGTATGTTCGAATTCGTACGAGTATATAATTAATATTTTAATTTGGTAATAAATTTTACTTTAATTTCTTTCATTATATTTTTCGAAAATATTTATTTTCTTTTCTATTCTTGTTCCCCATACTAATTCCCAATATGATTCACTGACACTAGTTGCTAAAATTTTTATATCCCCATTCAATCTTTGATGAATATATGTACATATTTACATATATAGATGCCTGTATGTATACTTCAAATGTTTATATACGTATAGTAGTACAAATACTTATCGTATGTGAAAATACTCATAAAGTAAATGTAAATGTAAGGGTATAAAAAAGTAAAATAAAGAATAAGAATAGACTTATTTACATTCATACGTATACCAGCAGTAAGAAAATTTTCGAATATATCCCAGAGATGAAAACATGGAAAAATAAATTATTTTTTCGCCTATTCTTATACGATTATTGTACTTATACATGTACATACACACAAATACTTATATAAAAGTTAATTTTCCTTTATTATATTTTGGGTTATAAGTACATACACATCGTATATATGTACTATGGTGCTTTTCTGTATATATGTATACGGACATATACTTATTTTGTATAATGAGTGAAGGTAAAATTTCTACACTAACATACACATACATATCTACTTAATTTTTTATCCTATCGTTATCTTGTTTCTATATTTTTCTTTTATACATTAATTTTGTCTTTATTTTTTTTTTTTGTGCTGATGTTTTTGTTTGAAATTGGAATGATTCTTTATACTACATATAAAGTGCGCATACATACAATCATACATACACATACTACATTGTTGCGTTGTTCATGAAGATATTGAAGTTCGACAAGTGCTCCCTAAGGACAAAAAGCTTATTAAATACAAAGATGAATGCCCAATATAATTTATATTTTCTTATACACAATCATGTATTGTATTGAATAAAATGAATTAACACGTATACAGACGCACATACATTCACCCATACATATTAAAAGGGAGCGTGTAAAACATTGTTAGAAATATATATTATACGAATACATTTTATGTTTGAAATATAAAGGTTATACAAAACGTTTACGTACACATTGAATTACGAATATTACATATATTATGTACATATATAGAGGCAAGAAAATGTAATCGTTTTAAGGATAAAACTTCAATTTTATGATCATTTTTCATTTGTTTTTATTTTTATTGTTTATTTTTTTCTATTACTTTCATAGATGTTTATGTATGTTATGATGTTAGGTGTACTATATGTTCTCTTCAATATTAGAAATTTATTTTATACTTTTCCTGTATATCTACCTATTGTAATAGCACTTGATGGAGAAATTTTCATTCATAATTTTCCGGACATTTCATATAGTCCCTTTCATTGTTTATATTAAAGTCTGATTCGAATGTAATTTGTATTGAATTTGATTTCTTTTCTTTTTTTTTTGGCTATAATTTACAAATTTTTTGTGTACTCGTATGTACTAGTGCGTTCACGTAAAAATTTCGAATATGTCGATTTCGTTTTATTTTGCGGAATAAAAAAAAATCACCTAAAGGAAAAACACTTATCTCTATACAGTGTTCATGATACTGATAAATTTCAGTTAGTCCCAGAGGATATGTATATAGCAATGTAAACTTAAACATTACGTATACTTTATATGGAAATGTATAATGTAATAAGGGCAAGACATATATTAACACATTATCCTATGATGTATGACGTTAACTACCTACATACTCTATATATACTCTACTCCAATATAAATACTACAGCAACATTAAAAGCAATACTAAACAGCCACAGTATAGCAACAATTTTGTTTGATTGGTGAACTGAGATCTTTCTTAACGATACTTTTATATGTAGATTTTCTTTGGAAATGATAAATTATTAAAAAAAATAAAAACATTTTCTTGTATATGTGAGTGCTGTTAGTATGTATACACCCGCATTTATGTAAACATATGCATGATATATGGTTGAATGAATACGAGATATAACAACAAATTGAGTTCAAATATTAAAACAATCCCTTAGGTCATCTAATTTCAAATCAGCTTTAATGATATTAAAACGTACAACATACTTAATACTTGTGTATCATTAGATTGGGTAAATTTTAATGAAAAAATTATGCATATTAAAGCATGTATATATGTATGTACATTTATTTATGTGTAAATATATGAATGTTTTAATTATTTTATCAATGATATAAAACAAGTCATTTAGATTTGTGTTTATATGTCCAGATCGTGAAGGTCCAGATTATATATTTTTTACAAGAAGAATGAGTGATAACATTGACAATTTTCTTACTGCCAGAATGAATCTATCACGGATAAACTCTCAATTTATGATTTTAGATCTTGATCTTGCAATAGTCTGATTTGCTATCATACAATGCCATGCATCTATGGTAACTAAGTATTTATTAGTCCACAGTCTACACCACACGAATATTTTAAAATTTTTTTTTAATTACTGAGAGAATAATCAATCGAAAGATACAGGAAAATATATAAAAAAAGAAGAAATACTTGCATTTGACAATTTAATTAGAATAAATTATATATGAATATGAAATGTAGAAAATAAATGAAAAAACTGCTATCATAATTTAAGGTCGAAGAGTACTCTTGAATGAAGAAATATGCAAACTCATTTTTCAAAAAATTTATTTTTTTTTTTTTAAATTCAAATGAAACTCTAAACCATTGCATAACTTCATTTTGAGGTAGTATGTATGTATGTAAAAGTATTTAAGTATTTGTATATGTGTGTGTGCATTGCTTAACAGTGAATTTAATATTCAAAGAAAATTCACTTATACACACACACAGAAAAAAATTCAAATAAAAAATAAAAAATTAGTTTCAAAACTTAAAAAAAAAATTAACTAATTTTCAAAAAGAGTTTTAGTCGAATTTTAATTTTAAAAGTTTTGAAATCCTTGCGTTAATTTTTTTTCATTTTTCTTCTTCTTTAAATTGTATTTGTATGTATATATGACGAATATATGTATGTTTTGTTCTATATATGCACATGAACATTTATATAATAATAAAATAAAAAATTAAATAAAAATAAGAATAAGAAAAGTTTACTATTTTTTCTAGTCAGTTTTTTTTTTTTATTTTTTGAAGGAGGGAGGAGATGCAGATGACACAAGAGGGATATCTGAATTTTATTTATTTTCTATATGCTATTTTCGCATAGAATGCATTACCAGCACAGTATACCATTATCAATTGAAAATTCATTTTGCGTCTTTTTAAAGATACACATACCACCCTACAAAAAGCCTGTATCATTTATTTGTGTGGTCCTGTGTATGTATTATATCCGTATGAAATAAAGGAATAAAAAAAAATATATTATTATAGAAAAACAAAACGAAAAAAAAAAAAGGAAGAGGAAGTTATATATCACAAAAATTCAAAGTTATATCTAAAAGGTGGCAAGTGGTTAAACATGGAATGTAATTATGCAAATTCATGTGACACTTTTTTAGAAAAATAAAAAATTAAAAAAAAAAAAGGAAAATATTTTTGATACTATACACACTTACATACATTTGTAGAGGTTATATAAATAATATAATTGTGCAGATATACATGTACGTAAAATACATATATAATAAGGATAAAATTTCGAATTTCGAATTCATCTTCTCGTTTATCTGAGGTTTAACTCTATACATAATATACGAGTATGTTGAATAATAGTAC
Source organism: Villa cingulata (assembly GCA_951394055.1). Taxonomy (NCBI): domain Eukaryota; kingdom Metazoa; phylum Arthropoda; class Insecta; order Diptera; family Bombyliidae; genus Villa; species Villa cingulata. Next base: position 2,668,391 of record OX596021.1, on the reverse strand, counting down.
ATTGAAAAATTCAAAAAATGAAGAAAAAAAAAAATTAGGAAATGATATCATAGGAGAAAAGAGAATTTTTCTTGCATATTTAACGTATTATATATGAAGCTATGTGTTTGTGTAGTATAGTTAGTTGTCATCAAATATACGGAATTGTTTGGAAATCTGTTGGACTTGGACTTATATTCATATATTCAAACAAAGAAAATAAAATCAAAAATACAAAAAAATATATATACGAGTATATTAAAACTGAGATAATAAAGAAAAAAAAATAGTATTTGGTTAAAGATGATAAACTAACAGTCATTAAGGTTCGTTATTATTATACTACATATATTAGTAGGTTTAGAAAATTTTATATTATTTCCAGTCAGCATTTCATTTTCAACAAACCACATATACGTATATACACGATGAAAATAGTATAATAACACAAGAATTCTTTTTGTATAGATATACACTCCGGTATACATGTATTTATATAGAATCAAAAGTAAATTTGATCCTTTATAAGCATGCATTAATATAACAAACATTTTTCATATATATAAATTTGTATATATGTATATGTGTGTGTGTAAGGAAAAAATTTTTGTAGTTAGAATTTTTGGAAATTGAATTGATGCGGTTGGTTCCTTGTTGACACTAATGTCTTTTTGAATTTGAATTTGAATTTGAATAATTGTAAAAGTTTTATATGAATGAAAAAAAATGTTTTTTTTTTTTTTTGTTAATTTTTCCTTCGAATACTTTTTTCATTTTGAATTTCCTTGATGAAATTTTATTACAGTCGTCAAATATAATTTAACTAAAATTATACATAAATATACTATATAGGTATACGTTTATTTGAATATAAATTTTGGAGACTTTTTAACTAATACAGTACCGGTCATTATAAATGTGTTATTCTCGAATATAATTTGTCAAAATTTCAACTTCTTTGTCTTTTGTATATTTTTCTAATTTATGTGATGTAGAATATTCTGATCCTTTTTTAATACAGAACTGGGACATATGTCATCTTCTTCTTTCTAATATTCATGTTTCTCATATCGTTTTGTTTTGATATCGTCCGCAAATAGATATAATAAATGTACAGATACTAAGCTTGATAATCCTTGACTGTTTAATACAATTCGTTAAAGTATTGCATCTTTTGCAAATCATACATAAATCCTCAATAAATAAATCAAATAACAAATATTTTTTTAAGGAATGAAAGTTTAATAAAAATTATAAACCGTACGATTTTAATGTCTGACGCTATGTGCATAAATATTCAACATTTAAATTTGCAAATAAAAAAGTAACATCACTTTTCAATTTATTTCCATTTTCAATGTGCTCATTTTGGAAATTATTATTTTCGTATAAGATCAAGCAATAATGTGTAAAATAGTTTCAATTTAATGGGAGGAAAAAGAGGAAAAAAACAAGAAAGTATACGCGTATACAAATATATGTACGTTTACATTTCATATAGATCTGAAAATTAGTTACTCTTGTAATCGCTGATAAGTATTTACGAATAATATTTTAGTTTAGTCATAAATTATGAATCAGGAAATAACAGGCATAAGGAATATGACAAATTATGAATTTCCTTTTTATATATAGTTACAAATCATATATAAATGATAAATTCTCGTATGAATGTATGTATATGCATATGAATAAAAGGCAGATATGCGCTCTTACAATTAAGTACATCCTAATCTAATTACAAGAATGTATGGGTGAACGATTTAATCTTTCTTTGCTTCTATATATGTATTTATGACTGCATTCCTATGTATGTATATGTTCGTATTATGCTAGAAAAATTACATAAATAAATGAAACCATTTAATATTTTCGCTAATTCCGAAATTATTTTTCGTTAATTTTAAATAAAATACTTTGTGTACAAAGACATAGTAAAATGCAAAATTATTTATTCAGACTAAGTACTTATAAATTGAAATTTATTATCGAAAAGAGTAAAAAAATTAAATCAATTAAAATTTTCGCATTAACGTTTCATCTTCATTTGACACGAATATTTTTTATATGAAGTTTGAACTTAGATCAATTTTAGTTTGATAATTACACCATCGTCTTTTCTCATAGAAATAAAAATGAAATATTTCATAATTCATTTCCTTGTACTACCCCTTTGCTACTACCTAATACTTATAATCTGTTTCTGTTTCTCGTATATTTCTCGTAGTATGTAGTGTGCAGTGCGCAAAAGAAAATGGGTTTTTCTTATGAATTAAAACACGAGTGCATGGTAAGCGAGGTACTACTGTACTACTATAGCGAACTCGCATATCGTACTATATAAGTAGATAGATGCCAATAACCTCATAGCTACTGTTTATTATCTCTTCCTTTTTCTTGTTTACTTTTTATGATGCGTGATGCAGAACAACTATAAGAAGAAAACTGATTTTTCTATTACTTACTGTCTCTTCCTGTTTCTCGTATAATTCTTGTGGTTTATAGCGCAGAGTAAGGACATGTTTAAAAGAAAACAGATTTTCTCGTGAATGAAAATATCGTAGTATAGTCAGCTGTAAATAATCTCATTGATACTGCTTATTGTCTCTTACTGTTTCTTGTTGAATGTAGCTGATGATATTGAAATAAATTAAAAAAAGTGATAGAATTTCTTCGAAATATTTTCTAGCTTTCTATTGCCAGCCTGCCTATTCAACAACATTTGACACAATCACGTCACTTTTTCTCTAAAAAATCAACTGACACAGCTTATATATTCTATATACCATGTTTGTACGTACCTCATTAAAAAAAAAAGAAAGCAAGAAAAATATTTTTTTCCTTAGCACCTACCTAGTTATATTTAAATTCAAGTCAAATAATTTTATGACGATTATGTAAAGAACATTTTTTTTTCTTTTGAAAAAGGAAAATTGCAAATTTTTCAAGTAAACATACTTCACTCTTGAATAAGTGCTGTAAATATTTTGCTTTTACTTTTCTTGTTATTTTTAATTTTTTTTTGTTTTTGCGAAATCACGAAAAGTTTAAAAAAAAAAATAAATGAAATTATTTTTTATTCTCTTTATCCTAAATGTAGGTATTACACGAAGGTGACGATAACGCGAAGAAGACTATGATGATAATGATGATGACGATAATGCTAAAAGTATAATATTTATCTCTAGTATATCCTTTTTTTCCGTGATGTACATTAAATACATAAATACATATACTCGTATACATACATTCATATGTACATTTATATGGAAAGAAAACATTTTTCTTGCATTGAATATTATATTAAGAGGTAAACACTTATTCCGCGAAAATTTCCGATATTTGTTTTTTCAATTTTCACACTTTAGTGTCTGGCATGACATTACATATAAGAAGCATATGTATGTGTATGTATGTCAGCTGCATATACATACGTGTTTTAATGTGTGATAAGTGCAAGAGGTGTTTATATACATAATTTTCTTTTCTTCAGACAAAACTACTCGTATACTTAGAGTTTCTTGAGTTATACAAATACGTAATTCTGTATTTTCACATCAAAAAAATTTAAAAATTTTTTTTTTATATTCTGATTCAAAATTTATATTTTATTTACACAATCATATCCTTGAAGTCATACATACATAATTATGTTTATCATTTCATTTATGTGTTAAGCATTGCGATGCTTTCGATTTGTTGTTACTATACACAAATTTCACAAGTATACGTATTTACAAAAAGTGTCATTTTGATTAGTATGCTACATTGAATGACACAAAGAATTTTTTGACAGTCAAATTGTATTCGACATTTTTATGTAAATTAGAAAAATACTCAGATAAAAAGTCTAAATAAATTAAGAAAATTTTTGGGGTATACATTTCAAGGTTATGTACATATTAATCTCTTAAAAAAAGGATAAAATCATTTTGAAAGAAATTTGATACAATGGATGATAAAATCAAATATTTAGGAATCTTAGGTCAAGCAAATTATTAGTCAGACATTAAGACTGAATTAATAGTTCTAATTAGACATTTAAGACTGAATCCAAATAGAGTCTGAGTTTCAAATTTTTTTTTAAGTTTGAGTTTAAGCAGAAGACATAGAAGAAGGGAATGAATGCACTTTGTCAAAAATTTGTTAGTATTTGAAACAAATATTAGCAGGTTTCTCATCATTTCTTCCTCATCCCACGATAATCCTAGTAGTTTTCTATTAGACCTCATTACAAAATTTTCTCCTATCGTTTTCTGATTCTTCGTTTTTATGGCGTGAAAATATATTTTTATTCTTGCTGCTCTCACACCAATAAAATGTAAGAATACACTTACAATTTTGTAATGTATGAAATTTATTTTATATTCAAAGAAGTAAATAAATTTACAACTTGACAAAAATTTTTGTAATTCGATAGCGATATTTACATACTATGTATATATGATGTGTGTAAACTTTTTAAAATGCATTTATTTTAAGAAATGCATATGTGGTAAATTTTTCTTCACGAGTATTTATATATACACAAAATACACATAAACATATCATATATATAAGAGTTCATAAATATAACAAAAGAATAAAACTTTTTCAAATTTTCATATGAATGATATGTAGCACATATCTATATTTATGTATATACTCGTATGTGTACATAAATATGTAAATATGTATATACTGTATTATATGATCAATCGGTTTAAAATTTATTTAAACTTTTCTGTTACATGTTTATGCTGTTGAGTGAGAGTTTTAACTAACAAAAAATATAAATAAATAAATAAATAAATAAATATGAGGATACAATATTCAAAAAATATTATGCATGCAGATCTACTATAATAAAAATCGAATCATATAGATATAAGATATACGATTTACTATAGTACGAGTGTATAATTTTATAAAAAAGTTATAGTACACATAATATACCATCTGAAGTTATAATGCATTTGAAGGAAAAGTTTTAATATTTTTGATTTAGAAAATTGGCAAAAAAAAAATAACAACATATTATTTTTACGTCCAGGACATCTAGCTTCATATATATACGAGATTGTATTTACATATAGAATATAGAAATATATAATATATAGGAGTGATCGTCGTAAAAAATAAAAATTTAACGATAACAAAAATATTTCATATGTAAAAATATAATAACAACAACAAATTTTTTTTTTTTGAAATTGAATAGAAAGGATAACAAGCAAAAAGATGAATCACATTCCAATCATATAAAATATATAGTGGTAAGAAAGAAAAATATTTTCAAATTTTTGAAGTTTTTCATCTATAAGAGCTAAGGATATGTACTCACATTTTTTGTTTTTTTAAATAAAAAAGGAAAAATTGTTGTCTGTAGAAAAGAAACTTTTCGATTGGTATCGCAAAGTACGTATGAGTAAAAAAAAATAAATTTTAGTTTCCTCATTCATTTCTTTCTGACGATGTTGTTACTCATATACAAGGATAATACATGATGAATATAGGTAATGATAATTTCATTTATATTTTCTGTATAATGTTCATGATAAAAAAAAAATATTAAAAAAAACACAATATTACATTGTAGATTTATGGTAATTTTTTATGCACTTACGAGTACATATGGACGTTTCTGTTATATTGGAATGTTTTGCTTTTGTTTCTTGACCTTTTCTTATAATTTTTTTTTCATTGAAACTACGTATTTTTCATTTTGTTTTCCTTTTTGTTATTTGAATTGTGTTTTTAAAGTTTAATGAAATTTGATCAATCTACTTTATTATTATGGACAGGGGTGTACGTATATCTCTATCGCCCCGCCCGCCCACCTACTTATTTATAAAAATGCATTAGAAAAATGAAAAATTTTCTTTTAAATTTTTCTTTGAATTTTGAACCAAAAACAAAAAAAATTATAAAAAACCGAACGAGTGTACACATACTCAAATAATAATGAAGGTAAAAACTAAAATAAAAACAAAATGATTAGAAAGAATGGAAAAAATTCATATTTTCATAAGGTAAGGAGAGTAAATTGAAGATTTTTTTTTTATTAAGTATTTGAAGAAAAATTAAAAAAGGAAATCACATTTTTTTTTTTGAAAAAAATATATTTTAATTACTAATGGATTTTGGAAAATTGCCATATGCTAAACAGAAAACTTAAGAAAAATAAACAAGTAAACAAAAAAAAAAAAATAAAAAAACATTAAAAAAATTTTCCATCTCAAGGCATCATAAATATTTCTTTTTTTCCTTTTCGAGTTCCAGTTTTTGACTTAGTCCAACGTTGGTATTCACGAAAACTTTCTTGAACTCGTAAAGTTTAGAAAAAAAAACTTAAGAAAAATGTCCATGGAATTAAATGGAAATTATAGAAATGAAAATTAATTTCTTGATTACCAGTAATGTGTGTGATCACTGGCAAATTTTTTTTCTACTGCTGGGTAATTGAAAATTAATCTGAATTTGGTCGTCATTTGATTTTTTTTTGTATTTTTTATTTGAATTTATCTGAATTTATTTTTCTTGTAGGGGAAGGTCAGGTAAAACCCGCCTCCTTCTAGCCTGCACCACGGCCCGCATAGGCCTTTTGGCGTTTATTTGAGTTGAATAAGTAAATTGAAATTTTTCTTTTCATTTCAATCAACTTACATAACTCGCTTCGTACACACATAAGCTGATCGTTGATCATTGGCTTTTAGACCATTTTAAATGTCAATAGGCTGTGATTTTAACAAATTTTCTCGATCTGTTTGAAAACATTTTCAATCCCAATGATATTGGATTGAAATTCATTCTTTGAAATTGAAACGAAATACTTAAAAACTTTCTAAATTCATTTTCATTTCAAGGTACCACTTACCCAATCGTCGCCGCAGTCAAGATCTTGTATACTCTCTGCTATTAAATTTTATAAAAATTACCCATTTAAGATTATAAAAAAAAAACAGTAAAATCGATTAAGATAATGACTCCTTTCCATGTGTACTAGCAAAGTAGCAAATATCCATTTTAATGAATATTTTTCTGTTTACACAACAACCCAGTTTAATGTATTTTTCGCTTGTGTATGTATATGAAAATGAATGTGAAGAGGAAATTTATACGGCCAAATTACATTCCTTTTTTTTTTAAAAAAAATAATTATTATTAGCTTTCAATCGTACACAAATTTACGTAAAATTTAAAATTCTCTTTCTATTCTGAATGAAAATTCATTTCGTTATCAGACGTTAAAAGAAAAAAAATTTAAAAAAAAAATATCTTTGTGTTTTTTATTTTGTTGTTGCTATAAATTTGTTCATATATTAAACTTTTGCTTTTTATACATACAAAATGTACTATCAATATACTAACTATATACATATATCCAATAACAAATGTCTGACCACAAACGAAAAAAGATCCCATCATATGTCATGAACTTTCTGTACTTAAATCGATTGAATTTTTACTGTAGATGGAGCGCTTATACAAAAACAAAACAACAACAACAACAACAAAACTTTTTAGGATATATTACGAAAAATAAAAGAACAAAAAATGAAAAGCAGGAAAAAAAATCTGACTGAAGGACTCTTATATTCGTATCCGTTTATATGAAGTAACTTTAAAAGCATATTATTGTACATTTGTATATACAATCATCATCGTTTCACATATAGTACATACATAGCTGGCTGGCTAACTGCAATCTAAAATCATACTCTCGTTTCACATTATACTGACTGCCGTATCGCTATTATACATAGGTATAATTACATTCAAATGTATATGCGAACATATATCAGAAGGATAATCGGCGTCTGTTGAAAAATAATTTTTTTTTTCTTTCAATTTTTTAATTTTTCGAATTTTTATCTTTTTTTTTAATTTTTTCATTTTTTATTGTTTCGCTGTTTTATTTTTTCATCATCAGGATATTTTTTTCAATGATTTCACTGATGTATACTGTATATGTTTATGCTGTATATATGGTTTATATACCGAACACAGTATGTCGTATGTATGCGGCTCAATGAATTTTACATTTTTTTTTTTTTTTGGCAGTATTCCATGATTTTTCAAAATCATGTTCTGGTATACGGGTAGCATGCATGCACGTATGTATGTACATATGTATAGAATACATCCCTTCAATGCCATGTTTCCTAAACTGTTGAATAAATTCATCCAATTTGAAATTTTGTTTAGATGCAATGGCAATGGAAGAATTATATTTGAATCAAAACTGCTATTTTATATTGATTTTCGTATTACATTCGTTGACAAATATCAATGGGTCTACATATACACACTCTCTACTACTATACATAATATACGACGCCCTACATGCATGATTTTGAATATGTGCATACTAGATGTACTCATATTTAAATATAAAGGACACTAAACAGAACAGAAAATCCACAAATTTCGTTACGCTTGATAATCAAACAGGAAAACATAGTCGCACCACCACGTAGCACTATATGAAATTTTCACTGTTGCTGCTGGTGCTTCTATTGCTGATTGTGCTATACTACTATGGTATTGTTTATAATATGATTTTATTTTTTTTTCTCATCTTATTTTTCCAATGTGTGTGTATATGTGTGTGTGATATTATGTTTTTTCTGTTACATGTATATTACTGGTACTTGTGACGTCATTATAGAACAGAATATTATATAAAATTTCATTTAAATGGTACATGTAATGTAATCCTTAAATCCTATATAAATACAAACATACAATAATGTATACACGTTCTGAACATTATACATCTATCTGACAATAAGTAAGAGAAGGATTTCTTTTTTTCATCCATTTGGAAAATCAAATTCCATTAAACAAATTACAGAAGTATGAAAATTCGTGAAAATGCCACTTCGAAATCCTTTTTACTTTTTTTTTTTAAAAAATTGTTTTTTTTTTCGAATGTTATGATAGTGAGTGATGGTGTGTTGAGAGAAAAAGCGAAAACCATATTGAAAGTTAGCTTCACAAAACACGAGTGTACAAAGGAAGGTGGAGAAGGTGTTGGTTGGGTGGTTGGCTTTCATCATGATGAAAGAGTGAAATTTATCAGTGCTCTGATGATGTAGAGTGCATTGGCATGAGAATATTAATTTTTCAGAGTACGAGTATTTTGTCTATTTCTGGTGTTGTTATTTACAAAACATAAGAATGCTCTTGCTTCAGGAAGAAAAGTGCAAATAAATTCGATCGAATGAACCTTTCAAAACTTATATTTTACAAAATGCGAGTGTGTGAGATTGTTCATCTTCAGAAACTAACTCTTATCCTTAACTGGATTAAATCTGCAAGAATATCCAGCAAACATTAAAAGCACATCAGCAAAGAAATATTCAGTAGAATTGAAGCTCTCTCTTTTTCGATGTTATCTACCTAAGTAACTCTCTGTCTATGTTTTGGCCATTGAATTATTTTTTGTCCTCATAATATGCACATCAGCACTGTACGTAATGCTATCATCCTCTTCATTCATATCGTTCAGATTATAGCGATAGACAACCAAAAAACTCTTTTATTAAATACATCCGGCCCATCTGGCCCCAAAATCATTTTGCATCATACTTCTTTCGATTTTCTCTTTTCATTTTGAATTTTTGGTTTTTTTTTTTTTTTTACATTGGACGCTTATTTATGATTTTATATTTTTGTTTTCCAGGATCTGTTTTGTTCATTTTAATTGTGTATATAGATATGTGCTTGCATATATATAAATATATATGTATATTCTCACATACTTATAGATGAACACATACTTACTTTATCTTCTCATAAAGTTTTCTAAATGGTTCCACACGGAAGGGTTTTCAATGTATACATAATCGTATTCGTATACTCGAATACATATGTACGTACTACATAGATACTTGCTCTTACCCAATTTTGTATTCTACGGTTCTACTTAATATACGTATAAATATTTTTTTCACTCTTTCTGCTTATTATTATTTGTTATTTTCTTTTCTTTTTTTTTTTTAATAAGATGGATTGAAGTCTAAAACTGTCAGCCATAAATTTTTTGAAAGGAAATTTTCAAATCACACTACAAAAAAAAATTTATCAGAAAAAAATATTATATCAAAAAAAAAAAAACAGGCAAGCAAATATGAAACGGGAAAAGTTTAAACGATAAATTACGTGTTCTACAATTTTTTTTTTTCATTTAAAAAAAAAAATATATTTATTTATTTATTTTGTTGTTATCGATAAAGGATAACTATTATAACTGTATTATACATACGAGAAAATATATTATAAATTTACATGATATATGCATAGTGTATAGTATACATATTTCAAGAATCATCATTATATTTATAATGTTTAGGCGCCATGAAAATTCTGATAGCTATAAATTTCGATTATTGTTAAATTACTAGATGAAGGACGACAACTCTTTTCCGTAGGTAGTTTTTTTTTCTTTCTTTCTTTATTTATTTATTTATTTTTTTTTCTTTTATTTTTCCTTCCCGATACAGTAAAATGAAATATAATTTGTAGATAAATTTGTTTTTCTTTTTTTTTTTTTTTTTTTTGTAAATACCATAAGTATGAATATGATACAAACATCTATGAACGAGTATGTGAAAAGTTTCAAAAATAATAAATAAAATATTGTACAAAAATTATTATACATATAAATAGTACATAACATATGTATATAGCTACTCCTTATAATATGTATATAGATAAGATTAGATTATGACATAAATAATATGAAAATGTCTTAAAGAAAATTTGTTTTTCTATTCATTTTTATAAATATTTTCATTTCATTTTTTTTTTCTGTTCATTCTTTTATTCTTAATTTTTTTTTCTTCTATATTTCCTTGCTGTTATTCATTCATTTTCATTGAGATATATATGTATGTATGCACTCGTATACTATACGATATGGCGAATAAAGGAAAAAAAAATTATGAAAATCATCATAATTTCATTTATATTAAACCGCACAACATTATGTACATACATACATAAGGATTTATATGAAGAAATATTTTTCTTTCTTTAATATTTTCTTTTTTTTTTTTTACATTTTGTTTATTTGTTATAGTTTTCTTATTTTTCATTTTTTTTAAAAAAAAAATTTTTCATAAAATATATTTTTTTTTTTATTTTTTAAATTTTTGCTTCTCATATTTTGAATTTTTCTTGTGTTCAAATAATTCATTATTATTTCATAAAATTTATTTTATTTGTAATACTTAATATGTATGTCTTCCTTCGATTATATTGTCTCTTTCCAAAAACGAGAAAAATAAACCAATCCTTTTTCATATAGCTAATATCCATTTATTTATTACCATAATATTATATGTTAAATTTTACAATATTCGAAAGACGGGAATAATGTTTCTTTTTGTTATTTATATATAATTTTTGAATTATTTACAATTTATTTCTTGTTTTCAGTTTCATTAAAATGTTTTTCTATATATGTATATCCTTGTATACTAATACGTTTAAATACAAAAATACTAAGTATGCATTCATGTTATATAAAAGTATGTACGACTTTGTGCATGTAAGTATGTTTGTATACCAATTTTGTGAAAATATTTTTGATTTTGTGCATACAAATATTATAAACTTTAAAATGCATAATGCACATACCGTATTCTTGTACTATATTTATTTTAGACGTACTTCGTACTTACAAGATATGCATTATGTAGATCGTGAATATTTAAGTTTAATCAATATAATTTCAGAATAAATTCTATTTGATTGCATTACAGATTATAGGGTAAACATAGTATATTTAACTAGGAACTGCAGAAAAATAAATCAAAATGTTGATGAAATTTCAAATACAAGATATTTTTCAGAAAATGGAGCTGGAGATGCACCACATAAAGCAGCTCTACATAATATAGTAAAAACTTTTGAAAACGTGTATGATGGGTAGGTTGGCAGTTGCGTTGCAACACTTTCTCGCTGTCTGCGCAAGAATTTCAATTAGACGTTTCTGTCTCTCAAACCATCTTTCAATGGTTTCAACCAATTAATTTCTTGTTGTTGTTTAAATTTTGTTAATTTTACAGATCAAAATATTCAACAAATATTTTCAAAATTCTGAAATTAAAATTTAACTACAAATATACTTAGATGTGATCGTACTAGCATGATACCATACTGTACATTCTTTGTCGTATGGAAAATACTAAATTTATGATAATAATGTGAATTATAAAAATTAAGTAAATTATAATTAAGTATAATTTTTTGATTCAACATACAATCAACATTTCATTACAAAATTTTTTAAATTCATTTAAATACTGTAATTTATTTTGTAATAAAAATTCTATAATTCTATGATCAAATTAAAGTTCGTTATATTTTCATACTTATTTTCATGTTTTAGTCGTTACTGTTGCAATTTTTTGATAAATTTCCATAAAACGTGATTGTGTATTTCGTAAATAAAATATTCATTTAACATTTTATAATAAAGGTACAGTATTCAATTTCAGTCTTCCTTTTTTGGTTGTTATGTCGCGTTGTTGTGTTTTATCTTCCCTCTTTCCATAACTCTATTAATTGTATAAAATTTATTTTATTTACGATATTCGTATTATTTGCATACTTAATGTGAACGTGAATACAAAACCGCATAATAAGGATATAAATAAATCATTTTTTTTTGTCATTTGGAATTGTAATTGGTAGAAATTTTATGTATTACTGTACAATATTGGTTTATGTAAGTTTGATATATTCGAATTATATGTAAGAATAATATTATACTCGTAATTTTTTGAAATTATTAAATATAATGATCCATTCATGTTATGAATATAATTAACTTTTTCATTCATATATGATGTACTAATATACCATATTCATTATTTATTATACTCGTTAATAAACTTAAAAAATCACTATAAACATTACGTGTATATGTATGCGTATATATGTTATGTGATTATCGTGCATACATATATATAAGAATGAAATCAGTTAATCTTTTTCACTATTTTTCCATAAAAAATGAATTAATATAACAAATAATTGTAGTCAAATTTATGTAGTAATATTTTTAATTTTTTATTTTTTTGTGAAAAAATTTCTGTTTTGTCAGGATGAAAAAAAAGAAATATACATAAAATACGCGAGTATATAAATTATAAAAAGGAAAAAAATATGTTGACTTCATTTTCTCTGTATAAATACGTTAAATTTATTTGTCGTTGTTGTTGCTTATTAAATTTCACAATCAGAGATTTTTCAGAATGTGTGTATCCTCGTATAATATTTATGTACATTGCATATCAGATACTATACTTACTGCGTATAGTTGGCATTGTGAAAAATTAATTTTTATATTATGCGATTACGTATTTTTTACTTATAATGCAGCAGAAAAATTGTTAACGGAAATGATTGGTCATTCATTCATTGTATATGTACTATACAATTCTCAAATAATTTATACATTTCAATTTGCATAATATGTAATGTTAGGTATACAGAAATGTAAATAGTAAAAATGAATATGAAAATTATAGGGATGAAGATAAAAAAATGTTTATCATAAATTTTCTTACATTTTATAAAAGGTTAATTTTTCTATTCTTATACTGATTTCATAATTATAAATACCATAATGCATGCGATTGTATACAAAATAAAACTCAACAGAACAATCTGCAACCTGTTAAAATTATTATTTGAAAATACATAATGTCAAAATGAAATACAACGAAAATTCTCATCAATTTTATTTTTCTCTATCTGAATAATTTACATTATGAAAAATATTATTCTTATTATGCTTCTTATTGCTTCGCATTCATTTAAACATTAAGACTTTGATATTTTGACGTCGTGAATTGAATCAATAAAGGAGTACAAATTTAATAAGAATTAATTTTCGTATGGAAAAAAAAAAATGAAAATAAAATATAATGAATGAATGGTACTAACATACAATTTATATAAAATATTGGAAAATTCATGAAGAAAATTAAGTGTAAATAACTTATATGTACTTACAAAGTAAAGCACTATACCACATACAGAGACAATTAATCACCATAATTTAAATGCTTTCATTATTCAACATTTACAGTCTTTTGGATTTATATCAGTAATAATCATTCAAAAATATAGAGAATAATAATTCGAAATTCTATGTAAATTATAGTTGAAATAAATTCGTATAATATTTAAATATTTAGAATGTAGTGTGTGATGAATAAAAAACAATATCCGTACAGTGAAATGCGGCCACTGACGAAAACTGATGAGAATATTAGTTCAGTAGGTTTAATAGAAAGTTGAAAGACCATATACCAAACCAAAGAATAAATAAATGTTGACGATATTGAAAGAGATACTCCATGGTTAACTTTTACACGAATCCACAAATTGTATAGTGTCATTAAAAAAAATAAGATAAATAAGCCATTAAAAGAAGAAATATTAATACGGTAAAATATCCTTGAAAAGATAATGAATAAGATTTAATTCTCTGATTAATTAAAATATGTGCATATAATTATTTTGGAATTTTACTATTCCATTTAAAGGACTAATTTTTATACTTTTCATAAAGGAAACACAAAAAAAAATAAATAAAAATGAAGAATATTACCATCCTATAACACACTATACTAAGTTTTATAAAATTTGAATTTCCTCTTCTTCACTTTAATTTCTCTGTTATTTAATGGAATCTAAATTTAGTACTCTCTAATACACATAATATTCATTCACACAAAAGTATCAATTTTATTGAAAATTACCATCTCTTAATCCTGAAATAAAAATCATTATACAGAGAATTATATAACATAAATACGAAATATCGTATGTATTAGATTAAATGTTTATATTACAGAATGTATAAATACCTATACACACATAGGAAAGAAGTAATGTGAAAATAAAAGAAGATAGGGGATATACTATATTTCAGTTGTTTTTGTTTATATGCATAAAAATAGTAAATACGTTTGTAGGTACATAGAATTTAGAATAGAAAAAAAAAATATAATTATCGCGTATTTTCGTTCAGTAAATGAAGATAATCGTTTATTATACATTATATACACAAAAATATAGAGTACTCTATATGTACTATTTGGTAGTATGGTATTGTGGTGAGATTAAATGACTTAACTATTCATTAAGGCATAAACAAAAATATTTAAATAAAAATAATGTACATATTAAGTATTACCGTATTACGTATTTACGTATCTACTCGTATATCTGATGTAAGGTGGAATTAAGTATTGGTGTGTCTTTGTGTTGGTATACATACGAGTGTGTTTTTCATTCATTCATGTATTTTTGTGTGTTACCATGTTTATATGGGAATAACTTCATTAGAATAATTTTTGTTTTCTTTTGATTTAAAAAAAAAGAATATAAATTCTGAATTTTTCCTTAAGAACATATTTTATCCTTACATGTTTCCATTCCGAAAACTCTTTTCTCGTAATTTTTTTCCTATTAAATTTTTTTGTTTTTTTTTCGCTGTTGTTTTATGATGTTGTCTTTTTCTTCCCTTTATATATACATTGTTGTGTTTCATTCATTTCTCTTATTATTTCGGTTGTTGTTTTTTAAAATTCAAACACAAATACACAACACACACACACAGCATACAACATATATTTATCTATATACATATGAACATTATATAATATAGAAAACGATTTAAAAGCACTTAACGCTTTCAATTAAGACCATTAATGTCTTATGCAAATTATTTTTTGACTTTTACCTGCTGCCAAGTTTTCTTCAAGCATAATTTACTGGTAATTATATTTAAGGAAAAATGAAACCTTATATAAATATTCTTCTTCACGAATATAAGTATTTACATACAGAGGTATACCTCTTACCTTGCATTCGTACATATGTATGTATGTACATCGAAGTTAATATCCTAGGTAAAAAGGAAGAGTTCTAAATTCTTTAAGATGTAAGCTATATAAATACAGACAAACACACGCGTAAAGAAATTTTAATGAAAGTAAACGAACACATAGTGCTTCTCTTATACACATGTACATACTACGTATAGATAAATTGAAATTATAAATTTTTGGATTAAGGAGGTTAATGCGTTGTAAAGGTTAATATCGTCGTATCGCTATTCTATTACGTTATACTACAGTACGTACCTATACCTACACATATACGCGATTACAGTAATGAGAAGTAGATTTTCATAAAAAAATTTTTTTTTGATCTTATTTTCTATTTTACATAAATGACAGAACATGCTAATGTTTTATTCATAATTTTCGAAATTTTTCTTTGGTTGTTGTTTTTATTATTGTTATTTGTTATTGTAACTCTTCGGATTTCCTATTTAAATTTTTTGGTTAATTCCAACACCAAAACGAGTATATAGCTGCGTGCAATTAAATTATTTTCAATTTTATTTTGAAATAAATGTTATGTATGAATTACTTATCTTTGAAAAATTTTAATTGTAAAGATGAGAATATCAAAAAATATATGTCAGTAATACAATCAATTTATTATGAAAATGTTTTTGATTTAGTCAAGATTATAAATAAATACTTAATTTAATTTTGTAATTCTAATTTCGTTTAAAGATTTTGTTTTTCCAAGAAAGAAAATTGTGACGCTCGATTAAGAGAGTTTTATTTCTAGTTCGAATTACTTTGGGATTTAGGGAACATTTCCATGCTCCTTCAAGATATCAACGATTTGAATTGAAATCAAGGCTTCGCTTTTCTACATGTTCTTTTTTTTTGTGGGATTCTAATTTCAAAGACTTACCTTTCAGAAAGAGTTCCTAATTTTTGGATCTCTCTAACAAGGTATTAAGAGATCGGTTGGTTAAAATATCAACAGTTGCAATACTGGAAAAATTTCTACCTATAGCTTATTGAATACCATCCCAGACAAAATCAAAATTATAACGTTTAAAAGCCAAGAACTTAGGTCAATATTTCACACAGGTTCTAGCGCTATTAAAGAAAAAAAAGAGAAAGATGACAATGAAAAAAAAAAATATACGATCCTGACGAACAGTTCTACAAGAACCAAGTGACAAATAAAAATATAAAAAATTTATCAATAAAATAAACGACATTTAATTTTAATTCCTAGACAAAATTTTCAGAAATTATTAAAATGAGTTCTCCACTTGGGCACCTAACGTTAATGAAATGCAGAAATACGGAATATTTTTTGCAGACTGCATATTCTGTTGACTTTTTTAACGATCCAATATCATCCCTCACTTAAAAATTTTGCATATTCCTGTGAACAAAAAATGTATGTAAGAGCATCACACTTTTTTTTGGTCCTCACAAAATCCCAATATTAAAAAGTATAAATTTAGGCAGCCAGAAAATTTGAATTTAATAAATTTGTGCAATAATTCTTTTGACCTACGCAGCAATTTTTTATTTAATTTTTTGCATTGTATACATGGAGACACAATAAGTAGGTAGTATGCGTATGTACAAATTAATTGATATTTACACAAACACAAAATAACAGTAAAAGAACAAAAAAAAAATGAACAATATTTTATGTATAACGAGTGGTCCTCTCTATAATGAATAATAAAAAATATAAAAAATTAACCGTAACATAAATATATACGATGATTGCATTGAAAAAATAAAAATATACAATTGCATACAACACACACACAAACACATGTACATATCGTAATCGCATGTACAATTTATTTTATGAAGTCAGTACCTAGTATTAATTAATAAATATTTATTATTTTAATATTCATCTAGTGGTTTGCAATTATTGCATAAAAATAACAGAACAGAATAAAAAAAGAACCGTCGATTACCTCTTTACCTACACGGTTTTTTTTTTGCTATTTTTGGGTGATCGTTTTCTTTTTATTTATTTATTTTTTTTTTCCAATAAACTGAAAATAAATAAAAATATATTCAGAACAATTATTTCATTCTTACTTTGTACATATTATAGTACACGTTCATGAGTATAGGCAATTTATAATTGCATAGGACGGTTTAAACACACGATGAATATACATGTTGTTTGAACATTGAATTAATTGTTTATTTTGGCCTTTAAAAAATATCCTAAATTTATTTAATATTATTTATTTATTTTTTTTTTTTTGAATATTGTTAAGCAATAAAAAAATTCTATAATTTTTGGAGATTTTTATTGAAACAATTTTTTGATGAGGAAAAAAAAGACAATGGCCAAAATTTATTTTGGTGTTCATACAGTCTCACACATCACATGTTCATGTTTTATGTATAAAAAAACAAAAAATGTTTAAATTAAAATGAAAATAAATAAACAAAATAAAATAAGAAAAACGAATAAACAAATTTGGCTAGATACCAAATAAATTTTTGGCAGTAAGAATATTTTTTTATGTACAAAGTTTTTTCTTAAAAAAAAAAAAAAGCAAAATACGAAATAGAACAACAAAAACAAGGAGGGGAAATAAAATAACATTGCAAAAAAATAGAAGTTATATCATGGAAATGGTAAATGGCGTATTTTTCATTATCCTTCAAGTGTACATTTATGTATACCAGAACCATAGTAGAATATAATTTATATTATATTTAAATATATAATAAATACAAGCAACCATTTTATGTATGTGTATACATGTATCTATATTTAGGAAGGAACAAGAAAAAAAAATGTTGCAGCGAAATGCAGTGATAATATTCACGTTTCACGTATTATAAGCACATCGCATAGAATTAAAAAATCGAAATTTATTTCACGAAATATGTACATTATCCTTTCGGTTTTTGTTGTTGAATCAATAAAGTAAAAATTTTGCAAACAAACTTTTTTATATGTGTATATTGTTTTGGCAATAATCATACAAAACGTGCATTGTACGTATTTTTCTCTTTATAAGTAGTTATGTGTGAATATGTCAAACAATGAGACAAGTAAAAGTACAATAATTGTTGCAATTAATATTTGAAATCGTATCACGTATGAAAAGTAAAATTTTCAACATTTTGCTCGATGGAGAATAAGTATTCTTTTATCCTTGTTTCATAGGCATTGAGAGACAGATTTGCTCATTAAACACACACAGGCGTCACTCGAAGTTTAAAAATGATTACACATGATCTATGAAATATTACTCGCACTAGTGTAGCCTATACTATAATAGGTACCGTACCATATGTCAATGATCTCCACTACTCTAGACTATGTATTAAGGGGAGGAGCAAGTATATTAAATGATATTTTTTTTGATTTTCTGTGTTTGCCATTTACAATATTTGCATTCCACTCAGAGAGAAAATGAAATTTTTCACAACCATTAAAAAACGTGTACACATGATCTCTTCAAAAATGTGCAAAAGTTTTATTTTCCATCCTTGATGTGAATTTACTGTTTGATATACCTACATGTCCATATTGCCTGTGCCATAAATACATTTATAGTAATTATTGCATATTTATAAAGGCACAATAATTGCAATTTTTTTATTTTTTCGAATTATTTCAATAGAGAAAAATACAAAACACTAAACAGTAAATTCTAATAATTAAAAGAGAATGCAATATGCAATGCATATTCTGCCATATGTTAATGTGTATTCGTATTGAGACAAAAATACAAGTTTATGTGTTTCATATAAAAATATAAACTGAACAAAAGAAACATCGATTCAATTCAATTCAATTCAAAACTAAGAATCAAAAATGTAAAACTAGATAGTATGGTGGAATTGATATTCTGTTGTATGAGAATATTCGTAGCAGACATACAAGTTTGAAGTATGTGTAGTAAGTACTAAGTAAACATTTTGGTCAATTGCCAACATTAATTTTCTATACAGTCCGATGCACTCATTCTTCCGCAATCAAAATGTATACACAGAAATGCATTTCGTTTCATATGACAACAACTGTCAGTGTGAGATATAGTATTTCTTGCTACCAGTACCAATGCATGAGGAAAACTGTTAGGCTTGCCAACAACCATCCAACCAAACAACCAATCGTTCGACCCATTTTACTTGGCATTGTTTTTAATTATCTCCCTGTTGCTGTTGCTGTATGCATTTTCCTATACAGATTTCCATTTTAATTCTGTAATTGTAATATAGACCTAGTACGCCTATAGTATAGTGTTGATTTTATTGTTAAAAAATTTTATATTTTCAAATGAACACAAAAAACAAACGAAAAATAAAAGAATTTTGGAGATATTTTTGTATTGTAGGGCGATTGATTTTTTAATTAGGAAGCAGCATACTATAAATTTATTTCTAAGATATACTAAATAAATTTGATTCACTTCCCACTTTATACAGACCGTCATAAAATTATTTGTAGACACCCTATTAAAATTTAGTACACAAACATTTTTTAAAATGTTCTATCAAATTAAAAAACTAAATAATGACCATTATGTGTATAGAATAATAAAAATGTTGCTAAATAATTTACTATCTGTCTGTATTTACTCGAATACATAAATAAATGATGTACATACAATAATATTCTCTGGCTAACTTGTAGATGAAAAATAAGAAAAAAGTGAAATACAAAAAAGAAAACATGAAATTTTTAATTCTTTTTGCGCAAAAATGATGCATTATGAATTAAACAAAATAAAATTATGATGATGATGAAGAAGAATAGGAAGAAGAAAGGACAATATAATCGTACAACATGTAGACAGTAATTACAAAAACTTAGCATTTTTTTTTTACTCATTTTTGTTGTGTATATACTACTTGTGACTTCGATGAGAATTTTTAAATGCGGATTTCTTTTAATTTTTCATGTCAATAACGTTCATAATTTGGCAGACCAAATAAATAAATAAATAACATTTTCCACTACTTGAAACAAAATTTTAATTGAGGAAAAGAAAATAAAAGAAAGATAGACGGTCAATTTTATGAAGAAAAAAGAATAAATGAAATAAAATTCAAACAAAAAAGTTTAAATCTTAACGATTTGTTATACAGAAATTTACTTCCAAATAAGGAAACTTTATATATAGAGTAACAGGAATTTTTCTTGGAAATTTAAATTTAAGTTTCTTTGTTTCAAATCAGAAATTCCAGATATTCCGTCAACAGGTTTACAGACAGCATTCGTACAGGTATTATATGCATACTGGTATATATTATTGCACGCAGTCAAAACAACTCTCAATATCGTACTATTGTTCAACCCTACAAAAATATTTTCATTCATACCGTTTCCTATTTTTTTTTTAATTTTTAATTTTTCATCATTTTTAAACCGAACAAAAACTGAAGTACATACCTAAGTACATATATTTGTACATAGGCATTATTGTAGCAACATAATAATTGTCTGAAGTATCTTTTCAAAAATAAAAACAAAAACAAAAAGGAAAAACAGGAAAAATAATAAACAATTTAGACTTACATAATGAATGTCTTTAGCAGAAAAAATCATTTTCTTAGATGATTGTTAAAAATTTTTACTTAATAATACATTTATGTACAAATTTCCATTATACTTCCATCAGACCAGTTGAGAATCCCTCTGCACTTACCATATCCGTTTCCGTAGGTAGTTCCAGAAATCCCCAACCTAACAAAGAAAATACAAAAATTTTAAAAAATGAACTTTATTTCTCAAACCAGACTTTTTGTAGCTCGATAAACTATTCTCGGAGATATTCAATAGCTTGGATACCTTGTAAATGTGTAGTAAGAATCATCTAGTTCTTCAAAATAGTCAACTTTTATTGGGTTCGGGTACATTTGGGACTACATGTGTGTATTATATGCTTTATGAATGTTACATAATTTACTTACGTTCATATTTTTTACTTTCTTCCAAATAAATTTAATGCAGAATTTAATATGCTGAAGAATTTAAATTTTCAATGCATAATGTACTACATATTCCACCTCCATGGATCTATTTTTATACACTCATAAATATAAAACAAAAATATTAGTCTTAAATACACTTTATTATGATACACATAAAATTACAGAAATACCTAAACGCATGAATACCTCATATGTGTGTGTACGTTGGGTAAAATACAAAAATGAAAAATAAAATGAAATAGTATAAGAAAATGATATAAATGAATGAAATAATCAAAATAGAATAAACAAAGAAACAGATAAATACAACTAAGAGACGTTTGTATATACTTTCTATATAAGAGTATAAAAAGTACCTAAAAGAGAATAAGGATTATTCAGAGTTTGGGTGAAATTTTACATTTAAATTCCACAAAATATACATATATGTATATGAACAACTCGCTATTCTGTTTGCAAGTACATACATATATATGTACGCATACATGAGTATTAGAGAAATATTTACAATTTAATGAAATTCAATGTTGAAAACAAAATAACATATAATCCTCTGGTATTGTTGAGTATAATAAAAATTACTTCGTCTATTACACATCGCAAAAGTAAATTACATTTTGATTGCCTTTTCGGGTAAAGAATTAAAATGTGATGCCTTCTTCACTAAACTATATACAATTACTAACTATACCATCATCTACCACTTACTTATCACTTACCACCTACTACAATTTTTTTTTATCATTCGGTTTTCAACGTTTCCTATCATCGATTCCACAAACAGAGCAGCCGCCCATGCTCTAACGTCATCACCATTCAAAGATTCAGTCAGATCATCATCATTACCATTATCAATACACCTCCTATACCTACACCAAATTTTACGAGTACGTATTTACATAAATACTCGTATGTATATATGTATATGTTCGTTTAGTGTTAAAGTATGGCGTAATATAGTATGTATGTTTTTATATCGAGATTCTTATGTAAATAATAACAAAATGAAATCCTTTCAAGCATACAAGCTTTAAGATGTTTATTTGGTTTCATTTTACTCAGTTTTTTTTGTTTTGTTTTTGTTTATGTTTTCTTATTATTCTTAATTTTCGTTTTTCTTCTATTTTACATTTTCTATTGTTTTTCTCATCATCTTTCTATTTTAATGTTCTTCTTCTTCTTCTTCTTCTTCTTCTTCTTCTTGTTGAAATTACTTTGTTTGAAATGTTTCGCTAATAAAATGTGTATGTACGCATAATACCGATTTTATCTTCAGTCAAATTTGAATTATTTATCTTTCGACTAACAATAATAATTACAAAAATTTAAATATGATATTGATGTATGAGTGTGTGTGTTTGTATGTGTGCAGTGTGATGATATAGTACCTGTGTCAATAGGTATATCCAATTGTAAATAATAATAAGTAATGTACTTAATATTGAAGTTGAAAGTGTATGTGTGTGTGAGGTTGCTTCAATGAATAACGAAGAAATATTAACATTTTTCTGGTTAATTACATAATGATGGATTAAATGAAAAATTTTTCATAAAAGATTTTCCTTTACAAAACACACAATTTCTTATTATTGTCATTGTTAAAATAATTCTATAATATGCGAGAATATAGATTTTGACACGATAACAAAACTTTGAATGACTTTATTTTGTACACCAAAAAAAAAAAAAAAAAATGTCAGATAATGATGAGATGATGCATAATAAAATTATTTGATGATGTGTCCTATAGCTATCAAAAATATTGTTTTTTCTTTCCATTTCATTATTTCTCTTTTGATTGATAATACTTGTCCTGATACCTCGTAGTTGTATTATAGTCGTACACATCCATTCATAATTCGAAAGCATAATTTATGATGTCTAAATGAAAATGAAGAAAATATGTATGTTTGTTTATGGTGTTAGTTGTACAGATTTTTATTAAACACTTCTGCTTCTAAAAAACTACATAAAGAAATTTCGATTTAAAATTATATTTGAAGGACATTAAAATAAAAATTAAATTCACATAAAATTTTTCATTTAATTCTATCACTCAGATCTTTTTGTTATTTTTATACACAGTTTTTTGAATAATCGCATTAGATAGATAGACCGTCACCATAGATAGGCCGCAATAAAGTTGTAAATTAGACACTTAGATAAAGTTGTAAAGTTGGATAATTATATCCTTTAACATGTTCTTTCAAAATATTTTGCAGAAGCAACAAAGGCAATACATTGAAAAGGATTCATATATAGAACTAGGCAAAAATTATTTGACAAAATATTCTATGGAACTGTCTAAAAAGATAAATCTAATATACCCCAAAATGGCTTTGTATTCTGTAGTGTGTTGTAATTGGTCGATCCAATCAATCCAAGAAATTGGTGATCCCTGATCACTTATCGTCTTGTTTTCTCATTTTCCAAATAACGTGAAATGTAAATCATTTTTTAAGTATAAATCGAATCAAAAATAACTTACACACAAATATGTAATATATTTTAATTTTTTTTCTGAACATCATTTTTGAACATTTTTCTATCTATAAATTTATTCGAATTTAAATTGAATTTTATGCAATTTCTGTGTCTGTCATCATTGCACATATCTAAGTATAAGATAATTTTCATGATTTTCTTACAAGAAAATCTTATTTAATTTTGTCCTTTTTTTTGAAAAAATAAAAAAAAACGTTTATTATTCTTTACTGTAATATCTAGGATATGCATTTTTGATTCATCTTAACGAATTTTCATTTTATGTTTTATTCAAATTTACATTTAAATATTGTATTTTGTATGTAGTATTTGATTATGTAATTTATTGCTAGGATTCTTGGATATTATATAGAAGTATACACTTATTCCATACTAAAAAATAAATGTATGTACATATATCTGGGTGCTGTTTCCTGTATATGTATTTAATTTTACTCTCATATGTAATGCTATATTTAAGAGATTGGAATACTCTTATTCTATATTTTTACCATTTTTGTATATCTGATGATTATAAAAAGTTGTATACATGACATTACATCCATATTGTACATATATGACGTTTAACATTTTTGTTCGAAAGTATATATACATATTTATAAGGATAACGAAGCAAAAATTGTCTAACTAACCGTAGATACTTTCATTATAAAGTTTGTGTTAAGAAAATTATTTTCTTTTTGATTTAACTCTAATAATTTATTGCAATACAATTTATATACACATACACATATGTGAATGCATATATTGGTATGTGAGTATCTGTAGGAAAGTATACATAAAATATACATGTAATCTAATGTATTTAACAATTCAGATTTTTGTTTAATTTTTATTTAAAATAAATTTATATGTTTAATATTTTTATTTTGTTTTTATATTAAATTATTCTTCATTGTTTTTTTTTTTTGTATTTTCTTTTGCAGTTTCTATAATGAATTCATCAAAAGTTAAGTGCAACAAGAAATACTTCTATATAAATACATACGTATACGACAACATAAAAAATTGTTAAAATCATTCGAAACTATCGAATATTTTTGGCAGTCATTCTTACACGTAATTTGTAAAATTTAATCAAAAATTATCAAATACGCGTGTACGTTACACAAATTGAATAAAGTGTGAATTAAATTTTGAATGAAAAAATGTAAAAAAATAATAAAAAACGAAAAGAAAAAATTAGAAAATTATTAATGAAAATTTAATGTAATTCTACGTAAAAATTTCTTACTCAATACTTAATAGGTATGGTGGAGATTGTAAGAGATTAATCAGTCGTTAACTGAAATGTGTAAGAGTAACGATGATACCTGATTGCTGGAAATAAGAGCTGCCCAATATAAATAAATAAATAAGAAGGAGTAGAAAAAGAATAATAAGAAAATGATAAAAAGAGAAATGATAATTTAATTGAATGAAAATATTCAGGTGATCAAGTTATAGATTTGTTTATGAAAGTTTCGGAAATAAATTTGAAAAAAATTATTGTGATTATTCAGTGAAAAATAATCAATGTTAAGTCCTAGTTTTCAATAATGACGACTAATTTGATTTTCTTGCTTTTCAGTTTACACTCCTTTTATAATTATTAAGATAATTGTTATCCATTTTTATTTATTTTTTAACTAATTAATTTACATTAAATTAAAACTTTTAATTTTTGTTAAAATGCCATTCACCTCACCATATAAATTTCCAGTGAAAATTAAAAGAAATCCTTGGATTGAGAACAAAAATTGAAAATTTTCATTAAATCAATTTATATGAATTATTGTTTTAAGGTGATCAATTAAATTAACAAATATATAAGCGATTTATGCGAAGTTAAACGATGCATTACATATATGGATTTGAAGAATTCAGAAAAAAAATTATCATCTATTTTCCATTACGATTTCCTGTATTTTCATTTCCATTTCTATATTCTTCATGCTTTAAAAGTTTTTTCTATGATTTGATTTTATTTCATCTTTCTTTTTTTATTTCATTTTTGCTATAATGTCAAATTATTTATCTCCTTTATGAGATATTACTTCGGCTTGGGTGATTATGTGTTCATTATAATGTTACAACAAATAGATTGGCATAATTAATTGAGCTTTTAATTGAATTAATTGTTAAGTTTATTAGACAAATTATGTGCATATGCGAATATGTATATACGAACATACATACATATGTACATGTGTGTGTATTCAATTGATATAAATTAATATATAAAAATATAACATATGTATGTGCTATAACATAAATGTATTCGTGTATGTGTACTAATGATGAACAATTGTTTGTGTAATCAAGGATAAAGATTTGTTGTAAATTAATGAAAATAAAACAAAGAAAGAAATATATAAAATACATTAAAAATGTAAACGTGTACTACATATGCTTGTGTAAACGATTATCATGTGCACATTAATTTGATTAGTCCTTTAAATATCTCATAATATAGAATTTAATGTAAGTAGTATAGAATATTGTTACCGTTACTACTGAGACCGACTGATACACTTTAAGAATAGTTCAGACTGTGACTGATAATCGTATAATTATCTCATTCCACTACTACTTCTATATTGTCACTCCTTCTTGAAATTGATGCAATTTTCCATTTATGTGGTGAAATGTAAAGGCAAAAATAAATGAAATTGTTTCATTTCATTTCATTTATTATTATTATTTTGTTTATTTGTCCTTTTTTTATTTTGTGATATTTGTATCAGTCATGAATTAAAATAATTTCATTTGAATTTACCATAAAATGTATAAAAAATAACATATCACATTACACATAATCGTATTATATTTTATTTACATAACGCATATAGACACATATCCTTTTATGTAAATTCATATGAGTGTTTGAATAAATAAATAAATAAATAAAGAACATAAGAAAATAAAAAAAACTTTTTAACACACCGCATACAAACATCTCAATAACTCTTATCTCCTTAATCCTTAACTTTAAATTTATTTTAAGTGAAAAAAAGAAAAACGAAGAAAATAAGTAGTTGGAGTGAAAAAAAGAAATAAAAGATACTTTATGATATTACAAAAATCCTTTCAAATAAAAACAAAAAACAAATAAAGGAACAGAATAAAGTTGAAGAATAAAACAAGAAAAACCAACGATTTATTAAATAAAAATACTATAAAGTATAAGCGAAAATACAACAACAACAACAACAAAAAAGAAAGAGTCACACATACCACATGATAAAAAATATTTGAAAGGAGCTAGAAAAATTTTTTATTTTTGGTTTGGAGTATGAAATATATTCTTGAATAAAAATAACAATTGGCATATAGAGAAAAGAATAACAAAATTACAATCGCGAAAACTTTTCCTTATTCTTGTTGTTTCTAATTTTTTTTTCTTGCACTCAACAAATTTAATCTTACACCTCCTTTACACAAAGCGTACAGCCAGTCTTCTTATTCTAGTACATACGAGAGTGATATCATTTTTATTTTTTATTTATTATCATTCACACATACATATATCTACTTTTAAATTTGTATATTACATATGCATTACATGGTAGTTCGCGTTTTATTATTATTTGACGTAGAAAAAACAAAGCTCCCCATATATAATTTTCGTTTTCTTTAAAGTTATCTCTTGAAAATATTCAGTACATAAACTCGTTGTTTTAGGTTTTAGTTTAGGCGAAAATTTTTAAATTTTTCCAAAAAATAAAAAAGAACTCAGATATTTGTGCAAAAAAAAAAAAAATCTGTACGAGAAAAGGCATTTACATTCTATTTTGAGTTCTTTTATATTGTTACATACATATATATATTCTGACTAAGACATATATATATTCCTTGACTTTCCTTAACTTCATTTCAAATTCAACTTTAAGAATTTTCGTTCGCTTTGAGATTGAGTTTTTTTCAGTTTCTTTTTGAATTTTATTTCAAAAATTTTTTCTCTTTGTTGCTTTTTTCATTCATTCTTAAATCACCCCCCTAGGCCTAGGATCATTACAATAATTTTAAGTTTGAAAAAAAAAAGTTTTTTCTCTTTTATTTTTTTAGTTCAGTTTTGTTATTCTTTTAAATTGTTGTTCCTGATGTGTACATGTTATACACTAGATACTATACTGTTGGTGATATAGAGTTGTTTTTAAAGTATTATGTTTCATGTTAAATAATAATTCTTTTTTTTTTCCTTTTTTTGGATTTTCATTTTTTTCCTTTTATTTTACTTTTTTCCATTTCACATTATTTCGATGTGTTTTATTTATGAATCTACTGAGATTTTATATGTAAATGAAATTTTCGTTGAATTTCCTGTTGCCATTATTTAATTTTGTGCGTATTTTTAAAATTCTTATTGTTAGAATTTTTTATATATTTTTATCACAAAAAAATTCTTATTACAATGTACATACAATGATTAGGAATCAAAAGTAGTTAGGTTGATGTATTATAGGTGGCAGAGATTGTAGTCATACAAAATGACAATATTGATTTGTGGACTTTTGCACCAGTGACAGTGTTAAGCAGACGCAAACCCAATAATACCTAGATGTCACATTCAAATTATTGGCAATTTTTCGATCTTAGGTAGTAATCCAAGCTTCATAAATTTACCTTGACAATATCTGTCAGATTTTCAAGAAAGAGCTCTTGCTAAACGTTTCTTGGATCGGTTTGAGTAAAGCAGGACATTTCCGAAGAGAGTATATCTACTACAATTTCTTACTTTGTGGTATCAGTATATCAGGTCTAGTTTAACAACATGAGCACCAATTATGAACAATGCCTTGTAAGTGTCATTCACGATTTTTATCGGTGAGATTGTCCCTTCGAAATATGAAAAAAATAATTCTATTTCAATAATTGAATATCCTGTTTAAGTACACATAGTGATAATGTAATTTTATCTGTGCATTATATGAATTGGAATTACATCTTTCTAAAAGAAATTTGTGTGATCTTATATTTCCCTGATGTATAAAAGGATTTATTTAAGAGGAATTTAAGTATGTACATTGTATCTTCCACCTACGGTATTTGTACAATGTCTATAGCTAGCATAAAAAAACAACCAACAAAATAAATTTCTTAAATTAATGCTTCAATAAAGAAAGTTTCTTAACGGATAATTATCACAATGAAAAGATATGTACATATATGTAAGACAAAACATTGGAGAATGAAAAGTGAAGAATGATTTAATGGCAAAGTACTAGATTTATATGGCAGAAACATAACAAGAACTTCAGGATAGTATAGTACTAAGTAGTTATTTATTGCATAGTAATATACGTATAGTACCAATTACAAATATTATGTGTATGTGCTCACGAATAGTGCACATATCTGAACATGCATGAAAGTAGTTAAAACTTTTTAAAATGCACATGGGATTTTTTCTTTGAAAAAGTAAAAAATACAAAAAATAAAAATTGTCTGGCAAAAACAAAATTCTTTTAAGACTTTCAGCCCATTATGAAATAAGAGAAGTGTATTTATTTGTGTAAGATCATTGAAATTTTTTTGTTTTTACTTAAATTTAGTTATTCTATTTGCAACGATAGACAATGAAATAACTGAAGCACATCTGAATGATTTTTGAAAGGAAGCTGTACTACAATAAATTTTCTTGTGAAATACGAACAAATTGTCCACAAACACGAAAAATCAACTAAAACAATTTATACTTGTTTCTCTATTCAACACATATTCTAGAGCATTGGAGGTCAGTATAAGCTATGATTGTAGGAGAAGTATTTCATACAACATGTGTACTCGTATTTGCATCGTTGTGAAAAAGTTGATTTTCTCTCTAAGTGAAATGCAAATACGAAGAATTTCAAAATAAAACAGAAAGTAGAAGAACCGATTATTATTTTGACCTATATTTTTATTTGTAAACAAACATGGTTTCTCAACTCCTGAGAATTAGAGGTATAGAAGAAGACGTAGAAAGAAAAGCTGATAGTTGTTTCTCTTCTTATTTTCTAGTATGAATTGTATACTGAAAATATACTGAAAGAGAAAGCGATTAATGTTGAAGAGAACATTTTTGCAGAGAATATTTTTTCACGGTGATTTTTAATCCTTATAGATTAAAATTAATGTTAGAATTTAAATAATGGAAAACTTTTTAAATTTGTAGTCGTAGAATTTTTATAAATATTCAAATTTAAATTGAATTATTATCAAAATGTAAGAAGCAACAGTGTGATAATAGATTTTCGTATTTCTAATAGATTGTAAGAAAATTAATGTTTTGTAAGAAAATTAAAATTTTTTGAAAAAGAAAAATTAAATATTTTTATACACCAAACGTATGAGGTATTTATGTATGCGCATACACATGAGTGTACATATATGTATATATATTCGAATATCTGCAAACATATGAATAATACAATATAAAAAATATATCTGTGTTTTTGTATTTGTATATCTGTGTACATTTCGTATAAAATATACAAAAATTGAAGGGAAAATAATGTCAAAGCAGAAAACTTTTTCATTTACGTGACTTCTAATTGTGACTATAAATAACTGATAGGCTAATCCGATTACATTATCTCAGGCCATTAATTCAATTCAGGGACGCGTACGTATATTATTTATACGAGTATGTATATAGTTGGTTAGTTGCCTTCGACTTTGCCTTCTTCATTCATTTCATAAAATTTAATTTTTTTTTTTTTTTTTTTTTTTTTTGGTTTTTGGCCATTTAAATACATGTACTCGTACATGATTGTAATGTGCATGCAGAATATATGGTATATGCGTACACGTATGTGTATGTATCAATTATGTAATTTCATAGTATTTACATTTACGGGTATATATATGAATATACATGTGTGGATCTATATAGATCTATCAAAAAATGTGAATAATATATGTATAATGTACGTATACACACTCTCCCTTATAGTTTTTAGCCATCTAAAGGATCTATCAAACCAATGTTTTATACATTTATAGTAAAACAATTTTAGCTTGTATTTATTCCCCAAAAATATATAATTCATTTTACATAAATACTCATACATACGTATAGCTATTTTAATCTTGATAAAGAATTACAATCTATATTAATATGTACTATATATATGTAAGATACAACGTATACCAGATACGAGCATATATGTTGCATATACGATACAACACCCTCTATGAAAATTTCTTATATTTTTGCTGGTCAATGAAAATCTCAAACCATTATTTATGTGCATATTTATGTACATATGTATCTATGTAAGTATTTGTTGTGTTTATTATTAGTGCGTATAGTGAATATATGTACATATAATGTACGTATATTTGTATGCATATTCGTTCGGATATTTTTGTAGTATTGGTAGTATTGAGTTTTCATATATTGACGAAAGAATCAAAATCAACCAACCAACCAACCCTTTTTCTTTATGATCTCATTATACTGTTGAGGTTTAGGTTTATTTTGGTTATTATTGTATATTGTATTGTAATTTCATATTATAAACTCATACTCGACTAAAAATATGTATTCTATACGAATGTATGTATGTAATTCCCACGTCAGTATAGGTTATAATAATATATAACATAACAATAGAGAAAAAGGAAAATAAGTTATTGTTGTCGCATCATAATTCAGAAGATTGAGATATTATTTCTGTATATCTGTTATCTGTATAGGTATGTGTATGTATGTATGTCCAGCCATAGATACATTTCATATATACTCGTATATGTACATATAATATATTCAATAAAAAATATGTAAGCGAAAATTATTTATATATAAACATATTACATAAACTTGTATAAATATACACATAAGGATTGCACACAACTTTAAATGTACATATATTCGTGTTTATGTGTGTGTGTGTGTGTGTGTGTGT
Source organism: Villa cingulata (assembly GCA_951394055.1). Taxonomy (NCBI): domain Eukaryota; kingdom Metazoa; phylum Arthropoda; class Insecta; order Diptera; family Bombyliidae; genus Villa; species Villa cingulata. The sequence continues at coordinate 2,636,221 of OX596021.1, read as the reverse complement.
GTGTGTGTGTGTGTGTGTATGTATATGAGGGCTGATGTTATGTTATATTTTGTGCAATAATTATGGAATGAATTTGTGAATGTAACTATATAGTAAATTGCTTATACTATAATTTTAGGTTTTTTGTTGTTATTGTTCTCATCCTTTTTTGAAACAGTTTTCGAATAAAATAGGATAATATAGAGTATATAAAATACAATCATATACTGTACTTTATCTTTTTTCTTTTGAATTTTTGTTGATATTATATTGTTTTAGTATATTCTACATTATATACATTATGTACATAATCGACATTATTTCGTACACCCACACTGTATACTGGTTATCTATATTTTATCTGGATGTGTGTATGCTGTATGGGTTGGGTATACTATATTGTATGTGTCGTATAATATGTTTGTCGTCATAATATAACTTGTTGGATGACTTAACAAAGAATAGATATGATTGTTGCTTTTTGTTATTATGAGGTTGATGTTTTGTATACATATCTAATCTACTATAACTATACTAAATACTAGTATATATTGATCTAAGGACTTATTATGATATGGAATTGTTCCTGCTTTATGGAGCATTGATAATTAGCTATACTAAAGATGGCTAATGTGTGTAAGATAATTTTGATTTGTGCGAATCAATATAAATAGAGTTCATGTACTTTTACATACAGACATTATTATACGAATATACATATACGAGTACAACTACATATACATATGTACATTTATATATTCATTTTTTAATCATTAAATTCTTGTCCTTAATTTTTTTGCATTCATAATGCCTGAATAATCCGCTCTAGCACATATAACCCGTCGAAAAATTGATATACTGTCTTATCCAAGTGTATATAGTCACCCTTTTACTCGTATATGCGTTATTTTATTATGATAATTTTGTATGTAGTCGTTTTCATGTATTCAAAATGTCAGTGTATTATTATTGAAGAGAATTTTGTCATTTCAGAAAATTTCTAATCCATTCTGTGTTCTGCAATTAATTTCGGACGGTATATTACCAAATTATACATAGTAGACAAGACAAAACATACAATACAGATAGTAGAGTAGAGATTATAATACAGAGATTATATGTATACATCGAGGTGGAATTGGTGGTATATTTAAAGGATACAGTCGTATATATATGTATATGCAGTGGTATATATATGTATATGCAGTGTACGAAGTGTATGTATAATTTTATTTGTTCTATGATACATATTTTACGAAAAATTATAAAAGAATAGAACAATTTTTAATAATGAAATTCTATTGTTATTTTTAATAAGATTTTAAATCTTAAAATGATGCAATTATTCTGTGATTATATAACAGGTTTAGTTGTAATGTTCTTTTGATGATATTTTATAAAAGATATGATTGTATCAACAATATGGGATACTATATTACGTTACTCGTATACGAAATTAGTGTGTATATTGTCATTTCGAATGTAATAAAATTAAAGAAATTTGAATTATGTGGTAATTTATCTCTATCTATACTGCTGTGATGGAGTGGTGAAATTCAAGTTTTATATCTTTAAATTTAAACCTCATTAACAAAATTTTTATTTGATTTTTCTTTTAGAATTTTGTTTTGTATTTTGGTGGAAGGTAATAAAATGGAAAATAAAACAAAAAAACGGATAGAGTATATAGGAAATATTTTAGCGTAGCTTTTAAATTATTTCTGGTATTATTTTTTGTGCAATATACGAATGCCATTATGACCATTGCACTGTTATTAATATAAAATTTAAAACGAAAAAATAATTATTCCTCTTTCCGCCTTATATCCTGTACTGCTGTGCCATTATCTTTCGAAAATGAATGTCTTGCGTGAATTCAAGAATTTTACTTACTAAAAAAGAAAAAAAAATGAAAATAATTTTAAAATACTTTTACAGTCATTTGCACTACGTATGTGTATTTTATATATACGCGTATAGAAATACGTATCCAATTTTTCGTTCGTTATATAAAATCTCATTCTCAAAATGCAATGGACATTTTTTTTTTTTCATTTACATTTCGGAAAATATAGAGTTTATCTAGGATGTCCTTAGAAAATATGTAGAATCACATAAACTCGTATATGAGAAACAATAAATAAACATATATATACGAATGTAGAATATATCCTGGAAGTATACATATGCACGTAGTAAATTCCAAGATACGATTACATATAATTGTATGCAATAAATACATATAATATCTCTGCAATATTTGTAATGCTTTGTGCACATCTACATACATACATATACGAGTGTTTATAAAATTAAAACACAAAACGGTCACAATATACATATAAATATAAGAAGAATCAGTTTAAAGAATTTTTCGATGTGCTGCAGTAACTTTTTCTTTTCTTATCTGCACATGTAGACTTGAAAAAAAAGGTAAAAGTTGGTTGAAAAAGAAAACAACTGAAGACTGAATTTCAACATCCGCCATTTTAAAATTTGAACAATTTGCGTGTTTCTACCATTTCAGTGTTCTATAAAATATTCGTTTAATTTTTATTTTAATTTTTCTTTTTCTCTATAACATTTTATTTTTATTTCTAAGATTCGATAAAGTTTTGGAAAGGTTTTTACTGTATCACTATTGCTACATACTGCAATATATTAATACTCACATTTGTGTACAAAAGATCTTAGTTCGATATGTTGTATTATATGAAGGTTCATATAAAAATGTATAAACGTTAAGTTATCTATCGCTACTTATATTATACTTATTTGTTATCACATTTATACATTATATGAATACAATACTCTTATTTACTCTCATGGTATATATACTTACGTAAAATTGTTTGTTAACTGCATTCTGGAAATATACCAAACTTTGGAACATTTAAAATTACTCATACTGTAGATGGCTAAAAAGCTACTATTGGATGTAGTAAAATATAGCATAAGTTTTAGTATCTTTTTTTGTAATTTATTTCTAAATCGTAAATAAAGGAATTCTTTCGAAAAGGTCATGCAGAAGGATTTTGTTTCTCTTAATGTAACCATGTCTACAAGTATGTATGCAGGATGTATGATGAAAAATAAAACAGAAATAAAAAATCAGTAAAAGATGAAATGAAATAAAAAAGAAAAACACACTAATGAACAATATTGAAGTTTGAGAATGAATATCACAGAAATTCTTATACTCTTATTAAATAAATTTCAATTGCGTTTGTTAGAAAAAGAAAGCAAGTAAAGAATGACATAGTGATGAAGTTTTGAAGATGTGGCGTTAAAATTTTATCATTCGAACATAATAGTTTTTTTTTTGTTAAATCCAATCAATGTGAGAGTGGAACTTGAAACAAATCAGAACTCAAGTAGAGCTGTTGAATTGATGATCATATCTATTATTCTTTGCATTATAATTAATCAATAATTCATTTATTAATTCACTGATCATTCTTGTATTTTTTATTTGTGAGAATGAACCATCATTTTAATGATCGATACTGAATTTGATGTACTGAATAATTTTTAAATCGTTTTTGAGTTACGCATTTACTTTTTTTGTATTTTATATATCATTCAAATCAATTGCAGTTATATTCATTTAGAAGTAGGTACTACTAATTATGTATAAATTTTATATGAAAATGTTGTTAATTTCATATTTTAATTGCACACCAATTAACAATGATACAATGATACAAAATTATAAATATGGAATGGAACCAAATAAAATTAAAAATTTTGAATTTAAATATTGAAATTCACATCAATTTTGTAATCTGAGATGTACACGTACAAGATAGTATACTACATAATATGTACAAGTATATGAACATATTATGTATAGGTTAGGTATAGGTACTATTGTACCTTATGAGAATAATAATCATTTTGTGTGAAAGTTATCATTTTTGTGGTGATCATTGTCATTTTCCTTAATGACCTCATATTATCTAATTATCAAACAATCTACAATATAAACCAATACCTGTATGTATGTATGTATGTATATACAACAAATGCAATATAACAGATATTAATTTGAGGATTGTTTACTCATGTATTAATTTTGAGGCTAATACTTGTATCTATATACAAGTATAGTATATAAATATGTACATGTGTCGTCTTATATAGATTTACATTAGAATTTTAACCTATATATATGACTAATACATCTACTGTAAATAATATATAATATCAAAGAAATTGATGGAAGGATATAAATTATCGGAAAGTGGATGCAGTACCTATATACTATTTACATAAACACATAAACTTATATTTTAGTACCACATATTTAATGTTTGAAATAACTTTTGAATATGTGTGTATGTAAATTTTATAGTGCATCAATATTTGTAGGTACTCTGTACATATGTATGTGTATTTCAGAATATTTATATATACATATTGGATTTATATACAATATTGACAAAATAACAGGGCAAGATCATCATAATTCGTTTAAATGCTTTTATTTGTATCTATACATAAAATAATCAATAAATTCTGTTTTTAGTACCTCTTCAATTCACCTATAAAAGTTAATATGTATATCTGTGCTTATGTGTATTAAAACGTATTTTCAGTAGTCCAAAATACTACTCACTTTAAATGTGTGTGCGTATATAGGATTATCGGTGTATTTCTGAATGAATTTCTTATATCACAGAACTTATGTATCTGTACAATATCTTAAATTGGAATTGTACTAATACATGCACACATATACATATAAGAGAAATATAACTGATAAAACTTGGTAATGTATTTATGTATGTATGTATATATAATTAGAAAATCTATAACAAATCTCTCACCTGTTTGTTCTTTAGTTGTGCCTATATTTATATGTACGTATATACTATATATAATGTGAACTGTTTTCATTCATATAATAAGCATATTTATGTACATTTGTAGTATGTGTAAATGCTGATAAATTTGCGTAATTCTGATTGTGCATCCATACAGAATTATGTAGCCAAAATATATCAAAGCATATGTGCATCATTTCAAAGGAATTGCATTTTGTATTTAAAGATAAACAAAACCAACAAAATAATGTTGCTACATATATAAATATTTTGATTGTTATGTATGTATGTGTGTGTATTATGTGAAATGTATAATATTATTATAAATAGAAAATATATTGTATGATAATAATAATAATGATAATAATATTCAGGCAAGTGCGTGTTTAATGGTCAGGTACAACTGGTTTTGGGAGAATTTTTGGAACAACTAATTTATATGAGGTCGTGGCATAATGGTTAAAACTAAAAAAAATATATGAACTCTTGTATACGAGTATGTGCTTCTGATGCATTAGTGTGTAATTTTGAATTTCTATATGTGTGTGTAACATACACGCATAGAAATATAAAATTATATAATTCACTAACCTATATTACAATACACAAAAGATCTGCATAAAATAAATATCATAGTGCAGATACAAAATATCGAATAAATCCTTATATATAATTTTATAGATACAAATAAATGCATATTTTATATTCTTCATTATACATATATGCCAGATGAATTTTATGCATTTACATACACATGTAAGGATGCATCATATATATAGATACAAATACATAATAGTCCATAGTATCACTAAAATTGTTTTTCTTGTTTATAAATTTAATGCGATACCCAAACATAACGCAGGATATTGGTTGATTGTTGCCCAGGTTAACTTGTCGTTGCATTTAAATAACTTGTATCTTGTACATATAGAAAATGTCTGGAATTAACCAGATTGTGATTATGAATTCCTTAAAATGTTGTATTTTATTATCTATAGATATTCATACACATACATTTATGTTGTATATTCGTTCACAATATGTGCAAAATAATAATGTATACCTGCTACCTAATGTACACATAAGATAACTGAATATGGGAATATTGCATATGATATAATAACAGGATGATAATATCAATAATTGTTATTGTTTTGCATTTGTACATTCAAAAATAATTTTACATTTGTGTGTACACAGCAAAATTGGTTTTATCATTTATTATCCTACTATATAGTATTATTATTGATTCAAATATTAGTGGGATTGTTATATAATGTTGTACAAGATTTTAAATATCTGTAAAAACATTAAACTGAATAAATATGATTTTATTATTAATTATTTTCATATTTATTTTAAAGTTTGAAATTTTCATCTTCCTTAAATTGTGTGTCTGTGTATATGTATGTTACCTATACTGAAAATCTATCAAATTAACTGTACTCGTGTATTAAACTGAAAATTATTGAAATACGTGTATTATATCACAAAAGATTACAGAAAGTTCACCAGTACGAACGAGTATGTACGTATCATATCACAAACCTTATAAATAAGAAACTGCGATATTTATTTTCTTATTATATACAAAAATAATAATAAAAAAAAATAAATAAATAAAAATTGAAAAGATAATAATCTAGAATTGTGTATTTCTGTATATAAATGTGTTCTGTATATGTACATTCGAGTATATGTAAGTTTTTATGTATGACACAAAAAATGAAAATAAAAACGAAATAAAAAACAAATTAAGCAAAAAATATATTATACACATACATATACAAAGAAATATAATGAGAAATAGATAACTGTGATGTAAAAGAATAAAATCGTACACAGTCCTTTTTATTATTATTATATTCTTTTATGTATTAGTGAAGTGTTTCTCTTCATTTTTATGTTGATATAATCAATCAATGTCATAGACATACACATACATATGTATACATATTTGTATAGAATACTCTCTTAAGGATATATTATAAATAATGTGCAGATACAAAAATATATAAAAATGCATATACAAGGACATAGAAATACATACAAATATATTTATATAATTTATGTACAGGGTATTTCAGTTAAGTAATTTATTATTAGCCTTTGTACACATCAGTGAATAATCTTTAGCTACAAGAGAGTTGAATTTTGTCATTCTACTATAAGTCGCATCTCGTCGCTTGAATCGTAGACGAGAGAATAACATGACTATTCTGAGAAAAAAATTCGAAGAGTAGAGGCAAAGCAGCTTAATGTCATATTGAGAAGATAGAGCTTGTACAACAAAATTAAAATAAAAAGGAACTACATTTTAGGCACATCCTATACTTTATCGTCTTTGTTGTTTTTTTATCTGTTGTTGTCAATAATATGTATAAATAAAATATTCATATACAAAATCCGATCTTAAATCTAGAACTTTATAGATTTTTCTTAATTTCATCTTGAACTTGAAGAGGTTCTTCATATTACTACAACCTACAACTTACCACTTACAAATTACAATTTTTATTACAATGCGCAATTGCTTTCGTTTTGTAATTTTTCTCGTACATATATAATTTTCACTCATGCCCCGTTTCTCATGATGTACTTAGTTATGGGCTAAAGCAGTCAGAATATACTTCTGGTCTCTTGTGATGGATCTACGTCACATTAAAACGGCCAAGACAAGAATGAAGATGTTCATAGAAAACACAACAAAAATTAAACAGAAAAATAAACGATGTATAAAAGAAAAATAGAAAAATGAGCAACAAAAATAAGCGTTCTAGAAAAAGAGCGACAAAAACTAAAAATAAGAATGATAACAACCCATTCAGTGTTCTTCATCTAACATTAACCATTCCTGTTGGTTTTTTATTTTCCTTCAAAATTGCACCAGTTTCATGTTTTCTTTTTCTTTTTTGCACAATTTTTATAAATTCCTTATTACACATTATATTTCATTATAAATTGTTTGTGTTTTTGATATTTTCTTTTTACTTATTTTTTTTGTAGTTTTTTTACGTTTGGTATTTTTTTCTCAGCTTAACAGAGTTGTACTATGTTTGTGTTTGTTGTGCAGCGTATTTTTTGTCATTTTAAATATCATTTTTCAATATCTCCACTGTTATTCATTCATCCATATAGTCACTGTTTGTTTTCTTGTTCTATTTTCTGGTATACCAAATACCACAATAATTTTCAAAAATGAAATTTTCTAAATGATACAGAAGATTTTGGTTGTATTTTTATTGCAAAAAGAAAAAAAAAACTGTAAGGATCAACAATAAAAAAAAGCAACAAAAACAGTGAAACATGACGTATATCTGTTCTATATAATAAAATGTATGGATATGATTAATAAGAAACTGGGATAAATAACTAAGTTACTGAATCATGTATCCGCGTATATATATACTAAAATACTCTCATACGTATACATACTTTTGTACGTTAACGTAATAAAATAATAAATAAAACTATATAGAATATTTATATATATATATATATGTGTGTGTATGTGTGTATGGCTGTGTATGCAGTAAAAATGATGTATGATCGAATTATGTAATACCATTAGCGGACGAATGAACGTCAATATTGTTAAAGATTTTTTGTTCTTATTGTATTTTTTATAATGTCAGTATGGGGTTTTTTAGACGATATTCTCTATATGGAAGTGTGTGTGTATGTATGTGTGAGTGTGCAAATGCAAGAATGTTTTACTATGCTAGTATTTTGAACTTTAAATAGAGAGATAAATTTAAATATATATATACTCGTATATGTACCGAAGGATATAATCGAAGGATTTTGATAAAAAAAGATAAGAATTTTAACATAGTACATAACAACTCGTATAATAGTTGAGAGAGTATGAGTGGTCAATGTACCCATCAATATTTGATATATTACCGCACTAACTATATTTCTACTTTGGTTTTTTTTTTTTTCAAAGATGAAGTGAATAAAAAATGAAATGACAAAAAAAATGGATTTAGAGAATATATGAAAACAAACAAATAATATCTCACAAAAACAATGCAATGCACGATAAATGTAAAAGATTCCACTACAACTATTTGTTTTGGAATGATTGCGATTTAAGTGAAGATTTTTAAGATATTTTCAAAAGTTTTTAAATGATATTTTGGCTTAATAGTGAATGTGTAGATAAATTTGTGGAAAATATTTTCTAGCTGCTAAATAAGTGTTATAAAAGAAGAATAACATGCAAATATTATAAAGCATCTTTCATTCTTTTATTACAAAAATAAATACTCTACACCCATATGATTTTTAGGACGGTTTAATTTATATGAGCACGTGTGTATATCATCTAAATTCAAACAAATGTCAAAAAGATACTCTTTCTCCTATCAATATATATTAAAATATATCTCATATCTCTCTTGGCATTTTAATGATAAATCATCATATTAAAAAATGGACATGGACACTAAAATCTATTCAATGTGTCTATTTCCATGAATGAAAATGCATATACTACCAGATACTACTTATTGCCACCATCACTACTAGTACGTACGACACCACTACTACAACGCGTAATAAAAAGCTATTATATTGTATGTACATAATCGCGCTTATGCATGCATTATAATACTCCTTCGGGAAGTAATAATTCTTCAATGAAATTGACAAGACAAATGGAAAATAAAGAAGTATAGAAAGATGGATAGAAGAAAGTTCAGAAAAAAAAGAACGCAAATGAAGGGAATGAACTGCACTCTACATTTTCTTTAACACCAGTTTTCTTATGTGAGCGGGTGTAATACAATTATCTTTCCATCATAGGGGATAAATAATATCATTATGAAAGTTGTAAAATTTATCATGAGATTTTAAAAAATGGAATAAGAGAACTATTTTTAAAAAATAATATATTTATCATAATAAAAAGAAGAAAATAAAAAAGGACAAAATGAATGTATAATTGTTGTGACAAAATGGAGTATGTGTATTATATGGTCCTAAAGAAGAAAGTCTTATTTGAATATTCGAAAATATTAGAATTTATTTTATATTATTTAACAAGATTTTAAATTAAGAACTAACTTAAAACTGTGTTACGAGTTGTATCATTACCTATTCGATATATTCACATACATATTCATGTAAGTATATACCAGTATATTGGTTATGAATTTTTAATGATTTGTTTCTCGAAAATATTTATAGAGATGATATTTCAGATGAAAAACATTTTATTAGAGATTGTATTCCGTATATTATATAGTCTGGATCCTGGATGTCTGATTTTAATGATTGCGTTCCATTCACTGAAAAAAAAATATAATAAATAAATAAATAAATTTTGGAATGGTACACATTTTCTTATTTTCATAAACATAACATTTATATATGCACATGTGTATGTACATGTGTAAGTGTGTGTATGAGATTATGAATGAATGCAGACACACTTACTTATATATTATTTTGTATATATAGAAAGTAATGATTTATGTACATATTTTGATACATTTAAGTACAAGACGTTCAAAATTATGTACAAAGAACGATGTGTATTCCATTAAAATACATTTTAAGATCATTATTTCCGTTTTGTATCAAAGTCAAAGTCAGTTATATTATGTTGTATGTTACTGTTATTTATAAAAATGAGAAATTCATTTATCATAGAATCTATACATTATAATATGTACATACGAGTATGTGCAAGAGTATAAGGCTGTTACTTATCATCATCAATGAACCATGAAAATGTCAGAAAAATGAAACTTATATACTATACAGTTTGTTTCTTAGGAACACTTAAAATTTTTGCTTACATTATTTTACGAAATCACATATTCGTATACGTATGTATATATATATGCTAGTAGATGTATTACATGGTTTATATAAAAATGAAGGTCTGCATGTATGTATATGTAATGTGATCATAATGTATGAAGTAATGGTCAAAATAATATGAAAAAAATTACAACCAACGATTGGTACGAGTGAAGAAGATACGTAATTCCGTCTTGTATGGATTATTATGAATATAAAAAATAGAAAATGTCATTATCATCATAGTCATCATCGTTCGTTATATTATCATCTTGAATTTGAGGCAAAAAAAAAAAAAAAAAACCGAAACGTAATGATTCACTAATAAGGTGATTCCAATTTACGTTTCTTAATTTTTTGAAATTAAGAATTTATTCAGTCATTTGAATTGATTTTATAATTAGAATGTGATTAAGTGTAAAGCAAATAAGATTAAAGTAGGTTCAATCTTTCTATTTCACTCGTCAGACAAATTAATTGATCGAAGACGTACATAGGTATAGTAAGCTTAGACACATTAAAATTGGTGCCCGGAGGGATGTGTGCATACGATCGGAAGTTTGTTGGTTTAGTACAATGATGAATTTGCCGAAGATGGAAAAATAACGAGACCTGACAATTCACAATCGTGAGGAATGAAGAATTAGGATAAAAAAGTATATATAATTAATTATGTAGAATTATTTTTAAATACTTTATATCCTAATACACTCGTATGAATATAATTATATTTCGTTACTACTGCGTTAAAGAGAATAAACACCCTCTGTCCTCAATTATGTACGAATATACATACTACGTATGTGAGCATAATGGAAATGGATGAAGCAAAAATAAAAAAATAAAAACCGATACCCAAGTGTGACTGATGGATAACATACGAGGATATCAACAAAAAAAAAATTATGAGAAGAAAATCCGCATAATAAAAATAATTTGGATATTATATTTGATAAATAGTCCTAGTCATATTTGAAATACTTCAAGGATATATCTTTGGAAATTGTTATTAAGTTTTTTCGTCGTTATGTTGTTGTAGTTTGGTTCTCATCGGTTTTTCCTTCTAATTATTTTTTTTGTGTAATACGAGCTACATATATTCAAGTCCGCATTATTACATATATATTTTCTGTAACAGTAACAATTACCTATATATTTATGAATGTGCGGCATTCCAAAATTAGGATATAGAAAAACAATATTCAAGTACAAAAAATGATAAATTTCGTAGTTATTGTAAATTAATTATAACTTTTACTAACAGATTATTTTCAAAGTCCTTAAAAATTTTTCAAGATTTCGAAACAGCAAAAAAAAAAAAAAATAACGATTAACCTATATTGAAAGTTTTCGATAAAATTGTATACTCTTCGTATCCTCCAGAATCATGAAAGTGACTTATGGAAATTTTGTGTGAGAAAAAATCTTTAACACTGTGATTCGAATTAATCTAGTGTGCTTATGCCACTGTTCAATTTAGTGGAAGATATACTTTATAAGGTTAAGGAAATCATCAGAAGTCAGTGCCTAAACATTTTCTGGTGTTGAATATATTTGATCCAAGGAAATTATCCTTTTATAGCCAGTGGCAGTGACAGTTGAAATGCAATAAAATCAGAAATCAGTCAATAATTGACTGGATGACATGCAACGCTTAAGCTTAAACACTGCTACAACTTCTAATATATCATTGATGTTTCATTAATACAGTAATAGGAGTATAGGTATTTGTTAATAGTTTATTTTTGGTTTTCGAAAAGCATAAAAAATATTATCTAAAATTCTGTCAACATGTAAATTCGTTGATATTTTCGCTACCGAAATTATTGGCCCAGTTAGTAAAATAATTTTAATGGTGTCTGATTTAGTAACAGATATTTGAGATGGATTATTATTTGTTTTATAGGATTTATTAAGATATATGTGTAATTTATGTATCCGTAGATTTGATATAATTTAAAATGTATCTACATACTCGTATCTATTTCTTCTTCTTCTTCTTTTTTTTTTGCTGTCTTTATCCAATTTACTTTTGACATTTTTTCATTTACGCATTTACACATTTCAGTTTATGGTTTATTTTTTTCTCGCTACTGTTCTCAATTCTATGTGAATATACTTTGATTGTGTTTGCCTATATATCAGCCGTATATATCTACACACGGCTACACGTACTCATATATAGACAGATATCCTTAGGCAATTTCTCTATAACATGGTATCGTTCCGTACGTGGTGCGTGTACAATTATTATTATTGTGTGTTTGTGTGTGTTGTATGGCATACAAAATTTATTTATTTTAGATTTTTTAGATTTTTAGAATACGATAATTTTCATTTTTTATAGTGAAATGTGGTACGATTTATCTCTGACAATATTTTTTTATTTTGTTATTTCATTTTATTTTTATTTTATTTCATTTCTTTTACAAGGTTTTTTTTCAGTTATTTTTACTTTCAATTTTTTTTTTATTTTGTTTTGCATAAAATTTCTATTTTATCATTAAATTATATTTCCTCCCATATAGAGTGTAGAACATTCTCACTCACATACAAATATATTTAGAGCATAAAGATTAGAGATTAAAGGTAGTATACTTTATCGCATTATGTTGAATCTAAACGAGAATAACAAAACAAAAAACGTAACGAAATGAAACGAAATAGAGAAAAATCTTCACCGAAGAATGATGATGATTCTTTAAAGTCTTAGATAAAGTTGTCAATTTTTGGAATGAAATAATTTATTATTAGAGAGAGAGATAAAGTTTTTTTTCAGAATGCATTCTCCGTTCATATTTTCCTGTTCAAATTTTATTTTTTTTTTCATTTCATCATAAATTCCAATTTTTAAACAATTTTTCTGATAGCTCCTGTTTCATTGATAAATTATACAAATCCATCGTCGTCTCTATATTCTGCCAAATTCTGTACCACTTTTCTTTACTGTTTCCCATGAACTTTTTTTCATTTGTTTTTTTTTTTTTTTTAAATTGTGGATTTTCTTTTTTGCATTATTATGATATCCTTTTGACCATTTCATAAAATGATAAATTGAATTTTTGTTATTTATTTACAATTTATCTTTGTATATAATATAATACATATTAGATATTTTCCATAATTTCGATTACTATTTTTTTAAATATTTTTCCATTTATCACTTTGAAACAAATACATAAAAACACGAAAAATTAAAGAATAAGAAAAGTAAACGTAAGATAAGAATATGTGAATTTTCAAGGATTTTGGGAAGAAAATATACAAAAAAAGAAAAAATTATAATAAAATTTCAAAATTGAACATAATGATATCCTTTTCTTTTAGGATGGAAAATTTTATAATTTTAAGTTTATTTTTGGCACTTTTAGGAGTTATTTTATTTTATTTCAAATAAAAGAGAAAAAAGAGAGATACACACGTATTGCAGAAGCCTTTTTTGGAGTTTCAGACACCTCCCTCCTTCTCTGTATTGAGGTACTGAGGACATATAATTTTTAGGGACATTCATGTTAAATAATTGTTTAAACATTATCTTCAATATAATTTTTTAAAAAAAAATGCTGCCTCCTGCTTAGACTTGAAAAACTTCTATGTCTTGTTTCCTTGAAAGAAGCCTTTCATTCTTTTTTTCCAGTTTTCTGTTTATAAAATTTCTTATATTTTCGAAAAAATATTCTATAAGTTTGAGATCATAATTTAAGCGTCAGCAACATTTGACAGACAATTGCAAACAAAACCTTATTCCTTAACCGACTAAGAGCTTTCAATAATCTCAATTTTTGGATTTTTATTTTTCATATTTTTAATATTTTTTTATATTTTTTTATTTTATTTTTATTTGTTACATTCAAAAAATAAAATTTCATACATTTCATACGTACATATACATACATATGTGAAAAATAGTTGTATTCATGTATACAATTTTATGAAAATAACTAAAATTTTTTTTTCATCATCTTCTAATATTTATTCAATTTACATATATTCCCACACATATAACATAACATACGGTGGGTGGTTGTATATATACATATGTATAATGCAAATATAACAGTACAAAAATTCATATTTTTACTACAATATTGACTGCATGTTTTCAATACGTAACATGTACATGTATATGAACAAAGATTTTGTAAAATTATTCACCACAGCAATTCAATTGGTTTTCGATTTTTTTTTGATTTTTTGTTTATTGTGTGAATGTGTGTGTGTGTGTGTGTGTGTGTGTGTGTGTGTGTGTGTGTGTGTGTGTGTGTGTGTGTATGCGTAAAAAATAATTTCTTTTACTTGTTGGAATTTTCTTACGGATACATATTTATATGTATGCATGTAGTACGTATTCAGCATGAATTCCTTTTATACTTTTCACTTTTTTTTTCTGATTTTATTTTTTATATTTTTTAATTTGATTTTATTTCATATTTTTGTATACAGAATACAAAATTTGTTTATTGCAGCTATGTATGTGTGTTCGATTGCATTCGACATGTAAAAGTTTCTTTGCTTTTTTTATTTCATATACATAGTTTCGAAAATCAAAAAGGATATAAGAAATAGAAAAAAAAAAAAAATAAATAACAAGGAATATGTAGCATGTTATGTAACAGTGTATGTAAATGAAAAGAAAAATGTAAAAAATATATTATATTAGGGATGTACATTTATATAGTAGAGTCGTAGTGTAGATACATGTTCTCACAATTCTTTTATTATTATTATTATTATTATTGTGGGCAAAAAGAAAAACGAGGTTTGGAAACGATGATGATGATGATGACGACGATGACAACGTTTGTCATCGAAATATATTCACATATCTGTGTGCATCATATAAAATGTATCAAATAAAATTTCACCACAATTTATTTTTTTGCATAATTTTCATATAACATCGTAAGACATTGTGTATAAAAAATATGTTTAGATATGTTTATGTGTGCGTGGATTCAATATATATTCAAACATAACATACAAATTTGTACACACAAACTATATGTGTAACTTAAATGATAAAAATATGCAACGGAAGGCAAAATATTAAACTTTTATCCTTTTATCGTAGATATATATTTTATACTGGCTATTGATACACTAGTATATGTATATGTAGATACATACATACCTAACATACATACATACAAATTTACACAATCTACATGGTGTGTATTGAATTGGTTATGTGTTATATGGTTATACAGCAACACATCTACAAAGATTTTTTGAATGAATTTTTAATATTTTTTTTTTTCAATTTTTATTAATCCTTTTTTTTTCAAAATATTTTTCACATTTATAAAAAAATTAAAATAAATAAAATATGTATATGTATTTTTTTATATGAAAAGAATAAATGGTAACAGGATGCTATGTTATTATTTGAATTGAAAGGATGTACAAAAAAAAAAAAACAGTTTCAGATATTATGGATTAGAAAATGATATCTATGTGCTCGTACATGTGAATGAAAAAGTCTAGGTTAACTTTTGAATTGTTTATGGATGCATATAATGTACATGAATATGAACGAAAAAAATAAGAAAATTTTTTACGATTTTACATACAAATTTTCAATGTTTCCATCATCATCACATCGTATATTTGCATATGGCAAAAATGTATGCGGTATGCACAAAATATACATTCGAATAGGTTCGTTTTCAGAGATGAATGATTACAGAAGAAAAACGTATAGCTAGAACGATTCAAAAAGAAGTTTTAAAAGAAAAATGAAATGAGAGAAACTAAAAATCAAAAAAAAAAATTGTTGCCAAGAAAAATGAAAGGAAGACGAAAAGATTTGTCTGTATTATTATTATTAGAAATTTTTATTTCATTTCAATTTTTTTCGTGGCAAAAAAAATATTAATGTAATGTGTGTCTGTATGCAAACTTATATATGGATTTTCAATGAATTCATATACAATACGAGTACGAAAAAGTATATATAAAATATATGAGCTGCTAAAAAGGATAAAAACTTTTTTTCGACATGTGAAAGGTTTCAAAAATATTCTCAACGATATATGATTTGTATATAAATGCCATAGACATAAACATACACTCATATACATATGTATGTATGTACAAAAACTATATATACCTACTTGTGCATATTTGTGTATAATAAACGATATGTGGTATATTGTGCATATTACTATTTCCATTCATACACTATATGTCATGGTTTATCGCTTTTTAAGTCGAATTCAGATTTTTTGAAAAAAAAAAAAAGATTTTTTATATTGGAATGTTTGTATTAAAATATAAAATTGAATAATAATAAAATAAAAAATAAAAAAAATTTAAAATATGAAAAACCAAAAATCCTTGGGTTTCTTTTTTCTTTACATTTTGAATTGAATAAAAATCTTATGTTCATTTATGTGTACAATGTGTGTGAATGCGAGTAATGCATATAGGTAGTGCAAGTATGTAAGTTTGTTTGCGTGTAGATGCGAATATAAAAATTTTTCTTGAAAATATCTTATATTCTACACAATCACTTGTACTTGAAGTATATACATACATATGTGCGCAGATATGTCTGCATGTGAAAATATTTTTGCATGTATTAAATTTTTTAATGTAATTTTCTGTATTTTTTCATTTTATTTTGCTTACTTATTGATAAGTGGATTATGTAACTGCTTTTTTTTTTTTTTGCATATTATATATACACATGCATTTATATAGAAAAATGCATTTAAAAAATTTACACAAAGATAAAGGCGTCAATTTTTATAGTACTAACATAAAAAGGATGAATTTGTTTTTCATCTTTATCATGCTATTTTTTTTTCCTTTTTGTAAATATCATTTCAATGAATTTTATTTATCAAATATATATGTATATTTAAATATTGTGAAGTAAAAAAAAACGAATCTCATATCTGTACTTGTATGCATATGAGTACACAATTTCAAAGATATTTGAATAAAATAAATTTGAACATGACATAAAAACGCATTAACGATTTTCTAAAATGACATATCCACTGCGTGCTTTATTACATATTGCAGTGCTATTGAAATTGGGTCACAGCTTCCCGTCGGTAAGATCTTAATGCCAAAGCATAATCACGGATACCCATGCCGATATCATCTTTGCAACATTTTGCTGGTTTATTTTCCAATATTTTCTTTTCACTTCAATCATTACTCATTCTAACATAATGAAATATGAGCAATGGCAGCTTCTAAGCAATTTCATGTAATTTCATCACTGCTTCTAATTTTTTTCGTACCACTATCATAAATTGTTCCAAAAATTGTGAAGATAATTTTCCCTTCAAATTGTTTAAGTGTCTTCTTTGTTTTCAATCATACATTTGCCTCTGCAGTATAATGCAAATTTCGAGATACTTACCTTAAAATAATGAACGAAAACCAAAAAAGGAACAACACATTCGAAATTACAAAAATTCTTTTATCACTTTCGAACAAAAATAAGTAATTGGAAAGAAGAGAACTTGTTGATTATATTCCTCATCTTAGAGAACATTTCATTTCTCTTTTAGAGGATTTAAACTATTTTTTTTTTCATTTTGTAATTTGTATTTTTCAAATCTATTTCGTTATTGTTAATCCCTGTTTCAGTTGTCTTTCTTTGGCATATTTATTACATACTTACTTTCATTTATAAAAAGTGTATGTAACAAGAAAAAAGAACAAAAATAATAAAAAAAATTAAGGAATAAAAAATAAATTTGAAAAGAAAAAATGAAGACCGAAAGTACAAATATAAAATAAAATAAAATTTTAGATACAAATATTTTCTACATTTGTATAAGAATTACCAACATTTACTTAACCTAATATACATTACGTCGTGTATGAACTTGAGAATTAAATTGAAATATTTTAACGGGTGAATTATCCAAAGCTTAAAAGCCCTATTAAACCTATCTTTTCTTAAAAAGAAAATAAGTGATAACGAAATATTGAAGAAAAAAATATAAAAAATATACATAAGTATATTATATAAAAAATGAATGAAACACCAGATAAGACGTATCAGTATGAAGATGAAAATTTATAAAAATACGCATACACGCATAGACAAGAAATAAAAATGAAAAATATAAATAAAAAGAAATCAACACCAAAAAGACTAAAGACGATGACGACGACGACGAAGATCTAGATAATTGGATTGAAGCGAAAGCAGAAAAATTCAATTTCGTTAAATGAATTTTTTTCTATTATAAATATTTTGTTTTTTTAAATGTCCACATCATGATACTGTTGAGAGTTCATTGAATATTATAGAAAAAGCAAATAAAAATACAGAAAAATAAAATACAAAATAAAAATATCCACTAAACATCCTAAACATTATTAGTATAAGATGGAATATATGTATATGCGAATATATGTATATGGAATATATGCACACAATACGAGTATATTGTATTTTCCGAGAAGGATGATGGTGGTTATCTATATAATTTATGCATGCACGCTAGAAAATAAATACTTTTTACCCACATATACGTACTACGCTGATTTTATTTATTTTCATTTGTATTTAATTTTTATTTTTTCATTTTTGAAAATGTTTCTATCTATCTGTTTATAGGTAATCTCTTTTGGGGAAAATTTAATTACGTGTTTCAGTTTTTTGATTTTGATTTTTCAATCGAATCTGAATGCAGAAAAATACATTAATTTAAATGAGCACATTAACTTACATTATTTTTAGATGATTTTCAATTCGACTATAGATTTGTCGTTTATTACAATCACATTATCAAGCAATATTTGAATGAGAGAAGTATGGGAATTGGAAATCAAGAAAATACTTACAAACTTAGTTTAAGTTACTGTTCCAAAGTTCCTTTTAAACACCTTCTATGCTTTTTTTTACATTAGGAAAAAGGCACTTGTTGAGGGAGTGACATAGTCCTGAGCTTTTATAAACATTCTGGATACCATTGCATCTTCTTCCAACAATCCAACGGTGTACTTTCTAGAGAACATAAACTTCAGATCGGAATATTGAGGGACATGTGTCCAATGAAAAAGAGGATATGAGCTAGACAGATTCCAAGTATCATGTGGCTGTTCCTTATTTAGCTAGATGACTTTGATCATTGACAGATCATTTTTCCTCAATTGATTCTCAATTGCTCAATCATCCACCAATCCATTCTTCCTATGGATCTTAATTTTTCGTTTAATTTTGAAATATTCAATTCCTAAATTAATTATTGAGTTTTCATCACATTTATATTTCAAATTATATTTTATTTCCATTTTGCTACAAGATAAGGAGAGTGAACAACAAACTATTCAATTCATATTTGTATGAATTCATGTGTATTTTTAAATAATCATAATTTAATATTGTAAAGGCAAAACTTAGTAATAAATCTTTTAAATGTATTATAACTACATAAATAATAATAAAATAAATAAGAATAATTTTGATAATATTTAAATATTTCGCAAAAAATATTTTTTTCGAAAGAAGAAACATCAGAAAAAAAAATAATAAAATGAAAATTGAATTTAAATTTTCTTTTATTTTAAAAAAAAAACCATAAAGCATTTTAGAATTATTTTACGATATGTACATATATGTACATACATTCTCATATCATACATAATTGTCTACATATACTTTGCATTTATGTAAATATGCAAAATTTTTTGTATGAATGTGCGTATAGTTTTGTATATAATCTATAGTTTCATATATTGTATGTGAATATAAAATCATATAACCACGTATATACAAGAAGTATTATGTACATGTACTTACATACATATAAAGACAAGTTCTAAAAATTTTCAAATTTAAGGAAATGACAGCGGAAGCCATAGTAAAAGGAAGAAGGACCATGCCAAGATGTTATTTATTGCAATTGTTAACGACTTTACCCATAAATCTTGGGTTGTGTAGCGAAAGTAATAGATTTTATTTTTTTTCTTTCTATCATACCCATACATATACACTAACACATATATTTATGTAATATATACACTCATATGCTTAGTAATGTGTATGTATGTATAACAGCAACATGTTGAAATTACAAGAAGAAATCATTTTTACTTGCCTTTATTTCTTGTACTTATATACTTACGTTGTTCCATGTACATACATATGTATACGAGATATTTACATACACTCATGTATATAAATTATTCATGTAGTAATATGTTTAAAAAGAAATTAAAACTTACAAGCACATATATTCGTTCATACTCTTACATATATTCAATCTTCTTAAATAATGAAAATAAAAAAACAAAAACGAAATAAATTTAATTTAAAAAAAAATTATACAAGAATAAATTCACTTACGTACTTATGTATTCCAACAAAAATAATTGTACGGATGAAGTTTTAATTTTGTCCTCAGTAGATTTACATAAAGAATAACTGCTTATCTTATGGGCAATTCAATTTTATTTGTATACATACAACACATTACATACACACATTACGGAATATTATATGTATATTCTTGCCTTTTTATCCTTGTAGTATTTTTAATATTTTAATTGAATTTAGAGCATGATAAATCTATGAAATGAAGAAGAAGCAAAAAAAAATTAATAATGATACCTACGCTAATATTATTCTCAGATTCATATACTTGTACATAAACACACTCAGGCTGACTCATATATATTTTAATTTATTAACCCGCTTTGTATACTAAACATTGGTGTATTTCCCGATTAAGCAATCCCTGGCATCACTCAAAGTTTCAAAATGAAAATTCAGAAATTAGTACACACACATGATGTGTGAAATACAACTCGTACTATGATAGCGTATACCATAGCAACATTTTATACTCGCATGGAACAGCAAGAGTATAAAATGTTGTTTGTTGATTTTTTGTGTTTGTCATGTACGCAATCTAGTAAGAGAGAAAATCAACTTTTTCTGAAGAAAGAAAATACGAGTACACGTCATGATGTGTGAAATACTACTCTTACTAGAATAGCGTGCGTATAGTACAGGTACTGTTAAGGTCAACGATCCTCACTGCTCCAGAGTATGTATATTAATTAGAAGAGCAAGTACAAAATATTTTATTTGACATACTCACACCAAACATTTTAAAAAGTTTCGACATTGTTCGATATTATTAAAAATATGAAAAAATATACATATATATGTATTTTACAAATTTTGAAAAAATTTCCCTTATCGTGTACATCGTCGTACATTACATAATTTTTATTTTAGTTTCCTTAATTTGCCATACATGAAAATACTTGTTACATGAATTTTTATTTTTGTTTTTATTCATGTACTATATACATAGATGATTTCACACAGAATTTTAAATGTTAAAATAACAGCTTAGCTACATATATTTATACAGACTATACAATATACTACTACATACGTTTATGTTCTACTCGTAATTCTGACAAATTATCAGAACTTTTTGTAAGACAAGAGAATTTTAAAAAGTATACAGGAAAAAAAAAATACTCAAAACTAAAAGGAAAATTAAAAAATAAAATAAAAATCAAGTGAGAAAGTTGTTGATGGTGTCATATCTGTTGCAGAACATCAGAAAACAAACTCCAATGTGCATATGAAAATTTAAATGTGTACATATATGCATTATGTACAATGAGTACTTGGATATGTGTAGGTGTATGTGTAGTATGAAAAAAAAAAATTGTAGACATAAATATTTTATAGTGCATGTGCTTTTAATAATGTCAGTCCATCATTAATTTATCTTCCAGGCAGAAAAATTTTCATATTTTACGCTAGTCAAAACATTTTTTTTTATATAGAACAAAAAAAAAAAAACATGAAAAACATAAAAAAAATATAGTATAAAAAATATAAAAAATAAAAATAAAGGAATTTTGTTTACAACACGCCAGAATTACTATAAGCTAGTTATAAAAATGAAAAATTAAAAGCATATCTGTGCAGTGTATGAGCATAATGTGTACATTACTTACACATGCATACAAATATTTTATATAGTGAATGTAAATTCATGTATGAATGTAAGTATATCGTATCAACAACATCTGTAAATATCATATGTAACATACTACCACCTACATACAACACATAAAATATAAAGGAGATAAACAAGATAGAGGATAGAATGGAAAAAACTGAAACTAACGAATGAAAATATAAAAACAGAAAAAAAACATGCATATAATATAATAAAATTTATGTTGTGTAAGTATTTAACTATGTATACCTATACAGTGAAGAATGTAGTAAAATAAAAATTGAATCAAAAGAAAAAAAAGGAAAACAGAAAAATATTAATACAAAAACAAAATTATTAGATTAACTTTAATTTGTAATTACAAATTAAATTATTATTATTATATATATTTTCTTCTTTTTTTTTTCATGTTTTGTGTATAATACGAGTATGTAATCTGATTACTTTTATACATGTATACGAGTATACAATACGACTATAAATATACGTACTGACTATGTATGTACACCGAATTAATGATAACAGCCAATTAATTATTATGATTATTATTATTTTTTTCTCATTTTACGAACATAGTACATATTTATAACTATGCTTATTATGCCTATCCTATATATGAACATACATACAATCCATGTAAAATTAATGAAATAAATGTAGAAAAAAAATAAAAAAACCCCGCAGGAAATCGAATCACTCTAGTATCAAATCGATGTAAAAAGCAATATGGTATACGGTTATTACTATAACCTACAGTAAAATTTGTTTAAGACGGAATATGCTTGTAAGGCGAAAGATTTTTGTACTTTTATGATCATCAAATTGTCAAATCTTTATTTGAATAAAAAATTATAATTTTAGGAGATTAGCTTAGCTTGATGGGTAGTTTGAGTATTGAACTTGTACCTAAAAAGTATCGATTCCTAATCTCAAATAGCACACGATCTTCGCCCAAGTTGTTGAGTGGTAAAGACAAATAACAAATAAGTCTATTGAATTTGAAACGTTTTTATGATTTCTCTAACAAAACTGACTTATCTGTTCTCTTCCTCTTATTAATTGAAAGGAAAATTTATTCAAAAATTTTGTCTCAATTTCAAATACTTACTTTGTTCGTTCTGCTAAGTTCACATAATTTTGCATCAAAAAAGATCAACAAATTTCCTTCAAATTAGGCTTTTAATCAAACAATTTTCCCTTGTTCCGTTTCAAACAAATTTTACTGTAATACATAATATCAATATTATATTCTAGGATAATTGTTCCTTTCGAAAATATAGGTACACATCGACTATAGAATACTCATAAATACTACAAATTTTTCTGATGGGTATTTATTCCAAAACATTCGAATAGTACACACAAACCCACACAAATAACCAAAACTTTTTTGAATAGAGTACGGTAGATATTAATGTGTGGGACGAATGAGACGAATATATATTTTTGGGTATAGATGTTACCAACTTACTTACACTAACTTTTATTATATACTGAAGAACTGAATTTTATGATAAACATTTTTTAACCATAAAATTTATGCCTAGTTACTTTAATTCTATACTAAATAATATTATTTGTAATTATTGTATCGTATTAAATTTAAAACTTTTGTTTCTATTCATTTTTATATATTTTTCTTCTTTCATTTTTTTTGTTTGTTTGTAATTGTATAATATTGTACAGCCTTTATAAAACTGATTTTAATTAATTTAATTAATTCAATTAATTTCTATTTTTTTTTTGCGTATTTTGATTTCATTTTCTGGATTCTGGATAAAATTTTATTCGTGTAAAAGAGAAGTGAAGAAACTTAATGAATATTATACGAAGCCTACTTACATACTAACACTATGTGTAATAAGGATGAGAATTGAAACAAAATACATAACAAAAATAATAACTTTCATTCATTACGTCTCTGTTACTCTATCATTCCATTCTTAATTTTTACTCTGTTTTGTTTCTCTTGTTAGTTATATCATTCCTCTAATACATAAAATTAATGAAGCAATCATGCAATTACGTTTTCTCTATATAACAGATATGTCTGTATACTATACGGCCCTGTGGCTCTACGTCTATTTACATACGAAATACTACACGTATAATACAATTTACTTATGTACATACAAAATATGAAAATAGGATTTTTCAAATATGTTTTTTGCCTGTTTACAGAATTAAATAGAGAAAATAATTTAAAAAATGAATAGAAAGAAAGTAAAGTCTAGCAACAGTTTATTTTGTAAATATAGAAAATATAAAGAAAATTGAATAAAACAGAAATCAAGAAAATTTTGATATCGATCATTTTAAACAGGCAAAAATAAAAATGAAAATATAAACAAAGATAATATTTATATAGAAAGGAAAAGGAAGATAAATGAATATGATTTGTTGTTTGTTGAATGTAAGAATTTATTTAGTAAATAGTAGCATCCATCGTCCTTATTCTCTTATATTTCGTTACTTTCGAGTCGGTCGATATAAAAAGTATTCGCGTTATCAAATTTCTCTGTATGTAACAAAAGTGTATACACATTCAATTATTTTTATGTATAGAAACTAGGTTATGAAATTTAATCAATTTTACTTTATTTTAAAATTTAATTGGTAAACACAAAAAATTATGGAGGACAATAAATCTACAAAAAACAAAAGGAAAATATAAATGAAATTAAAGGCAACAAAATATTAGTAGGCTGTAATAATCTTAAAGTTGTTATATCCTTTAATTCATTTAATTTCTATATTTACTTTTAATGATTAAAATTCAACAAGCTCTATGCACACACAAGCACCAAATACCTATATGTATGTACGTCTATAAGACAACAAGCACGTCACTTCTAAAAATTATATACGGATATGGAGTGTGCTGTTGCTGCTATGAAATTGCTATTTTTATGCGACCTTTTTTACTTTTAATGACGACAACCTTCATAATATCTCTATTTATTCTTCATTATTTTATTTATTTATTTTTTAACTAAATTTATCTATAACAGAGTAAATGCCTAAAATACGGTTTAAGTTGGTCTCATTAAAGTATTAAAAGATAACCATAACTTTCTAAAACATTTGATATCTTTTTTTTTTTTTGGACTCTGTCAATTTTTTTCTACTACTCATACCTCTTATATCTTGAATGCATACGTTCTATTTAACTCGTACGTTCTTTTCGTCCTATTGAGTCTATTGAGTTACGTTACGATTATTTTTTTCTCATTTCTAAATATTATTACATAGAATAGACGATATCATAATCATTTTTTCTTGATTCAATTTTTATAATTTACCCTATCTTCAAAAAAAAAAACTGATTACGCCACGTGGCCTATTACCACAAGACGTCGTCATCGTCAAATTTGATTTGTTTTTCTTCTTTTTTTTTGTTTTTGCCTTTTTTTCATTTTGTTTTATTATTTTCAAACCCTTCGCGATATTCTAAATACAAAAATTTTATTTATTTTATAGAATAAAGTCGAGAATATAAACGTAACAATGCATACACAGCATGACTTTCAACACTTTGAAATTTATGATGATTTCAATTTCAGATGCAATCATTCTAAGCGGTTCTATATACTATATAAAAAAAAATATGGTGATTATATGATGGTATGTGGTATCGGATCGGTATGGCGTATGACATTATGAATGAAACTGATGATAATGGCGGCGTCGATGAGGGAATTTATTATTGAGAAAAAAACGATATAACAACTCTGTTGACTATTTTTTGTACTCAATGGTAATTTCTATTTACATTATCTTTGTGTATTGGATTTCGTTTTTTTTTTATTTTTTTTGTGGCTTTTAGTGTGGAAATATTTTTTTTATAATCACCTGCATGCCAAAAAGATAAGGGGAATAATTTTTTTCCTGGAAAATACTCACGGATATAAATTAAATTTAACTTTAAAGCTAATGTTTTAAATTAAATTTAACTTTAAATTCACAATTTCGAAAAGTGAGTATCTAAGTAAATAAAGAAAACTTATATTGGCTCCTCCACATGACCACATAAGTATATTAACAGTGACAACAAATGTGATTTGATATTTTGAAGAGTACTTCCAAAATTTCATACAAAGTCTTCCAGGAATGGGACAAACAAGATCTGTGGCAGAATTCGTTTTGGTATATAAATGAATCCAATGCTCAGATTTAGGAATTTACAGTTGGATGTCCAAGATGGAAATGCAAATGCAAACCACTTTAGGAGAGGTTGAGTTTCATCAATTCTCGCTCTTCACAGTATTGTAAAAGAAATGATGAAAAGAAATTTTTGTCAGCAGTTATACTGGTAGTGTAGCTGCGTTCGACAATTATGGTGTTTCACCTGCCACACAAATTTCTAGCTTCCCAATTGATAAAAATGAAAAAAAAAAGAAAAGGTGAAGACATTTAATAATGTCCCTTTTCATTCTAATGATCATCTAAATTTTTAATCGAGTAAAATTCTAAAAAAGAAAAAAAATATTTTTACAAATTCAAATGAATAAAATTCATGAAAAATTAATAATAAAAATTTTCCACATTTAAATTGCTTTTCCAGATGATAAAATTTACCAAAAAAGAAACAAAATGGAAAACAGAATGCCATTGAAATCGAATACGTATATACTATACATACATATATTTTTCTCTGGTATAAATCCTAAATTAATTTCCATTTAACAATTTCACATAAAGAAAACCGAAACCGTAATATTCATATTGCCATTACATTACTACCTTCAGTAACCAATTTCCAAGAAATTTTTATGAATTTCATTTTTTTTTCTTTCATTTTTAATTTTTTTTTTTTTTTATTATTATTATTTTCTTTTCGGTTATACCGTTGTTGCTGTTGCTTCTGTACTAAACAATTTTGGACTGAATATTTTAAAGAGAATAACCATCTGGAAATATGAAAAAATAAATAAAAAAAAAAAAACTTTAGAACAATCTTGTAAGAAAATTTTATTTAACAAGAAAAATCTTCTACGGTTTTTCATTCATCGTATCCATTCAAATATAAGATTAAGAAAAAAAAATTAAGCAAAAATATAAAGACAACAAATTTTTTTTTTTAAAAAAAGGCAACGATTTTTATTTCTATTTTTTTTCATTTTTGGGACAAAGATTTTATATTTTTGTGTTTCTTTCATTTTTTTGTTTGCTTTCGTTTTACTTATTTCATTTTCGGCAATGTACGTATACATACATAGTTAAATTGAGGGTAATACTGCTTTCGGGGTTTTTGTATACTCGTATGTATTTTTTTTTTCATTTTTTTCTCGTTTATTCATCGATTGAGTATTTTTCGTGTGGAATTTATCTTGTTTTTATTCTTTTCTTTTCGCCTTTTTTTTTTTAAAAAAAATTTTCGCATTACATACACTAGAAATACGATAATTTTCTTTTGTAATCTCTGAATCTGTGTATGTATGTGCGTTTGTGTCTGTATATTTGTGTATAGGAACTGCGGTAACTGATGGTTGTTAGTTGTTTTTTCCTCGGTTTTACATGTGTATTTTTACTATTTTTTTTTCCCATTATTTTTCGTTCGCATCAACGTTTTATTAGATAAGCACAAAATGGGCTTATGAGGCGAAAAATTGGCTAATGGTATCTAATTTTTTTGTTTTTTGTCTTTCATTTTATTCGTTATAGCGCGTAACCT
The DNA here is from genome assembly GCA_951394055.1 of Villa cingulata. Classification (NCBI taxonomy): domain Eukaryota; kingdom Metazoa; phylum Arthropoda; class Insecta; order Diptera; family Bombyliidae; genus Villa; species Villa cingulata. The sequence goes on along the minus strand of OX596021.1, from coordinate 2,607,971 downwards.
TTTACACACAGTCTTATCATTCATTACCTTTGGTATTATTAAAGGATTCCTTTTATTTTTGTATTTTTGGATGATTTTGGCTATTTTGTGTGTGTTTCTGTTTTTTTTCGATACAGTCCTTCTGTTTAATGTTTCAACCGATTGTTTTTTTTTTTGTTGAATTAAATAAAATTTTGGTATTTTTCTTTGCACTTTTTTTCCGTTCAAGTGTTCTTTTTTTATTTTTCTAAATGTCCTTTGAAATAAGAAAATATTTTTTTTTTAACTAGAAATAGAAAAAAAAAACGATTTTAATTTCTCAGAACAAAATTTCGATACTTTTATCTTTGTTTAGAAAAATGATAATTAAAGAGAAATTTCTGATCGTTTGTTTGGTTTATTTATGACAATTTGTTTAATTAGTATTTAAAAAGCAAATTCATGTAAGTTCCTTCAGAGTTCAGATTCTATACATTCTTTAGCCAAATGCTCATGACAGACTACGAGTATGAATACTTATATAACCATCTTTCTGTCTTGTATGTAAACGAATATCCGAATTTATAATAGAATGAAGCTTTTTTTTTTAAAATAAGTTCGTTTAATTTACACCGAAAACTCAATGAAATTTTTCAGTAGTGTCCATATTGACATTTTTTTGAGTCTACTTGAAAGCTGTCAAGAAATTCAAAAATGGAAAGCGTCGCATGTTTCACTGATTGTCAAATTTTCTTATTTTCTTTTTGGAAAAAATCATCTCGAAAAATAGTCATAGATTTAGATACATACATATTTACTGTCGAATGTGTCTTGGAT